>OX376373.1:123495544-123505022 GCA_947369275.1 Nemotelus nigrinus | reverse complement strand
TCGACCAATCAAATATACAAAGGCTTAAGCAAGAACTAAAACTACAAATGGATGCTGAACTTCCCGAAGGCATCTCTATGCATGATGCTCACAACTATGTTATCAATTACTTAAGTTTGGTAATTATTTTAGGAATAGTAATGTATTATATAAGACAGCGAATCAGTAACATTAAAGGCCACAATAAAGTACAAGGTTCAATTGTTGAAATTCAATCTCGAGATTTCAAGGTGGCGGAAGATGTTAAATAAATTAATGTACAATAGCAATGCTATTCATGATAATTACCAAACATACATAAATGTTCAATAGCAATGCTATTGTTCGAATATTGTAATTTCTATGTAAGCTATCATAATTGTTCTAGTGGGTCATTACCGCGCAATTGCTTGCTTGCAATTCAGCAAACTCATTGTTGATGTTGATTCATTCAATGGGTCAGTTTATGACCTAGTAAATTTTCTAGTGTGCATGCTTGCAAGTCAGCCATCTTGCGAGTATCGATATGAATTAATATTTGACCTACTTAAACAGTTATGCTAGCTATTTAAATTATGTATAAAAGTAGTATGGTAATAAAGCTTATTGTCAGTTACAAAGTACTTGTCTTTGATACTTCAACCATCGAAATAGACTCACAAGGAGTTTATCTGGTATAACTTTAACAATAAGTAAACTCACAGGAAGTTTTATCTGAGTTCACAGGGAACTCAACAAACATATATATTTATATATATATTTATATATATATATATATATATATATATATATATATATATATATATATATATATATATATATATATATATATATATATATATCTATATATATATATATATATATATATATATATATATATATATATATATATATCCATACACACATATATATATATATATATATATATATATATATATATATATATATATATATATATATATATATATATATATATATATATATATATATATATATATATATATATATATATATATATATATATATATATATATATATATATATATATATATATATTGTTACGAATTGGCAAACTACCGCCAATGCAACATAATTTAAGTTCCACTCAGTTGCATGCCCTGCGTGCTTCCCTTGCCAGTTAGCTCAGCTGCGTCTGCCGTGGGGTTTGGGCTGAGTGAAACTTCCTGCTTGAAGCACGCTAACGTACACCAACATAGATCATACTAACCATGGGGGGGAAATAAACAAGAGTCATCTTTGGTGTCAAGGCGGACTGGATGGACCCCTCGTCCACTTATCTCTTACTCCATCATCGATATAAAACAAAAGACTGATTTGAGATATTGACAATTCATGTTATTTGAAAGAGAAATAAAAGAATAATAACAAAATCAAAATTCCAGAAGACAAAAATTTGTTCAAAAATTCAATCTATAATAATAATTGTATAGATAAATAGTGTAGATCAATATTATGATAAATAATGTAAATATAACCACCAAGATAAATCAAATAATAAATAAAATTACTAAGAAAAAACAATAAATTCAAACAATAATTAACAAAGAAAACTCACCGCTCCTGACGACGGTCGACCGTTGTTCCGGAATATGGTGTCTGGAAATTCAAGGTTTGTCAACATACATATGATCTTTCTTTGTTTTCTGGTTTTTTTTTTATATCAATTCGAAAATTTATATTGTAATCAACAACAAAAAATCAACTCATTCAAATTATTAACCTCAAAAGAGCTCAAACAAAATTTTGCCAAAGTAAAAGCCTTAAATTGACTTTTCAAAAAAAAATTAAATGTCGCAAAGTATATTTCCACGGTGCCTTCCTTATTGTTGATTGCTTTCAACCTCGTTCTCCGTTGATTTTTTTTATATAAAGTATATTTCCACGGTGCCTTCCTCATTGTTGATTGCTTTCAACCTCGTTCTCCGTTGATTTTTTTTATCTATCCAATAACCACCAAAGCTAATTTCTGATTTAGTAGAGTTTGTGATTCCAGGAACTAGGAACTATTTCAGAAGTTTTCGAATAATGTGTTTGTCATTTTATGAACCAGATCACTTCCATCGCAACAACCCAGTCGGTCCTCATAAGAATTTTGCGATCGGTCAATTTCGAACCATAATTGACTCAGTTCTCAACAGTGAACAGTATCAAATTGGTATTTTTGTGGCGGTTTTTCCCCGATTCAAGAGCTACCAGTTCTAAAGCGGCACGTTTCAGATCGATGTACACTGGCGATTGCTTATTTTAATCCATGCACTTAAGTTACTTCAACATGAGAGAAGAAGAAAACGACTGCACAATTACTTGCTTAAGAGCTCACACTTGCAATAGCAAAGAATACAACAACAAAAGTCCAGTTAATTCGAATTCATTGCTAACTATCTGCTCCACACAATAGATAAATATTCACTTCGATGACCACTGAAGCTTCCTTCATAGTTCGTATGCGAAACTTTTCAAAAGTCCAAGCAGCAATCGATTTGAAATAACTTCCAAATATCACAAAATATTTCTTATCTTTTTTTTCACACAACGATATATCTATCTAATCCACACACATTTATTCCAGTTTCGTTTCCAGTGAATTATGTTTTTTTTAAATTACGAGTTTTTAATTTAATTTTTTTTTGCTCACTAAATTTCAATAAATATCTGTCGTCGATTTCTCTATCGCGTTTCGCGCTATTGCTTTAGTTCCTCAGAACACTTCATGCACTGCCTTTTTCAATTTTTCCGACGAATAGAATTCAGTATAAACTTAAACCGGCTTAGAATTCTCTCGGTTTCAGTAAAATTAAGCTTCGGTCCCCATTTATTAAACACTGGCCATAGAACGGATACCTCAGGGAAACTTCGACTGAACTATATTTCGCAGACCACTAATAAAACACTATCAAATCCACTGTTTGTAACAATCAGAATATTTTTAAATTTTAAATAAATGCAACGCTCAAATCAAAATCCCCGAATAGAATGTCCAGTCAAGTCCGTTTATATTCTCCGCTTGCCGTCGTGGAAGAGACTCCAGCAAAACTCTAATCATACAGCTCATTCCAAAAAGCCGTTGTCGCCATCAGCTCCGTTGCATCACTTTTTGATTGCTATCAGCTGCATGCAGCGCTGACCGGTCGGAACATTGACTTACAGTGCATTCGATTTCGATGCAGTCATACAGCGGTCAAGAGCCGAACATTACCGCGTGATGCATGTACATGCTCAGCTCCAACCACCGTACGCCGCACCAAAAGCGAATGCACTGCATCGAATGGATGTAGGAGCGAAATCGATATGATTTTCGCAACGAGAAAAAAAATTGACGATGAAGTGGATTTTTTTGTGTGCGTGCAACAATCGTGGGGACGACCCTGCCCTGAGCAGAGTCTCAAATAAACCCGGGCAACCACAATAACTAAGGAAATAAACACCAGACTATCAGGAGTGAAGGTCTTTACTATGGTAGACTCCTAAAATTTTCCCTTTCTTATCAGTTAGTTCATAGGTCACGCGACCCAACTTACGCTGCACAAAAGCTCGGATAAATTTCGGAGCAAGTTTAGCGGCGAAACGATCAGCGGCACTGCTAAGTGTGAAGTTCCTTACAAAAACCTCTTGACCAGGAGTGAAAAATTTTTCGCGACTTCGGAGATCATACACCCGAACACCCTTGGCATGAGCCTCAGCCAGTTTATCTTTCACCCTATCCTGTATCCATCGCAGCCTATCAGTGTGCGGGCAGAGTTCTACCTCTCCATCCTCTAACGCTTGCATTTTACGGAGCAATTCATAGTCGTCGCCATGCTGGATACGATGAAAACCGAATAGAAGGAAGTGAGGTGAGCAACCAGTCGCCTCATGCACGACATTGCGAAATGCAGCGCATGATTCGGCTAGCAGCCCATCCCAAGTCCTATGGTCATCACCGATGTAGGCGCGAATAGCACTGAGGATAGATCGATTAGCTCTCTCTGAAGCATTGGCTTGCGGTGAATATAAGGGCGTAGTGATGTGTTGAACGCCATGCTCTAGAAGGAATGCCTCGAAAGATTTAGAGGTAAATTGCACACCATTGTCCGAGTGCACGAGCTCCGGTACTCCATAGGTCAAGAAAATATCGTTTTTGAGGAACTTAATGACCGCTTCTGAGGTGGCTTTGGGTAGGGCCTTGAGCCATACAAACTTGCTGAAATGATCCAGCACCACGAGCAACTGAGTATTGCCTGCCTTCGAACGAGGGTATGGGCCCATGAAATCGATGATCAGTCTTTGCAATGGCCTATCTGTTTCCCGCTGATTTCCCATTGGCGGCCTCATGGTGCGATTCGGGGGATTGACCTGCTTGCAAACGGTGCAGGAGGAAATATAATCTTTAACTTGTTTCCTCAACTGCGGCCAATAATTGTACCTTTGGAGCAGTTCCAAAGTCTTCCGAATCCCACAATGAGACCCCCTAGGGTCATCATGTGCCTGCATAATTAGCTGTTTTCGTTCATTTTCAGGAACCCATAATTTTGTTCGGGGGATATCGGTGCACAAATCATTGTGTGTTCCGGTGGTAATGAACACATGCCCCTCCCTAACGTGCACATTCTTGAAATCCTCAGGGCTCTTTTCAATCTGGGCTATGAGATCCAAATACTCAGGAGCTCGAAATGCTGTATCAGATATTACCTCAGCAAGCTTGTAGTGCTCAGGCAAGTGACCTATTGTGGATTTGGCTGCCTCGATCGACCCACAAACTCTCGATAACGCATCTGGGACGACGTTCTGAGTTCCCTTTCGATGCTCGATGTTGAAATCAAAAGACTGATATTTCAAACTCCAGCAAGCCAATCTACCTGTTAGGTCCTGTTGTCCCATGAGCCATTTAAGACTAGCATGGTCGGTGATGATGGTGAAAGGCAACCCTTCGATGTATGCTCTGAACCTCTTAACGCTCTGCACCACAGCCAAGCATTCCAATTCAGTAACACTATAGTTGCGTTGCGCAGCGTTAAGCTTTACAGACTTATCAGCGATCGGGTGCTCCTCTCCATCATCATCCTTTTGGAACAGGACACTCCCGATTCCAGTGGCACTAGCATCACATTGGATGAAAAATCTTTGAGAGAAACCGGGATTGGCGAGCACTGGAGCAGAAATTAGCAATCTCTTAACCTCTAAAAAGGCGTTATTGGCGGCGTCTGTCCACTGAAACGAGCGTTTACCCTTTAGCAGATCCGTCAGAGCTGATGACACTGCCGCAAAATTAGGAATAAACCGCCGATACCATCCTGCCATTCCCATGAAACGCCGGACCTCCTTCGCAGACTTGGGTGTTGGGTAGCCTACGATGCCAGAGACCTTCTCTGGATCGGTCTTCAGGATTCCATCACTCACTACATATCCAAGATATTTGATCTCTCGCTGCACGAACTTGCTCTTCTCAACATTTATGGTCAATTTAGCTTAATTTAGCTTAAGCAACTGCGCCACCTTGGAAAGTAACTCAAAATGTTCGTCAAAAGAAGAACTAGTCACGAGCAGATCATCGAGATAAACAAACACCTTGTCATGCAGCTCGTGAGGGATCACTTTGTGCATTAATCTGCACATGGTTTGTGGGGCATTGCACAAACCGAACGGCATGACAGTGACGTGGTATAATGGGCGGCCAGGAACGGTAAAAGCAGTTTTCTCCCTAGATTCCGCATCCAATGGTATCTGCAAAAAAGCATCTTTTAGGTCCAGACTCGTTATACATTTAGTGGATTGCAGACGAGCCAATAATCCTTCTATTAGAGGTAATGGATAGGCATCCTTCAAGGTTACCTCATTCAGTCGCCGTGCATTTAGACATAGCCGTACTTTATCAGGCTTCCTTACAAGGGTAACTGGTGAGCTCCATGCGCTCTTGCTTTCCTCGATGACTCCTAAGGACAGCATACGATCCAGTTCATCATACAACAGTTTCTGTATGGCTGGGGACACCGAATAATGCCGCTGCTTAATAGGTTTGGCAGACCCGGTGTCAATGTAATGAGAGACCAAGGTGGTCTTACCCAAACCATTAAGGTTATATGAAGGAAACTGTTGAATAACTTGCTGCAATCGAGACTGATCCTCAGGAGACAGAGTGTGAAACGCAGAGGCTGTGGCTTCAGAAATGGATGCAACCGCCAGCTGTTGATATGGTGAGATTTTAAACGCGTCCCAGAAATCCATTCCTAGATAAACTGGGTTGGTCAAGGTTGGAACGACCAAAAATTTTATCATGCGCGACTGATTGTTGAATTTCACCAAGGTCTCAACATATCCGAGACCAGAAGCCTTATGACCTGACGCTGTCCGAACTTCTGTCTGAAGAGTATGGAGATACAGACTCAGTTCTGCAATCAAGTCCAAAGCTCCTGCCCCCAGGATACTGACGCTTGCACCACTGTCCAATAGTCCTTGGAGCTCACGTCCTTTAATGAAGATGGTAGCGAAAGGACGGTTCTCCCCAAGGGGTGTCACGATGGAGTCGACACATGCTTTACGAAGCCATCGTCTGTTGGCAAAGTATTTCCATGCCCGATGAAAACGCGATACCGAGCGCCTGCGCATCGATCGAGAACACTCAAATCCGTGGTTGATGTTATTAAGACTATCCGATGAGGGT
This sequence comes from Nemotelus nigrinus, assembly GCA_947369275.1. NCBI lineage: Eukaryota > Metazoa > Arthropoda > Insecta > Diptera > Stratiomyidae > Nemotelus > Nemotelus nigrinus. Next base: position 123,498,385 of record OX376373.1, on the reverse strand, counting down.
TTTTCCGAGTTAAGTGTTTTCGACGAAATTCCGGGTCGATATTGGTCGCGGCGTCCACCGTCGTTGGCTTGGGTGGCGGACGAGGGGTGGGAATACGTCGCGCCCCCATATCCGGCGTACTCCGCCTGCCGTTTCCCGACCTGCAATGCATGCAGTTGGGCTTGAGAACACCTTCCATTCCACATCCGTAACAAAATATTCGCTGGCTGGGGACCGGACAGCCCATAAATGTGTGGCCCAGATCTTTACAGTTCCAGCATATTACGTATTGTCTTTGTGGAGCTTGCTGATGTTGAGCGTTTCCAAGCGCAACCGCATCCAGAGCTGGCGTGGTAATTGGCAGATCGTAGTCGTACGAGTAACTAGGTCCTTCGGAGATGTTGTGATGATAAGAATACTCCTGCGCTGCTGCGGGAAAAGAAGGAGACAAAACCTCATGAACTACTCGTGGTCTTCTCAAAGGCACAAATGATGGTGGTGCTTGTTTTTGCCCGTCCGGATACCAGACAGCCTCAATCGCACAACATCGAGCAACCATTTCACGGACCGAAAGGAAACTGATTCCAGCCAGATGATCCCTTAACCGCTTGGTCATATTTCTGAAGAGTATAACCTGTAAATCGGTATCTGTCAGAGGGTTCGTCAGAGGTAACATCATTGACTGGATGTCATTGAAAAACGCTCGAAATGACTCTCCTGGTTGCTGAATCCTAGCATCGATTGACCGTCTGATATCGACGTCTGTCTGGAAGCCACTGAAGCAGCTCATGAAATCCCTCCCCATGTCCTCCCACAACAACGCAGGGTGCATCTCATGGTAGCACCAGTACCACTCTAAAGCTGGCCCACGCAACAACAAGTGGAACTCCATGGCCAGCATTGCTCCAGAAATTCCATAATGTTTAGCCATGGCAGTGATCCGGTATAAAAATTGCCGTGCAGTTAATCCAACGCCTGAACCATCAAAATGAATGCCCCATTTGGACACTGGGAGTCTTTCGGGTCGGCTAGGATTCATAAGACTGTGATGTGTTGGGGTTGTTAGGTTGAAATCTGGCTGAATTGGAGGAGCGTGGCCTCTTATTTGTGTGCCTCGTAAGGATGTACACGGGGTGTCCGCAAAGTCCACTGTGTTGGCACGAACTGCCGTAGATGTGGCTCGATTGCCAGATCCCAACACAGGACGAGGTCTAGTCCCTGTCGGTGACAGAGTCAGACGGTTTATCTGCCCTGCAAGACTTTCAAAGTCTGGGTCAGAACGAAGATGACCGTGAGGTAACATTTAAAATTGATAATTTAAAAATTCAAATAAAAAAAACTATATATTTATATTTTTATAAGTGATTTACCAAAATTTATAAATTCACTATAACTTAATTTGAAATACGTACGAAAAAAAATATTAACCTTGATTATACCCAATAATTTTAATTAATATAAGGGAAATAATTAATAGAAAGAATAAGAAATCCGCGTGTTCAAATTTAACTGTTTATTATGGCAGTAAGAACGAAAAATCAATCCAGCCGCCCCAGCAACAAAGATGACAGGTGAGGATGGGAAAGGCACAAAAATTGTGGGTTGAAAAGGGGGAGAAAAAATGAACTACAGACAAATCTTGTGACACAACTGGATCAGGTTCGGAACTCTTAGCAACAATCCGTTCGCATAGATTTCTAAATTAGACAATCAACACCTTGATGATGGACAGGAGTCTGCTGAGCCCCAAAGTGAACATCGTAGATAATGTTAATCCCCCTGAATTCAGCTGTTCGGTCTTGCCTGAACAATTCAAATGTACATAATGAAGATGTCAAGGCCACCATCCACGATGCTACCCTGATCCAATCCCGCCTACAAGACTGTCGATTATGAAAAAGGAGAAATACTCCTGTTAAACACTAGACAACACATCCTAGCAGGGTTGAGCGCCAATGTTGCATTGGCGTCAGCTTGCCTACATTAAATTTTAAAAGTTGCTTTTAACTAACCATGAAAGAAAGGAAAGAAGAGAGAGAGAAAAAAAATTGGCTAAGGTAAACATTTGGCCAGAGCCACATATGACACCCCAGCCAAATCAAATGGAATTGATGTTCAAGAAAAATAACTCAACAAGGTACCGAAAAAAACTAAATTAATATCTGGATAAAACGAAAACTGAAAATTAACATAAGAAACTAAATAAAACAATATGAGCAAAACTTTGAGCAAAACATAGCCTAGTTTGGGCGCCATTTGTTACGAATTGGCAAACTACCGCCAATGCAACATAATTTAAGTTCCACTCAGTTACATGCCCTGCGTGCTTCCCTTGCCAGCTAGCTCAGCTGCGTCGGCCGTGAGGTTTGGGCTGAGTGAAATTTCCTGCTTGAAGCACGCTAACGTACACCAACATAGATCATACTAACCATGGGGGGGGAAATAAACAAGAGTCATCTTTGGTGTCAAGGCGGACTGGATGGACCCCTCGTCCACTTATCTCTTACTCCATCATTGATATAAAACAAAAGACTGATTTCAGATATTGACAATTCATGTTATTTCAAAGAGAAAAAAAAGAATAATAACAAAATCAAAATTCCAGAAGACAAAAATTTGTTCAAAAATTCAATCTATAATAATAATTGTATAGATAAATAATGAAGATAAATATTATGATAAATAATGTAAATATAACAAACAAGATAAATAAAATAAAAAATAAAATTACTAAGAAAAAACAATAAATTCAAACAATAATTAACAAAGAAAACTCACCGCTCCTGACGACGGTCGACCGTTGTTCCGGAATATGGTGTCTGGAAATTCAAGGTTTGTCAACATACATATGATCTTTCTTTG
>OX376373.1:123455544-123493044 GCA_947369275.1 Nemotelus nigrinus | reverse complement strand
GGTTCAGGTGCGCTAGAGTTTTTTTTTATATCAATTCGAAAATTTATATTGTAATCAACAAAAAAAATCAACTAATTCAAATTATTAACCTCAAAAGAGCTCAAACAAAATTTTGCCAAAGTAAAAGCTTTAAAATGACTTTTAAAAAAAAAATTATGTGTCGCAAAGTATATTTCCACGGTGCCTTCCTCATTGTTGATTGCTTTCAACCTCGTTCTCCATTGATTTTTTTTATCTATCCAATAACCACCAAAGCTAATTTCTGATTTAGTAGAGTTTGTGATTCCAGGAACTAGGAACTATTTCAGAAGTTTTCGAATAATGTGTTTGTCATTTTATGAACTAGATCACTTCCATCGCAACAACCCAGTCGGTCCTCATAAGAATTTTGCGATCGGTCAATTTCGAACCATAATTGACTCAGTTCTCAACAGTGAACAGTATCAAATTGGTATTTTTGTGGCGGTTTTTCCCCGATTCAAGAGCTACCAGTTCTAAAGCGGCACGTTTCAGATCGATGTACACTGGCGATTGCTTATTTTAATCCATGCACTTAAGTTACTTCAACATGAGAGAAGAAGAAAACGACTGCACAATTACTTGCTTAAGAGCTCACACTTGCAATAGCAAAGAATACAACATCAAAAGTCCAGTTAATTCGAATTCATTGCTAACTATCTGCTCCACAGAATAGATAAATATTCACTTCGATGACCACTGAAGCTTCCTTCATAGTTCGTATGCGAAACTTTTCAAAAGTCCAAGCAGCAATCGATTTGAAATAACTTCCAAATATCACAAAATATTTCTTATCTTTTTTTTCACACAACGATATATCTATCTAATCCACACACATTTATTCCAGTTTCGTTTCCAGTGAATTATGTTTTTTTTAAATTACGAGTTTTTAATTTAATTTTTTTTTGCTCACTAAATTTCAATAAATATCTGTCGTCGATTTCTCTATCGCGTTTCGCGCTATTGCTTTAGTTCCTCAGAACACTTCATGCACTGCCTTTTTCAATTTTTCCGACGAATAGAATTCAGTATAAACTTAAACCGGCTTAGAATTCTCTCGGTTTCAGTAAAATTAAGCTTCGGTCCCCATTTATTAAACACTGGCCATAGAACGGATACCTCAGGGAAACTTCGACTGAACTATATTTCGCAGACCACTAATAAAACACTATCAAATCCACTGTTTGTAACAATCAGAATATTTTTAAATTTTAAATAAATGCAACGCTCAAATCAAAATCCCCGAATAGAATGTCCAGTCAAGTCCGTTTATATGCTCCGCTTGCCGTCGTGCTCATTCCAAAAAGCCGTTGTCACCATCAGCTCCGTTGAATCACTTTTTGATTGTTATCAGCTGCATGCAGCGCTGACCGGTCGGAACATTGACTTACAGTGCATTCGATTTCGATGCAGTCATACAGCGGTCAAGAGCCGAACATTACCGCATGATGCATGTACATGCTCAGCTCCAACCACCGTACGCCGCACCAAAAGCGAATGCACTGCATCGAATGGATGTAGGAGCGAAAACGATATGATTTTCGCAACGAGAAAAAAAATTGACGATGAAGTGGATTTTTTTGTGTGCGTGCAACAATATATATATATATATATATATATATATATATATATATATATATATATATATATATATATATATATATATATATATATATATATATATATATATATATATATATATATATATATATATATATATATATATATATATATATATATATCTATATATCTATATATATATATATATATATATATATATATATATATATATATATATATATATATATATATATATATATATATATATATATATATATATATATATATATGTATTTTAAAAATTGTAAAATTGTACAATGGAAAAAATTGTAATGTTAATTAAAAATTGTAATAAAAATTGTAAAAATTTTAATTATAATGGTAACTGTGTCGCAACGAACTTGGACTCCCCGTTCATGAAGACGAGCGCTCCCTGCCAAGCCAAGTCATCGCCGTCGATTTACATAAGACAATCGACGATTACTTGACCTAGAAGCAAGCAAACCCGAGCGTTGCTAAGGGGCCAAGCGGTAATGACCATCGTGGCAGTCGACAGCCATTCCCAACCGACTAATTCCATAATCTGAAACTGATACTTTGAAGCGACGACCACAACAACCACCGCCACTACTTCAACAACAACAACAAGTCGGTGAATAAATAGGATGCTGACTATTGGTTGGAAAAAAAAACTAAATCACTTACGGGGAAATTTGAGTGCAGCTCGAAGCCAAGATATTCGACATTATCCAGATAGTACGGTGTCGGATGGAAACCTGAAGTTAAACCAGATGCACATGTAAATGACATCAATGATTCGGAAAGGAAAACCTGACTTGTCGCCGAATCGCTTGGGACACCTACAGCCAAAAATTAGCCCAGATCAAGCAGCAAGGACAGTCGTAATTTCTTATTTATTGTGTTCTTTTACGAAATGAAGGCGGCCAATATGATGACACTAAGTAAAATAAATAAACACCAGTCGTAAGTTGAAAGTTAAACACGCGAAACGTCAAAAGGGCGATCGAACCACCACCAAGTGGCAAATGGAAAGGGTGCGTTCCGATTGCCGCCACTGCAGGAAAATGCACTTTTCAAATGCGCGTGCAACAAGTGCAATGGGCCATTGCACTCGCCTGCATGCTGCACTGGAGGTGGCGGCAACGGCATTTGAAATACCGCAGAAGCGGTGGGAAATACCTCTAGCAAAGGTTTCGTGGTAAGTCGACGGGGCCTAGTGAGCTCTCTTTTCGAAAAATCAGGGTGAGACTCGGACGCATTGGCGCAAGCTCTTCCTTAATAGATTTTCTTTTTCTTGTCGGAAAACTGTCTGGACTGGACGAGGAACTTGGTGCTGGCGATAGGGAAGAATAAAAGTAGCCCTGAGGTGGAAACTTAACTGCAGCAATTGGTCGATAGCCGAGTGGTATGAAGAAGCAAAGTAGTATCGAAAAGGCAATTTAATTGCGGAAATTCGACGATAGCCAGGTGGTGTGAAAACGGATAGAAGAATATGATTCATAGCAAGCGAGCGTTCATCATCGTAGGCAGCAGCGCAGATCGACAGTCAAACAACGGCGGCACTGGAACGATGCTTCGGGGAAGCACCGGTTTTGCAACTGATCGAGCGAGTGTCGGCAGCGCATTTTTGCGAAGAAGGTCCAAGGTAGGCTAAGATTTTCTTGTTGTAATTAGATTAAATGGATAAGTTTTCTTGTTGTGATTATCATAAGTGGAAGTGAATTAGATAGCGCGGCGCCGTCAGTAGGGAATTCGAGAATTAGGTTGAGAACTAAGCGAAATAGAAATTGTGAACCTTGTAAAACTGGTGTTATTTTTTTGGTGAGTCGCGTGGTTTAAATCTTTTCAATCGCGGGCCGTACCTAGCATTCGCCGCAGTCTTCTCTCTTTGAAGCGGTGATTCAAAGGCAGTTTCCGCAGTTGAAGTGAGTGGCGCCCACTCACGACCCTTCTCGTGAGCTAGAGCCGCCGGAAACTGCTGCCCTTGCATCCCAGTTGGGGGGATGAAGGGTTTTAGACCGAGACAGGAATAGATTCGGTAATAAATTGGCGCCCAACGTTCTAAGGGTTGATAAAACGGTATTTAATTTTGAAGAGTTAACGATTGAGTCAAAATTTGGGAAAAGAGTAAATTATTTAGAGAACGCGAATGTTATTGAAAAGCGTAAATTGGAAACGTGAATTTTAATTAAGCTCTTCACTAAGCGAGTGGAATTTTGAGAAATATTTTATAGTATCGCATGTTAAATTATTAGACATCATTCTTACAAATATTTAATTTTATTTACTATATCTCATTTTATTCTATATTGTTAAAACGCATTTTGTGGGTGGAAAAGTGGTTCTTGGTTCTACCTTCGATAGTGTGTGAAGTGAGTCTAAGAGTGAGTCATAAGGAATAATTAATGGTGTATCGAGTGTTGGTTATTGCATTTCTTGTTGGCGAGCGTCTGTAGCGGTAGAGGCTAAGAAAATTGTGCCAATATTTCCAGATTGTTAACAACGAGGTTGGAAGAATTTACTGCCGCCTGTTCAGTGCGGTGTGTATAATTTATGCGCGAAGTTCTGGGTTTGAAAATCGATATTCGGGTTGTTCTAGGTGGTAGCTTGTGTTCGACTCGTGTTTCTTGCGGATTCAATATAATAGTCAAAGTAACTAAGCACAGGGCGAGCGCTGGGAATTGGGGATTTTGATTTACGGTACGGCCGTTCAATTGGAAGAGGAATATTGTCTCGTTGATGGGAGTAGGTACCCGACGCTCACGTGATCAACAACAAAGACGCTGTCGAGTGGAAAAGTAACGGTCAAGTAGACAGGTTGCATTGTAAAAACTAAAACTCGAACTTAGTACTATTTTGTCGGATAATTTTTTTTTGTTGCGTGGTTAGGGCACGGTAATTGTGATAGTTGTATATTTTTTTCGTCGATCTAATTGTGCAACCACCATTGTTTCATCAGTTTAGCTAAGCTATTTGTTACGGTTTGTAGCAAGCAAGTAAAAATTTGAGGCAGGTTTTTGAAACAAGTGAGGAATTTTGGATTTACTGCTGCATATTTACCGCCCCACAGCAAAGGCAGCAGATATTCGCGCATGACAAGAGGTGCTTGAGTCCTGTTGGCAGTGGATATTTTCTGGTGGTATTCAGTAGGACGTTGGCGACTGGACAGTTCGTTTCATTGAGTTTTATTGGATAGATTTTGGTGAAGGGCGAACATAAGAAAATGGCTAGCGGAAGCGGTGTCGGAAAGATCTCGGTTGATCGGCTGAGTAAGGACGAACTCGCGTATGAGCTAGCAATACGAGGTCTGGCTGGGGACACGGTAGAGACCATGCGAAAACTGCTGAGGGGGACGTTAAGAAGCGAAGTAGCCTTGGGTGAGTCTGTTGCAATGGCAACGTATCCGTTCTCGCTCTCAGAGGACCGAGAGGCGATAAGCGCAAAGATAGCTGAGATCGGAATGTTGGTGGACCCATTTTTGGGCGACTTTAATTCGCCGGAATTTAGTAAAGTCAAGGGAAAAATATGCTTCGCCCTGCGACGTTTGAGTAGAATGAAAGTGGAAACGGGGGAAGAAAGAGACTTCTTGAGACAGGCCAAGGGCCAACTAATGATGGCCATGGGCGACCTGCTCTTCAAGGCAGGCGGCGCAGAAAGCGAGGAGTCTGAGGAGGTATGGACTCTGGACAGTCCAACATTGTCAGCCCCGAGTACTCCGATGTTTCAGCCTCAAAAGCCGATAGATCTCCAAAAGTGGGGGTTGAAATTTAGTGGAGAATCGCCAAATTCAGTGAGCGCGTTCCTCGAACGGGTGGAAGAGCTTAGGGAGGAACAAAAGCGCAGCTGTTCCGGTCGGCCGTGGACCTCTTTGAAGGAAAGGCTCTAATCTGGTTTCGGGAAAACCGCGCTACCTGCCAGAGCTGGGAGGGCCTGGTGAAGGAGTTACGAGCCAAATTCCTTCCCGCAGACTACGATGATAAGCTGCTGGATGAAATTGGACGTCGTACGTAGGGCAACACGGAGTCAATCGGGGTATTTGTGGCAGTGAAGGAGGGTTTGTTCCGTCGATTGATGGCCAACCGAGCGAAGCGGAGAAGTTGAAAATACTCCGTAAAAATATTGCTCTCTTTTACCAGACTCAGCTTGCTCTGGTGAAATTTGTATCGATCGGAGAACTGGTGACGCTGGGGCGTTCATTGGAGGCGACGAGAGTGTCCGTGGAGTCATTCGTGCCACCTACCGCAAGAAGAACTCCGAGGCTACTAGAACCGGACCTGGCCTATTTGGAGTCGCAAAACTTAGCCGCAGTGGAAGTACCGGGCGGATCGAGAAGCATCACGTGCTGGAATTGTAAGAAGTCTGGACATACGTCGAGGGAGTGTCAGGATCCTGCTAAGTGTTTCGGGTGTGGAAGAGTGGGAACGGTTAGGGCGAGGTGTGTTGACTGTAGGGAGGGGGGGACGAGGAAATGGAGTTCAAGCGAGGGTCGCCCAATATAATCGGAATTCGGTTTCTGGGGGTTGTCGCCAGGGAAACAGCAATCGGACCTAGTGGGCGACAGACTAGGTCCTCTTCCAATTTCGAACGTCGCAAGTAATATCCAAGTGGGGTATATGCTGCACAGCACAGAGGGGGATACCGCCCTTACTTAGAGGTAGTAGTTCAGGGTCAGAGATTTCTGGGGCTAGTGGATTCAGGAGCGTCGAAATCAGTGATTGGTGGGAAGGGATGGGAGTTGATCCGGAGTCTAGGGGTCAAGCTTCAGCAAAGCGGTCGGAGAGACATACGATTCGCGAACGGAGTAGGTTGTGGTGTGGAAGGAGTAGCGTATTGCCCAATCACAGTGCAGGGGAAAGAGAGATGGCTCGGGGTCTCGGTAGCACCTGCGATCCCTCATCTCATACTGGGGGTAGACTTTCTGAAACTTTTTGGAATAGTGCTAAATGTAGCGAGGGAACAGTGGGGGATGGTTGCATCGGTAGAGGGTCTTAAGCCGGAGCAGCTGGTAAACAGAACGCATTTAACGAAAGAAGAAGAAGGCAAGCTAGAAGCGCTACTCGAAGAGGAGTTTGGGTTGATGGGTGAGGGGATTGGCTGTACTAATAGAGTGGAGCACATAATCAAGACCAATTCTCCACCAATCAAACAGCGGTACTATCCCGTCTCACCGGCGGTACAGAATCATATCGATGCGGAACTGAATGAGATGCTTGAGGCTGGGATAGTGGAACCGTCGTGCAGCCCGTGGGCTTCGCCGATTGTTTTAATTAAGAAGAAGAATGGGTCGTTTCGATTTTGTGTGGACTATCGGAAGCTCAACAAGGTGTCGGAAAGAGATTGTTACGCAATACCGCGGGGAACGCTCGAAGATTTTGCCCGACCACAGCCGAAGACGGTAGTGGTTAAAAAACAGCGCCACTCGTTCAATTTCTATTGCGTTCCCTCGGCTACGGAACGAGACGTAGCCTCACGGATAATGAGGGAAAAATGTATCTATATATATTTTTTTTTTTTTTTGGTTTACATACGAGAACCAAATACTCTACTCTAACCAAATACTCTACTCTAGGGAGAGTCACTTTTTTTTCTTTGGAGAGTCACTTTCCTTTTATCACGCGATCAATAAAATTCTCCAACGATTCGTTTGAATTACATTACACAATATTATTCATGAACAAAAAAATCAACCTTGTAACAATATAATAAATAGAAACAAACAAACAACTACCTGTGGGGGCCCCCTCTGGATGCAGACAGTCTTCTCTGTTGATTAAACTTGAAAATTCTTAAAGGTGAATTCACTAGTGAATCGATTTTTCAGCACTTCGTGCGAAAGCGGGACACACGTAACGTTCCGTACGATTTTCTGCATACACCGCTGCAACAGCACCAAATTCGTACTCTTCGAACGTATTCCTCCTGAATTCTTTTTCGCTCACAACTATTCCACACTTTTCACTACTGCTAATCTTCTTTGGTTTTCTCCAAAACCCATTCGTAACGGAACTTGATAGAAATTAAGATGTCTACCTGCAATTCGCACTTCGGAACGGCTGGCTTCCCCTGAATTCGGAGTAAATAAACGTACGAGACTTAGCTTATTTCGCAAATGTAGGCACACTATTTTGCAAAAAATATCTGATTTCCAACTGTTCGCGGTGCACTTTGAAAATTATGCTTAAAAATCGTTTTTCGCAACCTTCCTATTTGATTGAGCGTTTCCACTTAGGATGGTTTCGAATCTGTATTTCCGTTTATGACTTTTTCTTCAGCGCCGACCCCAAGACTATTGTTCTTTTCGTTTACTGCAATTGCTTCCAAATGTGTAGTCCCAACGACGACTACCCTCCTCTACGGTTACTTGCCGACTCCAATTCTCAAATTCAAATCAACTCAAAATATTACAATTATTCCTCCTCGACTCACTCTCTGACTCAACTGAATTCAAAACTACATTTTTTTTCTAATCAAATTTTTCAACAACTGTCTTTTTTTTTTTAGCTTACTGAATTCCAAAAATCTATGCAAACATCATAGTATTAAATTGAATTTGGCAACAACATTATTAATGAACAGTTATTTTTAGTTTTCAAACAAATCGTTGGTGAAGTAGAGTAAACGAAATCTGTAATCGGACCACAAGTGACTCTCCTCTACATTTACCATTTAAAAACATTAACCAAATGTTTAGTGACTCTCCTCTATATTTACCATTTAAAACATTAACCAAATATTTAATCCGTAACATTTTCCCCCCTCACGAAAAGAATTTCCTGAAATTCAATTGATGTAACGAAACCATTAACGTGTTAATTCATGCTATTTATATATGTCTTAGTTTATCTCAGTCTACGTATGGTTTAAGATCCTTGGCATGCCAGCGTCCTGCCTCACGCCCTTCGAGATCCACCAACTTAAAAATAGATGAAGTCTCGCGCTGCACAATTCTAAAAGGTCCCAAATATTCTGGAGCTAGTTTCGCAGAATAAAAATGAACTGCGTCGGATTGGGCGAAATTACGCCTCCAAACCAAGTCATCTACAGAAAATGGAGGAATCCTTTTTCGGAGGTTATATCGCTGCATACTCTTTCCTGTGGCCTCCTTTAGATGTTGAAGTACTACTTCCCGAATCTTCATCAGTCCCTCCGCCCTCTGTACCGGATCTCTGACTAACTCATCCTCGCATGGAGGTTGTGGTCCCTTTCGCGAAACGATCATCTCTCGACCAAAATTCACAAAATAAGGTGTGGCTCCCATGGCCTCGTGTGTGTATGTGCGTAACGCATATCCAATCTTTGGTAAATCAAGATCCCACTTCCGATGATTTTCACCGATGTACGCCCGAAGCATACGTTTAATATTTTGATTTATACGCTCTGCCGGATTTGCCTGAGGGTGATAGAAAGCTGTATATTGCAACCGGGTACCATATGAAAACATGAGTGTCTGTAATTCCTTGGACCGGAACTGTACCCCGTTATCACACACTATCACCGCAGGGACTCCAAACAGTAAAAAGACCCTATCTTCGAGTAGTCTGGAAACTTGTGCGGCCGTTGCCTGCCTTAGTGGAAATATCAGAGGAAATTTCGTACAGTAATCCACTACCGTTAAAATATATGTGTTGCCCTGTGTCGATCGAGGCAAAGGACCGATTAAATCAATACAGATAATCTCCCATGGTTCTTTTGCTTGACCCACCCTGGTAGTCATGGTTCCATATGGCGGTCGCCTCTCTACTTTTGTGGCCTGACAAACTTTACATCTGGCCACATACCGTTGAATATCGGCACGCATTTTAGGCCAAAAATACCTCTGTGCCACCCGATCGTATGTGCGACTTGCACCCATATGTCCCGCTGTTGGCTCATCGTGACATTCTTGCAGAACCTTTTTCCTGTCCCCTTTGTTAATCACTTGTTTCCATGAGTTTCCTTTGAGATCCGAATAACGATTGGAAACTCTTTTCCACAACAAGTTGCCCTCTATCCGCCAGTCTTTTAATTGATCTGGATTGTTTCTTACCTTATTGATCATTCCTAATACCCATCTATCTTCTAACAACTCATCGTTCACAACTGCCGCTACTTCAGGAACCGACCTCGACAAAGCGTCTGGCACTAAATGTTCTTTCCCCTTTCGGTGAACGACGTCATAATCAAACTGCTGAAGCCGCACTGCCCATCTTGTGAGTCTCCCTGCCGGATCTTTCAGGTTATTTAACCACACTAAAGAATGATGATCGGTGACTACTCTAAATTTGGTACCTTCAATATATGGCCGCAATTTCTCTATCGCCCACAAAACGGCCAGACATTCCTTTTCAGTGGTCGAATATTTCCTCTCTGCTTTGTTTAGAGAACGACTCAAATAACAAATAACTCTTTCACCTTCCGGAAAAACTTGACTTAGTACTGCTCCTAACCCGACGTCCGAAGCATCCGTCTGGACAATGAATGGTAAGTTGAAGTCTGGACATGACAGAATCGGAGTAGAAGCCAGTTTCAATTTGCATTTGTTGAAAGCCAGTTCACATTCAGAAGTCCACTGAAAACGCTGGTTTTTCCGAAGCAGATTCGTCAGTGGTGACACCAAGAATGAATGATCCGGTATAAACCGCCGGTACCAAGATAACATACCCAAAAACTGTCGAATCTGTTTCACCGAGTGGGGTCTGGGTATATTAATCACGCTCTCCACTTTCTCGGGATCGGCGCTTAAACCGTCTTTATCAACCAGATATCCCAAATATTTTAGTTGAGGACGACAGAAATGGCACTTATTCTGGGACAGTTTAAGGCCTGCTTCCCTTAGCCGTTTAAATACCTCCTGGAGTATCTCTAAGTGTTTGTCGAACGTCTGGGTGACGATGATGATATCATCCAGATACGTGAAAACGTAGGGTTCCAAAGCAGGACCTAGAACACGATCAATCAACCGTTGCCACGTAGCTGGGGCGTTTGATAATCCAAACGGCATCCTACAAAACTGAAATAAACCCCTACCTGGAATTGTGAAAGCGGTAAACTGACGGGAATCTTTCGCCACAGGTACTTGCCAGTAGGCGGACTTTATATCTAGAGACGAAAGATATTTTGCGTCCCGTAACTTATCTAACGTAGCTGAAACATAGGGTAGAGGATATGCATCCTTTTCAGATACCCGGTTGACTTTGCGAAAATCTACACAAAAACCATATGTGTCATCTTTCTTTTTCACCATCAAAATTGGTGAAGACCATGCACTGGAGGATGGCTCTACTACTCCCAACTTCAGCATTTCTTCCAACTCAGCGTTGATGTGTTTTTGAAGAGCTGGTGAAACCGGGTAATACCTTTGTTTAATGGGCATCGAATCCGTCTTGATGACGTGCTCCACTAAACTAGTACATCCCAATCCATCTCCCATTTGCATAAATTCGTCATCCACCAAATTTTTCAAATGAGACTCCTCCTCCTGAGAAAGACTGATTCTATCGCGTAAATGTTCAACTGAAAGAGTCACCGCTTCGTGGATAAAATCCCAACAATCATGTTTTAAATTTAAGGTAATTCCAAACTGCTTTAAAAAATCTACCCCGAGGATCAGCCCATGCGGTAACGAAGGAACCACCAAAACTTCCATCCACCTTGTCGCCCTATATAGCTTAATGGGCACCAAAACCTGGCCCAGGATGTTACACCGTCCCTCATCTGCCAATCGTACTGCTTGTTGAGTAGTCGTTCTCAGTTCTACTCCCATTTCCTGCAGCTGCCGCCAACCTTTCTGTCCCACAATCGTAGTGGACGCACCGGAGTCTACCAAACCCGTTAACTTTCTCCCTAAAATATCCACACCCAGATGAGGACGTACATCCCCTGGTTGTGAATAAAAAATGTACGCGGACCTTTCTTCTGCGGCTTGTTCCTTACAGCTAATTACGGTGCCCTGTTTGCCGCCTATCGAGCACCGCAGTCGTTTCCCGCTTCTTTTGTTTGGTTTCGTTCCCCTGAGCGCCATGTCGATCGCCTTTCGCGCGAGGTACACTCTGGACACCTTGAACGAATCGTATTTGGTCGGCCGCATCCAAAACAACGTCTCAACTCTGAGCATTGTCTCGCGAAATGCGCCTGACTTCCACCGTTCCAACAAACTCCCTGTGGCCTGTCGTTTGGTGAAGTAACGACTTCCACCAAACAAGGGTCTGCATAGGCCAGATCTGGTTCTAGAAGCTTTGCCATCCTTCGATTTGGTGGAGGATTAAAAGCTTCTACCGTGGCCCTCGTTGCTTCTAACTTCCTTCCCAGCTGTACTAGTTCAGCCACCGTTGCTACTGATTGCATTGCTAGCTGCATCTGATAAAAAGGGTTAATGTTTCTCCGTAGGATTTTCATTTTTTTGGACTCACTACACGGTTCTCCTAGCCTTCGAAATAAACCATCCATCACGGCTACATAAATTCCAATAGACTCGCCTTGGCCTTGAGTACGCCGCCGAATCTCATCCCAAAGGCGATCATCATAATCAGCCGGAAGAAATTCGGCCCGTAGCTCACGTCGCAGGTCTTCCCAGCTACAGAACCTGTCTCGATTAGCTCTATACCAAATGAGAGCCTTGCCCTCAAACAAATCCACCGCGGCCTTATACAATTGAGAAGAAGCTAAACCGCGGGCAACGCGGAGCTCTTCCACCCGCTCAAGAAAGGCACTCACGGAACTTGGAGTTTCCCC
Organism: Nemotelus nigrinus; assembly: GCA_947369275.1. Classification (NCBI taxonomy): domain Eukaryota; kingdom Metazoa; phylum Arthropoda; class Insecta; order Diptera; family Stratiomyidae; genus Nemotelus; species Nemotelus nigrinus. Next base: position 123,480,735 of record OX376373.1, on the reverse strand, counting down.
CGTGAACTTAACCCCCCATTTAACAACATTTTGTTGTTTAGAAAAATCCTCCGTGACAAGTCTTGGGGTTGAACAAAAGGCTGGTCCTTCGAAATTTTCAAGAGACTTTGACTCCGGTGCCGGTTTACACTCCAGTACCCCAGTCTTAATTGTTTTCTCTTCGTCTAGCCCCTCGACTTCTTTTGAATCCTCCAGAACAAAGCCTATCCCCATCATTATACGCCGCCGTATTTTGTCTATCTCATTTGGCAACGCATTTGTCAACTGAGCCATGTTCTTAAGGCGGCGCAAACCAAACTCCACCTTTGCCTTGAGTCTCAAGTAATCTCTTGACCTCTTATCGCCAGTGAAGTTTTCTGCCATGCTTTCGACTTCCCCTGTCAGCGCCTTCATAGCCTCCAAGTCCTCCTCATACGTGAATGGATAATCTTTAATCTGTAACGATTCGTCCATTGCCTCCTCTGCTCGTAACGCTGCCCGTAAAGACCTCCGCATCTTTTCCGTCGTATCTGCAGGTAGACCCCGGATGGCTAATTCGTACATCAGCTCATCTTTGACCAACTTGTCCACCAAATACATATTTGCCAAAGACATGGCTAAACAAAACTCTTATAAGCTTACAGCTGTATAAAACACTAAAGATAATCAAATATGTATATATATTTTACAGAGTTAAAATTTCATCAAATTTACACTCACAGTAAACACCGGAACTTCAGCCACGCAAAGACTGATCACTAAATCACTATGGTTATTATGCAATCACACCCGCGAAATCACACTCACTACCATGCGACACAAAATTATCCTTAGCAATCAAAGACACCATTCACAACACATCCGCGATTACCAAAACTTACATCACTTCACACTCGCGAATCTAAACTTGTGGGCCCCACGTTGGGCGCCAAAGATGTTACGCAATACCGCGGGGAACGCTCGAAGATTTTGCCCGACCACAGCCGAAGACGGTCGTGGTTAAAAAACAGCGCCACTCGTTCAATTTCTATTGCGTTCCCTCGGCTACGGAACGAGACGTAGCCTCACGGATAATGAGGGAAAAATGTATCTATATATATTTTTTTTTTTTTGGTTTACATACGAGAACCAAATACTCTACTCTAACCAAATACTCTACTCTAGGGAGAGTCACTTTTTTTTCTTTGGAGAGTCACTTTCCTTTTATCACGCGATCAATAAAATTCTCCAACGATTCGTTTGAATTACATTACACAATATTATTCATGAACAAAAAAATCAACCTTGTAACAATATAATAAATAGAAACAAACAAACAACTACCTGTGGGGGCCCCCTCTGGATGCAGACAGTCTTCTCTGTTGATTAAACTTGAAAATTCTTAAAGGTGAATTCACTAGTGAATCGATTTTTCAGCACTTCGTGCGAAAGCGGGACACACGTAACGTTCCGTACGATTTTCTGCATACACCGCTGCAACAGCACCAAATTCGTACTCTTCGAACGTATTCCTCCTGAATTCTTTTTCGCTCACAACTATTCCACACTTTTCACTACTGCTAATCTTCTTTGGTTTTCTCCAAAACCCATTCGTAACGGAACTTGATAGAAATTAAGATGTCTACCTGCAATTCGCACTTCGGAACGGCTGGCTTCCCCTGAATTCGGAGTAAATAAACGTACGAGACTTAGCTTATTTCGCAAATGTAGGCACACTATTTTGCAAAAAATATCTGATTTCCAACTGTTCGCGGTGCACTTTGAAAATTATGCTTAAAAATCGTTTTTCGCAACCTTCCTATTTGATTGAGCGTTTCCACTTAGGATGGTTTCGAATCTGTATTTCCGTTTATGACTTTTTCTTCAGCGCCGACCCCAAGACTATTGTTCTTTTCGTTTACTGCAATTGCTTCCAAATGTGTAGTCCCAACGACGACTACCCTCCTCTACGGTTACTTGCCGACTCCAATTCTCAAATTCAAATCAACTCAAAATATTACAATTATTCCTCCTCGACTCACTCTCTGACTCAACTGAATTCAAAACTACATTTTTTTTCTAATCAAATTTTTCAACAACTGTCTTTTTTTTTTTAGCTTACTGAATTCCAAAAATCTATGCAAACATCATAGTATTAAATTGAATTTGGCAACAACATTATTAATGAACAGTTATTTTTAGTTTTCAAACAAATCGTTGGTGAAGTAGAGTAAACGAAATCTGAAATCGGACCACAAGTGACTCTCCTCTACATTTACCATTTAAAAACATTAACCAAATGTTTAGTGACTCTCCTCTATATTTACCATTTAAAACATTAACCAAATATTTAATCCGTAACAAGATGCCTATCCACTGTCCTTCATCACTGCAACATTGGATAAATTAAGAGACGCGAAATATTTATCTTCTCTGGACATCAAATCCGCGTATTGGTAGGTGCCGATGGCTGAAAATTCAAAGGAGCTCACCACCTTCACTGTTCCCCACAGAGGACTGTTCCAATTCCGTAGGATGCCTTTTGGGTAACAAAATGCACCGGCAACTTGGCAGCGACTCATTGACAGGGTCTTGGGAGCAGATCTTGAGCCATTCGTCTTCACTTATCTGGATGATATAGTGGTAGTCACCCAGGATTTCCCCAAACATCGGGAGATTTTGAAGGACGTTTTAAGACGGTTACGCGAGGCGGGATTGAGAGTCTCTAGAGAGAAGTGCAAATTCTGCCGTTCTCGCCTTCGATATTTGGGCTACGTGCTGAATGAAAATGGTTTGAGTGTGGACCCGGACAAGGTCAAAGAAGAAGAGTGAAGGAAGTCAGACAAGAAGAGTGAAGGAAGTCAGACAATTCTTTGGGATGGTTTCGTGGTATCGGAGATTTATGCCGGATTTTGCGACGTTGATGTCGCCGATCACGAACCTCCTCAAGAAGAACCGGAAATTCCTATGGACTGAGGAATGCGAGGAGACTTTCACCCGAGCGAAGACGAAGCTGGCGACGGCACCAATACTTACTTGTCCGGACTACACTCTGCCATTTATCGTCCAAACAGATGCCTCAGGTAGCGGGGTGGGGGCGGTATTGACACAGGAGCACCCCGAGGGTGAAAAAGTGATCTGCTACCTCAGCCGGGCCTTGACTAGTGCCAAACAGAAGTACTCCGCTACGGAACGAGAGTGTCCTGCGGTCGTATGGGCCATTGAAAAATTAAGGCCATACGTACAGGGTACTAGGTTCAGGGTAGTCACGGATCACCACTCTCTGGTCTGGCTGCATAACTTGAAAGACCCGAGTGGAAGACTGGCTCGATGGGTGGTGAGGCTGCAGCAGTACGACTATGAGGTGCTACAACGCAAAGGTAAGGAGCATCTGGTTCCAGATGCTCTCTAACGGTGCATTGAGGTAGCATCGCTGCAAGGAGGTGAAGTCAGGGAGGGGAAGTGGTATGTAAAGATGAAGGAACGAGTGGAGAAGAACCCAGGTCAGTACCCAAACTGGTGGTTGGAAAAAGATCAACTATGGAAACATGTGGAAGGGCGATACCCAGAACCCTGATCCGACATTGCATGGAAGAGGGTAGTTCCCTTTGCAGAGCGCTCAACACCCTTGTTTCAGTGCCATGTCGTGCCCACAGCAGGTCATATGGGACTGCGCAAGACTTTAGACCGGCTGATACAGAGTTTCTACTGGCCGAAGATGGCCGTGGATCTGCAAAAGTATGTCAAGCGTTGCAAGGTGTACCAGTTAGTGGAAGTGCAGTGGAAGCAACCAATCGGACAGATGGTGTCGAGGGTTGGAGAAAGAGCATCGCCTTGGGAGATGATCTGTGTGGATCTGGTAGGTCCGCTACCCCGGTCCTTGCACGGACATACGTATATTTTGACGGTGGTAGATTATGCTACGAAATTTCCGCAAATATTTCCCTTAAGGAAGGCAACTGGGACCATGGTAACTCGTATTCTTGAAGAGCATGTGCTGTTTTTGTTTGGAGTCCCACGAGTGCTGGTGTGCGACAACGGAGTTTAATTCCGCTCGAAGGAATTCTCAAGGATGACCGAGACTCACGGGATGACGCTGCGATTCACGGCACTCTACCATCCACAGGCGAATCCAGCAAAGAGGGTGAACCAAAACATCAAGCACCTTTTACGGTCATTTGTATCGGAAAACCACAGGGATTGGGACAAAGTGATTCCACAGATCGGCTGCGCACTAAGAACATGTACCCATGAAGATATGAAAATTACGCCATACTTTCTGAATTTTGGAAGGGAAATGGTGATTCATCCTGGAATTCTCAACAGCCCAGAGGCAAGCGGCAATGTGAACACGGACGAAAATGGGGCTCGGAAGGCAGAAAGGCTGAAATTGGTTCTGAAAGAGGTGCAAGAGCGATTGAGAAAAGCGGCGGGTAAAGCGCCGTCAAGGTACGATCTCCGCCGACGAGATGAGAAGTTCCTACCGCAAGATCTGGTGTGGCGGCGTAATTTCGTTCTATCTGATGCAGCGAAATTTTTTTCAGTCAAATTAGCACCGGAATATGTAGGACCCTTTACGGTGCGGAAGCAAGTGTCTGGTTGGACCTATGAGTTGGAAGACTCTAATGGGAAAAGTATGGGGGTATGACACTCCAAAGACCTGAAACGATATGTGGCGTAAATGGTCGACAGCCGAATAAATCATTGAAATTGGAAGACGGTATCGTTCTGGCGGAACTTAGGAATATAGTAGTAGGAATTAGTTGCAGCCGAGATGGAAAACAGGGCAATAATTTGAATTAGAAAAATCAAGGAGAAAAATCAAAGAGCATACTAGTAAATACTAAGGTGGTGGGATTAATTAATGACACTCTATTATAACGTGGTGGAGGTTAAGTGTAATTGATTAAGATTGAATTTGGAATAAATAGGTAGATATTCTCTAACATAACGTGGTGGAGGGTAAATTTAATTCCATTGGCAGGATTATAACAATAGAAGCATCTAATTTATATAGTTTGTAATAGAAAGATGTTACCCTGCAAGCGATGGTGTATTTAAGCCAATTTCGGCAGAACGATGAATGCCACTAATCCTCTGTGGTCTGTTTGTACGTGCCCTGTCCAGTCAGCTGTGCGTTTTTTGTTTGTTTTTTCCCTTTTCTTCCTTTTCTTTACCTTTCTTCTTCCATTCGGCAAGATCCTAAAACATTAAGAGCATGTATCAGTCAGGGTCTGAACTAAAGAAAAGGAAAGGAGAAAACGGAACAACGCAGGAAAAGAGGCTGCATGTAGGATAAAACAACGAAGAAATCGTGTATGTGAAAATGGCAGGAGTGTGAGTGATTGTGTTTTGTCGATGGAAATAGTTGTGAATTACAATCGAAGGTAGAACATAAGGTTAACGCGCGTAAAATATGGAGCTCTAATCCGAGCGGCGATGCAAGACCTATGTCCTCGAACTCACTAACGAACGTAGATTGATTCGCGCGAATAATCACTTCGTAATTCTCTTGGGAAGGGGGAAGTTTAACGCCAGTGCGTAGGGAAAATTGTACAATGGAAAAAAATTGTAATGTTAATTAAAAATTGTAATAAAAATTGTAAAAATTGTAATTATAATGGTAATTGTGTCGGAACGAACTTGGACTCCCCTGTGATGAAGACGAGCGCTCCCTGCCAAGCCAAGTCATCGCTGTCGATTTACATAAGACAATCGACGATTACTTGACCTAGAAGCGAGCAAACCCGAGCGTAGCTAAGGGGCCAAGCGGTAATGACCATTGTGGCAGCCGACAGCCATTCCCAACCGACTAATTCCATAATCTGAAACTGATACTTTGAAGCGACGACCACAACAACCACCGCCACTACTTCAACAACAACAACAACTCGGTGAATTAACAGGATGCTGACTATTGGTTGGAGAAAAAAAACTAAATCACTTACGGGGAAATTTGAGTCCAGCTCGAAGCCAAGATATTCGACATTATCCAGATAGTACGGTGTCGGATGGAAACCTGAAGTTAAACCAGATGCACATGTAAATGACATCAATGATTCAGAAAGGAAAACCTGACTTGTCGCCGAATCGCTTGGGACACCTACAGCCAAAAATTAGCCCAGATCAAGCAGCAAGGACAGTCGTAATTTCTTATTTATTGTGTTCTTTTACGAAATGAAGGCGGCCAATATGATGACACTAAGTAAAATAAATAAACACCAGTCGTAAGTTGAAAGTTAAACACGCGAAACGTCAAAAGGGCGATCGAACCACCACCAAGTGGCAAATGGAAAGGGTGCGTTCCGATTGCCGCCACTGCAGGAAAATGCACTTTTCAAATGCGCGTGCAACAAGTGCAATGGGCCATTGCACTCGCCTGCATGCTGCACTGGAGGTGGCGGCAACGGCATTTGAAATACCGCAGAAGCGGTGGGAAATACCTCTAGCAAAGGTTTCGTGGTAAGTCGACGGGGCCTAGTGAGCTCTCTTTTGGAAAAATCAGGGTGAGACTCGGACGCATTGGCGCAAGCTCTTCCTTAATAGATTTTCTTTTTCTTGTCGGAAAACTGTCTGGACTGGACGAGGAACTTGGTGCTGGCGATAGGGAAGAATAAAAGTAGCCCTGAGGTGGAAACTTAACTGCAGCAATTGGTCGATAGCCGAGTGGTATGAAGAAGCAAAGTAGTATCGAAAAGGCAATTTAATTGCGGAAATTCGACGATAGCCAGGTGGTGTGAAAACGGATAGAAGAATACGATTCATAGCAAGCGAGCGTCGGTGGAATTCATCATCGTAGGCAGCAGCGCAGATCGACAGTCAAACAACGGCGGCACTGGAACGACGCTTCGGGGAAGCACCGGTTTTGCAACTGATCGAGCGAGTGTCGGCAGCGCATTTTTGCGAAGAAGGTCCAAGGTAGGCTAAGATTTTCTTGTTGTAATTAGATTAAGTGGATAAGTTTTCTTGTTGTGATTATCATAAGTGGAAGTGAATTAGATAGCGCGGCGCCGTCAGTAGGGAATTCGAGAATTAGGTTGAGAACTAAGCGAAATAGAAATTGTGAACCTTGTAAAACTGGTGTTATTTTTTTGGTGAGTCGCGTGGTTTAAATCTTTTCAATCGCGGGCCGTACCTAGCATTCGCCGCAGTCTTCTCTCTTTGAAGCGGTGATTCAAAGGCAGTTTCCGCAGTTGAAGTGAGTGGCGCCCACTCACGACCCTTCTCGTGAGCTAGAGCCGCCGGAAACTGCCGCCCTTGCATCCCAGTTGGGGGGATGAAGGGTTTTAGACCGAGACAGGAAAAGATTCGGTAATAAATTGGCGCCCAACGTTCTAAGGGTTGATAAAACGGTATTTAATTTTGAAGAGTTAACGATTGAGTCAAAATTTGGGAAAAGAGTAAATTATTTAGAGAACGCGAATGTTATTGAAAAACGTAAATTGGAAACGTGAATTTTAATTAAGCTCTTCACTAAGCGAGTGGAATTTTGAGAAATATTTTATAGTATCGCATGCTAAATTATTAGACATCATTCTTACAAAAATTTAATTTTATTTACTATATCTCATTTTATTCTATATTGTTAATACGCATTTTGTGGGTGGAAAAGTGGTTCTTGGTTCTACCTTCGATAGTGTGTGAAGTGAGTCTAAGAGTGAGTCATAAGGAATAATTAATGGTGTATCGAGTGTTGGTTATTGCATTTCTTGTTGGCGAGCGTCTGTAGCGGTAGAGGCTAAGAAAATTGTGCCAATATTTCCAGATTGTTAACAACGAGGTTGGAAGAATTTACTGCCGCCTGTTCAGTGCGGTGTGTATAATTTATGCGCGAAGTTCTGGGTTTGAAAATCGATATTCGGGTTGTTCTAGGTGGTAGCTTGTGTCCGACTCGTGTTTCTTGCGGATTCAATATAATAGTCAAAGTAACTAAGCACAGGGCGAGCGCTGGGAATTGGGGATTTTGATTTACGGTACGGCCGTTCAGTTGGAAGAGGAATATTGTCTCGTTGATGGGAGTAGGTACCCGACGCTCACGTGATCAACAACAAAGACGCTGTCGAGTGGAAAAGTAACGGTCAGGTAGACAGGCTGCATTGTAAAAACTAAAACTCGAACTTAGTACTATTTGGTCGGATAATTTTTTTTTGTTGCGTGGTTAGGGCACGGTAATTGTGATAGTTGTATATTTTTTTCGTCGATCTAATTGTGCAACCACCATTGTTTCATCAGTTTAGCTAAGCTATTTGTTACGGTTTGTAGCAAGCAAGTAAAAATTTGAGGCAGGTTTTTGAAACAAGTGAGGAATTTTGGATTTACTGCTGCATATTTACCGCCCCACAGCAAAGGCAGCAGATATTCGCGCATGACGAGAGGTGCTTGAGTCCTGTTGGCAGTGGGTATTTTCTGGTGGTGTTCAGTAGGACGTTGGCGACTGGACAGTTCGTTTCATTGAGTTTTATTGGATAGATTTTGGTGAAGGGCGAACATAAGAAAATGGCTAGCGGAAGCGGTGTCGGAAAGATCTCGGTTGATCGGCTGAGTAAGGACGAACTCGCGTATGAGCTAGCAATACGAGGTCTGGCTGGGGACACGGTAGAGACCATGCGAAAACTGCTGAGGGGGACGTTAAGAAGCGAAGTAGCCTTGGGTGAGTCTGTTGCAATGGCAACGTATCCGTTCTCGCTCTCAGAGGACCGAGAGGCGATAAGCGCAAAGATAGCTGAGATCGGAATGTTGGTGGACCCATTTTTGGGCGACTTTAATTCGCCGGAATTTAGTAAAGTCAAGGGAAAAATATGCTTCGCCCTGCGACGTTTGAGTAGAATGAAAGTGGAACCGGGGGAAGAAAGAGACTTCTTGAGGCAGGCCAAGGGCCAACTAATGATGGCCATGGGCGACCTGCTCTTCAAGGCAGGCGGCGCAGAAAGCGAGGAGTCTGAGGAGGTATGGACTCTGGACAGTCCAACATTGTCAGCCCCGAGTACTCCGATGTTTCAGCCTCAAAAGCCGATAGATCTCCAAAAGTGGGGGTTGAAATTTAGTGGAGAATCGCCAAATTCAGTGAGCGCGTTCCTCGAACGGGTGGAAGAGCTTAGGGAGGAACAAAAGCGCAGCTGTTCCGGTCGGCCGTGGACATCTTTGAAGGAAAGGCTCTAATCTGGTTTCAGGAAAACCGCGCTACCTGCCAGAGTTGGGAGGGCCTGGTGAAGGAGTTACGAGCCAAATTCCTTCCCGCAGACTACGATGATAAGCTGCTGGATGAAATTGGACGTCGTACGTAGGGCAACACGGAGTCAATCGGGGTATTTGTGGCAGTGATGGAGGGTTTGTTCCGTCGATTGATGACCAACCGAGCGAAGCGGAGAAGTTGAAAATACTCCGTAAAAATATTGCTCTCTTTTACCAGACTCAGCTTGCTCTGGTGAAATTTGTATCGATCGGAGAACTGGTGACGCTGGGGCGTTCATTGGAGGCGACGAGAGTGTCCGTGGAGTCATTCGTGCCACCTACCGCAAGAAGAACTCCGAGGCTACTAGAACCGGACCTGGCCTATTAGGGCGTATCGAGAAGCATCACATGCTGGAATTGTAAGAAGTCTGGACATACGTCGAGGGAGTGTCAGGATCCTGCTAAGTGTTTCGGGTGTGGAAGAGTGGGAACGGTTAGGGCGAGGTGTGTTGACTGTAGGGAGGGGGGGACGAGGAAATGGAGTTCAAGCGAGGGTCGCCCAATATAATCGGAATTCGGCTTCTGGGGGTTGTCGCCAGGGAAACGGCAATCGGACCTAGTGGGCGACAGACTAGGTCCTCTTCCAATTACGAACGTCGCAAGTAATATCCAAGTGGGGTATATGCTGCACAGCACAGAGGGGGATACCGCCCTTACTTAGAGGTAGTAGTTCAGGGTCAGAGATTTCTGGGGCTAGTGGATTCAGGAGCGTCGAAATCAGTGATTGGTGGGAAGGGATGGGAGTTGATCCGGAGTCTAGGGGTCAAGCTTCAGCAAAGCGGTCGGAGAGACATACGATTCGCGAACGGAGTAGGTTGTGGTGTGGAAGGCGTAGCGTATTGCCCAATCACAGTGCAGGGGAAAGAGAGATGGCTCGGGGTCTTGGTAGCACCTGCGATCCCTCATCTCATACTGGGGGTAGACTTTCTGAAACTTTTCGGAATAGTGCTAAATGTAGCGAGGGAACAGTGGGGGATGGTTGCATCGGTAGAGGGTCTTAAGCCGGAGCAGCTGGTAAACAGAACGCATTTAACGAAAGAAGAAGAAGGACAGCTAGAAGCGCTACTCGAAGAGGAGTTTGGGTTGATGGGTGAGGGGATTGGCTGTACTAATAGAGTGGAGCACATAATCAAGACCAATTCTCCACCAATCAAACAGCGGTACTATCCCGTCTCACCGGCGGTACAGAATCATATCGATGCGGAACTGAATGAGATGCTTGAGGCTGGGATATTGGAACCGTCGTGCAGCCCGTGGGCTTCGCCGCTTGTTTTAATTAAGAAGAAGGATGAGTCGTTTCGATTTTGTGTGGACTATCGGAAGCTCAACAAGGTGTCGGAAAGAGATGCCTATCCACTGCCCTTCATCACTGCAACATTGGATAAATTAAGAGACGCGAAATATTTATCTTCTCTGGACATCAAATCCGCGTATTGGCAGGTGCCGATGGCTGAAAATTCAAAGGAGCTCACCGCCTTCACTGTTCCCCACAGAGGACTGTTCCAATTCCGTAGGATGCCTTTTGGGTAACAAAATGCACCGGCAACTTGGCAGCGACTCATTGACAGGGTCTTGGGAGCAGATCTTGAGCCATTCGTCTTCACTTATCTGGATGATATAGTGGTAGTCACCCAGGATTTCCCCAAACATCGGGAGATTTTGAAGGACGTTTTAAGACGGTTACGCGAGGCGGGATTGAGAGTCTCTAGAGAGAAGTGCGAATTCTGCCGTTCTCGCCTTCGATATTTGGGCTACGTGCTGAATGAAAAGGGTTTGAGTGTGGACCCGGACAAGGTCAAAGCAGTAATAGACATTCCTCGTCCAAGAAGAGTGAAGGAAGTCAGACAATTCTTCGGGATGGTTTCGTGGTATCGGAGATTTATGCCGGATTTTGCGACGTTGATGTCGCCGATCACGAACCTCCTCAAGAAGAACCGGAAATTCCTATGGACTGAGGAATGCGAGGAGACTTTCACCCGAGCGAAGACGAAGCTGCCGACGGCACCAATACTTACTTGTCCGGACTACACTCTGCCATTTATCGTCCAAACAGATGCCTCAGGTAGCGGGGTGGCGGCGGTATTGACACAGGAGCACCCCGAGGGTGAAAAAGTGATCTGCTACCTCAGCCGGGCCTTGACTAGTGCCAAACAGAAGTACTCCGCTACGGAACGAGAGTGTCCTGCGGTCGTATGGGCCATTGAAAAATTAAGGCCATACGTACAGGGTACTAGGTTCAGGGTAGTCACGGATCACCACTCTCTGGTCTGGCTGCATAACTTGAAAGACCCGAGTGGAAGACTGGCTCGATGGGTGGTGAGGCTGCAGCAGTACGACTATGAGGTGCTACAACGCAAAGGTAAGGAGCATCTGGTTCCAGATGCTCTCTCACGGTCCATTGAGGTAGCATCGCTGCAAGGAGGTGAAGTCAGGGAGGGCAAGTGGTATGTAAAGATGAAGGAACGAGTGGAGAAGAACCCAGGTCAGTACCCAAACTGGTGGTTGGAAAAAGATCAACTATGGAAACATGTGGAAGGGCGATACCCAGAACCCTGATCCGACATTGCATGGAAGAGGGTAGTTCCCTTTGCAGAGCGCTCAACACCCTTGTTTCAGAGCCATGTCGCGCCCACAGCAGGTCATATGGGACTGCGCAAGACTTTAAACTGGCTGATACAGAGTTTCTACTGGCCGAAGATGGCCGTGGATCTGCAAAAGTATGTCAAGCGTTGCAAGGTGTACCAGTCAGTGAAAGTGCAGTGGAAGCAACCAATCGGACAGATGGTGTCGAGGGTTGGAGAAAGAGCATCGCCTTGGGAGATGATCTGTGTGGATCTGGTAGGTCCGCTACCCCGGTCCTTGCACGGACATACGTATATTTTGACGGTGGTAGATTATGCTACGAAATTTCCGCAAATATTTCCCTTAAGGAAGGCAACTGGGACCATGGTAACTCGTATTCTTGAAGAGCATGTGCTATTTTTGTTTGGAGTCCCACGAGTGCTGGTGTGCGACAACGGAGTTGAATTCCGCTCGAAGGAATTCTCAAGGATGACCGAGACTCACGGGATGACGCTGCGATTCACGGCACTCTACCATCCACAGGCGAATCCAGCAGAGAGGGTGAACCAAAACATCAAGCACCTTTTACGGTCATTTGTATCGGAAAACCACAGGGATTGGGACAAAGTGATTCCACAGATCGGCTGCGCACTAAGAACATGTACCCATGAAGATATGAAAGTTACGCCATACTTTCTGAATTTTGGAAGGGAAATGGTGATTCATCCTGGAATTCTCAACAGCCCAGAGGCAAGCGGCAATGTGATTACGGACGAAAATGGGGCTCGGAAGGCAGAAAGGCTGAAATTGGTTCTGAAAGAGGTGCAAGAGCGATTGAGAAAAGCGGCGGGTAAAGCGACGTCAAGGTACGATCTCCGCCGACGAGATGAGAAGTTCCTACCGCAAGATCTGGTGTGGCGGCGTAATTTCGTTCTATCTGATGCAGCGAAATTTTTTTCAGTCAAATTAGCACCGGAATATGTAGGACCCTTTACGGTGCGGAAGCAAGTGTCTGGTTGGACCTATGAGTTGGAAGACTCTAATGGGAAAAGTGTGGGGGTATGACACTCCAAAGACCTGAAACGATATGTGGCGTAAATGGTCGACAGCCGAATAAATCATTGAAATTGGAAGACGGTATCGTTCTGGCGGAACTTAGGAATATAGTAGTAGGAATTAGTTGTAGCCGAGATGGAAAACAGGGCAATAATTTGAATTAGAAAAATCAAGGAGAAAAATCAAAGAGCATACTAGTAAATACTAAGGTGGTGGGATTAATTAATGACACTCTATTATAACGTGGTGGAGGTTAAGTGTAATTGATTAAGATTGAATTTGGAATAAATAGGTAGATATTCTCTAACATAACGTGGTGGAGGGTAAATTTAATTCCATTGGCAGGATTATAACAATAGAAGCATCTAATTTATATAGTTTGTAATAGAAAGATGTTACCCTGCAAGCGATGGTGTATTTAAGCCAATTTCGGCAGAACGATGAATGCCACTAATCCTCTGTGGTCTGTTTGTACGTGCCCTGTCCAGTCAGCTGTGCGTTTTTTGTTTGTTTTTTCCCTTTTCTTCCTTTTCTTTACCTTTCTTCTTCCATTCGGCAAGATCCTAAAACATTAAGAGCATGTATCAGTCAGGGTCTGAACTAAAGAAAAGGAAAGGAGAAAACGGAACAACGCAGGAAAAGAGGCTGCATGTAGGATAAAACAACGAAGAAATCGTGTATGTGAAAATGGCAGGAGTGTGAGTGATTGTGTTTTGTCGATGGAAATAGTTGTGAATTACAATCGAAGGTAGAACATAAGGTTAACGCGCGTAAAATATGGAGCTCTAATCCGAGCGGCGATGCAAGACCTATGTCCTCGAACTCACTAACGAACGTAGATTGATTCGCGCGAATAATCACTTCGTAATTCTCTTGGGAAGGGGGAAGTTTAACGCCAGTGCGTAGGGAAAATTGTACAATGGAAAAAAATTGTAATGTTAATTAAAAATTGTAATAAAAATTGTAAAAATTGTAATTATAATGGTAATTGTGTCGGAACGAACTTGGACTCCCCTGTGATGAAGACGAGCGCTCCCTGCCAAGCCAAGTCATCGCTGTCGATTTACATAAGACAATCGACGATTACTTGACCTAGAAGCGAGCAAACCCGAGCGTAGCTAAGGGGCCAAGCGGTAATGACCATTGTGGCAGCCGACAGCCATTCCCAACCGACTAATTCCATAATCTGAAACTGATACTTTGAAGCGACGACCACAACAACCACCGCCACTACTTCAACAACAACAACAACTCGGTGAATTAACAGGATGCTGACTATTGGTTGGAGAAAAAAAACTAAATCACTTACGGGGAAATTTGAGTCCAGCTCGAAGCCAAGATATTCGACATTATCCAGATAGTACGGTGTCGGATGGAAACCTGAAGTTAAACCAGATGCACATGTAAATGACATCAATGATTCGGAAAGGAAAACCTGACTTGTCGCCGAATCGCTTGGGACACCTACAGCCAAAAATTAGCCCAGATCAAGCAGCAAGGACAGTCGTAATTTCTTATTTATTGTGTTCTTTTACGAAATGAAGGCGGCCAATATGATGACACTAAGTAAAATAAATAAACACCAGTCGTAAGTTGAAAGTTAAACACGCGAAACGTCAAAAGGGCGATCGAACCACCACCAAGTGGCAAATGGAAAGGGTGCGTTCCGATTGCCGCCACTGCAGGAAAATGCACTTTTCAAATGCGCGTGCAACAAGTGCAATGGGCCATTGCACTCGCCTGCATGCTGCACTGGAGGTGGCGGCAACGGCATTTGAAATACCGCAGAAGCGGTGGGAAATACCTCTAGCAAAGGTTTCGTGGTAAGTCGACGGGGCCTAGTGAGCTCTCTTTTGGAAAAATCAGGGTGAGACTCGGACGCATTGGCGCAAGCTCTTCCTTAATAGATTTTCTTTTTCTTGTCGGAAAACTGTCTGGACTGGACGAGGAACTTGGTGCTGGCGATAGGGAAGAATAAAAGTAGCCCTGAGGTGGAAACTTAACTGCAGCAATTGGTCGATAGCCGAGTGGTATGAAGAAGCAAAGTAGTATCGAAAAGGCAATTTAATTGCGGAAATTCGACGATAGCCAGGTGGTGTGAAAACGGATAGAAGAATACGATTCATAGCAAGCGAGCGTCGGTGGAATTCATCATCGTAGGCAGCAGCGCAGATCGACAGTCAAACAACGGCGGCACTGGAACGACGCTTCGGGGAAGCACCGGTTTTGCAACTGATCGAGCGAGTGTCGGCAGCGCATTTTTGCGAAGAAGGTCCAAGGTAGGCTAAGATTTTCTTGTTGTAATTAGATTAAGTGGATAAGTTTTCTTGTTGTGATTATCATAAGTGGAAGTGAATTAGATAGCGCGGCGCCGTCAGTAGGGAATTCGAGAATTAGGTTGAGAACTAAGCGAAATAGAAATTGTGAACCTTGTAAAACTGGTGTTATTTTTTTGGTGAGTCGCGTGGTTTAAATCTTTTCAATCGCGGGCCGTACCTAGCATTCGCCGCAGTCTTCTCTCTTTGAAGCGGTGATTCAAAGGCAGTTTCCGCAGTTGAAGTGAGTGGCGCCCACTCACGACCCTTTTCGTGAGCTAGAGCCGCCGGAAACTGCCGCCCTTGCATCCCAGTTGGGGGGATGAAGGGTTTTAGACCGAGACAGGAAAAGATTCGGTAATAAATTGGCGCCCAACGTTCTAAGGGTTGATAAAACGGTATTTAATTTTGAAGAGTTAACGATTGAGTCAAAATTTGGGAAAAGAGTAAATTATTTAGAGAACGCGAATGTTATTGAAAAACGTAAATTGGAAACGTGAATTTTAATTAAGCTCTTCACTAAGCGAGTGGAATTTTGAGAAATATTTTATAGTATCGCATGCTAAATTATTAGACATCATTCTTACAAAAATTTAATTTTATTTACTATATCTCATTTTATTCTATATTGTTAATACGCATTTTGTGGGTGGAAAAGTGGTTCTTGGTTCTACCTTCGATAGTGTGTGAAGTGAGTCTAAGAGTGAGTCATAAGGAATAATTAATGGTGTATCGAGTGTTGGTTATTGCATTTCTTGTTGGCGAGCGTCTGTAGCGGTAGAGGCTAAGAAAATTGTGCCAATATTTCCAGATTGTTAACAACGAGGTTGGAAGAATTTACTGCCGCCTGTTCAGTGCGGTGTGTATAATTTATGCGCGAAGTTCTGGGTTAAAAAATCGATATTCGGGTTGTTCTAGGTGGTAGCTTTTGTCCGACTCGTGTTTCTTGCGGATTCAATATAATAGTCAAAGTAACTAAGCACAGGGCGAGCGCTGGGAATTGGGGATTTTGATTTACGGTACGGCCGTTCAATTGGAAGAGGAATATTGTCTCGTTGATGGGAGTAGGTACCCGACGCTCACGTGATCAACAACAAAGACGCTGTCGAGTGGAAAAGTAACGGTCAGGTAGACAGGTTGCATTGTAAAAACTAAAACTCGAACTTAGTACTATTTTGTCGGATAATTTTTTTTGTTGCGTGGTTAGGGCACGGGAATTGTGATAGTTGTATATTTTTTCGTCGATCTAATTGTGCAACCACCATCGTTTCATCAGTTTAGCTAAGCTATTTGTTACGGTTTGTAGCAAGCAAGTAAAAATTTGAGGCAGGTTTTTGAAACAAGTGAGGAATTTTGGATTTACTGCTGCATATTTACCGCCCCACAGCAAAGGCAGCAGATATTCGCGCATGACGAGAGGTGCTTGAGTCCTGTTGGCAGTGGGTATTTTCTGGTGGTGTTCAGTAGGACGTTGGCGACTGGACAGTTCGTTTTATTGAGTTTTATTGGATAGATTTTGGTGAAGGGCGAACATAAGAAAATGGCTAGCGGAAGCGGTGTCGGAAAGATCTCGGTTGATCGGCTGAGTAAGGACGAACTCGCGTATGAGCTAGCAATACGAGGTCTGGCTGGGGACACGGTAGAGACCATGCGAAAACTGCTGAGGGGGGCGTTAAGAAGCGAAGTAGCCTTGGGTGAGTCTGTTGCAATGGCAACGTATCCGTTCTCGCTCTCAGAGGACCGAGAGGCGATAAGCGCAAAGATAGCTGAGATCGGAATGTTGGTGGACCCATTTTTGGGCGACTTTAATTCGCCGGAATTTAGTAAAGTCAAGGGAAAAATATGCTTCGCCCTGCGACGCTTGAGTAGAATGAAAGTGGAAACGGGGGAAGAAAGAGACTTCTTGAGACAGGCCAAGGGCCAACTAATGATGGCCATGGGCGACCTGCTCTTCAAGGCAGGCGGCGCAGAAAGCGAGGAGTCTGAGGAGGTATGGACTCTGGACAGTCCAACATTGTCAGCCCCGAGTACTCCGATGTTTCAGCCTCAAAAGCCGATAGATCTCCAAAAGTGGGGGTTGAAGTTTAGTG
The DNA here is from genome assembly GCA_947369275.1 of Nemotelus nigrinus. NCBI lineage: Eukaryota > Metazoa > Arthropoda > Insecta > Diptera > Stratiomyidae > Nemotelus > Nemotelus nigrinus. Next base: position 123,463,523 of record OX376373.1, on the reverse strand, counting down.
GAGAATCGCCAAATTCGGTGAGCGCGTTCCTCGAACGGGTGGAAGAGCTTAGGGAGGAACAAAAGCGCAGCTGTTCCGGTCGGCCGTGGACCTCTTTGAAGGAAAGGCTCTAATCTGGTTTCGGGCAAACCGCGCTACCTGCCAGAGTTGGGAGGGCCTGGTGAAGGAGTTACGAGCCGAATTCCTTCCTGCAGACTACGATGATAAGCTGCTGAATGAAATTGGACGTCGTACGTAGGGCAACACGGAGTCAATCGGGGTATTTGTGGCGGTGATGGAGGGTTTGTTCCGTCGATTGATGACCAACCGAGCGAAGCGGAGAAATTGAAAATACTCCGTAAAAATATTGCTCCCTTTTACCAGACTCAACTTGCTCTGGTGAAATTTGAATCGATCGGAGAACTGGTGACGCTGGGGCGTTCATTGGAGGTGACGAGAGTGTCCGTGGAGTCATTCGTGCCACGTACCGCAAGAAGAACTCCGAGGCTACTAGAACCGGACCTGGCCTATTTGGAGTCGCAAAACTTAGCCGCAGTGGAAGTACCGGGCGTATCGAGAAGCATCACGTGCTGGAATTGTAAGAAGTCTGGACATACGTCGAGGGAGTGTCAGGATCCTGCTAAGTGTTTCGGGTGTGGAAGAATGGGAACGGTTAGGGCGAGGTGTGTTGACTGTAGGGAGGGGGGGACGAGGAAATGGAGTTCAAGCGAGGGTCGCCCAATATAATCGGAATTCGGCTTCTGGGGGTTGTCGCCAGGGAAACGGTAATCGGGCCTAGTGGGCGACAGACTAGGTCCTCTTCCGATTTCGAACGTCGCAAGTAATAGCCAAGTGGGGTATATGCTGCACAGCACAGAGGGGGATACCGCCCTTACTAAGAGGTAGTAGTTCAGGGTCAGAGATTTCTGGGGCTAGTGGATTCAGGAGCGTCGAAATCAGTGATTGGTGGGAAGGGATGGGAGTTGATCCGGAGTCTAGGGGTCAAGCTTCAGCAAAGCGGTCGGAGAGACATACGATTCGCGAACGGAGTAGGTTGTGGTGTGGAAGGAATAGCGTATTGCCCAATCACAGTGCAGGGGAAAGGGAGATGGCTGGGGGTCTTGGTAGCACCTGCGATCCCTCATCTCATACTGGGGGTAGACTTTCTGAAACTTTTCGGAATAGTGCTAAATGTAGCGAGGGAACAGTGGGGGATGGTTGCATCGGTAGAGGGTCTTAAGCCGGAGCAGCTGGTAAGCAGAACGCATTTAACGAAAGAAGAAGAAGGACAGCTAGAAGCGCTACTCGAATAGGAGTTTGGGTTGATGGGTGAGGGGATATGCTGTACCAATAGAGTGGAGCACATAATCAAGACCAATTCTCCACCAATCAAAAAGCGGTACTATCCCGTCTCACCGGCGGTACAGAAGCATATCGATGCGGAACTTAATGAGATGCTTGAGGCTGGGATAACGGAACCGTCGTGCAGCCCGTGGGCTTTGCCGATTGTTTTAATTAAGAAGAAGGATGGGTCGTTTCGGTTTTGTGTGGACTATCGGAAGCTCAACAAGGTGTCGGAAAGAGATGCCTATCCACTGCCCTTCGTCACTGCAACATTGGATAAATTAAGAGACGCGCAATATTTATCTTCTCTGGACATCAAATCCGCGTATTGGCAGGTGCCGATGGCTGAAAATTCAAAGGAGCTCACCGCCTTCACTGTTCCCCACAGAGGACTGTTCCAATTCCGTAGGATGCCTTTTGGGTAACAAAATGCACCGGCAACTTGGCAGCGACTCATTGACAGGGTCTTGGGAGCAGATCTTGAGCCATTCGTCTTCACTTATCTGGATGATATAGTGGTAGTCACCCAGGATTTCCCCAAACATCGGGAGATTTTGAAGGACGTTTTAAGACGGTTACGCGAGGCGGGATTGAGAGTCTCTAGAGAGAAGTGCAAATTCTGCCGTTCTCGCCTTCGATATTTGGGCTACGTGGTGAATGAAAATGGTTTGAGTGTGGACCCGGACAAGGTCAAAGCAGTAATAGACATTCCTCGTCCAAGAAGAGTGAAGGAAGTCAGACAATTCTTGGGGATGGTTTCGTGGTATCGGAGATTTATGCCGGATTTTGCGACGTTGATGTCGCCGATCACGAACCTCTTCAAGAAGAACCGGAAATTCCTATGGACTGAGGAATGCGAGGAGACTTTCACCCGAGCGAAGACGAAGCTGCCGACGGCACCAATACTTACTTGTCCGGACTACACTCTGCCATTTATCGTCCAAACAGATGCCTCAGGTAGCGGGGTGGGGGCGGTATTGACACAGGAGCACCCCGAGGGTGAAAAAGTGATCTGCTACCTCAGCCGGGCCTTGACTAGTGCCAAACAGAAGTACTCCGCTACGGAACGAGAGTGTCTTGCGGTCATATGGGCCATTGAAAAATTGAGGCCATACGTTGAGGGTACTAGGTTCAGGGTAGTCACGGATCACCACTCTCTGGTCTGGCTGCATAACTTGAAAGACCCGAGTGGAAGACTGGCTCGATGGGCGGTGAGGCTGCAGCAGTACGACTATGAGGTGCTACAACGCAAAGGTAAGGAGCATCTGGTTCCAGATGCTCTCTCACGGTCCATTGAGGTAGCGGAGCTGCAAGGAGGTGAAGTCAGGGAGGACAAGTGGTATGTAAAGATGAAAGAACGAGTGGAGAAGAACCCAGGTCAGTACCCAAACTGGCGGTTGGAAAAACATCAACTATGGAAACATGTGGAAGGGCGATACCAAGAACTCCAATCCGACATTGCATGGAAGAGGGTAGTTCCCTTTGCAGAGCGCTCAACAGCCTTGTTTCAGTGCCATGACGCGCCCACAGCAGGTCATATGGAAGTGCGCAAGACCTTAGACCGGCTGGTACAGAGTTTCTACTGGCCGAAGATGGCCGCGGATCTGCAAAAGTATGTCAAGCGTTGCAAGGTGTACCAGTCAGTGAAAGTGCAGTGGAAGCAACCAATCGGACAGATGGTTTCGAGGGTTGGAGGAAGAGCATCGCCTTGGGAGATGATCTGTGTGGATCTGGTAGGTCCGCTACCCCGGTCCTTGCAAGGACATACGTATATTTTGACGGTGGTAGATTATGCTACGAAATTTCCGCAAATATTTCCCTTAAGGAAGGCAACTGGGACCACGGTAATTCGTATTCTTGAAGAGCATGTGCTGTTTTTGTTTGGAGTCCCACGAGTGCTTGTGTGCGACAACAGAGTTCAATTCCGCTCGAAGGAATTCTCAAGGATGGCCGAGACTCACGGGATGACGCTGCGATTCACGGCACTCTACCATCCACAGGCGAATCCAGCAGAAAGCGTGAACCAAAACATCAAGCACCTTTTACGGTCATTTGTATCGGAAAACCACAAGGATTGGGACAAAGTGATTCCACAGATCGGCTGCGCACTAAGAACATGTACCCATGAAGATATGAAAGTTACGCCATACTTTCTGAATTTTGGAAGGGAAATGGTGATTCATCCTGGAATTCTCAACAGCCCAGAGGCAAGCGGCAATATGAACACGGACGAAAATGGGGTTCGGAAGGCAGAAAGGCTGAAATTGGTTCTGAAAGAGGTGCAAGAGCGATTGAGAAAAGCGGCGGGTAAAGCGAAGGCAAGGTACGATCTCCGCCGACGAAATGAGAAGTTCCTACCGCAAGATCTGGTGTGGCGGCGTAATTTCGTTCTATCTGATGCAGCGAAATTTTTTTCAGCCAAATTAGCACCGGAATATGTAGGACCCTTTACGGTGCGGAAGCAAGTGTCTGGTTGGACCTATGAGTTGGAAGACTCTAATGGGAAAAGTGTGGGGGTATGACACTCCAAAGACCTGAAACGATATGTGGCGTAAATGGTCGACAGCCGAATAAATCATTGAAATTGGAAGACGGTATCGTTCTGGCGGAACTTAGGAATATAGTAGTAGGAATTAGTTGTAGCCGAGATGGAAAACAGGGCAATAATTTGAATTAGAAAAATCAAGGAGAAAAATCAAAGAGCATACTAGTAAATACTAAGGTGGTGGGATTAATTAATGACACTCTATTATAACGTGGTGGAGGTTAAGTGTAATTGATTAAGATTGAATTTGGAATAAATAGGTAGATATTCTCTAACATAACGTGGTGGAGGGTAAATTTAATTCCATTGGCAGGATTATAACAATAGAAGCATCTAATTTATATAGTTTGTAATAGAAAGATGTTACCCTGCAAGCGATGGTGTATTTAAGCCAATTTCGGCAGAACGATGAATGCCACTAATCCTCTGTGGTCTGTTTGTACGTGCCCTGTCCAGTCAGCTGTGCGTTTTTTGTTTGTTTTTTCCCTTTTCTTCCTTTTCTTTACCTTTCTTCTTCCATTCGGCAAGATCCTAAAACATTAAGAGCATGTATCAGTCAGGGTCTGAACTAAAGAAAAGGAAAGGAGAAAACGGAACAACGCAGGAAAAGAGGCTGCATGTAGGATAAAACAACGAAGAGATAGTGTATGTAAAAATGGCAGGAGTGTGAGTGATTGTGTTTTGTCGATGGAAATAGTTGTGAATTACAATCGAAGGTAGAACATTAGGTTAACGCGCGTAAAATATGGAGCTCTAATCCGAGCGGCGATGCAAGACCTATGTCCTCGAACTCACTAACGAACGTAGATTGATTCGCGCGAATAATCACTTCGTAATTCTCTTGGGAAGGGGGAAGTTTAACGCCAGTGCGTAGGGAAAATTGTACAATGGAAAAAAATTGTAATGTTAATTAAAAATTGTAATAAAAATTGTAAAAATTGTAATTATAATGGTAATTGTGTCGGAACGAACTTGGACTCCCCTGTGATGAAGACGAGCGCTCCCTGCCAAGCCAAGTCATCGCTGTCGATTTACATAACACAATCGACGATTACTTGACCTAGAAGCGAGCAAACCCGAGCGTAGCTAAGGGGCCAAGCGGTAATGACCATCGTGGCAGCCGACAGCCATTCCCAACCGACTAATTCCATAATCTAAAACTGATACTTTGAAGCGACGACCACAACAACCACCGCCACTACTTCAACAACAACAACAAGTCGGTGAATAAACAGGATGCTGACTATTGGTTGGAAAAAAAAACTAAATTACTTACGGGGAAATTTGAGTCCAGCTCGAAGCCAAGATATTCGACACTATCCAGATAGTAAGGTGTCGGATGGAAACCTGAAGTTAAACCAGATTCACATGTAAATGACATCAATGATTCGAAAAGGAAAACCTGACTTGTCGCCGAATCGCTTGGGACACCTACAGCCAAAAATTAGCCCAGATCAAGCAGCAAGGACAGTCGTAATTTCTTATTTATTATGTTCTTTTAGGAAATGAAGGCGGCCAATATGATGACACTAAAATAAATAAACACCAGTCGTAAGTTGAAAGTTAAACACGCGAAACGTCAAAAGGGCGATCGAACCGCCACGAGGCGGCAAATGGAAAGGGTGCGTTCCGATTGCCGCCACTGCAGGAAAATGCACTTTTCAAATGCGCGTGCAACAAGTGCAATGGGCCATTGCACTCGCCTGCATGCTGCACTGGAGGTGGCGGCAACGGCATTTGAAATACCGCAGAAGCGGTAGGAAATACCTCTAGCAAAGGTTTCGTGGTAAGTCGACGGGGCCTAGTGAGCTCTCTTTTGGAAAAATCAGAGTGAGACTCGGACGCATTGGCGCAAGCTCTTCCTTAATAGATTTTCTTTTTCTTGTCGGAAAACTGTCTGGATTGGACGAGGAACTTGGTGCTCGCGATAGGGAAGAATAAAAGTAGCCCTGAGGTGGAAACTTAACTGCAGCAATTGGTCGATAGCCGAGTGGTATGAAGAAGCAAAGTAGTATCGAAAAGGGAATTTAACTGCGGAAATTCGACGATAGCCAGGTGGTGTGAAAACGGATAGAAGAATACGATTCATAGCAAGCGAGCGTCGGTGGAATTCATCATCGTAGGCAGCAGCGCAGATCGACAGTCAAACAACGGCGGCACTGGAACGACGCTTCGGGGAAGCACCGGTTTTGCAACTGATCGAGCGAGTGTCGGCAGCGCATTTTTGCGAAGAAGGTCCAAGGTAGGCTAAGATTTTCTTGTTGTAATTAGATTAAGTGGATAAGTTTTCTTGTTGTGATTATCATAAGTGGAAGTGAATTAGATAGCGCGGCGCCGTCGGTAAAGAATTCGAGAATTAGGTTGAGAACTAAGCGAAATAGAAATTGTGAACCTTGTAAAACTGGTGTTATTTTTTTGGTGAGTCGCGTGGTTTAAATCTTTTCAATCGCGGGCCGTACCTAGCATTCGCCGCAGTCTTCTCGCTTCGAAGCGGTGATTCAAAGGCAGTTTCAGCCGTTGAAGTGAGTGGCGCCCACTCACGACCCTTCTCGTGAGCTAGAGCTGCCGGAAACTGCCGCCCTTGCATCCCAGTTGGGGGGATGAAGGGTTTTAGACCGAGACAGGAAAAGATTATATATATATATATATATATATATATATATATTTATATATATATATATATATATATATATATATATATATATATATATATATATATATATATATTATATATATATATATATATATATATATATATATATATATATATATATATATATATATTATATGTGTATATACATATATATATATATATATATATATATATATATATACATATATATATATATATATATATATATATATATATATATATATATATATATATATATATATATATATATATATATATATATATATACATATATATATATACATACATATAGATATATATATATATATATATATATATATATATATATATATATATATATATATATATATACAGTCAACTCCGGTTATAACGAACCTCAAGGGACCGGGAAAATTGGTTCGCTATAGCCAATGTTCGTTATAGACGGAGGCATAAAAATACACATAAGAGTATTTACACATACATATAATTTTTATTTATGCATCAATATTCAAAAACAAAAAAAGTAAAATTAACAATATTTTTCGAACTATCCATTGATTGAAAATTTTTATTCTTAAGTTATGCGCGTACATATATTATTTATACATTCTGAAAATAATTTGTTATTTTAGTTTGCATGTGGGTGTTCAGTGCTGTCTTGTCCGTATATGCTTCTTATTCAGCCAAACTATTTAGAATAGTTTGAGATGCATCGCGCGATTGAAGAGAGGTACGAAGTTCACTTAAATTTTGTTTTGCTGCACTAACAGTTATAACCGGTGCTCTATGTGGCATGGCATCTTCATCCTCATTTTCCGAATTGTCACGATAAGTGCCGGCACAACCTCTTACAGAAGAAACGATGTCATCGTCGGTTAAAAAATCAGATGTGATGAGGTTATTATCTACGGTGATGTAGTCACGTGAAATGAAGGTCTTGGATCCTTCGGAACCTATGGTCCTCGATTCCTGTTGAACTTCTTTGATTGATATTTCATCGTTAGCATTTGGTACACCTTCAACATTAGTTAAATAAAAACCAGCGTGCTTAAAACAGTTTTTTATTGTTTGAAAGGATACTCTTTGCCAAGATCTATGAATAAGATTGATCGCGTCCAGAATAGTAACAGTAGCTGTGTCCCAGCATCAATGTTTTGAATAATGTTTAACAAAAGAGCTTGCCGATAGCGACTTTTTAGGGCATGTATAACACCCTGGTCCATGGGTTGAAGTAACGAACTAGTATTTGGTGGCATAAAAACAAGCTTAATGGATCGTAACTGGTCAACTGTTGGGTGCGCTGGGCAATTATCCACTAACAAGACAATTCTCCGTTTGTTTCTAGTACATTCCACATCTCAGTTCCGTAAGTAGTCGGTGAAAATTTCAGATGTCATCCATTACTTGGTGTTTGCACGATAATCAACAGGTAAATTCTTCACGTTTTTAAAACATCGCGGATTTTGTGCTTTGCCT
>OX376373.1:123410468-123455344 GCA_947369275.1 Nemotelus nigrinus | reverse complement strand
AATGAAACTTACAGGACATACAAATGTTGTTAAGTTGCACACTTGCGTAGTTTTTCATGAACGTGCTGGCAACCCTAAAGCTACTGCTGGTACTGAAAGTGAAAACATTCAAACTATCGAATTTCCTAAAATATGTCTGTCTCTTAAAATGAAAACCAACTTGTATACAAATTTTATGCTTTGTCTAAACAGTCAAGGAAAAACTTTGGAATTTTCATATCGGACAAGAACGGTAACCCTTTCCCACTTTACCTATATTTTTAGCATCAAAAATTTATGTTCACGGGAACTCACGAACCAATAATCAGATGCAGTTGAAATTTACAGAATACATTGGAACTAAGTAGAACCAGGTCTGATCAAAGCAATTTTGAATTGTGAGCAACCCTGTGCCAAAGGTGCCATCTTGAAAAATTACAAAGAAAAAAAAACTGCTCTTTGCCCTATGAATTCTGATTCAGTTCCCAAATTTTCATGAATTTGACACAGTAGCTGAACCTTACTCTAAGCCGTATTTGATATAAATTTGGTTGAAAAATTCGATTGGTGCTGCAAGCTATGGTAATTTTTATGTCTTTGGTTTTGGAAATACGCTCAGGAAAATAAAGCTTTTTGCCCGATAACTTCCAGTGCAGTCATGAAATCAATACGAATTTCATACATTTAATGGAACCAATTATCGGCATTATTCAGGTCACATTTGGTTGAAAAGCCATGATTTTATTCAGGTCACATTTGGTTGAAAAGCCAGCTTTTGTTGGTTTTGTGTTTATTTCCAAAATCTTTCTTAAGCGATTTGATCGTAAAATTTTCAAATGGTACTGATATTGTAGTGATAATATACAGCAAATATTAAGTTTTCGATTATTTGAAAAATGCCGCGGCTGGTAACCCTATGTTTCTCTATTCTCCTATAACTTCGAATGCAGTCATCGGATCGAGACGAAATTTGCAGGGTAGGCGAATTTCAACGTGATGCAGATGTGATACTGGCAAAAGGTTGCCAGCACGAGTCTGTAGTGCTATTTCTGTATAAATAAATGCTTACAGTTAGTATTCATACCGGAAACATTTGCAATGAAAATAAATAACCAATGTTTCAATTCCCAAAGTTCTGCAAAATTTTCGGATCGCAGACGCAAACACCAACTTCAGTTACAGTGCTGCAGGCACTAAGCATTTGCTTCATTGATATTATATGAGATGCTGCTTTCAAAGTTTTGTGAAATAAGCAACTGATAACGAATATAGTCAACAAGTGTTTTGCTCTCATAAACTTTGAAATTCAGGCCAGTGGTAATATCTGAAACCTTTCCACCATATGAGTTATAATGCATTCTTGAGACCAAAGTAAAACGTGGTGTTTGAAACATTTTGGCTGTAATAAGCAGCTCGTGTGGTAGAATCTGCACTCAAAATCTGCATGACTCTTCTGCTGCTCTTCGAACATTAGTGTTTCTAGCGGTTCAGGTGCGCTTGAGTTTTTTTTTTTATTTGGATCTGATTTCTTTTGTTTCTTTTATGGTACAATATATCTGATAGTTTTCAGCAAATCTTGGGTTTATTACTAATGTTCGAAGAACAATAGTATTAAACTCGTTTCGCCGAATTTTCATATTTCTTTATATATATATATATATACAGTGGGTCACAGCTTATTTCGTGCAGTGCTGTTTTCAAAATTTAGAACACGTTATCTGAAAAACTAATAAGAAAATCATGTAATTTTTAGCGTAGGTTTACAACAGCATGCTCATTGGTAACACTTGAGAAAAAAAAATTATGAAAATAACCTTCGACACGCTTAAAACGACAAAAAACCGATTGTGGAGCAGAAACGCGCGTCACAGCTTATTTCGTGCAGTTGCTTTGTCTTCACTGTGGTTAGAGTTTGCCGCGTTGAATAGCGGGACTTTTTTTCCTGCGTTTTGATTGTAGCTGTCATTACCAGCTGTGGTAAATATTTAGTCTGATATTGTATGTTTAAGCGTTAAGATGTATTTTTTAGAAAAATGCGCCGACGCACAACAATCGAGCAGCGAGAATTGGTGTTGAACCATTTCAAGGAAGGTCTTTCACAGCGGAAAATTGCCCAAAGTGTTAAGTTGAGTTCCAGCACAGTGCAATCCATCATTCAACGTTTCATTCACGAAAATCGGATTCGAGACAAGGGCAGAACCGCTCCAAATAAAATTTTCAACTCGTCCGATGAGAGGTTAATTGTGCGGAAAATCAAGGCGAACCCCAAGTTATCGGTTCCAAAACTTCTCACGGAGATACAGCAAGGACTGGGTAAATCATGCAGTGCGGAAACGGTTCGTCGCGTGCTCCGAGCCAACAATTTGAATGGTCGCGTAGCAAGAAAAAAGCCTTTCATAAGCAAGAAAAATCAGATGACTCGTCTTGCCTTTGCTAAGGAGCACGTAAACAAAAACTCGGACTTTTGGAACAGCGTCATATTCACGGACGAGTCAAAATTCAACATCTTTGGCTCTGATGGTATGACATATGTGTGGCGGGAACCCAATACGGAGCTGCAGAAAGAAAATTTAAAACCTACAGTTAAGCATGGCGGTGGAAGCGTGGTGGTTTGGGCCTGTATGTCAGCAGCCGGGGTTGGAAATTTAGAATTCATTGAAGGGAACATGAACAAAACCATGTATCTCAATATTCTGAAACAAAATTTGCTTCAGAGTGCTTCTAATCTTGAAATACAGAACACTTTTCGTTTCTATCAGGACAACGATCCCAAGCATAAGTCTGGGATTGTCCAATCTTGGCTGATTTGGAACTGCCCTCACGTTATGACACCGCCAGCACAAAGCCCAGACTTGAATGTGATTGAAAATTTATGGTCAATTTTAGACAATAACATTCGGAAACATACTATTTCCAACAAGGAACAACTGAAAAGGGTTATTTTGGAGGAGTGGATGAAAATAACACCAGCTTGCACCCAAAAACTTGTGGATTCTATACCAAGTAGACTTACTGACGTAATAAAAGCAAAGGGCTATCATACTAAATACTAAACTTTGTACATATACATTTTCTTTCCTGGAAATTAATATTTAAGTTTAACTGCACGAAATAAGCTGTGACTTTGAATTTAGCATTGTTTTCATAATTTTTGTTTTTTAACTATTATAATTTACAATTTCTCTAGTTTTTAAGTTTATAATCTAAAGAATACATATTTTTCTAAAATTTGACATTTCAATCTTATCAATATTTTATATAGTTTTCCAATAGAAGCATAACAAATTTTAAAATTGTTACTGCACGAAATAAGCTGTGAGCCACTGTATATATATATATATATATATATATATATATATATATATATATATATATATATATATATATATATATATATATATATATATATATATATATATATATATATATATATATATATATATATATATATATATATATATATATATCAGCAAAATGATTAAGGGAGATAATCTCTGGAGTGGCCGATCCGATTGAGCTGAAATTTTCGGAGAACGTAGATGTATATAATAGGTAGGTCTATGTATATAATAGGTAGGTATCAAATTCAGATATCCTAAACCTTTTGGCGGCAGCGAGCGTTTTAGTGAATTTTGAGGAACTCCTATATTTCCAAGCAGTGTAAATTTTTGTTAAAGAAAAGTATTGGGAATGAAAATTCATTATGTTCTAAGCTTGCCTATGATAAAGAATTGGAAATCTTGAGCCGTTTGTGGGTGCAGGGTGCCTAGAAGTAGGCAAGGATTTTTTTCCAAATTTTGATTTTGAAACGTCAAACGGAATGACTGGTGAGGAAATCTCTGCGTGGAAATTTAGATAAAAACAAGGTTCTAAAGTGCAAATCAACATATCACAAGTGTTCAACTTTGTGATTACTTCCCTTCATTTAATCTACAGTTCGAAATCTTGATAAAAAAAAAATATCTTCGTTTTCGGGAATCCCCCAAAGGGAAGGTCGTCGTAAGCCGCGTAACGCCGTGTCTATCGTGTCGTCAGCATAATAGCTCCGAAAGGTCGACTTGGCTGTTTTGTTGTACATCGCTTATCTTGTTCACGATCTGACCTCCTAACCCACTTTGTTTCTTTCTTTCAAGCTGTGAAAGTGCATCATCGAACATAGAAACTCAAGAAACACGGTTAGTTTTTTTTCAGTGAACTAAGTGCGCGTCAACCTGATATTGTTATACTTTTCTGCTGTTCTAACCTTCAACAGCTACAATAGCGCAGTGGGTACATACTCGGCTCTCTGATACAAATGCTGTCGGTTCGTCTCCCATCAGAGCCGCTTCAGTTTTTGTTAAGTGTTGTTCGGATTTAAAAAATAAATTTCAATTACATAAATAAAATTCTCAAATCAAATTCCACAATAATACACAATTGAAATTCTAAAGTTGAAATCAAAATAATTGTATCACGTGGAATAATTGCACGCAGTGCCACCTAGCCGCCAACTTGGGACACTTGTGCTTGGCTAACACATTCCACATCCGAGGCATGATCCATTCTAATTACTGTCTTTGATATGTCTACAAAAAATCAGAGACAGTACAGTAGCTTAGAACAAATTGATATCCACTCAATCCAAGACAGCTACCTACAGAGCATCCAACAAAAAATAAACGAAGCTGTCTCGTCTTGTAAGCAGCTGGATGACATGGTTGGGAACACATCTAATGAAAATGGACAAGAAAAAGGGTTTGGAACGATACTTCAACATTGTCAAAAGACGACGAAGTCCCCACTCGTCTCAAATTGGAAACGAGAAGAAAATTTCTAAGCCCAATGATCAGCAAGCTTCTACCAGTAGGAACTACTACCAACTACCAGCTACTTGCAACAGAAAACGACTCCGAAATTGCTTCGTTGCCAAAGCAAATTAAGCCACCGCCAATATACCTCAGAGAAAAAACCAGCAATAGCTTAGTCAACATGTTGGTATCAATTGCTGGTAAAAACAACTTTCATGTCACACCACTAAAACGTGGTCACGTTTTTGAGACCAAAATACAAGTTTGTTCTGAAGAAAACTTCAGGAAGGTGACAACAGAGTTTGATTCACAGCGTCGTCAATATTATACTTACCAACTAAAAAGTTGCAAAGGATTGTCGGTGGTAATTAAAGGCATAGAACCTGATATTGATGTTGATGAGTTAAAGCAGGAGCTCGAAAGCCTCGGTTTTGCAGTTAAGTCTATCATAAATATATTTAATAAATTCCACTGTTCAAAGTGGAACTAGAGCCCGAGGCCAGCAAGCCCAAAAGAGGTGAAACTCACAAAATTTATAGCCTGCGATATATTATGCACCGCAGAATCACCGTCGAAGAGCCGATCAAATGTAAAGGTCCCGTGCAAATTGTCAAGAATATGGCCACACCAAAACCTATTGTTCACTCTCTAGCGTGTGTGTTATATGTGGCGAGTTTCACGCTACCAAGTCCTGTGATAAGAGTAAACTAGATCTTGCAATTAAAAAATGTAGCAATTGTGGTAACAGCCATACTGCAAACTACAGAGGTTGCCCCGTATTCCAATCTCTGAAAGTAAAGTTGTTCCCGCCTCAGAACCACGCTCAACAGGCTCTCAATATTGCAACTAATAGACCAGTCCTCATGCCGGAGACTTTTGCACCTTCATCACTTGTAACTCCTGGTATCAAATATTCCGACGCAATCAAACAAAACGCACATTACTCTGCTGAAACCACTGCTCAAAGCAGCTCCAACAACGAGCTCTCTTCGATTTTGTCAACGCTCTCAGACAACATGAATCGTTTCATGACGACGATGAGTAACATGATGCAAGAATTACTTAAAAATCAAAACATGCTGCTCCAATTTCTCATTAACAGCAAATGAACTCATTCAAGATCGCCCATTGGAACGCGAATGGCATTGTCCAGCATAAAGCGGAAATAACCTGCTTTATATCAACCCACGATATTGATGTGTTCCTCTTATCGGAAACGCACCTCACAGAAAAAAATAATAAATTCGACATCCCAGGCTACATCTTTTACGATACCAAACACTCAGATGGTAAGGCTAGAGGCGGGTCTGCAATACTTATTAAAAAACATCTGCTCCATCATCCTTTGGAAGAACTCAGCGAAAATTACATGCAAGCGACATCCATTTGCCTACGTGAGCAGTCGAGCGAGATTGTAATTTCGTCCATCTACTGTCCACCGAGGCACAACATTTCAAAGGCAGTATTCGAAAGCTTCTTCTCATCGCTGGGAACCAAATTCATCGTGGCTGGCGACTTTAACGCGAAACACACGTTTCTCATAACATCTAGGGGCAAAGCACTCTTCGATACATTACAAAACTATGGTTTGAGTCATATCTCAACCGGCCAGCCAACATATTGGCCGTCAGATATTAACAAAATTCCGGAACTCATAGACTTCGCAATCTTGAAGGGAATACCTCCGAACTCCGCAAAATCAGAAGTAGTTTTTGATTTGTCCTCAGATCACTCTCCTGTCATCATTACTCTGGATATGTCACCCTTGCTTGCTGTAAGCGTAGATATTCACAAAAAACCAACTGGAGTGCATTCAGACGACACCTCACCAGCTCAACATCTCTTAGTGCATCTCTCAAATCACCGGATGATGTTAATTCCGCTGTTATCCTTTTCAACGAGCATATCTTGGAGGCATTCGATATCGCGACACCTAAAATGGAACTACATCCCTCAACTCGGAAAACAACATACTCCTCATCAATAAATATCTTAGTACAGAAAAAAGGCTAACACAAAGGAATTGGCAGCTGCACCGGTCTCCCCAAACTAATACACGACTCAACAAAGCTTCTAGTGAGCTCAAACTGGCACTTGCGAAAGACAACGAGTTAAAGTTCCATTCATTCTTAGAGAGCCTCAGTCCCACTAAAAATGCCGACTATTCATTGTGGAAAGCAGTCAAAAAAATCAACAAACCTACCATCAAGGAAGCCCCACTAAGAACTGTCAACGGACAATCGGCCAAAAGTGACGCAGAGAAAGCCACCGCCTTCGCAGTTCACCTAGAACAGGTTTTCACACCTTTCACCACGGCAACATGTGACTTTCCAACTAATGTCAATGCTCAGGACTCAGAACCAATCAAGACTTCGGCTAAGGAAGTGCAAGATATCATTATTCAGGAAACATGCTCAAAAAAATCTCCGGGAATCGATCTCATCACCAGTGCTATGCTCAAACAGATGATACCGATCGTATTCTCTTGGCTTTCTAATCTATTCAATGCTATCTTTCGAATCGGATATTTTCCTGAAGTTTGGAAAACAGGTGAGATCATAATGATCCCTAAGCCTGGTAAGGACTCTTCTCAAGTGAAGTCATACAGACCTATTAGTCTTTTGTCATGCGTCTCCAAAGTTTTCGAGAAAGTTCTGTTGAAAAAGCTACTACCGATACTAGAAGATGCAAAAATAATTCCAGAACAGCAATTTGGGTTTCGAAGACATCACAGCACCATCGAATCGCGTCAGACATTAAAATAGCATTCGAAGACAAGAAGTACTGCTCAGCAATCTTTTTAGATGTAACTGAAGCCTTCGATAAAGTCTGGCACGAAGGGTTGATCTTCATAATTGAATCATTGCTTCCAAAAAGCTTCCACAAAATACTCTCCTCCTACCTGACCGACCGCACATTCCAGGTGAGATACAGAAGCTATTCTACCGCTAAACATCGTGTGCATGTTGGTGTACCACAGGGAAGTGTTTTGGGACCGGTACTTTACACTTTATTCACATCTGATCTCCCAATATGCGACAAAACAACGACAGCTACCTTTGCGGATGACGTTGCCATACTTTGCACTGATTCAAACCCAGTTACGGCATCCCGTACATTGCAAGGCCACATCTCACTTCTTGAAGAATGGCTAGCGAAATGGAGAATCAGAATGAACGAAACCAAATGCAAACACGTTACCTTCACATTGTTAAAACTGACTTGTCCTCAAGTATATTTAAACAATGTACCTATACCTCAAAGTAACGAAATAAAGTATCTCGGAATGCACCTTGATAGGAGGCTCACCTGGAAACGGCACATTGAAGCTAAAAATCAACAACTGAAGCTCAAATTCATAAACCTCAAATGGATGCTCAACAGCAGGTCAAAACTTTCTCTCGACTCTAAAGTGCTCGTCTATAAGTCTGTCTTAAAGCCAATCTGGACATATGGCTTACAAATATGGGGTGCAGCCCGCCCTTCAAACATCAACATCATCCAGAGGACCCAATCAAAAACACTTCGATCTATCACCGGAGCCCCGTGGTACTTCCGCAACGCCAATCTCCATAAAGACCTGTGAATCGAGACGATTTCAGAAGAAATTAAGAACCGTAGTGGAAAATATATTGCAGCCCTCGCTCATCACCCCAACAAGCTGGCAAAAAAAATACTAACTCATCGTAAGTTTCAGCGATTGAAAAGAACTGACCCGTTGGACCTTCCATCGTTAACGTAGAAAAACCAGCCTGCGTAGCCAATTTCTTTGCTTTTCAAACTCTTTCAAATATCGAACACTGTAATTCTATAATACAGATCATAACTTTGCTCTTTGCTGTGTGACTCTATGTCAATAAAGTAACTTGGGTCCAAAATGTTCACGTCTTCAACTGTGAGGAGTGCACACCACTTGTTTTAGCATGTAAGATTTTAAAACTAACTGAGGCTTCTTATACGAAGGAAACAGTTAAATAAAGGTATTATTAAATAAAAAAAAAAATTTGATTTGTCATTACTTGTAAGAAAAACAATAGGTCATCGTGAAAATTACAGAGCGTATTGATGTTGACTAAAGTTTGGCACATATAGATTTTCAGCATAAAGCGGGTAACCCTGTAGCTGTGGCAGGCTGCCGAAAAAAAATCTTTCAAATCATTGACCTTCCTGAAAATTTTTTGATTTTTGAAAAAAATTTCAAATCTTTGATAAATCTTATCCTTTGTCCTTCATCTCAAGATAAAATTTTCAAAATTCCGATTTGCATAAGAACGGCAACCCATCACCAAATTACCTCGATTTTCAGTACTCGAAAGTTCTGTTCACGAGAACTGACGACCGGATAATCCGATCATAATGAAATTTACAGGACATGTTGATATTAACTAGGACCAGGTTTGATTGAAGTGATTTTGAAATGCTGGAAACCCTGTGGCAGTGGTACCATCTTGAAAAATAACTGAGAAATAAACATCTTTTTGGCCTGTAACTTCCGATTCAGCCATCAAATCTAAACGAAATTTACACAGTACTTGGATATTACTCTATGTAACATTTGGTGAAAATTTGGTTGAAAAATTAGTATAGAGCTGGCAGCTGTGGTGATTCTCCAGAGCTTCCGGTCCAGTGTAGAAATCAAAACGAAGTTCATGCAGTAAATGAACCTTAATGTAGACCAAATGTCGTAGGAATTTCGTACAAAAATCACGAAAGGGCTGCCAGCTATGAAGATTTTTGTAATTTTGTGGAATTTCTTTACTGAGCGATTTTGTCATTAGATTTGCAATTGAGAATGATCCTGCAATGAAAATTAACAACAAATATTAACGTTTCAAAAATTTGAAAAGTTTTGAGGGTGGTAACCCTAAAATTCTGTTCACCCTTGTACCTTCCAGCGCAGTGATTCAATCGAAACGAAATTTACTGGTTGGGTTTAACTCAACGTGAAGCAGATTTGGTATATTTTTTGTTTTGCTGCTGACACAGGCTAACCAGCATTAGCCATTTTCGTAAATATTGCACCAACAGATGCTTCAAATTACGTACTCATATGCAAAGCATTTGCGATAAAAATAAGAAACCAATTTTTAAATTTTCCAAGTTTTGAGCATTTTTCGGATGGCAGCCTCAATCAACGTTTAACCGCTGAAACTTTCGATGAAATCCTCCGATGAGAACGAAATTCAAAGGATAAGTTGATTTAAGTATGAACTTGTTTAGTTAAACTTATTGCTGCTTCATTGGAAAAGTATTGCCAGCACTGAACATTTACATCATTTGTGTTATAGTTGAGTTTTGTTGCTTGTGATAAGGAATGGTTGTACAAAAAAGTGTATTACGTCTTCCGACATTTTTTTGTACCTCACAGACAATTTCTTCGAAAATTAGTTTTTTAGCGGTTCAGGTGCTCTAGAGTTTTTTTTTATTATTTTGTTAAGATTTTTTTTTCCGGACGGCTGTTACGTTAGAAATGTGTAGCTTAATTTGGCAAACAATTGGGTTCAGTGGAGCACGATGAAGTGGGTTCCTTTATTCCTGTCCTGTTAATTTCTATGTTGGTCCGTGTCGGCAATGCGTGACCCAGCTAGGGCTTGGTCAGCCCCTCAATTAACCCACAAAACCGGTGACTAGCTGGCACAATAAGTCACGCGAGGGTAGCAGGCCAGGCTACAATTTCTGTTGTGGTGGCGGCTGTTCACAGCTGTTCCGCTACAAATGGCGCCCAAACAATTAGGCTATTCCGGTTTTAGTTTTTATCAAATTTTTTTTTTGTTATTTTGAGTTGTTTTAATTGCGCTAGCAATTGGTTTTAGAGTTTCAGGAATTTTATTAGTTTTAACATGTATTTGATTAATTTTTTCGTAATTTTCACTTAATTTTGAATTTCATTTTTTGTTCTAACTTTTCTTCCTCCGAATGGATGATCTGATAGGCTGGGGTGACACCTGTTCCCGCGAGCACTTGGTTGCCTCAGGCATTTTGTTTTTTGTTTCTTTGGCCGTAATTAGCATTCTCATCAGATCATTCATATTGGATTTTCAATGTTCAATAATTTTTTTTCCTTTTTGCGTAATTTTCATTTTTTTTCTACTTTCTTTCGTTGTGAACGGTCGCTACCACAACAGTGGCGCCTATTCAGCTGTTGTGTTTGTCAAGTGTTTTGAACAGGAAGATTGTACTGTGGTTCTGGGCCTGATGAGGGTAGTGCCGTCACTCATATCCTCGTCTGCAAGTCGCTTAGCATGACTAAGCAATTTGAATTGAGTGGCGCCTCTGCACTCTAGTCAGGTTGTTGGGGTGATTCCGTCGATGTCTTCCGGACCCCATATCCGGCAATAGCTGTCGATGCCTAAATGGCATCTATTTTGAATTGGGTGTTCCCTTCCGGCATCTTCTGGGTTGCTCCACCCGGAGTCATGGTGCATCTTTCCTCCGTCTTTTTACTAATGTTCGAAGAACAATAGTATTAAACTCGTTTCGCCGAAAATTCATATTTCTTTATATATATATATATATATCAGCAAAATGATTAAGGGAGATAATCTCTGGAGTGGCCGATTCGATTGAGCTGAAACTTTCGGAGAACGTAGATGTATATAGTAGGTAGGTCCACAACTTTCTCAAATTCAGATATCGGCGAGCGTTTTAGTGAATTTTGAGGTACTCCTATATTTCCAAGCAGTGTAAAGTTTTGTTAAAGAAAAGTATTGGGAATGAAAACTAATTATGTTTTAAGCTTGTTTATGATAAAGAATTGGAAAATGTGAGCCGTGTGTGGGTGCAGGGTGCCTAAAAGTAGGCAAGGATTTTTTTTTCAAATTTCGATTTGTCATAACTTCTAAGAAAAACAATGGATCATCGTGAAATTTGCAGAGCGTATTGATGTTGACCAAAATTTAGCACATGTGGATTTCTAAGATAGTGCAGGTAACCCTGTAGCTACGGCAGGCTCCTGAATAAAAAACCTTCATATGATTGACCTTCCTGAAAAATTTTTGATTTTTGACAAAAAAATCAGATCGTTGATAAATTTTAAACTTTGTCCATCATGTCGAATTAAAATTTTCAAAATTCCGATTTGCACAAGAACGGCAACCCATCACCAAATTACCTCTATTTTCAGCACTCGAAAGTTCTGTTCACGAGAACTGACGACCGGATTATCCGATCATAATGAAATTTACAGGACATGTTGGTATTAGCTAGGACCAGGTCTGATAGAAGTGATTTTGAAATACGGGCAACCCTGTGCCAGTGGTACCATCTTGAAATATCACCCAGAAAAAAAACCGGTTTTTGGCCTATAACTTCCGATTCAGCCATCAGATTTTGACAAGATTCATCCAATACTTGGATCTTACTTTATGTAACATTTGATGAAAATTTGGCTGAAAAATTAGAATAGAGTTGCCAGCTGTGTTGATTTTTGTCTCATAAAGCTTGCAAATTTGCTCAGCAAAATAAAGCTTTTTTCCCTATAACTTCCGGTCTAGTATAAAAATCAGAACGAAGTTCACGCAGTAAATGGACTTTAATGTGAACCAAATGTCATAGAAATTTCGTACCAAAATCATGAAAGGGCTGCCAGCTGTGACAATTTTTGTAATTTTGTTTAATTTCTTTACTGAGCGATTATGTCATTCGATTTCCAAATGGAAATGATACTGCAATGAAAATTAACAACGAATATTAGCGCTTTAACAATTTGAAAAGTTTTGAAGGTGGCAACCCTAAAATTATTTTCACCCATATAACTTCCAGCGCAGTGATTCAATCGAAACGAAATTTACTGGTTGGGTTTAACTTAACGTGAAGCAAAATTGGTATGTATTATGCTTTGCTGTTGATACAGGCTAACCAGCATTAGCCATTTCCGTAAATATTGCACCAACAGATGCTTCAAACAACGTTCTCATATGCAAAGCATTTGCAATAAAAATAAGGAATTCTTTTTTAAATTTTTCGAGCATTGAACATTTTTCAGATGGCAGCCTCAAACAACGTTTAACCGCTGAAACCTTCGATGAAATCCTGCGAAGAGAACGAAATTCAAAGGATACGTTGATTTGAATATGAGTTTGTTATGGTAAACTTATTGCTGCTTCGTTCGGAAAGTGTTGCCAGCACTGAATTATATGTGTTGAGTTTTGTTGCTTTGGATAAAGAATGGTTGATATGGTTCTAAAAAACAGTGTATTACGTCTTTCCACACTTTTTTGTCACTCAAAGACAATTTCTTCGAAAATTAGTTTTCTAGCGGTTCTGGTGCGCTAGAGTTTTTTACTAATGTTCGAAGAACATTAGTATTAAAATCGATTCGGCCAAAAATTCATATTTCTATATATATATATATATATATGTACAAAAAATTTCAGTGAGATAATCTCGGGAACGCGCCATTCGATTGAGCTGAAACTTTCAGGATACATTGGTGTATATGCAGAATAGGTCCAAGTTTCTTTAAATGTCAGTTATTGTAAACCTTTTCGCGCCGGCGGGCATTTAAGTGATATTTTTAATATACCTATTATTTCGTGCACAAATGATTTTCGGAAAAATAAAGTTAATAAAATAAATTTCTAACGTGTTTTACATATGAATCGGATAATGTTTTGGAATTTTTTAACCCTATGTGTGCGCTGGGTGCCTAAAAAGAGGACGGGAAAATTTGAAAATTTTTAAATTTCGATAACTTTTGACAGAGCTATTCAATCATTATCAAATTTTCAGGACATATTGATATTGTTTAGTTGTAGATTTGTGTGGCTTTTAATGAGCGTACTGGCAACCCTGTAGCTAGGGCAGGTACTGAAAGTGAAAACCTCCAAATCATCGTCTCTCTTGAAAAAATGCCGTTTCTTCAAAAAACAGCCTTTCATATGTAAATCTTGTGCTTTGTTTACATAACCAAAAAAAAAAAAAAAAGATATGGTATAACGGGCACGCCTGGCAACCCTTGCCCAATTTACCTATATTTTTAGCATCAAAAACTTCTGTTCACGGAAACTCACGATCCGATGGGCAGAATTATTTGAAATTCACAACATGTATTGACCTTAAATAGGACCAGGTCTGATAGAAGTAATTTTGAAATGCGGGCGATTCTGTGCCAGTGGTGCCATCTTGAAAAACCACTAAAAAAGATAACTGTTTTTAGCCCTATAAATTCTGATTGAATCGTTCGATTTTAACGAAACTTACACAATTGCTGGACCTTACTTTCAGCCACGTTTGGTAGAAATTTGGTCGAAAAATTCGGTTGGAGCTGCCAGCTATGATAATTTTGGTGTCTTCATTTTAAAAAAAAAAATTTGGAAGTGAAAACATTCAAACCATCGAATATTCAAAAAAATGTCCGTTTCTTACAATAAAACCAATCTGTATATAAATCTTATGTTTTATCTACACGTTCAAAATAAAACTTTGGAAATTTCATGTCGGACAAGAACGGTAACCCTCTCCCAGTTAACCTATATTTTTAGCATCAAAAACTTCTGTTCACGGAAACTCACGAACCAATAATTAGATACAGCTAAAATTTACAGAATGCATTGGACTTAAGTAAGACCAGATTTGATAGAAGCGATTTTGAATTGTGGGCAACTCTGTGCCAGTGGTGCCATCTTGAAAAATTACAAAGAAAAAAAACTGCTTTTTGCCCTATGAAATGTGAATAAGTTACCAGATTTTCATGAAATTGACACAGAAGCTAAACCTAACTCTAATCTCTGTTTGGTGGAAATTTGGTTGAAAAATTTGATTGGTGCTACCAGCTATGGTAATTTTTGTGTCTTTGGTTTTGAAAATTCGCTCAGGAAAATAAAACTTTTTGCACTATAACTTCCAGTGCAGTCATGAAATCAATACGAATTTCATACAATTAATGAAACCTGTCATAAGCATTATTCAGGCCAAATTTGGTTGAAAAGACACGATAGGGTTGCCAGCTATTGTTGGTTTTGTGTTTAATTGCAATATCTTTATTAAGCGGTTTTATCGTAGAATTTTCAAATGGTAATGATATTGTAGTGACAATAAACAGCAAATATCAAGCTTTCGATCATTTGAAAAAACTCGCTGCAGGTAATCCTAAATTTCTTTATACTCCTATAACTTCGAATGTAATTAAACAACGTGAAGCAGATTTGATATATTCTTGGCTTTGATACTGGCGAAAGGATGCCAGCACGAGTCGGTTGTGCTACTTTTGTATCAATAAATGCTTACAGTTAGTATACATACCGGAAACATTTACAATGAAAATAAATAACCGATGTTACAATTCGCAAAGTTCTGCAAATTTTTCGGATCGCAGCCCCAAACACCAACTTCAGTTACAGTGCTGCAGGCACTGAGCATTTTCTTCATTGATGTTATATGAGATGCTGCTTTCAAAATTATGTGAAATAAGCAACTGATAACGAATATAATTAACCCGTGTTTTGCTCTCATAAACGTTGAAATTCATGCCAGTGGTAATATCTGAAACCTTGCACCATATGAGTTATAATGCATTCTTAAGACGAAAGTAAAACGTGGCATTTGAAACAGTTTGGCCGTAATAAGCAGCACATGTGGTGGAATATGCACTCAAAACCTGCACGATTCTTCTACTGTTCTTCGAACATTATTTGTTTTTATTTTCTTTTCCTAAGTTTTATACTTTTCCTCCCATCCTTAACTGCCCACTGGCACTTGGTTTCACTGAACCTATGAAGTTTTTCAGCAATGCACTCATTAATATCGGTTTCAGCGCATTTTTTTTCTACCCATTATAATTATTACTTGATTTCATTTCTTGGATTTTTTGCATGGTTTTTATTGATTTCGTTTGATATTGAAGCTGAATTCCATATATTATTATTATTAAGTTTTGTCGGATCTGCCTTAGTTTCACTTGTTTCAGGACTAGGGGGTCTAGCTGAATAGTATAAATTGTAATCTAGTGCAAATTTAAATGAACTTTAGTTTTTTTTAGCTAGGAGTTAGTTTTGTTTTTGAAAATTTACTTATTTTTTTGGTTTTAGGTTTAGTTAGGGTTTGAATTCGTGCTGAAGTATTTACAGATATTTTCCTTTATATGTTTCCACTCACTTTGCTTTATAATTTTGAGCAAAAATGCCACGAGCGAAACGTAAACGTAGGCCAACAAATAACGATTCTGGCTTTGAACGCTTAAGTCGAGCATCTATCACTCCACCGGCAGAACAGCATCCCCTGCACACCTTCACCGTGCCGCAGCAAATTATTCTAAGCGCCGTTCCTGGACCATCATCAGCACCTGACCACTTTCATTCGACGGGTCATTTGGATGGAGGCGAAGTGGGTCCGAGAATTCCAGCAATCCCTATTGAGTTGGACAGGCAGGATATGGCTACCAGCCTTAATTCTAGTAGGTCAGCTGCTGCTATGCCACCGTCAAAGTGGTCAATTCACTTTGATGGCACTTCGACGGGTCTCAGCGTAACTCGCTTCTTGTTTAGAATCAAGACCATGGCGTTGAGTTATGGGGTTTCGTTGGCCGTACTCGCTCACGACCTACATTTATTGCTACAAGGTCCAGCGGAAGAATGGTACTGGCGTTATATGGAGCTGCATCGCTCGGTGACATGGTCTGATTTGGAGCAGGAGTTGCAGGAGCGTTTTGAGGACCGTCGAAGTGAAGTTGACATCAGGCGCGAAATCGACGCTCGCACTCAAAAATCGGGCGAGTTATTACCTGAAACCTTCCGGGTTTCAAGCTCACGAGACGGGTCGTGAGTGGGCGCCACTCACTTCGTTATCGGAACCTGCCTCAGTGCCGTCACTTCGAAGCGAAAAGGCCACGACGGCTGCCACTTCAACCAGCGAAAGAAAAAAATTACACCAGCGTTACACTGTTTTACAATTATATTGACTCAATCCAACCGCTCTAACAATCAAAAGTCCCTATCGCCGGCGCCGCGATTCACTATCATTAACTTTCACAATCTATAAAAATGCTACCGTCCTTACAACTAAAGTACTAGTTAAATACCTGGATTAATCTCCGGTCGGGTCTATTTCGTCGAATCTATATCGTTGTTAGTGTTTCACAAAATGGGGACTCCCCGTGTAGTCGCCTCTACGGCTGTTTCGCTCTCGCGCTTGCTGTTAGTCATGGTCGCTATCGATCACCTACGAACCGCACGTACTCGATGTAGCTGCACACGGCAGTTCGAATCGTATCCCAAAACAACCGCCAAATTACGTCCGAACGTATTAATCGAGCCTTTCGATCCAAAATCAACTCGTAGCGAATTCCCGTGTGAAACTCTTAAACCCCGTCCGAACGTATTAATCGAGCCTTTCGATCCAAAATCAGCTCCTAGCGAATTCCCGTGTGAAACTCTTAAACTCTTCACCCACTCGTTTCGTCAAATCTCTTCCAACGTCTCGTCGTGGTCGTTCACAATATGGAATATAGAATCTCTTATTATTTTCCTGCTCTGCTGTTGATGAGGACTTCTTCTTACCGTGGTCGCTGGCCAAATAGAACGATTCATCTCCTGCCCAACTTCCACAGGGCCTAGTTACCGCTTCTCCGGTATCTGAAAATTCGTTGCCGCCAAAGTACTATATGGAGGATGCAAGCGGGTGCATTGGCCCATGTACTTGCTGCACGCGCATTCACAAGTGCATTTTCTCGCAGTGGTAGCGATCGGAACGCACCCTCTTCCTTCGCCGCTTGGTGGCGGTTCGATCGCCTCTTGACATTTCCCGTGTTTACTTTTCAATTGCGACTAGTAATTATTCCGCTCACTTGTATTCCGAGCCGTGTTGTTTTTATTTACACAAAACTCTGCCGCGGATCCGTTGGAATTTACGAACCTATCGTCCTGGACCAACTGTGGCTCTACAAGCACGAGCTGGGATCGAGACAACTTAATTCGCATCAGCTACTGCTTCTACATTGCCCATCGTTGTACATGTCGTCAACAAGTAAGTCCATTCGTCGGTAGTTCTTAGGGATCTGGAGGGATCATCCTCAATACTGTAGGTAACTGAATGTTTCTTTGGCTTAGGGTTAGTTGTTGTTGTCGTCGTAGTAGTAGTGATGGTGGTTGTTGGGGTCGGCGTCGTTGACGTAGTGGATTTGGTGGTGCCCGTGGGTGAACAGTCTGAACAGGAGCGAGATTTGTTGGAAGTGTAGTTACATTCGAAGACTAAGTTTCCGATGTTCCGATGATGGAGTAGAATTAGTCGGTTGGGGATGGTTGTCGACTGTCGTGATGATCATTTCCGCTTGGCCACTTAACTGCGCTATGGGTTGCTCGCTTCCGGGTCAGGTACTCGCCGATCATCTCATATACATCGACGGCGAAGGCTTGGCTTGGCGGGGAGTGCTCGATTTCATCACAGGGGAGTCCAAGTTCGTCGCGGCACAATAACTGACCATGACCATCATAATTACAATTTCTATTACCATTAATTAACATTACGAAAAAATTTTGTTTTTTTTTCCATTATACAATTTGATTTGCCCTACGCACTGGCGTAACATATCCCTCTTCCCCAGAAAATTACGAAGTGATTCTCGATATATCTACTAACGTAAGACCCGCTTATTATTCGGACTTGCCCTGGACCGCTCCGTGACATATTTTTGGTTCTACCTTCGACCTAACCAGTTTACCAACAATTCCACCACCTTCATATACTCACAGTTAATTCCATTCCTTATATTTTAGGTTACAACGGCCACAAAAATAAGACTGAATGAGCATAGGATAAAAAAGAAATAATAAAAATAAAAAAAATCAAAGAAAACCCGTCACCAAAACAAAACAATGAATCACACCAACGGAAGGGTGAAAACAACACGAAGGCAACGCGAGCAATAATGGTAACCTTTTCTCTTTATTAATTCCTATTATATAAACTAATTGATTTCACTTTTAACCCGTTGCTCACGTTAAATTTTCCTAGCTTAGTTCCAAACACCGCCACCCCTTACTCTACTTAACTTACTACTAATTCACTAGCTACTTAATTCTCTTCTCTTCTTCCTTCCATTACTTAATCGAGCTATGCATTAAACTTACAATTAAAACCACCACTATTATCCCCTTATTTACCGTTACCCCACTCATTCACATGGCCACAACTAATTCAATGTCAATAACATACTTTAATGCAATCGATAATTCCTCCGGTTTATTCATGCAACATATCTCTTTAGGTCCTTAGAGTGCCATACCCCCATACTTTTCCCATTAGAGTCTTCCAACTCATAGGTCCAACCAGACACTTGCTTTCGCACCGTAAAGGGTCCCACATATTCCGGTGCTAATTTGGCTGAAAAAAATTTCGCTGCATCAGATAGAACGAAATTACGCCGCCACACCAGATCTTTTGGTAGGAACTTCTCGTCTCGCCGGCGGAGATCGTATCTTGACTTCGCTTTACCCGCCGCTTTTCTCAATCGCTCTTGCACCTCTTTCAGAACCAATTTCAGCCTTTCTGCCTTCCGAGCCCCATTTTCGTCCGTCTCCACATTGCCGCTTGCCTCTGGGCTGTTGACAATTTCAGGATGAATCACCATTGCCCTTCCGAAATTCAGAAAGTATGGCGTAACTTTCATGGTCTAATGGATGCAGGTTCTCAGAGCGCAGCCAATTTTTGGTAATTCCACGTCCCGTTTCCTATGGTTCTCTGACGCGTACGACCGTAGCAACCGCTTAATATTTTGATTAACACGCTCTGCGGGATTTGCCTGTGGGTGATAAAGCGCGGTGAATTCCAACCTTATCCCATGCATCTCCGCCATCTTTGCTAATTCTTTTGAACGGAATTAGACCCCGTTATCACACACGATCGTCCTGGGAACTCCAAATAAGAATAATACGTTTTCCTCCAGAGTGCGAGCCACAGCGGTACCCGTTGCCTTTCTCAGCGTAAATATTAGAGGGAATTTAGTGGCATCCACCAGATCGACGCAAATTATTTCCCAGGGTGATTTAGCCTCCCCGGCCCTTGACAACATTTGACCTATTGGAGATCTCCGCTCCACCTTCACAGACTGGCACACCTTACACTTTTGTACGTATTTAGCTACATCTGCAGCCATCTTTGGCCAATAATAAGTTTGAGCTAACCGTTCTAGTGTCTTTCGGACCCCCATATGACCCGCAGTCGGTTCGCCATGGCACTGTTTTAACACCCTTGGTCTTTCGGCATCCGTAACCACCCTCTTCCACGCCCTCTCTTCCTGGAGCCCTGGATAACGCGTTCCCGCATGTTTCCACACCTGACCATCGCTAATCCGCCAATTCGGGAACCGGTCTGGATCCTTTTCTAGTTTTTTCCTCATTCGCTCGATCCACCCGTTATCACTGACTTCCCCTCCATCTAGCTCCGCTATTTCTGTAGAACGAGATAACGCATCAGGTACTAAGTGCTCCTTGCCTTTGCGATGTACCACTTCGAAATCGTACTGTTGGAGTTTTACCGCCCACCGTGCCAACCGTCCGCTGGGGTCCTTTAAGTTATTTAACCAAACCAGGGACTGATGGTCAGTTATCACCCTGAACTTGGTTCCCTCCACATATGGTCTTAATTTTTCAATGGCCCATAGCACGGCCAGGCATTCCCACTCGGTTGTCGAATATTTCATCTCGGCGCTAGTTAGTGCTCGACTCAGATAGCTCATCACTTTCTCGCCTTCGGGATGCTCTTGCGTCAACACCGCTCCCAACCCCGTATTTGAAGCGTCGGTCTGTACAATAAACGGCAGACTGTAATCCGGACACGTCAGAATGGGAGCAGTTGCCAGTTTGGTCTTAGCCTGGGCGAATGCTATCTCGCATTCCTCAGTCCAAAGAAATTTCCTATGTTTCTTGAGGAGGTTCGTTAGTGGCGACATTAGCGTCGCAAACTCCGGAATAAATCTCCGATACCACGAAACCATCCCCAAGAATTGTCTGACTTCCTTCACTCTTCTTGGACGAGGAATATCCATTACTGCTTTGACCTTGTCCGGGTCCACACTCAACCCATCTTCATCCACCACGTAGCCCAAATATCGAAGGCGAGAACGGCAGAACTCACATTTCTCTCTTCCGATAGTCCACGCAAAACCGGAACGACCCATCCTTCTTCTTAACAATCGGCGAAGCCCACGGCCTGCACGACGGTTCCACTATCCCAGCCTCAAGCATCTCATTAAGTTCCGCATCGATATGCTTCTGTACCGCCGGTGAGACGGGATAGTACCGCTGTTTGATTGATGGAGAATTGGTCTTGATTATGTGCTCCACTCTATTCCGAAAAGTTTCAGAAAGTCTACCCCCAGTATGAGATGAGGAATCGCAGGTGCTACCAAGACACCCAGCCATCTCTCTTTCCCCTGCACTGTGATTGGGCAATACGCTACTCCTTCCACACCACAACCCACTCCGTTCGCGAATCGTATGTCTCTCCGACCGCTTTGCTGAAGTTTGACCCCTAGACCCCGGATCAGCTCCCATCCCTTCCCACCAATCACTGATTTCGACGCTCCTGAATCCACTAGCCCCAGAAATCTCTGACCCTGGACTACTACCTCTAAGTAAGGGCGGTTATCCCCCTCTGCGCTGTGCAGCATATACCCCACTTGGATACTTCTTGCGACGTTCGAAATCGGACGAGGGCCTATTTTGTCGCCCACTAGGCTCGATTGCCGTTTCCCTGGCGACTAACCCCCGAAGTCGAATTTCGAATGTATTGGGCGGCTCTTGCTTGAACTCCATTTCCTCGTCCCCCCCTCCCTACAGTCAACACACCTCGCCCTAATCGTTCCCACTCTTCCACACCCGAAACACTTAGCAGGATCTTGGCACTCCCTCGACGTATGTCCAGACTTCTTACAATTCCAGCACGTGATGCTTCTCGATACGCCCGGTACTTCCACTGCGGCTAAGTTTTGCGACTCCAAATACGCCAGGTCCGGTTCTAGTACCCTCGGAGTTCTTCTTGGAGTAGGTGGCACGAATGACTCCACGGGCACTCTCGTCACCTCCAATGAACGCCCCAGCGTCACCAGTACTCCGATCGATTCAAATTTCACCAGAGCCAGCTGAGTCTGGTAAAAGGGAGCAATATTTTTACGGAGTATTTTCAACTTCTCCGCTTCGCTCGGTTGGTCACTCAATCGACGGAACAAACCCTCCATCACCGCCACAAATACCCCGATTGACTCCGTGTTGCCCTGCGTACGACGTCTAATTTCCTCCAGCAGCCTATCATCGTAGTCTGCAGGAAGGAATTCGGCTCGTAACTCCTTCACCAGGCCCTCCCAACTCTGGCAGATTGCGCGGTTTGCCCGAAACCAGATTAGAGCCTCTCCTTCAAAGAGGTCCACGGCCGACCGGAACAGCTGCGCTTTTGTTAGTCCCTTCGCCTCCCTAAGCTCTTCCACCCGTTCGAGGAACGCACTCACCGAATATGGCGATTCTCCACTAAATTTCAACCCCCACTTTTGGAGATCTATCGGCTTTTGAGGCTGAAACATCGGAGTACTCGGGGCTGACAATGTTGGACTGTCCAGAGTCCATACCTCCTCAGACTCCTCGCTTTCTGCGCCGCCTGCCTTGAAGAGCAGGTCACCCATAGCTATCATTAGTTGGCCCTTGGCCTGCCTCAAGAAGTCTCTTTCTTCCCCCGTTTCCCCTTTCATTCTACCGAAACGTCGCAGGGCGAAGCATATTTTCCCCTTGACTTTACTAAATTCCGGCGAATTAAAGTCGCCCACAAATGGGTCCACCAACATTTTGATCTCAACTATTTTTGCGTTTATCGCCTCTCGGTCCTCTGAGAATGAAAACGGATACGTTGCCATTGCAACAGACTCACCCAAGGCTATGTCGCTTCTTAACGCCCCCTTCAGCAGTTTCTGCATGGTCTCCACCGTGTCACCAGACAGACCCCGGATTCCCAGCTCATACGCGAGTTTGTCTTTACTCAGCCGATCGACCAAGATCTTTCCGACACCGCTTCCGCTAGCCATTTTCTAATGTTCACCCTTAACAAAAATCTATCTAGTAAAACTAAATGAACGAACTGTTCAGTCACCAACGCCCTACTGAACACCACCAGAAAATACCCACTGCTACCAGAACTCGTACTGCGTGAGTATCTGCTGCCTTTGCTGTGGGGCGGTAAATATGCAGCAGTAAATCTAAAATTCCTCACTTGTTTCAAAAACCTGCCTCAACTTTTTACTTGCTTGTTACAAACCGCAACTAACAGCTTAGCTAAACTGCTGAAACCACTGGTGGTTGCACAATGAGATCGACGAAAAAAGTATACTACTATCACAATTTCCGTGCCCTATCCACGCTAGCACATTTAGTTAAAATTTTTCTGGGTTCGGATAAATTTTTCTAAAAATTAGTACTACGTTCGGATTTCACTCTTACCGTGTAACCTGTCTACTTGACCTTCCTATTCAACTCGACAGCGTCTTTGTTGTTGATCACACGAGCATCGGGGACCTACTCCCATCAACGAGAAAATATCCCTCTTCCAATTGAACGGCCGTACCGTAAATCAAAAACCCCAATTCCTAGCGCTCGCCCTGTGCTTAGTTACTTAAACTATTATATTGGATCCGCAAGAATCACGAGTCGGACACAAGCTACCACCTAGAACAACCCGAATATCGATTATCACATAAACCATACACACCGCACTGAACAGGCGGCCGTAAATTCTTCCAACCTTGACGTTAACGATCTGGAAATATTGACGCAATTTTCTTAACCTCTACCGCTAAAGACACTTGCCAATAAGAAATTCAAAAACCAACACTCGAAAATACCAACTGCCTAATTTTAGTTACACTACGACTACCGCAGTACTAGGTTTTCCGAACTAGTCAACTAAATCCACCCACACTAAAAACCACACCGCAAGATGTCTTTTTCCATCAATATCACACTTGATATTATATATCCTACCCTGTAGATCATGCAAATCTTACACTCTTATAATATCCTCATTACACATCGAAGGTAGAACCAAAACAAACTCACCAAATGCGTATCCTCCATGTATTAAATACCGGATAAAATTAGATATAATAAATGTATTCTATGCTAGATATTTGTAAAAATGATATTCAAACAATTTCATATGCGATAATATTGTAAATTTGTCATGCAATAATCTATTCCTGTTCTCAATCCACATTCACGGTTTCAAAATATTTCACAATTTTACAAAATTCCGATTCACGTACTGACTCAATTCATACCCCCTAGAACGTTGGGCGCCAATTTATTACCTGAAACCTTCCGGGTTTCAGTCAAAACCCTTCACCCCCCAACTGGGATGCAAGGGCGGCAGTTTCCGGCGGCTCTAGCTCACGATACGGGTCGTGAGTCGGCGCCACTCGCTTCGTTATCGGAACCTGCCTCAGTGCCGTCGCTTCGCAGCGAGAAGGCCACGACGGCTGCCACTTCAACCAGCGAAAGAAAAACATTACACCAGCGTTACACTGTTTTACAATTATATTGACTCAATCCAACCACTCTAACAATCAAAAGTCCCTAACGCCGGCGCCGCAATTCAGTATCATTAACTTTCACAATCTACAAAAATACTACCGTCCTTACAACTAAAGTACTAGTTAAATACCTGGACTAATCTCCGGTCGGGTCTATTTCGTCGAATCTATATCGTTGTTAGTGTTTCACAAAATGGGGACTCCCCGTGTAGTCGCCTCTACGGCTGTTTCGCCCTCGCGCTTGCTGTTAGTCGTGGTCGCTATCGATCACCTGCGAACCGCACGTACTCGATGTAGCTGCACACGCCGGTTCGAATCGTATCCCAAAACAACCGCTAAATTACGTCCGAACGTATTAATCGAGCCTTTCGATCCAAAATCAACTCGTAGCGAACTCCCGTGTGAAACTCTTAAACTCCGTCCGAACGTATTAATCGAGCCTTTCGATCCAAAATCAGCTCGTAGCGAATTCCCGTTTGAAACTCTTAAACTCTTCACCCACTCTTTTCGTCAAATCTCTTCTAACGTCTCGTCGTGGTCGTTCACAATATGGAATATAGAATCTCGTATTATTTTCCTGCTCTGCTGTTGATGAGGACTTCTTCTTACCGTGGTCGCTGGCCAAATAGAACGATTCATCTCCTGCCCAACTTCCACAGGGCCTAGTTACCGCTTCTCCGGTATCTGAAAATTCGTTGCCGCCAAAGTACTATATGGAGGATGCAAGCGGGTGCATTGGCCCATGTACTTGCTGCACGCGCATTCACAAGTGCATTTTCTCGCAGTGGTAGCGATCGGACCGCACCCTCTTCCTTCGCCGCTTGGTGGCGGTTCGATCGCCTCTTGACATTTCCCGTGTTTACTTTTCAATTGCGACTAGTAATTATTCCGCTCACTTGTATTCCGAGCCGTGTTGTTTTTATTTACACAAAACTCTGCCGCGGATCCAATGGAATTTACGAACCTATCGTCCTGGACCAACTGTGGCTCTACAAGCACGAGCTGGGATCGAGACAACTTAATTCGCATCAGCTACTGCTTCTACATTGCCCATCGTTGTACATGTCGTCAACAAGTAAGTCCATTCGTCGGTAGTTCTTAGGGATCTGGAGGGATCATCCTCAATACTGTAGGTAACTGAATGTTTCTTTGGCTTAGGGTTAGTTGTTGTTGTCGTCGTAGTAGTAGTGATGGTGGTTGTTGGGGTCGGCGTCGTTGACGTAGTGGATTTGGTGGTTGTTGGGGTCGGCGTCGTTGACGTAGTGGATTTGGTGGTGCCCGTGGGTGAACAGTCTGAACAGGAGCGAGATTTGTTGGAAGTGTAGTTACATTCGAAGACTTAGTTTGCGATGTTCCGATGATGGAGTAGAATTAGTCGGTTGGGGATGGTTGTCGACTGTCGTGATGATCATTTCCGCTTGGCCCCTTAACTGCGCTATGGGTTGCTCGCTTCCGGGTCAGGTACTCGCCGATCATCTCATATACATCGACGGCGAAGGCTTGGCTTGGCGGGGAGTGCTCGATTTCATCACAGGGGAGTCCAAGTTCGTCGCGGCACAATAACTGACCATGACCATCATAATTACAATTTCTATTACCATTAATTAACATTACGAAAAAATTTTGTTTTTTTTTCCATTATACAATTTGATTTGCCCTACGCACTGGCGTAACATATCCCTCTTCCCCAGAAAATTACGAAGTGATTCTCGATATATCTACTAACGTAAGACCCGCTTATTATTCGGACTTGCCCTGGACCGCTCCGTGACATATTTTTGGTTCTACCTTCGACCTAACCAGTTTACCAACAATTCCACCACCTTCATATACTCACAGTTAATTCCATTCCTTATATTTTAGGTTACAACGGCCACAAAAATAAGACTGAATGAGCATAGGATAAAAAAGAAATAATAAAAATAAAAAAATCAAAGAAAACCCGTCACCAAAACAAAACAATGAATCACACCAACGGAAGGGTGAAAACAACACGAAGGCAACGCGAGCAATAATGGTAACCTTTTCTCTTTATTAATTCCTATTATATAAACTAATTGATTTCACTTTTAACCCGTTGCTCACGTTAAATTTTCCTAGCTTAGTTCCAAACACCGCCACCCCTTACTCTACTTAACTTACTACTAATTCACTAGCTACTTAATTCTCTTCTCTTCTTCCTTCCATTACTTAATCGAGCTATGCATTAAACTTACAATTAAAACCACCACTATTATCCCCTTATTTACCGTTACCCCACTCATTCACATGGCCACAACTAATTCAATGTCAATAACATACTTTAATGCAATCGATAATTCTTCCGGTTTATTCATGCAACATATCTCTTTAGGTCCTTAGAGTGCCATACCCCCATACTTTTCCCATTAGAGTCTTCCAACTCATAGGTCCAACCAGACACTTGCTTTCGCACCGTAAAGGGTCCCACATATTCCGGTGCTAATTTGGCTGAAAAAAATTTCGCTGCATCAGATAGAACGAAATTACGCCGCCACACCAGATCTTTTGGTAGGAACTTCTCGTCTCGCCGGCGGAGATCGTATCTTGACTTCGCTTTACCCGCCGCTTTTCTCAATCGCTCTTGCACCTCTTTCAGAACCAATTTCAGCCTTTCTGCCTTCCGAGCCCCATTTTCGTCCGTCTCCACATTGCCGCTTGCCTCTGGGCTGTTGACAATTTCAGGATGAATCACCATTGCCCTTCCGAAATTCAGAAAGTATGGCGTAACTTTCATGGTCTAATGGATGCAGGTTCTCAGAGCGCAGCCAATTTTTGGTAATTCCACGTCCCGTTTCCTATGGTTCTCTGACGCGTACGACCGTAGCAACCGCTTAATATTTTGATTAACACGCTCTGCGGGATTTGCCTGTGGGTGATAAAGCGCGGTGAATTCCAACCTTATCCCATGCATCTCCGCCATCTTTGCTAATTCTTTTGAACGGAATTAGACCCCGTTATCACACACGATCGTCCTGGGAACTCCAAATAAGAATAATACGTTTTCCTCCAGAGTGCGAGCCACAGCGGTACCCGTTGCCTTTCTCAGCGTAAATATTAGAGGGAATTTAGTGGCATCCACCAGATCGACGCAAATTATTTCCCAGGGTGATTTAGCCTCCCCGGCCCTTGACAACATTTGACCTATTGGAGATCTCCGCTCCACCTTCACAGACTGGCACACCTTACACTTTTGTACGTATTTAGCTACATCTGCAGCCATCTTTGGCCAATAATAAGTTTGAGCTAACCGTTCTAGTGTCTTTCGGACCCCCATATGACCCGCAGTCGGTTCGCCATGGCACTGTTTTAACACCCTTGGTCTTTCGGCATCCGTAACCACCCTCTTCCACGCCCTCTCTTCCTGGAGCCCTGGATAACGCGTTCCCGCATGTTTCCACACCTGACCATCGCTAATCCGCCAATTCGGGAACCGGTCTGGATCCTTTTCTAGTTTTTTCCTCATTCGCTCGATCCACCCGTTATCACTGACTTCCCCTCCATCTAGCTCCGCTATTTCTGTAGAACGAGATAACGCATCAGGTACTAAGTGCTCCTTGCCTTTGCGATTAGTGTTGGGTCGTCAGTCATATTGATATGTATTTGTATGAGTTACTCATTTTCAAATTTGAGGTGGTACAATGTCATACTTCAAATGAAGTGTCATATTGCATTCCTTCAATTATCTATAAGTTTCCAGCGCCGCTGGCAGCCATACAGCCCCATACCATTACGCCGCCGCTACGGTAGGATAGAACATTTATGCTAAGTACTGGTTACATTTTTTTATAGATTTGGGATTCTTCATTATTGATTTTAGCATACTTCCACAGAAGATAATATTTTTATATTTTGGCGAATGATTTAATAGAGTATAGTTTTTGGATTCGGCGTTAACTCAAAAATGAAAATTTTTTTTAGGTAAAACGTTTATGCTAAGGAGAGCAGTACTATTTCTAATCTACTAAACAATTTCCCAAAAATTGTAGCTAATTACCACCAAATTTTGTGTTTAAGTATCGTGCAAATCAAACTCAAAACTAAACTCGCATGCATACATTTTCGCCTTGTAAAGCAATCCCTGTGCCTCAAGTACCACAAGTCAATCGCTTCAACCTAATCCTCGTAAAACAGGATACTGTACTACTAAAAAAAAAGTTGAGCAAAGCACATCAATGTGACAAAAAATGAGTTGGTACAAATCAAACTCAAACTAGTCTCGCGTACATACATTTTCCATCGAGTATTACAATCGCTGCGCCTCAAATGTCTCAAGTCAGTCGCTTCAAAATTAACCAAAGCACCTCAATATGACAAAAAATGAGGTGGTACAAATCAAACTAGTCTCGCGTACATACATTTTCCATTGAGTATTACAATCGATGCGCCTCAAGTCAATCGATTCACCTCAATATGACAAAAAAAATGAGGTGGTACAAATTTGAAGCTTGAGGTGATGTGACATTTTGTAGATGTGAATGGGACATTTGTCATGCATCTTGTATGAGTAACACAACACTATTTGCGATGTACCACTTCGAAATCGTACTGTTGGAGTTTTACCGCCCACCGTGCCAACCGTCCGCTGGGGTCCTTTAAGTTATTTAACCAAACCAGGGACTGATGGTCAGTTATCACCCTGAACTTGGTTCCCTCCACATATGGTCTTAATTTTTCAATGGCCCATAGCACGGCCAGGCATTCCCACTCGGTTGTCGAATATTTCATCTTGGCGCTAGTTAGTGCTCGACTCAGATAGCTCATCACTTTCTCGCCTTCGGGATGCTCTTGCGTCAACACCGCTCCCAACCCCGTATTTGAAGCGTCGGTCTGTACAATAAACGGCAGACTGTAATCCGGACACGTCAGAATGGGAGCAGTTGCCAGTTTGGTCTTAGCCTGGGCGAATGCTATCTCGCATTCCTCAGTCCAAAGAAATTTCCTATGTTTCTTGAGGAGGTTCGATAGTGGCGACATTAGCGTCGCAAACTCCGGAATAAATCTCCGATACCACGAAACCATCCCCAAGAATTGTCTGACTTCCTTCACTCTTCTTGGACGAGGAATATCCATTACTGCTTTGACCTTGTCCGGGTCCACACTCATCCCATCTTCATCCACCACGTAGCCCAAATATCGAAGGCGAGAACGGCAGAACTCACATTTCTCTCTTCCGATAGTCCACGCAAAACCGGAACGACCCATCCTTCTTCTTAACAATCGGCGAAGCCCACGGCCTGCACGACGGTTCCACTATCCCAGCCTCAAGCATCTCATTAAGTTCCGCATCGATATGCTTCTGTACCGCCGGTGAGACGGGATAGTACCGCTGTTTGATTGGTGGAGAATTGGTCTTGATTATGTGCTCCACTCTATTAGTACAGCCAATCCCCTCACCCATCAGCCCAAACTCCTCTTCGAGTAGCGCTTCTAGCTGTCCTTCTTCTTCTTTCGTTAAATGCGTGCTGCTTACCAGCTGCTCCGGCTTAAGACCCTCTACCGATGCAACCATCTCCCACTGTTCCCTCGCTACATTTAGCACTATTCCGAAAAGTTTCAGAAAGTCTACCCCCAGTATGAGATGAGGAATCGCAGGTGCTACCAAGACACCCAGCCATCTCTCTTTCCCCTGCACTGTGATTGGGCAATACGCTACTCCTTCCACACCACAACCCACTCCGTTCGCGAATCGTATGTCTCTCCGACCGCTTTGCTGAAGTTTGACCCCTAGACCCCGGATCAGCTCCCATCCCTTCCCACCAATCACTGATTTCGACGCTCCTGAATCCACTAGCCCCAGAAATCTCTGACCCTGGACTACTACCTCTAAGTAAGGGCGGTTATCCCCCTCTGCGCTGTGCAGCATATACCCCACTTGGATACTTCTTGCGACGTTCGAAATCGGACGAGGGCCTATTTTGTCGCCCACTAGGCCCGATTGCCGTTTCCCTGGCGACTAACCCCCGAAGTCGAATTTCGAATGTATTGGGCGGCTCTTGCTTGAACTCCATTTCCTCGTCCCCCCTCCCTACAGTCAACACACCTCGCCCTAATCGTTCCCACTCTTCCACACCCGAAACACTTAGCAGGATCTTGGCACTCCCTCGACGTATGTCCAGACTTCTTACAATTCCAGCACGTGATGCTTCTCGATACGCCCGGTACTTCCACTGCGGCTAAGTTTTGCGACTCCAAATACGCCAGGTCCGGTTCTAGTACCCTCGGAGTTCTTCTTGGAGTAGGTGGCACGAATGACTCCACGGGCACTCTCGTCACCTCCAATGAACGCCCCAGCGTCACCAGTACTCCGATCGATTCAAATTTCACCAGAGCCAGCTGAGTCTGGTAAAAGGGAGCAATATTTTTACGGAGTATTTTCAACTTCTCCGCTTCGCTCGGTTGGTCACTCAATCGACGGAACAAACCCTCCATCACCGCCACAAATACCCCGATTGACTCCGTGTTGCCCTGCGTACGACGTCTAATTTCCTCCAGCAGCCTATCATCGTAGTCTGCAGGAAGGAATTCGGCTCGTAACTCCTTCACCAGGCCCTCCCAACTCTGGCAGATTGCGCGGTTTGCCCGAAACCAGATTAGAGCCTCTCCTTCAAAGAGGTCCACGGCCGACCGGAACAGCTGCGCTTTTGTTAGTCCCTTCGCCTCCCTAAGCTCTTCCACCCGTTCGAGGAACGCACTCACCGAATATGGCGATTCTCCACTAAATTTCAACCCCCACTTTTGGAGATCTATCGGCTTTTGAGGCTGAAACATCGGAGTACTTGGGGCTGACAATGTTGGACTGTCCAGAGTCCATACCTCCTCAGACTCCTCGCTTTCTGCGCCGCCTGCCTTGAAGAGCAGGTCACCCATAGCTATCATTAGTTGGCCCTTGGCCTGCCTCAAGAAGTCTCTTTCTTCCCCCGTTTCCCCTTTCATTCTACCGAAACGTCGCAGGGCGAAGCATATTTTCCCCTTGACTTTACTAAATTCCGGCGAATTAAAGTCGCCCACAAATGGGTCCACCAACATTTTGATCTCAACTATTTTTGCGTTTATCGCCTCTCGGTCCTCTGAGAATGAAAACGGATACGTTGCCATTGCAACAGAC
The DNA here is from genome assembly GCA_947369275.1 of Nemotelus nigrinus. NCBI lineage: Eukaryota > Metazoa > Arthropoda > Insecta > Diptera > Stratiomyidae > Nemotelus > Nemotelus nigrinus. The sequence continues at coordinate 123,423,948 of OX376373.1, read as the reverse complement.
TCACCCAAGGCTATTTCGCTTCTTAACGCCCCCTTCAGCAGTTTCTGCATGGTCTCCACCGTGTCACCAGACAGACCCCGGATTCCCAGCTCATACGCGAGTTTGTCTTTACTCAGCCGATCGACCAAGATCTTTCCGACACCGCTTCCGCTAGCCATTTTCTAATGTTCACCCTTAACAAAAATCTATCTAGTAAAACTAAATGAACGAACTGTTCAGTCGCCAACGCCCTACTGAACACCACCAGAAAATACCCACTGCTACCAGAACTCGTACTGCGTGAGTATCTGCTGCCTTTGCTGTGGGGCAGTAAATATGCAGCAGTAAATCTAAAATTCCTCACTTGTTTCAAAAACCTGCCTCAACTTTTTACTTGCTTGTTACAAACCGCAACTAACAGCTTAGCTAAACTGCTGAAACCACTGGTGGTAGCACAATGAGATCGACGAAAAAAGTATACTACTATCACAATTTCCGTGCCCTATCCACGCTAGCACATTTAGTTAAAATTTTTCTAGGTTCGGATAAATTTTTCTAAAAATTAGTACTACGTTCGGATTTCACTCTTACCGTGTAACCTGTCTACTTGACCTTCCTATTCAACTCGACAGCGTCTTTGTTGTTGATCACACGAGCATCGGGGACCTACTCCCATCAACGAGAAAATATCCCTCTTCCAATTGAACGGCCGTACCGTAAATCAAAAACCCCAATTCCTAGCGCTCGCCCTGTGCTTAGTTACTTAAACTATTATATTGGATCCGCAAGAATCACGAGTCGGACACAAGCTACCACCTAGAACAACCCGAATATCGATTATCACATAAACCATACACACCGCACTGAACAGGCGGCCGTAAATTCTTCCAACCTTGACGTTAACGATCTGGAAATATTGACGCAATTTTCTTAACCTCTACCGCTAAAGACACTTGCCAATAAGAAATTCAAAAACCAACACTCGAAAATACCAACTGCCTAATTTTAGTTACACTACGACTACCGCAGTACTAGGTTTTCCGAACTAGTCAACTAAATCCACCCACACTAAAAACCACACCGCAAGATGTCTTTTTCCATCAATATCACACTTGATATTATATATCCTACCCTGTAGATCATGCAAATCTTACACTCTTATAATATCCTCATTACACATCGAAGGTAGAACCAAAACAAACTCACCAAATGCGTATCCTCCATGTATTAAATACCGGATAAAATTAGATATAATAAATGTATTCTATGCTAGATATTTGTAAAAATGATATTCAAACAATTTCATATGCGATAATATTGTAAATTTGTCATGCAATAATCCATTCCTGTTCTCAATCCACATTCACGGTTTCAAAATATTTCACAATTTTACAAAATTCCGATTCACGTACTGACTCAATTCATACCCCCTAGAACGTTGGGCGCCAATTTATTACCTGAAACCTTCCGGGTTTCAGTCAAAACCCTTCATCCCCCAACTGGGATGCAAGGGCGGCAGTTTCCGGCGGCTCTAGCTCACGATACGGGTCGTGAGTCGGCGCCACTCGCTTCGTTATCGGAACCTGCCTCAGTGCCGTCGCTTCGCAGCGAGAAGGCCACGACGGCTGCCACTTCAACCAGCGAAAGAAAAACATTACACCAGCGTTACACTGTTTTACAATTATATTGACTCAATCCAACCGCTCTAACAATCAAAAGTCCCTAACGCCGGCGCCGCGATTCAGTATCATTAACTTTCACAATCTACAAAAATACTACCGTCCTTACAACTAAAGTACTAGTTAAATACCTGGACTAATCTCCGGTCGGGTCTATTTCGTCGAATCTATATCGTTGTTAGTGTTTCACAAAATGGGGACTCCCCGTGTAGTCGCCTCTACGGCTGTTTCGCCCTCGCCCTTGCTGTTAGTCGTGGTCGCTATCGATCACCTGCGAACCGCACGTACTCGATGTAGCTGCACACGCCGGTTCGAATCGTATCCCAAAACAACCGCTAAATTACGTCCGAACGTATTAATCGAGCCTTTCGATCCAAAATCAACTCGTAGCGAACTCCCGTGTGAAACTCTTAAACTCCGTCCGAACGTATTAATCGAGCCTTTCGATCCAAAATCAGCTCGTAGCGAATTCCCGTTTGAAACTCTTAAACTCTTCACCCACTCGTTTCGTCAAATCTCTTCCAACGTCTCGTCGTGGTCGTTCACAATATGGAACAAAGAATCTCGTATTATTTTCTTGCTCTACTGTTGATGAGGACTTCTTCTTACCGTGGTCGCTGGCCAAATAGAACGATTCATCTCCTGCCCAACTCCCACAGGACCTCGCTTAGCTATCCTAGTTACCACTTCTCCGGTATCTGAAAATCCGTTGCCGCCAAAGTACTATTGGGAGGATGCAAGCGGGTGCATTGGCCCATGTACTTGCTGCACGCGCATTCACAAGTGCATTTTCTCGCAGTGGTAGCGATCGGAACGCACCCTTTTCCTTCGCCGCTTGGTGGCGGTTCGATCGCCTCTTGACATTGGCGGTTCGATCGCCTCTTGAGCTGGGATCGAGACAACTTAATTCCCATCAGCTACTGCTTCTACATTGCCCGTCGTTGTACATGTCGTCAACAAGGAAGTCCATTCGTCGGTAGTCCTTAGGGATCTGGAGGGATCATCCTCAATACTGTAGATAACTGAATGTTTCTTTGGCTTAGGGTTAGTTGTTGTTGTCGTCGTAATAGTAGTGATGGTGGTTGTTGGGGTCGGCGTCGTTAACGTAGTGGATTTGGTGGTGCCCGTGGGTGAACAGTCTGAACAGGAGCGAGATTTGATGGAAGTGTAGTTACATTCGAAGACTAAGTTTCCGATGTTCCGATGATGGAGTAGAATTAGTCGGTTGGGGATGGTTGTCGACTGTCGTGATGATCATTTCCGCTTGGCCCCTTAACTGCGCTATGGGTTGCTCGCTTCCGGGTCAGGTACTCGCCGATCGTCTCATATACATCGACGGCGAAGGCTTGGCTTGGCGGGGAGTGCTCGATTTCATCACAGGGGAGTCCAAGTTCGTCGCGGCACAATGACTGATCATGACCATCATAATTACAATTTCTATTACCATTAATTAACATTACGAAAATATTTTGTTTTTTTTTCATTATACAATTTGATTTGCCCTACGCACTGGCGTAACAGAGTCCATCCAGATGTTCTTCGATGCGATTGAGGCAATGGCACTACAGCTCAACAATCCATTGTCGGATGTTGACTTGCAGTGCATATTGCTACGCAACATAGACTGCCGCTTACGGGAACACTTGGCTGGACTCAAATTCCGTAATGCCCGCGAATTTTTACGACGTTGTGTAGCTACCGAAGCCGTATGGTATCCGTCGGGTCAACGAGCTGATAGCACCCAAGCGCGACGCGTGGTCCATGAAGTATATGAGCCTGAAGATGACAAAACAGCTCATTATGTGGAAGCAGTCACCCCACCAGCTCACGCTCCTCTAACGACACGTAGGCCCCAACCAGTGGCATCATCGAATCCCCGTTCAGCGCAATATTCCACTGATCTGAGGATCTGTTGGAATTGTCAAGGTCTGTGGCATTCGTATCAGGATTGCCCCATAGCCCCAACTCGAATTTTTTGCTATGGTTGTGGAGCTCCCGATGTGCTTAAGCCTAGGTGTGGACGATGCAACAGCTCGGGAAACGCCAGATGGATCGTGACAAATACGGGGATTTGGAGCGGTCCATCTTCCATCCAACAACGGCGTCCCGCGACCACGGATGTGGCCACCAATGTGGACCCAGAGCTGTGGCGTCGTCAATAGGATGGCAAAAATATTCAGAGGCTGCAGTTACAGTCCAATGATACCCCTTCTAGTTGGTCGGCCTCCGGGGATGGGCGAACTTCTCGTCGCACACGTTCCTTTAATTGGTCATCGAATTCTACTTTCAGGAGATCATGGAGGTACTTTACCTTGCGAGAACTATTGAAGCAAGCTTGCGCAGATTCAATTCTGACACCGTACGGGGAAAACCGGCTTTTTGCTGAAATCGAAATAAAAGGTCGGAAGCTCATGGGTCTCCCTGACAGTGGGGCTAGCGTGAGTATACTTGGAGCGGGATCTTTAGACCTGATTAAGGATCTTGGGCTACAGATGTCAAAGCTGCAGACTAACATCCTTACTGCATCGGGTCAAAAAGCTTCCGTTCTGGGCTACGTACGTGCGCTGGTGCGATTCAACGACCGCTTGAAGATGGTACGATTTTTAATTGTTCCATCTTTGACCGGTCGCGTATATCTGGGAATTGATTTCTGGAATACGTTTCGGATTGCACCAGTGCAAATCTCCGCTGTTGAGGTTTTGCCCGAAACACCCGCTGTTGGTTTTCACCATTTGCTTCCTGAGGATCAGCAACGTTTCGAGCCTGTCAAACAACAGTCTCCATCGTTCAATGTGTTGGGGCTTGGTAAAACTTTTTTGCTAAGTCACCACATTAATACTGGTTCCACAAAACCTATAAAGCAGAGACATTATGCTGTCTCTCCAGCGGTCCAGAAACTGTTGTTTGATGAGCTGGATCGTATGCTTTCCTTGGGAGTGATTGAGGAAAGTCACAGTGCGTGGAGTTCACCCGTAACGCTAGCACGCAAGCCAGGTAAAGTGCGTCTATGTCTCGATGCCTGAAGGTTGAATGAGGTCACCATAAAAGATGCGTATCCGTTGCCCTGGATATAGGGGCTACTTTCGCGACTTTAGTCCACTAAATTCATCACAAGTCTGGACTTAAAGGATGCCTTTTGGCAAATTCCTTTGGACGCGGAATCTAGGGAGAAGACGGCATTTACTGTGCCTGGCAGGCCCCTGTACCATTTTCACGGTCATTCTTTTTGGTGTGTGTGACGCACCGCAAACTATGTGCAGACTAATGCATCGGGTTATACCTCATGAGCTGCATGACAAGGTGTTTGTCTACCTTGACGACTTACTGATTACAAATTCGACATTTGACGAGCACTTGGAACTTCTTTCCACAGTTACACAGCTGTTACATGCAGCTAAACTCACCATCAATGTCGAAAAGAGTAAGTTCGTTCAAAGGGAAATCAGATATCTTGGCTATGTGGTCAGTGGCGGTATCCTGAAGACAGACCCCGAGAAAGTGCCTGGCATCGTGTCTTACCCGGTACCGAAAAGTGCGAATGACGTGAGAAGGTTCATGGGAATGGCAGGTTGGTATCGTCGTTTTGTCCCTAATTTCGCTTCCGTGACAGCACCACTATCAGACTTGTTGAAAAGCAAAAAGGCTTTGAAGGAGCGGGAGTGGCTTTCGATAGGGTTAAAGAACTGCTAGTTTCTGCTCCAGTGCTGGTTAATCCTGACTTCACCAAACATTTTTACATTCAGTGTGATGCCAGCACTACGGGTATTGGGAGCGTCTTGTTTTAGAAGGATGATGATGGTGGAGAGCATCCTATCGCTTATATGTCCACGAAATTAAATGCGGCGCAGCGCAACTATAGCATCACAGAGCTAGAATGCTTGGCTGCGGTGCAAATTTCGGGCATAATCGAGGAGCTGGCTTTTTCCATCATCACTGATCATGCTAGCTTTAAATGGCTCATGAGCCAACTGGACCTTTCTGGAAAACTTGCCCGTTGGAGTTTGAAGCTGCAGAGCATCGTACCCAATGCTTTGCCAAGGGCACAGGGATGCGGCGAGGAGGTGATGGCCATTACTGGATATTTGCCGGAGCACCATCGTGTGGCTGCAATAATTTCCGAGTCAGCGTTCCAGGAACCAAAATATGTCGAGTTGGTAAATCAAATCATAAAACAGCCTCACCGTTTCATGAACGTTTATGTTTGGGATGGGCGAGTTTACATTACCACCAACACGACAGAAGCGCTGACCACGGACATTCTCACAACCACATTATGGGTACCGGAAAGTCACAAGCAAGAGCTGATTTTCAGTGCTCATGATGATCCATTGGGCTCTCATTTCGGCATTCGGAAAACGATTGAGCTTCTGCAACGTTATTATTATTGGCCTCGTTTAAGGGAAGATGTTGCAGAGCATGTCAAAGCTTGTAACACATCCAAGCAAATTAAGCCTCCGACTGCCGTGATGATCATCTCGAGACACCGATCGACCGTTACAGCGCTTGTTTGTGGATTTCATGGGCCCATACCCACGGTCAAAACATGGAAATGTGTAACTACTCGTGGTGCTCGACCACTACACCAAGTCTGTGTGGCTCAAGGCCTTGACGAAAGTTACTGCTGAGACCGTGATCAAGTATCTGAGCGAAATCTTCTTGACCTTTAGAGTGCCCGAATTCCTTCTCTCCGACAATGGTGTTCAGTTTACTGCAAGGGCTAAGTTCTTAGGAGAATATGGGGTCGAGCATATATTCACTCCCTTGTATTTGCCTCAAGCCAATGCTTCAGAGCGAGCAAACCGAAGCATCCTTAACGCAATCAGAGCCTACATAGGGGACGAACACTGAAATTGGGATGATCATTTAGTGGAATCATGTGCAGCCTTTCGGAATGTTGTACATGAGGCGACTGAATGTTCCCCCCATTTCTTGATGTTTGGTTTCCACCCTATCCAGCATGGCTCTGATTACGTCCTTTTGTGACAATTGAACGCGTTTGAGGATGGGAAGGTGAAATTGAGCACTCATTGTGATCGACTGCGTCTCATACACGATCGAGTGAAAGAAAAATTAAAGCAGTATACAAAGGTATGATTTGCGCAGTCAGTTTAAATCCTTTGTTCAAGGGCAGGAGGTTTTCGTTCGAAATCACGCTCTCAGTAGTGCGGTGGACCGTTTCGCGGCCAAGCTTTCCCCGAAGTTTGTTCGTGCTAAGGTTCGTTGTCCGCGAGGTCTTGTGGCATACGAGCTTGAGGACGAGAAGGGAAACTCGATGGGCATCTATCAAACTAAGGATATACGATAGGGATCCTGACGTCTCTGTCTCTCTGCGGCTGGCTGTTGCCCGGCGTTAAGATCTTTCTCCTGGGGTGAGTCGTCCCCACGCTGTTACGGACAGCTGTTTGCCGCCACTCACAACAATAAACAAAAAAAGTCTAGCGCATCAGTACCGCTAGAAAACTAATTTTCGTAGAAATTGCCTTTGAGTGACAAAAAAGTGTGGAAAGACATAATATAATAATAATAATAATAATAGTCTTTATTTCATGTGCATAAACTTACAGCTATTATAAATTCAACAAAATCCTCTGAACTTTAATTACGTTTATACCTTACATCAAGAAATAGAAAATTTAAAGAAAGAAATAAAATAAATGCAACTAACTCGCAAGAGTCGAATGCCCGTTAATAAGATAGAAAAAAACATGAATCGTCAATTTATGGTGGGCGACTCATAAATTAAACTAAGATATAAACACCGTATATAGAGAAAAATAGCAAAAAATAATATTGAAAACAAATGCAAAGGTTATGTAAAGGGATTCAAATACATGGTTTTGTAGAATCAAAACAACCATTCCTTATCCAAAGCAACAAAACTCAACTATAACACAAATGATGAAAATGTTCAGTGCTGGCAACACTTTCCCAACGAAGCAGCAATAAGTTAACCATTACAAGCTCATACTCAAATCAACTTATCCTTTGAATTTCGTTCTCATCGCAGGATATCATCGAAAGTTTCAGCGGTTAAACGTTGTTTGAGGCTGCCATCCGAAAAATGTTTAAACTAGGAAAATTTAAAAATTGATTCCTTATTTTTATTGCAAATGCTTTGAAGCATTTTGAAGCAATTTGAAGCATCTGTGGGTGCAATATTTACGAAAATGGCTAATGCTGGTTAGCCTGTGTCAGCAGCAAAGCAAAATATATACCAAATCTGCTTCACGTTAAGTTAAACCCAACCAGTAAATTTCGTTTCGATTGAATAACTGCGCTGGAAGTTATACGGGTGAAAAAATTTTAGGGTTACCACCCTCAAAACTTCTAAAATTTTTAAAGCGTTAATATTTGTTGCTAATTTTCATTGCATGATCATTTCCATTTGCATATCTAATGACATAATCGCTCAGTAAAGAAATTAAACAAAATTACAAAAACGGTCATAGCTGGCAGCCCTTTCATGATTTTCGTACAAAATTTCTACGACAATTGGTTCACATTAAGGTCGATTTACTGCGTGAACTTTGTTTTGATTTCTCTACTGCACCAGAAGTTATAGGGAAAAAAGCTTTATTTTGCTGAGCTAATTTGCAAGATTTGGGAGACAAAAATCACCATAGCTGGCAATCCTATTTAAATTTTTCAGCCAAATTTTCATCAATTGTTATCTAAGATAAGATCCAAGTACTATATGAATCTTGTCAAAATTCGATTGCTGATTCGGAAGTTATAGGCCAAAAACCGGTTTTTTTTTCTCAGTGATTTTTCAAGATGGTACCACTGCCACAGGGTTGCCCGCATTCTATCAGATCTGGTCCTAGATAATACCAACATGTCCTGTAAATTTCACTATGATCGGATAATCCGGTCGTCAGTTCTCGTGAACAGAACTTTCGAGAGCTGAAAATAGAGGTAATTTGGAGATGGGTTGCCGTTCTTGTGCAAATCGGAATTTTGAAAATTTCAATTTGACATGATGGACAAAGGTTAAAATTTATCAATGATTTGAATTTTTTGTCAAAAATCAAAAATCTTTCAGGAAGGTCAATGATTTGAAGGTTTTTTTTCTGAAGCCTGCCGTAGCTACAGGGTTAACCGCACTATCTTGAAAATCCACGTGTGCTAAACTTTAGTCAACATTAATACGCTCTGCAAATTTCACGATGATCCATTGTTTTTCTTACAAGTAATGACAAATCAAAATTTGAAAAAATAAATCCTTGCCTACTTTTAGTTATGCTGCACCCACACACGGCTCAAATATTCCAATATTTCAACATAAACAAGCTTAAAACATAAAAAGCTGTCATTCCCAATTATTTATTTTAACAAAACTTTACACTGCTTGGAAATATAGGAGTATCTGAAAATTCACTAAAACACTCGCCGCCGCCAAAAGGTTTAGGATATCTAAATTCTAGCAAATCATGGACCTACTTACTATATACATCTACGTCCTCCGAAAATCTCAGCTCAATCGGATCGGCCATTCCAGAGATTATCTCGGAAAATCATTTTGCTGATATATATATATATATATATATATATATATATATATATATATATATATATATATATATATATATATATATATATATATATATATATATATATATATATATATATATATATATCAATATATATATAAGATGATTGGTTTGGTAAATAATAATAGAAGTGTTTCTCTGTAATAACAAAGTTTATTTTATTATTTTGTATAAAATTAACCTAATTATAATTAAAATAACTTAAAATTATTAATTATCATACCTGTAATAATAAAGAAACAACATTCAATGTTATTATTTACTCTGTGTTGTTCTGGAGGTATGATATTAAATACTTTTTTACAGTTACTTTCGTTGACGATTTGAGATATACGTGTGCACTTCGTGGCTTACATCGTTATACTGACGCTGCTTGTGCACTTCAACATTTCGTTCGTCGGATAATGCTGCATAAGCGTTTATTGTCTTACTAACACATCGATCCGAGTTGCTTACAATCTTTACTTATGTGCTAAATTAAATTATGTATGAGATATTTTTCTTACATCTCTTGTAAGAAAATCGTACATCTCTTGTTGCGATTCAATCGATTTCCATTTTCAACATATACTAAGTCTCCTATATCAAAATTATTATTTATCCTATATCTGTCATATAAGCTTTTATTGTAGTTGTGATTTTGTATGCTATTTTCGAAAGCTTTTATTCTATCAATTTCTAGAGTGTTATCATTTTTCTTTGTTCTTAATTCTATTGGTAATATTGCAGTATCTTCACCTTGTAATAAATATTTTGGGCTGAATTTTGTGACTGTGTGTTCTGTTTCATTATATTTGTTTACACAGTTATGCGCAATAGTAGTCCATGCTAATTTTTTGTTTTCTTCATTCATTGCACATCTAATTTTGTTCAGTAAAGTTTGATTAAGTCTTTCATTTAAACCATTAGAAAATGGTGCATTTACTGCGGTAAAAATCATCGTAATATTATTTTGTTCTAGGTAATTTTTGAATTCCTTAGAATTGATACCTGGGTATTGATCTGTTAAAACTATATCTATATCATATTCTTTGAGTACATTTTCTGTTAATTTAATAAAATCATTTGTATTTTGTGTTTTTGATGCTAATATGTAGGCAAATCTTGTAAAATGGTCAACAAGAAGATAGAGATATTTCTTTGTGGATCGTGAACTTCCGAATCCACCTATTGTATCTATAGAAACTATTTCAAATGGTCTTCTTGCAGGACCAAGATGAGACATTAGCCCAATTTTATCTTGTCTTCTTGATTTATTTTTTATACAAATCTCACAATTTTTGCATGTTTCTTTTATATGTTTTGAAATATTTTCCGCTGCATAATATGGCAATATTTTGCTTTGCATTTGATTTATGCCAATATGACCGAAATTTTTATGAAGGTTGTATATAAATTGTTTACAGAATTCTTCCGAGAGTATGATTTTTTCTTTTCCTCGCATTTTTTTATAATAAACATTATTCTTTACAATTAGATTGTCTTTCTTATGTACTATATTTTGATTTTTCTTTTGATCATTATAAATATCTTCTATTTTTATTAAATTAACAATTTTCAATAGATCATATTCGTCTTCTTCAGACTCTAAAACTGGATTTCTACTTAAGCAATCTGCTTCTACATTATCTTTACCTGGATGGTATATTATTTCAAAATCATATTGTGATAAGTAATAAGTGAGGTCACCTAATTCTTCATCTGTTCTGGCTTTAATATTCATTTTTTCTAGTGGTTTGTGATCTGAAAATACTTTGAATGGTCTATTTATGAGCCAATGTTGCCAGTATTTTACGGATTCTTTAATTGCTAAACATTCTAAATAGATAGCTTTTTTTCTTTTTTGAGATTCATTCAATTTTTTTGAGAAATATGCAACTGGTTTTTCTACTTTTTTATTTGGTTGTGGTTGTTTCAACACAGCGCCTATTCCTTGCAAACTTGCATCTGTATATATATGTATTGGTAAGTCTGGATTAAAGACAGCTAGTACCGGTTTTGTGAAGTTTTTTGACATTCATCAGACCAAATGAACTTCTGACCTTTTCTTAATAAATTATGTAAAGGTTCAAGAATTATTGAAATTTTTGGTACGTATTGATTGTAAAAATTAATTTTTCCCAAAAACTGTCTAATGTTCTTTTGATTTTTCGGTATTGGAAAATTTTTTATTTAAATTAAGTTATCTTTTATTGGAGAAATTTCATTGTATATTATAATATGACCTAAATATTGTACAGAGTCTAATGCAAATGTACATTTTGAAAATTTTAATCTAAATCCTTCTTTCAATATTGCTTCTAGTAATTGTGATAGATGATCTATATGTTCTTTAAAAGATTTTTAAAAATTAATATATCATCAATGTAGTTCACTGTAAAATCTGATAGTTTATGTTTTCTTATTATATTGCTTAATATTCTTTGAAAAATAGCCGGTGATGTTTTTAACCCAAATGGTAAGCAAGTCCATTGAAATTGTCCCTCTTGAGTCACAAATGCCGTTGTTCTCCTATCTTCGATTCTCAATGGAATAGACCAAAATGCTGAATTTATATCCAGTTTTGAAAAGTATTTGCAATTTCTTGTTTTTACTACTAAATCTTCAATTAGTGGAAACGGTTGTGATTGGGGAACTACAATTTTATTCAAGTCTCTAAAATCTATGCATAGTCTTGATCTTTTATTTTCATCTCTTTTATATGATAACGTAACTGGAGCAGCAAAAGGACTATATGACTCTTCTATTAAATTTCTTTTAAGTAATTGTGAAATTTGCTCCTCTATTTCTTTTTTATATTCAATTGTGCATCGATAAGGCCTTTTGCTACAATATTTGTCTACTATGAGATCAATTCTAGCTTTGTAGTCTTTTACTGTGCCTATATCATATTTATCTTTTGCAAATATATTTTTATATTTGTCTACTAGATTCTTTATTATATTTTCTTCATTTTGACTCAAGTGATTAGTTAAGACTTTAAAATTGTCTAAATTCACATGTTCATTGAAGTTTATTTGATATTCTTGTTTTTCTGTGAGATTAGAATTTTTCTGTTCTATTTCTAATCTCTCATTTTGCATTAATTTGAAATTATTTATGCAATCTAATCCTATTAGAAAGTCATATTTGAAATTTTCATTATCAATCATAAATATATCTATGTATTTTTCTATATTCATAATTTTCGCTTTGATTTTTATCAAATTTTCTGATCTGTATACACCATTAATCGTTCTCAAGTTAACTTTCATTCTTGAATCAGTTTTTTCTCTTTTCAATTGAACTAATTTTGAATTTATCAATGAAACATTTGACCCTGAATCATAAATAGCTAATGCTTCTAAAGTGTCATTCAATGTTACTTGGAGTCTAATTAATGGTGGGGTTATTAGTTTTTTTGGTCGCCATCACTTAATTCTGCTTCTAATACTGAGCTGTTAACATGTTTTGTTCCGTCATTTTTATTTTTAAACCAACACTCAGCTTCAGGGTGGAAACGTGTACCCTTACCTTTATTTTTACAGATTTCGCATACTACCTTCTCTACTTTTTCTCTATTAGCATAATTCTTATTCTTTTTTATATCCACATTTTTCTTGTGAACTAAATGTTCCAATTTTTCTAATTCATTATACAAGTCTTCTGTCTTTTTCAATTTTTCTCTATCAATTCTATCAGCTACAAAATTCGGTAGACCAATAGCAATTAAATCAATCAATGTTCCTGAATCAATAGATTTTCTTACTTCTAATAATAATTTTTCCTTTTTTATTGCATATTCCATTAGAGAGCCTATTTGATACTTAAATTGCAATGCGTATCTTATTGAAGACCATCCTTTATTTGCGAATGTGTCACAAAAATTTTTTTTCCAATTTTCCCAATTTTCTTCAATAGTTAATTTCAAAAGTGTGCAACTATACCAGTCTGTAGCACCTTTTTCCATGAATGATTTTAAAAGTTCAATTTTTTTCTCATGCTTGTCAATATTGAATCGTTCACATTCTTTTTCAAAACTAGTCATCCATTGATCTGCATTTGAATTTTTTCCATTAAATTTTTCTATTGTAAATTCTTTAGCGACTTGACCAATATTAATTTCTTCAGATTTTTGACTTTTCTCAAGAAATTTTTCTAATAAACATTTTAATGATTGTTCTGTAGATTCATTAACATTTTCTTGTTCCTTACATTCTTCTTCTAAAAACACATCATTAAATTGTAAATTTCCCCCTTCATCTACATAAATGTCTTTTAATTCTTTCGTCA
>OX376373.1:123331959-123410268 GCA_947369275.1 Nemotelus nigrinus | reverse complement strand
AAATTCAATTTTTCATCTTTCTAATTATAAAATACTACTTTTTGTTTATGTAAATAATTTTTTTTTTCTTAATTATCGTTATTTGCATTATTTCCAACCGATATATACAAAAAAAAGTACAACTTCAATGCGCAAAAGGAACGAAAAGAACAACGAAAACAATTATTACAATTCTTGAAGTGTCAAGAAACTCTTTACACAAAAGTTTTTTTTTTGCATTACTGCAACGATACGGTAAATTTACCGTAATTTTTGTCTGTATTGTAAAGTTCTATAAATTTGATCATTAGTGTGTGATTAATTTTTGGCTAATACGCATAAATAAGTGAGATATTGTGTTTTAAAATGCCAGGCAAAAGATTATCCTTTGAGTTAGTTCAGATGATATACTATAATCACCAATTAGGTAAAAGTGTACAGGAACTGTCGGAAATGTTTTGTGTAGCACAAATGGCAGTCTTTAACGTTATAAATCGTGCTGAAAATGAGAATAGATTGGAGCCAAAGTGTGGAGGTGGCTCAAAACCAAAAATATCTAAACGTATAGAGCGCCTTATGATAAGGAAGCTTGATAAAAACCCCTGGATTTCGACCAGAACACTTGCTAGGGAACTCAAGGAAGAGTGTGATGCTGCTGTTTCCCATGAAACAGTACGACAGGCCATCCTACGAAATAAGATCTCATCAAGAGCTGCACGAAAGAAACCACTGTTTTCTGCACTATATATCGAAAAGCATTTTTCTTTCGCTATGATGCACCTTTTTCAACCCGTTGACTTCTGGGACGACGTCATATTCTGCGATGAGACGAAAATGATGTTGTACTATAATGATGGACCGGCTAGAGTGTGGCGCAACCCTTTAACATCGTTGGAAAATCGAAATATCATTCCGTCTGTAAAATTTGGTAAGTTGTCCGTTATGATTTGGGGTGCTTCTCAAGCAGAGGAGTAGGAGACTTGGCATTCATCGAGTCAACCATGGACGCCCAACCATATTTGCATATCCTTAAAACATATTTGGCAAGCAGTGCGCAGAAATTCGGGTTTATGCATAACAGTAAACCAAATTTTAAGCTTTACCAGGACAACGATCCCAAACATAAGGCGAACATGGTGCGAATGTGGCCCTTATACAACTGCGGAAAAGTGATGGATACGCCAGCCAAGAGTCCGGACTTAAATCCCATCGAGAATTTATGGGCTTACTTAAAACAACAAGTCGCTAAAAGGCAACCCAAAAACCGAACTGCCTTAAAAATTGCGATTCTCGAAGAATGGCAAAAAATACCAACCACGTATGACCTGCAAAAGTTGGTTCATTCAATGAAAAATCGGTTGCGATGTGTGGTGGATGCCAAAGGTGGCCATACCAAATGTTAAATATACCAAATAATATTAAATATCCTGTAAATATGTAAATATGAAATACAATAATAATTTGTGTAAAGAGTTTCTTGACACTTCAAGATTTGCAATAATTGTTTTCGTTGGTCTTTTCGTTCTTGTTTTGCATTAAAGTTGCACTTTTTTTTGTATATATCGGTTGGAAATAATGTAAATAACTATAATTAAGAAAAAAACATTCATTTACATAAATAAAAAGTAGTAT
This sequence comes from Nemotelus nigrinus, assembly GCA_947369275.1. Taxonomy (NCBI): domain Eukaryota; kingdom Metazoa; phylum Arthropoda; class Insecta; order Diptera; family Stratiomyidae; genus Nemotelus; species Nemotelus nigrinus. The sequence continues at coordinate 123,408,657 of OX376373.1, read as the reverse complement.
TTTACAATTAGAAAGATGAAAAATTGAATTTTTTTCCTATGTGTAAACTCATTCTTGACAGACTGTATATATATATATATATATATATATATATATATATATATATATATATATATATATATATATATATATATATATATATATATATGTTGGAGAAAGGCTGATACTTTGAAAAGACCGCAACGATTCTTGATTTGTTCTCTGCTGATGTGGCAGCCCGTGTACCATGCTCTTGCATTTATGAATTAACATAGCATCACGGACTTTCTTTTGCATACTTTGAATATTATGTATAAAATGTATTTTTTAATGATGTAATAATTTTGATTTGTATAATTACCAATGATGTAAAAAATGTATAATTTGAAGGCATACTCTGAATAGTAGTGAGTTAGTGACCGACTGTCATGAGAGTCAGACCTTTTTTTTTATAAAGAAATAAATACATAGTAATACTATCAACCACGCTTTTTTTTTGTGCGTCAATACTTAGTGCAGCTGGATTATTATTATGTTGAAACAAAAAGTGTACATAATCTGTGGCTCCCAATATAACAACATACAAATTGTGTACAAAATTTGGTCCTTCGAACCGGATAGCGAATAGACCTGGTGAGTCCTTTAAAAAATCATTCCTTTCTCAGATCATACATCCCAAATGATTAACCATTTCAAATAGTTGTGCAATTGAATTGGGTTTTTTGAATGTGCTTGCAAGGTGAAAATAATTGTTTATACGAACTAGAATTTTGAAAATGCTTATGTATAAGCAACTGGTCAATTTGAAATAGCGTAATAGTGAAGTAACTCGATATACAGGCATTAGAGCCGACAATTCCAATACTTGTTCAACTAAAATGGGTGTAACTGTACTTCGCAAAGCACAAATAACTGTTCACAACTAGAATTTTGAAAATGCTTATGTATAAGCAACTGGTCAATTTGAAATAGCGTAATAGTGAAGTAACTCGATATACAGGCATTAGAGCCGACAATTCCAAATACTTATGCAACTAAAATGGGTATAAATGTACTTCGCAAAGCGCAAATAACTGTGCACAATTAGAATTTTGGAAAGTGCATATATACAAGTACTTGAAATAGAAATACCGACGCTACATACACCCAGTGGCGGCTCGTGATGCTTTCGAATGGGTCGGCAATTAATAAAAGAAGAATAAGTTACCACAAAAATATGCATAAAATAGCATACTCAACAATAATTTCTCAAATTTAGCAAACCAACAACAAAGTCTCAACACACATAAGACATACTTTAAATATTGGTACATTGACGGTATTTACCTTTTCACAAAACTATAATTTTTTTTTTAAATTTTACCAAGCAAATTTTTTGTATGCATGAATCAAAACTCACAGCTTAAAAGTGCATATCTATTAAATCGACGAGGTGTGAAATTTAATAAATAGCATCATCGTAAATTGTCAATTTTAATTTATTTTTTTAAAAAGTACTTTTCCTATTAAAGTCAATATAAGATTGAAATTTTAATAAATATAAGTGAGAAAAAATATATATTTATAACAAACATATATATGTGAGACCAAACAAATTTCTTCTAAAACAACTAAAAATCACAAATAATTAAAATAAAAAAACTCTAGCGCACCTGAACCGCTAGAAACACTAATGTTCGAAGAACAGTAGAAGAATCAAGCAGGTTTTGAGTGCAGATTCCACCACATGAGCTGCTTATTACGGCCAAACTGCTTCAAATGCCACGTTTTACTTTGGTGTCAAGAATGAACTATAACTCATATGGTAAAAGGTTTCAGATATTACCACTGGCATGGGTTTCAAAGTTTATGAAAGAAAAACACTTGTTAATTATATTCGTTATCAGTTGCTTATTTCACCAAACTTTGAAAGCAGCATCTCATATAACATCAATGAAGAAAATGCTCAGTGCCTGCAGCACTGTAACTGAAGTTGGTGTTTGGGGCTGCGATCGGAAAAATTTGCAGAACTTAGGGAATTGAAACATCGGTTATTTATTTTCATTGTAAATGTTTCCGGTATGAATACTAACTGTAAGCATTTATTGATACAAAAGTAGCACAACCGACTCGTGCTGGCAACCTTTCGCCAGTATCAAAGCCAAGAATATATCACATCTGCTTCACGTTGTTATATTACATTCGAAGTTATAGGAGTATAAAGAAATTTAGGGTTACCTGCAGCGAGTTTTTTCAAATAATCGAAAGCTTAATATTTGCTGTTTATTGTCACTACAATATCATTACCAATTGAAAATTTTACGATAAAACCGCTTAATAAAGATATTGCAAACAAACACAAAACCAACAATAGCTGGCAACCCTATTGTGGCTTTTCAACCAAATTTGGCCTGAATAATGCCTATAATAAGTTCCATCAATTGTATGAAATTCGCATTGATTTCATGACTGCACTGGAAGTTATAGAGCAAAAAGTTTTATTTTCCTGAGCAAATTTTCAAAACCAAAGGCACAAAAATTACCATAGCTGGCAGCACCAATCGAATTTTTCAACCAAATTTCTATCAAACAGAGTTTAGAGTAAGGTGCAGCTACTGTGTCAATTTCATGAAAATTTGGTTACTAGTTCACATTTCATAGGGCAAAAAGCAGTTTTTTTTTCTTTGTAATTTTTCAAGATGGCACCACTGGCACAGAGTTGCCCACAATTCAAAATCGCTTCTATCAGACCTGGTTCTACTTAAGTCCAATGCATTCTGTAAATTTCAATGGTATCTGATTATTGGTTCGTGAATTCCCGTGAACAGAAGTTTTTGATGCTAAAAATATAGTTTAACTGGGAGAGGGTTACCGTTCTTGTCCGACATGAAATTTCCAAAGTTTAACTTTGAATGTGTAGATTAAGCATAAGATTTGTATACAGATTGGTTTTATTGTAAGAAACGGACATTTTTAGGATATTCGATGGTTTGAATGTTTTCACTTCCAAATTTTTATTTTTTCAAATTTAAGACACCAAAATTATCATAGCTGGCAGCTCCGACCGAATTTTTCAACCAAATTTCTAATAAACGTGGTTTAAAATAACGTCCAGCTACTGTGTGAATGTCGTCAAAATCGAACGATTCAATCAGAATTTATAGGGCTAAAAGCATTTATGGCACCACTGGCACAGAATCGCCCGCATTTCAAAATCACTTCTATCAGACCTGGTCCTATTTAAGACCTATACAGTCTGCAAATTTCAATTAATTCTGCTCATCGGATCGTGAGTTTCGGTGAACAGAAGTTTTTGATGCTAAAAATATAGGTAAATTGGGCAAGGGTTACCAGGCGTGTCCGTTATACCATTTAAATTTTTTTTTTGGTCTATGTAAAAAAAAGCACGGAATTTACATATGAGTGGCTTTTTTTTGAAGAAACGGCATTTTTTCAAGAGCGACGATAATTTGGAGGTTTTCACTTTCAGTGCTTGCCCTAGCTTCAGGGTTGCCAGCACGCTCATCAAAAGTTACACGAATTTACAATTAAATAATACCAATATGTCCTGAAAATTTGGTAATGATTGAATAGCTTTGTCAAAAGCTATCGCAATTTAAAAATTTTCAAATTTTTCCCGTTCTCTTTTTAGGCACCCAGCGCACACATGGGGTTAAAAAAATTCCAAAACATTATCTGATTCACATGTAAAACACGTTCGAAATTTGTTTTGTTAACTTTATTTTTGCAAAACTTATTTGTGTACGGAATAATAGGTATATTAAAAATATAACTAAAATGGCCGCCGGCGCCAAAGGGTTAAAGATTTTCAACTTTTTCTGAGACCTGGCACTATTTCGCATATAGATTAATGTGTCCTAAAAATTTCAGTTCAATCGGATGGCGCGTTCTTGAGATTTTTTCACTGAAATTTTTTGATGATATATATATATATATATATATATATATATATATATATATATATATATATATATATATATATATATATATATATATATATATATATATATATATATATATATATATAGAAATATGAATTTTTGGCCAAAGTGATTTTAATACTAATGTTCTTCTTCGAACATTAGTAATTATCTACACACATGCAGGTGTATCACGCGAAAACATTTTAACAGTATACTAAAGCACTGCAAATTTGCTGAGAGAGATATATGTATGTACATATATGCTGTCAGGCACGGCACGCCGACCTACAAATTATCCTATGCATCGGCCCAAAGAAAACTCTGCTTAGCCGACACATGAAAATATACGGTTCAGTGTTTCCGAGTGGAAAAAAATGCGAACCGAATAATGATATGAAATAAAACTATCATATTTCATAGTTCAATTCGGCCCGCTCGTGTTCATGGTTGCTAACGCTGATGTACACAACAAAGTCTCAAGCATCGATCGCGACGGCAGCGAATATGATTTGAGTACGGCTTGCCGACCCAGAATAGGGCTTGCAGTGTATTTAACCATGAGTGGCAAGGTCACCCACCGGCCGCCAGCAAATTTGGATTTTGCAAGGCAATTTGGATTTCATCTCATCGGCTTGCCGACCCGGAATAAATAAAAAGCCTAAATGTATGTTATCAAAGAGAATTGGTAGGAATTCAATATTACAGCAGAGTAGATGAACAGGCGCAATGTATAATAATTAGCAAATGTTTGAAAAGTAATATAGATAAAGCACAAATAAGTTTTTTTTTTTATAAAATAATAATATAAAAGGAATATTTTATAAAATTAACGATTTCACTCTGCATGCACTGGACAGGAATTTTGGGTCGGCACTGCCGACCTTGCCGTCCCTGACGAGCCGCCACTGCATACACCTTACATAAAATAAGCAAATTTAGCTAGTGGGAATATATTGTATGCTAATTTATCTGAAAAATTGATATAAGCAAGGTGAAAATAATTGTTTATACGGAGTTGGATTTGAAAATGCTTATGTATAAGCAACTGGTCAATTTGAAATAGCGTAATAGTGAAGTAACTCGATATACAGGCATTAGAGCCGACAATTCCAATACTCGTTCAACTAAAATGGGTGTAACTGTACTTCGCAAAGCACAAATAACTGTGCACAACTAGAATTTTCCAAATGCTTATGTATAAGCAACTGGTCAATTTGAAATAGCGTTATAGTGAAGTAACTCGATATACAGGCATTAGAGCCGACAATTCCAAATACTTATGCAACTAAAATGGGTATAAATGTACTTCGCAAAGCGCAAATAACTGTGCACAATTAGAATTTTGGAAAGTGCATATATACAAGTACTTGAAATAGAAATACCGACGCTACATACACCTTACATAAAATAAGCAAATTTAGCTAGTGGGCATATATTGTATGCTAATTTATCTGAAAAATTGATATAAGCAAGGTGAAAATAATTGTTTATACGGAGTTGGATTTGAAAATGCTTATGTATAAGCAACTGGTCAATTTGAAATAGTGTAATAGTAAAGTAACTCGATATACAGGCATTAGAGCCGACAATTCCAATACTTGTTCAACTAAAATGGGTATAAATGTACTTCGCAAAGCGCAAATAACTGTGCACAATTAGAATTTTGGAAAGTGCTTATATACAAGTACTTGAAATAGAAATACCGACGCTACATACACCTTACATAAAATAAGCAAATTTAGCTAGTGGGCAGATATTGTATGCGGATTTATCTGAAAAATTGAAATCAGCAATTTATCATTCAAAGACATGGAAGGATTAATTTTACAACAAAAAATTGTTTTTGAGCAGATGTCGAAGGCATATGTGAACTTCAAAAAGGACTCGAAAGCACGTAAAACACTAGTATATACGACAAAATTGAAAACAAAAATCCAACGAATTCATGAAACATTCATGGAACTTCATGGCAAGATTTTAAGGCTGGTAACAAATCCAGATGGTCTTCAATTTGGTTATTTCACTGAGGATCGATATACTGAGTTCGAAGAACTACATCTAAATTTCGAGACAGAGCTCGACGAGATAAAAAGGGAGCTAGAATCGAATATAGTAAACACAAAAGAAGAAACAAGTGAAGGAATCAGAACGGTAACCGGTTCATCGAATGACGAGTTGGACGTGCGCTTGCCACGTATCAGTTTACCTAAATTCGATGGAAACTATCATACAAAGATTGGACGTCGTTCAGAGACTTATTTATATCGCTCATTCATAGCAAAACGAATTTGTCACAAGTCGAAAAACTACACTACTTAAAGTGTAGCCTAACGGGCGATGCAGAACAGCTTCTAAAATACTACACTATAACCGAATCAAACTATAATTCTGCATGGAAAGTGCTTATTGAAAGATACGACAATAAGCAAGTGCTGTTAAACACACAGTTTAAAATGTTACTTTCAATTGCAAATGCAAATGAATCATCAACGGCAATTCAATTCTTATTAGATAAGACCGTTGAATGTGTTCAAGCAATAGAACATCTGAAAGTTGAAAACTTATGGGACTCAATATTAATATACATTACCACACAACGTCTGCCTCAGGAAACACGACAAATATGGGAACAGCAACAACAAGCATCAAATAGTCAAGCAACATTTTCAAACCTAAAGGAATTTTTGCAGCAACGATTTAGGGCGTTAGAAGCATCAGGTGTGGAACGACCGAAAATTCAGCGAAAACATAATTATGTGCTATCCACTCAAAAGGTTTTTTCGCCAATTTGTGTATTGTGCCAGGGGTCACATCATATTAGAAGATGTAATCAGTTTAAAAATCTTGACTATCCATCAAAATACAATTTCGTAAAAAGAAACGGTCTTTGTCTAAACTGCTTGACCAAAGGTCATTTAGTCGGTACTTGCCCATCCACAACAAAGTGTTTTAAATGTAAGTGATCGCATCACACTTTATTGCATAAAATTGAATCATCAGTAACTGCAAGCATTAATCAGCAGCAGCCCATTACAACAAACTCATCAGAACATCGACTCTCAAACCCACCAACAATAGAAACGTCAACAAATGGACATAGTAGGAATTCTCTTCTATCAAACATGAACGTGAACACAATCAACACAACATATAGAAAAGAAGTTTTGCTGGCGACTGCTTTAATCACCATAGAAACACGTTATGGACATATAACACTCCGCGCATTATTGGATCAAGGATCTCAAGCATCTTTGATAACGGAATAAGCGGCACAGCTCATAGGAGAAAAAAGAAAGGCTACTAGTTTTAACATTACAGGCATTGGAAACGTCGATAATAATTTAAGAACCAATGGAAATATTGAATTCACAATCATAACAAAAACCAATGAACGCATAGTGGTTGATACTTTCATACTTAATAAACTAACAAATCTTATTCCATCTCATTCAATCTCATCTTCGATATGGAGTGAAATTCGAAACATAGAACTTGCCGATCCTCACTTCGATCAGCCGAGCAACATTGATGTTATATTGGGAGCCGATGTCTATGCTCAAATCATCCTGGCTGAAATTCACAAACTTAGTGTAGGTCCGGTACTGCAAAAAACAAAGTTAGGCTGGATCATATCGGAAAAATTAAATACTAACACTAATCAATCACTCCATAGTTTCAAAATAGAAGTTAATGAACAATTTGAGCTTAGTAATCAGCTTAAAAGATTTTGGGAATTAGAAGAAGTTCAGCCTCGTAAAATATTATCAGCGGAAGATGAAATGTGCGAGAGTAATTACTTGCAAAATGTCAGGAGACAACCAGATGGTCGTTACAAAGTTGAAATGGTATGTGATATGTGCAGTTACCTTTTACCAGTGTTCGAAAAAGATAAGTTTTATTTTTGTAAACGAGCTAGGAGGAAAGCAATTGTCGTTTTTGCAAATAAGTAGTCATCGCTTCTGCGTGGCGAATTTAACCGCCCCTTTAGCATCAGCTCAGACGTACTTATGTAAAATCAAATATATTTTTAGCTTGTACGAGCAACGTCTTTTTGGTCGCCTATTCAAGCATGGCTTACCAATTCAGACTGACTTTATTGTGCTATATTCCCGTCTTAAATAGTAACATTATTCGTTAAATTAGTAAATGAAAATTATGTGTACTAAAATGTATGGACTTGGTTTTCGGTGTTATTTTTAACGTTAAGTGTACTTGTTCGAGTCTCCGCTAAGTCAAGTTTAATTTCAGTGCTCACCACTTGTTGTGGAATGTCGCTCAAATCGCAAAAAGGATATATTTAATTTGTTTTGACATTTATGTGTGTTTACATTTTAGTATTCACAACACCCTCCTCCTTTGGGGAAAAAAAAATTTCTTTTCTGAAGAAAGGAATTTTTTTTTTTTTTTTTTTTTTTACTCAAATCCATACTTTACAATTTTAATCACATTTTTTGACGTGTTTCTTTATGTACATAGAAAGCTCAGGTTTGACTATTTAATTCATAAGTGTTTCGTTTAGTTTTAACTTAAAATATATATGCGATTTTGTACTCAAAGCTTTTTTTTTTTTGTTATTTTTGTAATTTGGTATTCTTGCTTGTAAAAATTAATAATTTCTATAGATATTAATTAATGTGTGAATGTATGAACGTTTTCATCAATTTTGTGTTGAATAACAATGTAATTACAATGCTTATGCTTAAATATGCTTTTTTTTGTGTTTATTTTCGTATGATATTTTCATATTTGTGTTACTTTAATAATATCTCTTTAGTAAATAATTGTGCAATTTTCTGTTCGCTAATATATATGATTTAACAAAATTTCTTTATATTTTGTATGGTTTGTGGTATTCTTTTTGCTGTTTTTTGGTGTTTTTAACTAAAATTTCTTGAAAATTCAACGAATTCATTTTTATATTTAAATATTTTGTTGTATTTGATTGAGTAAACTTAGGTTCCGAAAAGTATGTTCGATCTGTTACAAAAAAGAATAAATATTTTACTTCAAAGTTGAAAAGTTTATTTCAATTCCTGAGTTAATTTTATTGTTTTCTTTAATTTATTCTTTCATATTTTGCAAGCTTGATTTGTAGTTCATTAATATAATTAAATTGAATTATGCTTTCAATTATTCTCCTAGGTGTTTTGTAGATGATTATTTTCATCGGTTCGTTTTGTATTTGAATTTTTTGTAGCATTCTTTTAAGCATGTTTTTGAATTTCTCTATATTAGATGTGTTTGGGATTTTGTGGCTCTTGTTTCGGCACACATTTGATATATTCTTTTCAGTTGTTTGTGATGTCAGCATCTCCAATGGCAAAACTAATTTCGATGGATTGTCACTGCATCTAACTGCGATTTTATTATTTTCCATTGTCACTCTTGGAATATACTCTATTTTGAATTTTGATTTCATCAAATATTCTATATCAGCGTTCGAATCGCTGTTACAAACAGAAGCTTCTTTAGGCTTCATATTATGTTTTATCAAACTTTTAATTTTAATAGTCGAGTCGCTGTTATATAAATCAGCTTTCATATGTTTTATGTTGTGGGTTTGTTTATGTACTTCTTCAGACTTTCTTTTATTTTTCTTCTGCCTAGTATTTTTTTGGTTTATGATTATTTTTCTTTTGTCATCAGTATTGTTTTTCTGTGTTGGTTTCATATTTTTTAATGCTTCTGAACTCATATGGTTCATGTCAATACTTTGCACTGCTTCTTTAATGATTTCTTCATCATTGAGTATATCGTTTATTGAACCTTCGACTTCAATCGATCGGTATTCATTCAATGATTCAGTTTCTGTTTTAATATTATCTATCAGTTCATCTTTTTTGTTTGTGTTTAATATTTCGATGTGTTTTTCGCTCTCTTCTTGGATTATTGAATAGCTTATATAAGTTTCAGGTGTGATTTCGTTCTGAGCATTTCCATTTCTCTGGTTTATAAAATTTTTTCCAATTTTTTCAGGATTATTGTTATTTCTATAATAATAGCTTTGGTTTGTTACTTTGTTTCTGGAATTATAGTTGTTTCCATTATTCTTATTCTTATTTCTGTAATAATTATTTTGATTTTGACTATAATTATTATTGTTCTTATATGTGTTGTAATAGTTTTTTTCACAGTTGCTATTGCTTGGGCAGTTGCTATAACTATTATTCAATTTTTGATGTATATTGTTTCTTTGGTTTACGTACATAATGTTTTCCGTAACATTGCTGCTTGACTCAAATTCAGTTGCAATTTGAATTGCTTCTATAAACGTATTAGGCTGTGCGGCAAAAATTGTGGGTTTAAGTGTTTCGATTAACCCATTCTTAAAGATGGTTAGTGCATATGAGTCGTTTGACTTCTGTATCGCACTTTTCTCTGCTTGAGATGGATTTTTGCCTAAACTACTTATTTGAATCTCACTTAATTCGTTAATTAGCTCAGATATTTTTTCACCAAATTTTTCAACTGTTCCGCGTTGACTTAATTGTGCTAACTGAGTATGAAGTTGCTGTGGACTTTTTTTGTTTTTAAATCTATTTACTAGAGCTCTTTCTAGTTCAACGTAGCTATTTATATCTAATGATAGTAGTTGTGTTTTAACAACCGTTCCTAATTTTACATGTCTTGTAAATTTCAATAATTTGTGTTTCCCGTCTTCATTAAGGCTCTCATTTAGTAAACTTACTATTGTTAGGAAAGCTTCAAGTTCTTTCGGATTACCACTAAAAAGTGGTATGCACTCCAATGCTACCTCAATATCGAAGTTACTCATCTTACTATAATCTTTCAATCTTCCAAAATCAAAACATATATATAAATCGTTTTTCCTTTTTTTAAAGCGCTACTGGAACTAAGAATTTTTTTTTTTAACTTTATTTACTTCTTCACAATCTTTTTTTCATACCACAGACCATGCATATTTCTTGTTATTCTACTGTATTTGATTTATTGTTTTGTTCATTAATCGAACAAATTTTAATTCCCTATATTGTTTACGAAACACCATTATATTTTGTTCGTTACATCTATTCACTTTCATTCAATTTGCTTCCTATTTGAAGCATTACATTATTTGATACTATAACTAACGGTTCTAATTTTGATTCATTTGCCTCCATCATGTAAATTTGTTTACAGTTTCGTTTTTAATGTTCTTGAAAATCCTGTTTTCAATACTTGAAGTGTTTTATTTTTTTTGCAAAATTTAATTTTCATGTTTTGTATTATATTTTCTATTTTATAGTTTTTCGGTATACATAATATTGTTTTTCAAGCCGTTGTAATTTAAATTTTTTGTTTAGATAATTCATAATGATTTCATTAATCTAAATTAATGTGTGATCTATGAGTTAGTTCCCGATGCTCGAGGCTAATCGAATTTGGAATTCTTGTCGCTCGAAATTCGTAATATCAAAAGTTCGTAGGTCCCACTATCTGCAGGTTTCGAAATTCGCAGGAACATGGTTTAGTTTATGTTTATCTATAATTTTAAATCTATTTTTCATTGTTAATGGTTATAATTTCTGCAGTCGTCCAAGAATCGATGTCGCTCTAGCAGTTGAAATATGCATCGCTCGAAATTTGCAGGGTCGTCTTGCAAAAATCCGCTTGCAAAATTTTGTCGGGCTCCAGTTTAGTTATTCGTAATGTCCAGATCTCAGAGTTATCCACTATGCGCCGCAAGCTCCAAACATAAAAGCTTCAGAAAGTTTGCAGGATCGTGTGTTACAGGATCGCCATGAAATGGTATGTGATATGTGCAGTTACCTTTTACCAGTGTTCGAAAAAGATAAGTTTTATTTTTGTAAACGAGCTAGGAGGAAAGCAATTGTCGTTTTTGCAAATAAGTAGTCATCGCTTCTGCGTGGCGAATTTAACCGCCCCTTTAGCATCAGCTCAGACGTACTTATGTAAAATCAAATATATTTTTAGCTTGTACGAGCAACGTCTTTTTGGTCGCCTATTCAAGCATGGCTTACCAATTCAGACTGACTTTATTGTGCTATATTCCCGTCTTAAATAGTAACATTATTCGTTAAATTAGTAAATGAAAATTATGTGTACTAAAATGTATGGACTTGGTTTTCGGTGTTATTTTTAACGTTAAGTGTACTTGTTCGAGTCTCCGCTAAGTCAAGTTTAATTTCAGTGCTCACCACTTGTTGTGGAATGTCGCTCAAATCGCAAAAAGGATATATTTAATTTGTTTTGACATTTATGTGTGTTTACATTTTAGTATTCACAACAAAGTAAGATTACCCTTTAAGAACCAAGAGGTTAAAAGGAGTTTGGGTGCATCAAGGAAGAATGCCATTAGGAGTTTTCTGAATTTAGAAAAACGCTTTGATAAAGATCTGAAATTGAAAGAAGAATATAGTGCTTGTATACAAGAATATTTGACATCAGGGCACATGTGTGAAATACCACTGGAAAATGAATATAAACTAGAAGCAAATGAGTTGAGCATTTCAGGAAATTATCTACCACATCACGCAGTATATAAAGATAGTACAACTACGAAATTAAGAGTGGTTTTCGACGCATCTCGGAAAACAAGTTCAGGTAAATCACTTAATGATATCCTGCTGACAGGACCATCAATCCAGAATAATATCACGTCTGTCCTACTCCAATGGAGATTTTATCGTTTTGCATTTATGGCTGACATTGCAAAAATGTATAGACAAATTAATATACATAGAGATGATGCAAAGTTTCAAAAAATAGTTTGGCGACAGCAAAAAGACCAACCGATTAAAGATTATTGTTTAAAAACAGTAACGTTTGGAATGAATTGTGCTCCATATCTAGCAATTAGAACTCTACATCAATTGTCAGCAGATGAAGAACTGAACTATCCTCAAACCAGTAAGGCACTCCTAAGTGAATTTTATGTAGATGACCTTCTGTCTGGTGACTACAGTTTGGAAGGCACAATAAAGAAACGGAAAGAAATCGATGAACTATTGAAGTCTGGTGGATTTACTCTTAGAAAATAGCTCACAAATGATAAAAGTATTTTAGAAGGCGTGCCAGCCGAAGATATCGAAATGAAAGAATCCATCGATATAGATTCAGAGATCAGTTATAAATTGTTAGGAATAAAGTGGTATCCATTAACTGACCATTTCGCATATAACATACAACCACGAAAAAAAGAAGAGTCCCCCACCAAGAGATTAATACTGTCTGACATCGCTCGTTTGTACGACCCATTAGGATGGCTAGCTCCTATTATCATTACGGCAAAATTAAAGTTACAATCTCTATGGCTACATGGGCATGAATGGGATGAACCTTTGCCCATCATTCTCAAAGCTGAATGGATAAGATTTAACGAACAACTATCAACAATAGGAAACATAAGAATACCACGATGGATCGGCTACTCAAAAGATGTAAGATATGAACTACATGGTTTCTGTGATGCATCGCAGAGAGCATACGCAGCTGCAATCTACATTACAATCCACAGAGACTCTCACTATATCAGCCATTTGCTTACCGCAAAAACAAAGGTGGCACCGATCAAACCAGTGACGGTTCCAAGACTAGAGCTTTGTGGAGCATTGTTATTAGCTCGTTTGCTTAAAGAAGTCACAATTGTACTGAATCTAAACGAAATCCCTACTTGGTTGTGGACTGATTCGGAAGTAGTACTGGCATGGCTAAAAGGACATCCATCGCGCTGGAATGTGTTCGTTTCCAACCGAACTGCACAAATTCTGGACATTACCAGCAATTTGCCGTGGAGATATGTGCTTTCGGTGTCAAGCCAGCAGACTTAATGCTAAGAAAACTATGGTGGGAAGGACCAAATTGGTTGAGAACCGGCTCTGAAAATTGGCCTAAGACGAAGGATATACCATTAATTCAAATTGAAAAAAGGAAGAATCTATTAGTGAATACTAGTACAAAGACGAACAGTTTTTTAGATAACCTAGTAGAAAGTTTTTCGACCATAACAAAACTACTCCGAGTTACTGCTTATTGCTTTCGTTTTATTAGTAAAGGATCGAAATCTGAATCGAAACGATCATTCTTAACCACAATCGAACTCAAGCGTTCATCTGAATTTTGGATTAAATATGCACAAATGAATGAATACCAACATGAAGTTCAGAACTTAAGCAATTCGAAACCAGTCCATAAGAATAGTAGATTATATAAATTAAATCCATTCAGATTCACCAATCGACGATGCATGGGCAAACACAATTAATGCTTGCAACCGTGAGAAAAAAAATTCTGGTTGAGAGATGGACGTAAGGCAATAAGCCATTTCATTTTTAAATGCGTACAATGCTTTCGGGTGAGAGCGAAAACTTCCAAACAATTGATGGGCAGTAATTCACTTAAATGCCCGCCGCCGCCAAAAGGTTTAAGATATCTGGTAGCTAGTAAATCATGGACTTACCTGTTTTATACATCTATGTCCTCCGAAAATTTCAGCTCAATCGGATTGGCCACTTCAGAGATTAGCTCCCTTAACCATTTTGCATATATATATTTATCTATATATATATATATATATATATATATATATATATATATATATATATATATATATATATATATATATATATATATATATATATATATATATATATATATATATATATATATATATATATATATATATATATATGCCATTTCAACGTACTTGCCTTTACTGAAACCTGGTTAAATGATTCCCATATTAATGAAGAGATCCTCGATAGTAGCTGGACAATATTCAGAAATGACCGTGATTGTGTCGCTACTGGCCAGACAAGAGGAGGTGGTCTTTTACTTGCTGTTAACAGCACTTTCTCATGCGAAATTGTCAACATAACCCCTCATAAATTGTTTCAGCATAAAATTATTCGAATATGATTCGACAGAACATCGGTATATATCGGTTTATTTTATGTGCCACCTAGATCTGATGACTCTGTTTACAATTATATATGCGAATTTATATCTTCTTTCATGGCAACTCGTAGCGCTGAGGATCAAATTATTCTACTAGGAGATTTTAATCGCCCTAATTTACGTTTCGTTCTTGATGAAACTGATAATTACCTAATTCCTATTAACCATCTTGATTATTCTGATTTTAACCTTGTGAGTACTTTGTATGGTAATGATTTGCAGCAAGTTGCTCCGACTCCGAATCGTTATGGTAATTGGTTAGACATTATATTTACAAACGCTTATGACAAAGTAGTGGTTAGCCCTACTATCAACGAGGAGAATCTTTTCTCTAATAGCCTTCACCATTCTGCTCTTACTATTGATTTATCCACTACTGATTCTAATATCTTTCAAACGTACAATAATACTATTGTATACGATTTCCGTAATGCTGATTATTATAGCATTCACCATTCTCTTGACAATGTCGATTGGACAGATACGCTTGCATCCCAATCTATTGACGACAATGTAAATTCATTCTACAATATACTGTTTGACGCGGTTGAAAGATATGTCCCTAAAATTAGGAGAAAGGATAAACTTTCTGAGCCTTGGCTCGATAAGACTCTTAGACGTATGAGAAATCATAGAAATAAGCTTTACAAATCAATAAAAAATAATGTCGACTCTAACCACCGTATTAAAGACTCGACTCTAACCACCGCTTTAACGGAAAGTGCGAACAAAGAAGTTAATTTCACATATGTTAACAGAACATTTGTTTTAGTAATTAATCCTACTTCTAAATTTGGTTTTTATGTTATTTTATCAACAATAAAATCCAACCGGCCATAGCTCAGTGACATTGTTGCAAGCTCTGGACCCCTAGAGAGCGAGTTCCATTCCGCGTCAGTACTTCAGATTTTTGTAAGTTAACATATTGGGAAAAATAAATCGCTTTGATTTTAAGAAAAAACAATTTAAATGATAAAATAGCACTTTCAATTTGAAACAATTTGAAACAATTATAAATCAAATACATATGCAATATAATAAACACACATAACATTTTTAAATTAACTTCACTGGCCGAGCTATTGAAACGTTAAATTGACATTATAATCCCATAACTTATCAGTTTTGGTAGCAACATTACATTAGCAACCGCTTTCCGATCTGACGGGCAAATCCACACGACGATCGAATCCACACGGCACCGTATTTTCGCCCGCATTTTTGATAAAATATATACATATATTTCACTTACCTACCAACCAATTGGTTTTTGTCTAAGATACCAAGTCAAAATAATTGCATACTTTCGGGCACTTATCATATTGGATTCTTCTGAGCATCGAATCGACAAATTCATTAATTAATCATGAGCTTCAAGTGCAGCATCGAAAATTGCTTTGCATTCGACAACACGATGAAATTCGTGATATGCAAAGCTTTCTGCAATAGGAAGTTGCACGGTGCCTGCATGGGTGCTCCCAGAGATTGGTTCCACCCGTATCTCGAGAGTCATTTTATCTATACAGACTGCCAAAATATTGAAAGACTCTTAAAAATTATGTACGACAACTTAATTAACTATATTGGGACACTTAATTCGGAAAAAGACAATATCATATCCAAGCAACTTGCACAAGCGCGAGCAAATGAAGAATTCCTGTCGGAAATATCAAGTCATTTCGATGGTCTGGCGTCTACCTTTTCTAAATCGAACAGTATTAGCCACGGAAAGTCTTTTGACACGCTTGGGAAGGAAATGGATACTCTAATTGATAAAATGGGTTCCATTGCATCGAATTTGTCCACTCTCAATAACGCTAATGATACTTGCCAAACAAACAACAAAGGTACGCTTGTAAATTTTGAACAATTTTCACGGACGTTAAAAATTCAAACTGACAGACTCACAGACGCTTTTTCTGAGCAACAACTAAAATTAGCTGATATCAGCAGAAAGTTGGAGGATTTAGACCGTCATTGCAAAACCTCAAGAAATGATGCAGACGAAGATTTATTAGCGAACGAGATAACACTCCATCAGGAGCTCCTTAACACAACGTTGGAAATAAATAATAACACAACGGCTATGAATACGAGGACGCAGGACAAAGCAACATCGCCTATAAGGAATCTAGCTGAGGGTACAACTCCATCTATTCAGCAAAAATTTTCGAACCTCAACGGTGAAACACCAATTTATAAGTTCGGTACTTTTTGGTCCCAAAACGATTGGCAGAATCGTATACAAAAAATAAAAAAAACGAACGATATTCTTCACAATAAGAGCACGTCTTCCAATTTAACGACTTCAGTAAACAAAAGTGCATTCTTTGTGAAAGGGATTCCTTATTCTGCTGACGACGAATGGTTGAGAAAGATTCTCGAAGCGGATTTTCATATAAACGACTACGAAGTGAACTTTTTATCCCAGCGTAAACATATATCCTCAAGACGGTGTAAGGTCTTCATCCCATCAAAATATGCCTGGCTTTTTACTTGCTTGAGTGGAATCAACAGCTCCATCAATTGGAAAGGAGTGACATTCAGCCCCTGGAGAAACATCACCGACAAAACTAGCTATAAGAAAAAACAAAAAATTGTAAGAAAAAATTGTATCCCTAGTCACACCTTTACCCAATTTCCTTCCACCCATAAAACTCGCTCATCACGTACTCAGTCTCAATTTTCAATGACAACAGATAATTCTTCCTTATCTGACTGTTCCAATGCTTTTACTCATAATAATAGAAATGCACTGATACCCCCAGCAGTTAACACGGCATCTTCTCCCTCAAGCAGGTGTACCAACGCTGCTAATAAACACTCCTCCAAGGTTTCCAGTCAGGCCGCCGCAAACTTAGCTCCTTCTACGAGCAATATAAATTATTCTTCTAATGGTAGTAATATGACATCTGAATCTCTTCGAAGATCAGGCAACCCTTTTAGGCATTTTTTCTAACCGATCTCAGAAAAGCTTCAAACTTTTTTACCACAATTGTGGTGGTATGAGAGGCAAACTAAGTAAATTATACCTTGACGCCAAATCGTGCCATTTTAATTTACTCGCCATCACCGAAACTTGGCTTAATGCCTCTCATAAGAATGAGGAGATTCTTGATAGTAGTTGGGCTATTTACAGAAGCGACCGTGATTATTGTTCTACGGGTCAGTCGCGAGGAGGTGGTGTCTTACTTGCTGTTAGCAACACACTTTCAAGTGAGCTTGTAGATACCACTCCAAATGTTTTCTTCCAATGTATAATTGTTCGGATCTCCACTAATAACAACTCAATTTACATCGCTGTTGTCTACATCCCCCCTAGATCTGACGAGTCCATCTACAGCAATTTTTGTGACACAATATCTTCATTAGCAACATCACTTAGCGAAAAAGATAAAATAATAGTTTTGGGTGACTTCAATCGTCCGAATCTTTGCTTTGTTCCGGATGAAAATGACTCTTACCTTCTCCCCGTAAACCTTGTAGACACCAAATATTTCAATCTTGCGAGTGCCTTTTATGGTAATGATTTGCAGCAGGTTTCCCAAACTCCTAACCAAAATGGTAATTGGTTAGATCTTGTTTTCACAAATGCTTATGACGAAGTAGTGGTTAGTCCAACTAGTGACGCAGAGCATCTTTTTTGCAATAGTTTACACCATACAGCACTGTCAGTCGAACTTTCCACTCCAGATTCCACTTGCTTGAAAACTTACAATAACTCAATTGTATTTGACTTCCGTAATGCTGATTATGAAAGCATTAAACATGTTCTTGATACTACTGATTGGTCGACTACTCTTTCAACACAAGATCTCGAGACAGCCATTTCCTCTTTTTACAACAAAATATTTGACGCCGTTGAAAGATATGTTCCAAAGATAAAAAAAAAGAATAAATTGTCTGAGCCATGGCTTGATAGGGACCTTAGGCATAAGCGAAATCGTAGGAACAAACTTTATAAGCTTATTAAAGAAAATACCGATGTTATTCCTGCTATTCAGGAAGAATATAATGAAGTTGCTAAGCAATTTTTAACAAAGTCTCATGAGGCTTATGACACTTACATTAGAACAACCGGCGAAAATATAGTCCGCGACCCGAAAAAATTCTTTGATTTTGTTAATGTGAAGCGAAAAACTACTGGCTATCCATCGTCCATTTTTCTTAATAATATAACGTCTTCCTCTCCTAAAGAGATATGTGACCTATTTGCTGATAGTTTCCAAGAAATTTTCAATGCACCAGACCCCTCAAACTCACACCTTTCTTCCGCTGATTCAGCTTCAACAGCTTTTGTGAACCATTTAGAAATTTCCCGTGATGAAATACGTAAAGCTATTTTGGATCTCGACTGCAACAAAGGCCCTGGGCCTGATTTTCTTCCTCCGATCTTCTTGCGCAAGTGTGTAGAGCAGCTTATAGATCCCTTGCATATTTTCTTTAACAGATCACTTTCGTCGGGAATTTTCCCATTCTGTTGGAAGCTTTCGTATGTCACACCCATATTCAAAAATCGTGATCGACGCTGTATTCGAAATTATAGGGGCATTGCCATTTTGTCTTCGATTCCGAAACTTTTCGAAAAGGTGGTATACGATAAACTTTCTCCGCTTGTTGATTCCCGTTTGAACGAGCAACAACATGGCTTAAGAAAAGGTCGCTCAACTACCACGAATTTGACAATTCTAATCTCTGACGTTCTATGCAAAATGGAAAAAGGATACCAAATTGACGCAGTCTACACTGACTTCAGTAAGGCGTTTGACAGAGTTGACCATTCTACCTTGATTCTAAAGCTTCAGAAATTTGGTATTGCCGGGTCTTTACTCAGCTGGCTGACCTCCTACCTTCGCGATCGGACACAATGTGTAAAATTTCAAGGATTTTTATCGAAAAACGTTAGTGCTACCTCTGGTGTACCCCAAGGTAGCCATCTTGGCCCACTTCTTTTTAATATATTTATTTCTGACTTATCTGACGTCCTAGCAGGCATACCTCATTTACTCTATGCAGACGATCTCAAACTTTATCAGACTATTGAATCGAAATCGGATGCCCCCTTTCTCCAATCCAAGCTTAATTCACTTGATCAGTGGTGCAATATAAACAAGCTCTCTCTCAATATCAGCAAATGCCAAGTTATTAGTTTTTCCAGGAAATGCACGGTCACACACAATACGTACTTTCTCGGCAATAATATGCTGACCCGAGTTGATAACATTGCTGACCTCGGTGTTATCTTAGATGAAAAACTCCGCTTCACCTTACACTTTGATAAAATGCTTTCTCGTGCGAACAAACAGCTAGGTTTCATCAAAAGACGTGCCAAAGAAAACCGTAGTCTGTGGGTCACAAGATCCTTATACACTTCACTTGTACGTCCTATTCTCGAATACGCTTGCATTAGCTGGAATCCCGCTTTTGAAACCTACAGTGACAGACTCGAGTCAATACAAAAACAATTTCTACTTTTCGCCTTGAGAGAACTGTACAACCCTTATGATTTTAATAGCTTACCCCCTTATGAGTTTCGACTGGGTCATTTAAACCTATCGACACTAGCCTCCAGAAGAATAATGATATCGGCCTGCTTCATATTCGACGTCATTAGAGGCACTATTAATGTAGAATTCCTGAATAGTAAAATTTCGCTAAATATCCCTGTGAGGAACACCAGGTCCAATCGTTTCCTAAAAGAATATTCACATTCGACGACATATGCAGCAAATGAGCCTATAAATAGATGCTGCAGAATATTCAACAGCATAAGTCACTTATATTCCCCTACGATTTCCAAATCATCCTTCAAATCCTCTCTTTTGCATGCCATCCATACCCCTAAACCTTAAGCCATAGCTTATATGTCAATGTTTTTATTTATTGATTGTTATTTATTAATCTTTTTGTTACTTTTTTCATTTGTTTGTTACTTATTTAACTTGTTTGTTTTTACTTTTTACTTCACTTTACTTTTCCATTTTATTTTTATTTTGTTATTTTATATAAGATTTTGTACCTTGTTTGGTGAATTAATAAAATAAAATAAAGAAGAATACAATGCAGTGGCCAAAGAATTCCATAACAAGTCTCATGAAGCATATGACTGATTCATTAAAACCACCGGCGAGAATATAGTCCACAGCCCCAAAAAGTTTTTTGACTTTGTGAATATGAAACGGAAAACAACTGGCTATCCCTCTTCTATGTGTTATAACACCTCAATGTCTTCTTCTCCTCAAGAAATTTGCAACTTTTTCGCAGATAACTTCCAAGACGTTTTTAATCCAGCAAGTACTTCATCATCCTGTCATTCCCCAAGAGTAACTAGACCAATTTTCGCTGAGGCCATAACATTTTCCAGAGATGATATTTCTAAAGCTATCTTGGAGCTTGATAGTAAAAAAGGCCCTGGACCTGATCTTCTTCCTCCAATGTTTCTTATTAAATGTGCCGCACAGCTAATCACTCCTCTTCAAATTATATTTAATACATCTCTTTCTTCTGGGTACTTTCCGTCGTATTGGAAATCCTCCTACGTGACACCAATATTCAAAAATGGCGATTGAACGTCAATTCAAAATTATAGAGGTATTGCCATTTTATCAACCATTCCTAAACTCTTCGAAAAAATCATATGTGCTAAACTATCCCCTCTGATCGATTCTCGACTTAATGAACAGCAGCATGGTTTTAGGAAAGGACGTTCTACCACTACCAACCTAATGGTGCTGGTTTCCCATGTTCTTTGTAAAATGGAGAAAGGTGATCAAATTGACGCAGTCTACACTGACTTTAGCAAAGCATTTGACCGTGTTGACCACTCCATTTTGATTTCCAAGCTACAACAATTAAAAATTGCCGGATCTCTACTAAAATGGCTTAGCTCTTACCTCCACAACCGCTCACAACATGTGAAATTCCAAGGGCTTATTTCTAAAAAAATTCATGTCAATTCAGGTGTCCCTCAAGGTAGCTATCTTGGCCCTTTACTTTTTAATATTTTTATATCAGACTTGTGAGAGGTTTTATCTGATGTTCCTCATCTACTCTTTGCGGACGACCTGAAAATTTATTATACTATAAAGTCGTCTTCAGATGCCAGCTTTTTTCAATTAAAACTAAATTCCCTCGAACCTTGGTGCAGCGTGAATAACCTACCTCTCAACATCGCAAAATGTCATGTGATTAGCTTTTCTAGAAAAAGTACGCGCGTACATTATACGTACCTTTTAAGCAATACGGCACTTAGTAGAGTGGACAATATTTTAGACCTCGGTGTGGTGCTGGATGAAAAGCTCCGCTTTAATTTTCATTACGACAAAATTATTTCTCAAGCAAGTAAACGACTTGGCTTCATTAAGCGACGGGCCAGGGAGTTTCAGAACCTTTGGGTTTCAAAATCACTTTACACCGCGCTCGTTCGCCCCCTTCTTGAGTATGCTTGCATTATCTGGAACCCAGTTTTCGAAATTCACAGCCAGAGATTTGAATCTATTCAGAAGCAATTCTTGCTATTCGCTCTTAGAGGTCTTTACTATCCAAGTGATTTTAGCAATTTACCGTCGTATGAATTTCGCCTTAGACTTCTAAACTTATTACCTCTTGCATCCAGAAGATTAATGTTATCTGCCTGCTTCGGTTTCGATGTCATTAGAGACGCTGTTAATGTCGACTATATACAGGAAAGATTTGTGCTTAATCAGCCCTTGAGAGTCACTAGATCCCGACGAATGCTAGTTGAATATAATCATAGCACCGCATATGCTGATAATGAGCCAATTAACAGATGCTGCAAAATATTCAACAGTATGAGCCAACACTTTTCCCCCACGATATCCAAAGTGCCATCATATATATATATATATATATATATATATATATATATATATATATATATATATATATATATATATATGTATATATATGATGATTTTCGGCGAAGCGATTTTAATACTATTTTTCTTCGAACATCAGTAAAAAAGTGCGCAGTTCAAGTGTACCATATCTGGCTTGGGAGAGAATTTGAAATGCCTGTAACAGTAACAGATGATTCGTTCTATGTGTGCCTTTTAAGTAACAGTTCATTGGATATTTACCCTGGAAACACACTATCATCTTTTGAAAATAAACTGCCAACGTCCTGCAAGCTTGAAAGTGGTTGGCGTGTTGGAATAACGGAGATAATGGAACCAAAACGGGGAAGAGAAAAACCTGTGTCAACCAGCAGTGTTTTTAAACGCTCCATAGACAGTACCGAAGAAAAAAACTAGTATGATGAAAAGAAGCCGACGATCAACTGCAACAGAATCCAGCAAACCTGAAGTAACAGAAATAGTTGTAAAAATCATGTCTTTGTTCTCTTAAGATGGAGTGATGCTACTTTACGGAGACTTTGCTATGAAAAAACGATATCTATTTTTCAACATTCTCTTCGTCATTTTTCATGGTTATTAAACCTGACTTCTATAACTACTATTTGACATCAGTTAAGGCACTGATTTTCAAACATATCGAAAAAGATCGAGATGAAGGAAGTATTCCTGACGTTAGTTATTCTAGGAAGATTGGAGATTTCTGCTTACACGTTTACCAAGGCGAGAAAATCGCCAAAAAAGTTTATTTAAAATCAAACATAATAGTTTAACTCGCTTCAGGACTTTATTGATTATATAACTGGACAGATTCCGAGGTCGGAAAGAAATCATGTAGAGCTATTAAGAATGATTGACGAATACATATATCCTGCACATAGCTTAAGACGAGAGCGGGAAAGAAAAGCGGGGATCAAGCCTACGTCCCATACGTTTCATCTAAAAGACTATGTTGTGAAAATAAATGTGGAACTGCCAGTACCTTCACCGATTAACATTATGGATTTTGTGTCACTCTTGCTGAGTGGAATAGAGTTTTCAGACGAAGATTGAAAAACGAAATCTGAAATTTCCGGTAGAACAGTGTACCAGGTACGAAAACAATTATTTTACTGAATTGGTCAATCAATTTGTCAATCCATAAGTGCTGCGGCTAAAGAATCCGGTACCGATATATTACCTGATGAGTGAACAAAAACTGAATCAGATACAATACTAAACATTCCATACAAAAGGAGCGATGGAACAACGTGAACAACACCAGTGTCGATTGCATTGTCTAAAACTGAAAACATTGCTGGCCTATTCATTGATGCATTTTTTAAAAAACCTGTTGATAAACGCGATTCAGATCTGATTGATGTCTCGATAAAAGAATCTTTCGATAAGTCAATATTTCTTGACAGTCTAAGTCGTTTGGAAAAAAACGTGCATGAGCTTGATAAAAGAACGGGTCGTGCTACGACATCCAAAACTGTAAGCGGCTGTGAAAGCCCCAATTTAATTCACGTTTACACAGTCAAGCTAGAATATTAGCTGATAATTTGGTGCGAAATTTTCGTACGATTCCTTTGCAAGATTGCGACATTATTTTCAGATTCAAACATGTAGAGTACTGTGCTGTGGTAAAAAACTTTTTTCGAAAGCATTTCTATTAAAGTCACAGATCAACATTGTGTCGACTTTGAACCAAGTTTTACCCCCACATATATGCTTCACTTCAAACGTTGGTAAGAAAAAGTATAAATATTCACATACGCTGAAGTAAGTGGTATAGTGTAAATAATCAATACCGATACTAACGACTTGAACTTGCACTACACACGCTATTATTTGGTCCAGAGTAGTGGAAATTTGTCAGATATTGGGGACCTCTATCGAGGCCCAATTATCTATCTGCGCGGTAGAGGTATAGGAAGTTTTTTCAGTGGCCTATTACGTTATCTTAAACCTTTGGCTGCGTTAGGTGTAAAAGCAATAAAACGACAAGTGGTCAAGACCGGAAAGGCTATTATACAGGAAGTTGGTAATAAATCATGTTTTTTTTTTCTTTTAACATCATTTATTTCATTACATCAAAAATAAGGCTACAGCTGCACAATATTGGAAATTCATAAAAAAGTCTAGAGTAATTAATATGGATATAAGATGTTCGAGATGGTATAAAAAAATCATCGTTTTTCAGCTACAAAAGATCCTTTTTCCTGCATCTATTACAGTACTGCTCTTAATACTCCTTCACATATTCCGATGCAAGGTTATTGTGGTGCATGGCGATATTGAAAAAATCCATAATCTCGAACAGTTTGAATAGCTCCAGATGTTTGAGTGCTATGTTGCCACTACCTATAAGTATCTGATACCGTTATTATTTCTACACTAAAATGCAATTACGCTTTTACAAAGTTTTTTTACGCTTTTACAAAGTTTCTCATACAAAAATTGGTATTACATTTTAATTAAATATGTGTGTGTCACTGCTTTGAGGCTTTAAACATTAGAATTCTAATTGTGTCTTATATTTTATGTAACTTAAAAATAGTAAATTTAAAAATAAATAAATTTTTGAAACCGTAAGGATATGTAGAATATCCTTCTACTACTATTCTTTTGTCAAATGTGAAACGGAGACCTTTTGTCTCAGGGGCTGAAACAACAATGCCCGGACGCTTGCGTTTGATCTTTTTTCCATTAGTCACGCAAACTATTTCATCATCATCAACAACTAAACCTCTCAAGCGCTCAAAATTTATAACCTTAGAATTTTCGAAATTTATAATTATTCCTTTGCCTTTTGTGGTATATTCACTGCCTTTCATTGTCTCAATTTGTGTACCGTAAGTTTTTGGACCTGTACTTACAAACTCAGAAATGTATGTATCCGGACCAAAGCATTCAATTTCATTAGTCAAATCACCTAAGAAATCAGATATGGGCAGTGGTATCGGATCTGCTTTGTTATCTATAAATACTAAACTATCAGGGGTGTGTTAAATGTGCATGCTATAGCTGCTTCAAAAGCATAGCATAGCATCACTTTACCAAGTGTCAAAATTTGAATTAGCTAGGTAAAGTAGCTATGGATATTGGACAGCCAAGAGCTGCTACGAAGGTCAGCAAATTCAAAATTACTTTTTCAAAATTTTTTTTTTTATTTTAATATTTGTGTTTTCGTGGATTAGTTCAATACTTCCATTGCACTTTGGAAATTGTATAAAATTTAGGAGTTTTCCACATACAGCTGCAGAAACCATTAAAATTGTCCTAACATATTTAAAACGTATCACTTATTTCCGGCTTTTGACGCCATATATGTGAAAAAGAGCAAAAAAATAATCGTTGAAAATTTGATGGCACATGAATCAGTGCACCCGGCCTTTTGCGCTTCATGCTCGCCTGCTAAAAACTCAAGATGAGCTGCACTGTGTGAAAGCCGACTTAACTCGAGTTGAGTTGAAGTGTTTAAAAGCCCGTATTTAATTTATGCTGTCACTATTTTCAAATTTATTCCTCATCTACTGTGTCACAAAAGCGCAAAAACTTCTTTTCATGTCAATTTCCAATTGAAAATGACGTTTGAACTGCATGTCAACTGTGTACGCACGGCCATTTTGCCTTAGCTACTTTCTTGCTATCCTCCAGACTGCGAGCAGCAAATAGCTGCTACCTTAGCAGCTATGCCGGAATCTTGGACAGCCCGACTGTCAAATAGTAAGCATCAGAAAGTAGCTATTTCGTGACATTGGACAGCCAGAGCTGCTAAAATAGCAGCTAATAGCTGCTATAGCATGCACATTGAACACACCCCAGTATCACAATAAAGTATAGATTTATTGATCTTTTCTAATACATGAAAAAGCTTAAGTCTTGCAAATGTAGTAGTACATGCAGGAATAGGAATATTGACGTGAAGTAATGTAATTGGAATTGTTTTTGCGGGATAATCAAAATTGAAAAAAAAAATTTTATTTATCTTGAAAATTTTTATTTGACAAAGTGGTTTCGAAAGCATGCACTGATTCTCATCAGACACCAGCACACAGTGCATACTTGACTGGTGTGACCACTTGCAGTTGGAAATCATTAATTTCTATTTACGCTGGTTGTGACAAATTTTAACATCTCCGACTTATATCAATCAAAATAATTTACTCATAAAGGTTATTTCCAAGTAACCCAGACAGTTTCATTATTTATTGGATAAACCGAACATATCTCCAGACCCGGTGACTGTATGAAATTACAAAAGTCTTTGAACTTATGGAACAACTTTGTATGAGTTCGATCTTCTCGCTGGGCAAATTTCCCCCACGAAGAATTTAAACACATCTTTGCTGTATTTCGTCTGCCAGCATTTTTACTAATTTGCTCCTTACTTAAACTCATGTTTTCTTTGAATCTATATGACTCTATAAAATTATCTCGATTTACTTCGGATAAGTGCTCACCACCCCATCCACTCGACTCTTGTCTAATTTTCAAAAAGGTGTTGACGTATTCCGAGAACAAACCTCCTATTTTGGTATCCGAATCATATTTGTTAAAATTATATAGCCAAACTTCAAAAATTTTACGTACTCTATAGCCTTTACTAACTAGGGCTACCTCAGGTATAACCTAAGAACCGGTAAATTCCCTTTCCAAATCATCATGATCACATAAGGTAATTTTGTTTGTCTCTGCACATCTTCTACATAATGAGAAAAACAATTTGGAATTGGTCTTAAAAGGTAATACAGGGATAAATAAATCCGTAGGAGGAATAATAGAACACTTGATAAAACCATGCATTGATAACACATCTTCTTTTGCAGGTATATTATCGAAGTGAAAAATTTTAGGATGTCCTATTGGATAAGGAGCATATTTATTAATGTAAGGATACAGACTGGTGAAATCAAGGTAGCGTATCATTTCATTAGTTTTAGCTTTATGATACAATTTAAACACTTCAGTACGACCACCAAATAGTGCATCACGTAGGACTAGGGGAGAATTGACATCTCGATACTGTTCATCGATTTTTGTATTGATGTGGTTCTCTTTTAAAAGTTTTACGAATTCACATTCCCATATATACTCTAACTTATAGCCATTGTACTTTATCAGCTCAATTTTCCTCATTGTAGCCTCATATCTCTAATCTAAGGTATCCTGATTGAAACCTGATGAATGCTCTTGAATTTTAAAACATTCCTTACATCCATGATAAAAACATCTGAAAAATGCATGTACGGTGTTTGTTTTGGAGTGGAAACCATCTACGTAAAATCCACCTCGCTCTAACCTCACCTCACCTGTATTGTTCGATGAAACAATTTCACCATTGAGCTCGGAACTTATCCATATTTAATAGCAATACGAGATTGGTTTTGAGACTTGTAATAACCTGTTTTTGGCATTACGCCCAAAACATCCTTTTCCAAAAAAATTTTTCAATAAACTTACATACATACTGATGCGATAGTTAAAGTCTCAACAAAAGGATTGACTTGGGATATATTCAGAAATTCCTGCATGAAACGTATACAGGCCAAACGTAAAATGTTGACATCATTCTTGCAGTATAACAGCAATTCTTTGCTTTTATCAAAAACTCCATGAGAATTCGATTTATAACATTCAAAAAAATCCTCTCTACTCTTCAGACTCATTGTATCATAGTCAAACATTTCAGGCAAAGGATATTTACCAACATAATTCATGTTTTCTAATGTGTTAAAATAGTAAGGGTAACAACCTTTTTCATAATTTTTTATGTCAAAGACACTGGGAAATTTGGAAAGTGAAAAAGCTAAGAAATTAAGCGAATCAATAACAACAGCTCAATTTCATAATCTTCATTTCATTCATTATTTTTGGCTCAACCTTTACTTTTCTTTTTACTAGTTGCGGTACTAAAAAGTGTCCATCATATGCCTGTTAATTATGTGCGATACAAATAACATCACTAAAATGAGGGCGACGCGTTAGACAATAGTCTACAAAGCTTTTAATAACGTATTTTTGCGTATCAGTATTCCGGAAAATGTGCTCTCTTACAGCACATTGCTACCGTTCCAAAGATGAAAGTGTACCGCAAACCCTCCACCCCCGACTGGGGTGCTAGGGCCGTAGATTCGGGCGCCTCTGCTCGCGAAGAAAGGGGTGGGTTGAGCGCCACTCGCTTTAATTAACCCGAATCTACTAGGACTCCGTCGCTCCAAAGCGAGAAATGAGTGACGAGTTTGCTCTTTATCTACGCATACCTATCTCCTTCACCGACGGAATCACTTCACCAGATTAAAAGAAAAACGTTCTTCAATGTTCGTTATAGCACTTCTACAGATTTTAATCCGAATTCAAGATATGAACTAAAAAAAATTACCACTTATCTCGAACTTAACGTTATGCGGCCGCGAACTACTTACAAACTAACTACTACAAACAATGTATTATCAAATATAGAAACTAAGATTAAATTCAAATTCGAACAAAAAAAGTAAACATGACTAACCCTGTCTAAAATCCCTCGCTGGGCCCTGATGATTTCGTCACTGATGATTTCGTCGCTGCCGCTCAAAATTCGCTCCTTCTCCGTAATTTTGATATCATTTAATTCGCCAAGGTTTTTCGATTCGTCGCTGCTATCGCGCCTTCGCGTATATATTTCCTTCCGTCTGGGTCGCCACCTTACCGATGGTCAGATCAATAACGCCAATTCCTCGTCGCCGACATGCAAAAATAAATTCCGATATAGATTTCCCAATTTCTCGCCACACGTCCAAGTCCTTACCCAGATCTCCATAGAAAGAGAGAAAGACTTTCACTTTCCTGGATCGTGGCCCAACATTTTCAAAAACTATCGGGACTTCCCTGGTCCGCTTAGTCTGTTCACCCCACTCTCAGTTCTACTTGAGTTGGGTTTTAATTTCCACCACGGGTTCCACTCATTTGGGACAACCCGATTTCCCCTTCTTTCTAATCCGTCAGATGTCGTGTCATTTTGGACTGTCAAATCGCGACTTAGTTTAGTGTCGGTTGTTTTGATTCTTTTCATTTCTGGAATGTAAAACTAATCCTCAGGTAAGTAATACCTTTTATATCTCGTGCCGTTCCGTCAGGAAGATACACATCTTCTTATCACTAGTGTTACGCCTCCTTCATCTGTTCATCCAGTTTCGTTTGGATAACGATTTGCCGGCGGTAGTGAGCGTAGTTTCTTTCGTCCGTGCGCGACAGTTTTCGATTGAATTGCTTCCTCCGATTCAATTCGAGTGCCCATCCGAGTTGCATAAATCATTTTAATTGTCGAGTCGCTTGTATGCAACCCAAGTTCACGCGACCATAACATGCTCGTCATATCTGGGCCAGATGTTGGCCCAGGTCAGGAGCCGCCGGCACGAACAATTTCAATTGAGCGTTGCCCCGCGTTTTCGTGCGTCGATCTGGGTGTACGATATTAATCGGTCGTGATCTTACTTGTGCTAGGCATCTCTATGAGATTCACTTACGGTGTCCTAAGTATCTTGTCGTTCTAAGTGCTGAGGATGGTTTTTGTAGTGTTCCGAATCATTAGTATGTCACCGTAGACTGTAGTCGTAAATCATTGTTAAATGTATAGCCAGGAATCTAGTTGCATGTGTCGATTGTAACGTCGCATAGTTGTTTGAAAGTTTCGCTTACTAAGCTATTGCCTATTTTCGTATTCGTTACATTCATGGAAACATTTTTAACTTAGTTTAACGAATTGAAACTCAGTAAAGGTAGATAATTCCTCGGTGAAAGCGACTCAATCTCCATCGACCTTACTGCCGAAGGTCGGTGGAGATTTTTTTTTTGTTTTTATATATATATATATATATATATATATATATATATATATATATATATATATATATATATATATATATATATATTATTAAAACAAAACTCGGTATAATACTCACGACCGTGACAACATATTTCGCAATCTTTTGTAACATCCGTCTGTACATAACACTTATAACATGACTGCTGTGAAACATATAGGTTGACAACAACAAGATAAGAAGTAGAGCTATTCTCATACTGATTATTCTGAGTGCTTTCACAATAGAATAAGATCAAGAGAAATTTACGATCAGCCTTACCTTTGTAAGATTTGATAAAACATAGGTGTTCCGTCGGAACAGTTTTAAAACATATATGACACCTGTAATTGTTACATTTATGACATTCTGTTTGAATTTTTCTGAAATCTAGGAATTTAGTGCATATCACACATATCTTGAAAGTGTCACAGACAGTCTTTTGCTGAATTTTGTTCTGAAGATGATTATTGTAACAACCCACACCCCTAAATGAATGATTACATTTCTCACATTTCAGCATCACCGCTGAAAAATCGCATATCGGTAAAGAATTGCAATAGGAACATCTCAACTTACATCTGTGATTCGTGGTATTAAACACTTTGTCACAAGTGCTACATGCATAGTTCTTATCGGAAAATGCTGAAAGGCCTTTAATCACATAGAAATGTCTCTTTTCTTTTGAATACTTTAAGTAAATCTTTTGCACCGATTGACTTCGAACCGGCACTTTAAATAAAATAGAAGCTAAATTATTAAAATCATCAAACACCACTATTGAATACTCCGTCAAAAACCTTTGAATTTTGAAAAGATCGTTAAGCCCACAACCGTCCTGTTTTACAATTACACTAGGATTTTTACATAACTGTTTTGTAGATTTATCAAGTGAATTAGCCGTTGCTACAACTCTATTGCCACTAGTGATCATTGCAATAGCATAACATATGCTTCGTGGGAGACAGTCAGTGCTATTTTGTTTACTCACATCAACAACACATTTTTTCTCAGCGAGAAATTTGTTTTCATCGACATATTTCCCAACTGTTCTCCCCCCCTCCTGAAGGAAAATTCACTATCTGTACACTTAGATCCATTACTTCATCCAAAAGAAAAGCACTATCGGACTGGTTTACGTTTGAAATCAATCCCAGAGTAAATCGACCATTAACTTCATCAATTGGTCGTAAACTACACCAGATTGCTTTTACATCAGGAGAATCAGGTAGTGATATTGTGAAACAAATACTACTTCCTTTAACTGAATTTGCAATTACATCTTTAATGTTGTTATCAAAAGTATTTGCCAGTGCAAGAGAAGGATCTTCTCTGCAACTTTCAAAATCTTTTACACGAAAAGTTAGTTTAACGTACTTTAATTTCAATCAATTTTTTTCCTTTTTGAAGCTAGATTTATTTATTTTATTATTATTATTAATAGACACTGAAGAAGAGGGCAGATTACCCTCGAAATATCGATATATGTAGAATAAAATAAATAAATCGAGCTGCAAAAAGGAAAAAAAATTGATTTAAATTAAAATATTTTCACAAGCTAGCAAAAAATTAGTACACAATAAAAACAATTTAGTTTAACACCTTTGTTGAAACTGAAATAACTAGTCTTATTATCAGTTGCTGGTGGAATGAATTTTCATTATCACCGCCGTTTATTTTATAGCAAATTTTGTCCATACTCATCAAATTCCATTTAAAAATATTTTTAGCGTGGAATAAGATATTGCAGTATGCGTGGAGACCAAATATGCGCTGGGATTACATTTAGTGTGGGAAATAAATGAATATGCATTTATGCATGTACAGCGAATACAATATTCATGCATGTACAAAATATTTATTCATGTACGGAAAATTAGTTTACGTGGGAATCGGAATGATTCTTAACATCCTCCCCCACTTGAAACACTCGAAGAGGAGTTTCAATTGATGTAGTGCGGGTGACGGTTGATCTGCAGTTTTTGGTGCGGTTCCTACGTCGACAATATATTAGTCCCATGGTCAAGATGGCAGCCAGACAGATGTAACCAACGACGTAGTTATGGGTATCATGCACGGATAGAGTTTCTGGAAGTTGGGCTGATTTTACTGAAGAAATTCCTCGACTGATAGTAGGTCTGTTCGCGTACTACGATTAATTGCAATTAATTGCAATGAAGCCGTTTTTGTACTCCGTTTTACTGAATACTGAAAATTTCCCCTCTTTCAGTAAAATTCAGTAGGATCTGAGCTACTGAAAAATACTGAAAACTGTCAAACAGTTTTTGGCGTAATGTTATTGTGAAAGATGATTATTTTTGTGGCGATAGTTTATCGCCGCTGTTCTAATTAAACCACTATAACCACTAAACCATAAAATATTCTAAATACAGCCAATTCTTCAATTAAACTCCGTCACTGATTGACGATTTAATAAATTTTTATTGTATTGGAATTTCAATTTTTCAACAAACGTATAGATTTTTCTAACAATCAATTTTCTTCCGCACCATCTAAATTCAAAGTCAACTGTTAAGTGAAAATTTCGGTACTTTCTTTTCTATACAACTTTCTCTTAATTCTCTTATTATATTTCCAGTTTTACCAGTATTTCTTTACTGTGAATATTAAGTGAAAAAATCAATTGTGAATGGATATTTAAACATGTAATGTCAAATGACAAATGTCATGTGACAACTGTCATCAGCGTAAACAACGATCGCAAACATTAGAAATTGATCTTAGATAAGTATATATTTTCCTTGTTTTGAACTCGATCCTTTGTTGCTTTTTCTTTTCAGGTTCCTGTTTTGGAGAGGCCACCGTCGCGTCGCAACATTCTCCCCCAGATGAGGCGTGTGTAGTGCCTCAGTATTATCTATTGGGCTGACTTCTGAAATGGTAAGTATTAATTGGCTAATCTATTTTGATAAATGTTGTTTGTATGTCACGTCCGGGTCTGGATACTATTTAGATCTAGATTCCTATCGTTAATGTTTTGTCCGATGTGCCGGTTAAGCTGATGCATTCGTTCAACTCAGTTTTGGCATGGTGAAGTTGTCCCACCTATGCTGGGCGTCCACCTATACCATCACTGATTTGTATGGAATTCCAAAGACGTCTCACGTTAAGTAGTTTCGCGAATTTATTTGATATGGCAAGGTCTCGTGGAGGAGAGGGATGTGTAAGGAACAGTTTGATGGAAGGAATTAAAGGTGCATTTCTCATGATATATTTTGCGTAGGTACTAGTGCAATTTTTGTAACTGATCGTTTATATGTCTTTCCATTTGACCATACGGTTACTACTCGTACTAGGGAATCGTTTCCTGGATGAACTTCTATAATTCTGGCTAATGGCCAACGATAAGACTGTAATTTTTCATCTTTTAGTATACACAAATCGCCCACTTTGAAATTGTTTTCTGTTGTATTCCATTTGGGTCTAAGTTGCAAGCGATTCAAATATTCGGTTTTCCACCGTTTCCAGAAATCTTGCGTTATCTTTTGCGTTGTCTGCCATCTATCGAGATGGTTGATATTGTCGCCTTCGAAATCTGCTTCGGGTGGTGCTAGTAGTGTATCGCCTATCAAGAAATGTGCTGGAGTAAGTGCCGTCGTGTCTGTTGGATCGTCGTTCAAGGGGCACAGGGGTCGAGAATTGAGGCAGGCTTCGATTCTAATTAAGATGGTGGACAATTTTTCATACGTTAGAGCAATGTTACCCACAATTCGGCGCAGATGAGACTTGATAGATTTGACTCCGGCTTCCCAGAGCCCACCAAAATGCGGTGACGCTGGAGGATTGAAATGCCACGTAACGCCATCATTGGCAAGTATTTCGGCAGCCCTTTTGTTGATTTCTGATAATTTGCTCAATTCAGCATATGCCCCGACAAAATTTGTTCCACAATCGGAATACATGTGTCCACTAAATCCTCGTCTTCCCATAAATCTTCGTAATGCTGCAAGGAATGCTTGTGTCGAGAGGTCACTAACAATTTCGATGTGTATAGCTTTTACTACTAAACAAATATATATAGCCACGTAGCCCTTCGATGTTTTACTACCTCTTCCTCGCCTGTCTTTTATGTCGAATGGTCCACAAAAATCAACACCCGTATGTGTGAATGGACGAGAAATAGTTACGCGAGCTGCTGGCAAGTTTCCCATCAGCTGAGTTGCACCGTTCGCTTTGGCCCGAAAACAGCGGATGCATTTATGTACAAAATGTTTGATCCGGTTGCGACCATCTATCAGCCAAAATCTTTTTCTTAATGTGTTCAGCATTAGTTGAGTTTGTCCATGCAAGGTTGCTTGATGGACTTGATGCAACATTAATTCGGTGAACCTTCCATTTCGTGGGAGAATTATTGAATGCCTTTCATCAAAATTCAATTGTGCATTTTTTAGACGACCTAGCACACGTATTAATCCAGTTTTGTCTATGAAGGGGTTTAATTTGATCAATTTACTTTTCTTTTCAATTGGTTTGTTATTCAAAAGACAGGCTATTTCTTGTGAGTATTCACTTTGTTGAGCGTGTTTGATCCAGAATTCAAATGAGTGTCGCAGCTCTTCACTGGTTAAATATGGTGGATTCTTTATTCGATTTATTTTCGATCTGCAAAAACGGAAGCAGTATGCGGTAATTCTAATTAGTTTCGATAATGTTGAATATCTTTGTAACCAAGTGTCTAAGAAACTTTCTGTGTGTATTCCTACATTAACAATGTAATGTTTTCGTTTTTCGACTTCAACTGATTTGATATCTCGCATTTTAGGCCATGCATCGATGTCTTCGGATAACCAGCTTGGTCCGTGCCACCATAGCTCATTGCGTATTAAATCGATTGGTTTTACTCCTCTGGATGCTACATCTGCTGGATTACATTTAGATGGAACATATCGCCATGGTATGTTATCAGTGTTCTCAAGGATGAGAGCCGTTCTATTAGATACAAATGTAGTCCATCGAGTGGGGTGACCTTTCAGCCATGCTAGCACGATCTCTGAGTCACTCCATAACCAGGTAGGTATGTTTTCAATTTTTAATGATGTTGTAACTTCTTTTAGCAATCGAGACAATAGTACAGCTCCGCATAGCTCCAATCGTGGAATACTAACTGGCTTCACTAATGCCACTTTGGTTTTAGCCATTAATAGATGACTGTTGACAGCCGAGCCTGCACGAACTACCACATAGATTACTGCTGCGTAGGCACGTTGAGAGGCGTCACAAAATCCGTGAAGCTCTATTTTCGAGTTTTGTTGGTAAGCTACCCATCTTGGGATTTTAATGTTTTCTATTTCCGGTAATTGGCTCAATAATGTCATCCATTCCGTGTTTAATGCAGTTGATATTGGTTCATCCCAATCTTGCCCAGATAACCATAGTCCTTGTAGTAAAATTTTAGCTGATACCATAATAGGTGCTATCCAACCTAATGGATCGTAGAGACGTGCAACTTCCGATAAAATTGAGCGTTTTGTGTAGGTTGCTAATTGCTTATGCCTTTTCAATCGATAGGTGAAGAAGTCTGCTAGCGGATACCACATTATTCCTAGCGATTTGTATCCATTATCCATATTCATGTTGATCGCATCTTGCATTTCGATGTCTTCAAATGGGATTCCTTCTAAAATTCGTTTGTCGTTTGTTATCCATTTTCTCAATTTAAAACCGCCAGAATTCAACAATTTAATGAGTTCGTCTCTTTTCATAATACATTCTTGTAGACTATTTCCTCCAGATAATAAGTCGTCTACGTAAAATTCTTCGAAGAATGCTTTACTTGCATTTGGATAGCTTTCAATTTCATCTATTGCTAATTGGTGTAAAGTTCTGATTGCTAGAAACGGCGCTGAAGTAGTTCCAAAGGTTACGGTAGTCAGAACATAGTCTTTAACTAAATCAGCTGGCTGTTGCCTCCAAACAATTTTCTGAAAGTTTGCATCTTCCGTTTGCATCTTACTTGTCGGTACATTTTAGCAATGTCGGCCACCATTGCAAACTGCTTTAATCTCCATCTTATGAGAATTGATGTCATGGTGCTCTGAATGGTCGGTCCTGTCAATAATATATCATTCAGAGACACACCAGAACTCGTTTTCCTTGATGCATCAAACACCACTCTTAATTTTGTAGATGTGCTTTCCTTCTGCACTGCGTGATGTGGAAGGAAGTTAGCTGTGCTGCGTATGTTTCCAGATTCAAACGTGGCTTCTTTACAAACGGGAACTTCCTTCATGTGACCTAGACTTATATACTCTTGCATTACTGCTGAATATTCTTCCTGAAGACTTCTGTCCCTTTCGAAGCGTTTCTCCATCTGTATTAAACATTTGATTGCATTTTCTCTGGAAAACCCTAGTGAATGTTGACTCTTTGTGTTTATAAATGGCAAGCGAACTTGATATCGACCGTTTTGCTGTCTCTTGACATTTACCTTATAGTGTTCTTCACATGCTTCTTCTTCTTGAGTGATGTTTTTTCCCGTTCCAACTTCTTCAATCTCCCAAAAATGTTTAAGTTGCTCACTAATTTTCACGTCCTCCTCTATTTGCACATTAAGTGTGTGCACTACTTGCGCGTTGTTATCGCTGAATCTACCTGATATTATCCAGCCTAACTTAGTAAGTTGTAGCACTGGACCTAGAGTCAA
The DNA here is from genome assembly GCA_947369275.1 of Nemotelus nigrinus. Classification (NCBI taxonomy): domain Eukaryota; kingdom Metazoa; phylum Arthropoda; class Insecta; order Diptera; family Stratiomyidae; genus Nemotelus; species Nemotelus nigrinus. The sequence goes on along the minus strand of OX376373.1, from coordinate 123,371,471 downwards.
TTTTCGAATTTTTCCAAGTAATAACTGAGCGTAAGCTTCAGCTCCCAATAAAATGTCAATCTTGCTCGGTTGGTCAAAGTGAGGATCAGCCAGATCTAAATTTCCAATCTGTTTTCGAATTGATGTGGAAATTGTTTGCGATGGGATGAAATTTGTCAACTTTCTCAACACGAGAGCATCTACTTTCAAATATTCGTTTGTTTTGGTGCGAAGTGTAATTTCCAAATTTCCGTTCGTCGAAATACCCTTTGTCTCTCCAATACCAGCTACAGTGATGTTTGTCGATTGCCTTTTGCCTCCAATTCTTTGAGCTGCACTCTCTGTAATGATTGACGCCCGTGAACCTTGATCCAGCAAAGCGCGTAGTGTTATAAATCCAGTCGAAGACTCAACCGTCACTAATGCTGTTGCTAACAATACCGTTTTTGTAGCATTGCTAGTCGAAGAGTTTATCTTCGTGACTGTTGTCACTGAAGTCGAAGGTCTATGATCCAAAGAAGTCAAAGTCGATGGTCGAACATTGTGTGAAAACGAGGTTGAAGGTTCTTGATTGAATTCCAAGGTCGGAGGCAGATTATTTTGAGTAAGTGAATTTGATGTTTGGTTTCTATGCCAAGATGAAGATTGCGACTGGTGCGGAAGGACTGCAGTTGTAGATACATCAGGTTTATGTAGAAGTGTGTGATGTGCTTTTTTACACTTGAAACATCTTGAAGTGCTGGGACAGTTTCCTACTAAGTGTCCTGTGTTCAAGCAATTGAGGCACAAACCATTTCTTTTTACCATATCAAATCTCGTCGCATGATCTGATTGACGAAAAGTGGTACATTGTCTCAAATGATGTGGCCCCTTACATGAAATGCACATAGTATGCTGCTCTTGTTTTGTCAGAAACACATTATGTGAAGATCGAGTGGGTTTATGTTTTTCTACCCCAGCAGCTTCTAATGCTCTAAAACGACGCTGCAAGAACTCTGTGAGGTCTTTAAACGATGATGTTTCTTTATGCGCGGCTTGCTGTTGCTCCCAAATTTGACGCGTCTCAGTTGGTAGTCGTTGAGTTGTCAAATGCACTAACATTGCATCCCAAATATTCGCTACCTCTAAATTGACGATTGCCTGAACGCTGTCGTTAGTTTTATCGAGTAACATTTTAATAGACGAAGCGGATTCATTTGCATTATTGATGGCCAGCAACCTTCTAAACTGAGTATTTAATAGAACGCGCTTATCATCATAACGTTCTATGAGCAACCTCCACGCTGAATTATAATTGGATTCAGTGATCGAATAATGTTTGAGAAGTTGTTCAGCTTCCCCCGAAAGACTGCATTTTAAGTAGTGTAATTTCTCTACTCGAGATAAATTAGACTTGTTGTGAATCAAAGATACAAACAGATCTTTACAAGAAGTCCACTCCCCATAGTTTCCGTTAAACTTTGGCAAGTTTATGCGTGGAAGTCGAACATCCATGTCATCGTTTGATCGACTGGATTGATTTTGTGTCTCATTGTCAGCCTGTGCTGCCTGTGCCCCTTGTTCCAACTTCAGATCTTCTAGATCTGTTTCGAAACTCAAATTGAGTTCTTCAAAGGATAGATACAGTTTATCTTTGAAATATTCTAAATCCAGATCGGTTTGCTCTTTGACTAATGAAAGTATTTTCTGATGCGTTTCCAGGAAGGTTTGCCGAATTTCTTGCACTCGCTGGAGCAATTTCGTGGCATAAGCAAGAGTTTTCCGTGCTTTAGCATCCTTTTTGAAATTACTTTGCATTTTATTTAATTGCTCGAGTAACAATTTCTGCTGAGTTAGTAACCGGTCCATTGTGTTGGATTATAATTTTGCGAGTTTCGATATATTTTCAAGTATATTTTGCACTATAAATGTAAATATTGTACACTACAATTGATGACTGACACACTTAGAACTGAATGAATGATGGTGAAAGCTTTCTGTCTGTCTAACTACTATGCCTCAATGACCCAGCTTATTGATTTGCTGATATCACGGCAAAATTGTCTCAAATCTATGCTATATGATTTCTCACCATCAATTCGCACCTAATTAGCACTAGTATACTTAGTGTCAGTCAATCACGAAATTTTCATTAATCAAATTAACGAATGTATGTTCAGTCCTTTGTAATTGAGCAAGACTGATGTGTTTCTAATATTTGATATGAAATGCGGGAATATGTATATTGGCATATATGTAGAAGGACAAATGAAATGGAATGTAATAAAGGAATGGAATAAGGACTTACCAGACCTTCTAATTGCCGTTGCGATCCGGTTCGAAGGACCAATAAAATGTTCTAATTAAACCACTATAACCACTAAACCATAAAATATTCTAAATACAGCCAATTCTTCAATTAAACTCCGTCACTGATTAACGATTTAATAAATTTTTATTGTATTGGAATTTCAATTTTTCAACAAACGTATAGATTTTTCTAACAATCAATTTTCTTCCGCACCATCTAAATTCAAAGTCAACTGTTAAGTGAAAATTTCGGTACTTTCTTTTCTATACAACTTTCTCTTAATTCTCTTATTATATTTCCAGTTTTACCAGTATTTCTTTACTGTGAATATTAAGTGAAAAAATCAATTGTGAATGGATATTTAAACATGTAATGTCAAATGACAAATGTCATGTGACAACTGTCATCAGCGTAAACAACGATCGCAAACATTAGAAATTGATCTTAGATAAGTATATATTTTCCTTGTTTTGAACTCGATCCTTTGTTGCTTTTTCTTTTCAGGTTCCTGTTTTGGAGAGGCCACCGTCGCGTCGCAACAGCCGCTTAGGATGACTTTATAATAACTTTTGTTCTCCCAAAAACCGACAACTGACCCCTTTGTTTGTCAATTTTCAGGAAATGCAATGAGAGCGTTTTCGTACTTTTCCTGAATTTCCCCTACCACATGATTCAGGAAAATTCAGAAAGTACGCGAACAGACCTAGTATGTAGCAGCCGATCATCGATGTGAAGTTTGGGGATGTTAGTATATAGAGGCTCTAAAAGAATGTCTTCCAAATGCTCCGTTAGATTAGCCATTGGTATAAAGGTGAAGTTCATTTGATCTGCATAGTTTTTGTGTCCATTTATTGGCAGTGTTTGGTGGATCAAATTGCATGAGGCATTTAGTTTGAAAATACCGCTTCCCTGTAGCTCTATGTTGGTTATTCGGTTGTCACATACGATGTCCACAACAGTGTTTTCGGTCAATACGTAGATCCAGTTGTTTTTTGCCCGCAACTGAAACCATATCTCAGTTAAGGGTGTGATTTGTAGGTCACAGGCTGAAGAAAAGTCGGATACGTGGGTTAATAGTGAAATTTCACATTTGTGAATGCTTGATTGGATACTGAATATAGGATGATTTTGTGTACAAATCAAAACATGTGATGCCAGTTGTAAACATTTTTCCTGATCCTTGTCGGAGAGAGGAAAAAATTTGTCTCGGTGTAGATTGACTGCTAAGTATTCAGTAGATGGCTGAATAGTGACGGACAGATTCTTCATTGGTGTTGGAATGGGGTAAAGTTTAAGCAGTTGATAGTCCTGGGTCGATATCAATGGTAATTGGATGTCAAAGATGATATGATTACTTGTCGTTCTTGTTTTGCTGGTAGCGATGCTGCAGAACTGGTGAATAGATTCTAGTGATATAGATAGCGTTTGACCTGCCGGTAGATGTTCCTTAATAGTTTGAATTTGTTTGAGCAGCTGTGATGGTGTCAGCAGAAGAGGGCTGATTTTGCCTTGATGTGTGTTCGTAATCATTTGAATGATAAGATCTTGTATGTTTCTGAAATTGAAGAGTAGAATAGTGGTCTGCACTGCAATGGAACTGAAAATATGGGAAGTGGCTTCCATATGCATCGTTGCGTTTGCCAATTTATCAAATTGGTTTTCAATAAATTTTAACTGCTGATTGATTTAGTCACTCGCCTTTTTAATAATGTTGGAGGTACATTCAATGATTGTCGTTTGATTTTTGATTAGCTGGAGGAGGTACCTTTCATTTTTATTAATTTTTTGAATGTCTTCTTCATATTTGACAGCAAAATCTTCGTCCAGCAACCCAAACAGAAAATGAGCGGCTGAGCCAACAATATTTAATGGCGCTCGTTTGGTTCTTGATGATCAATGAGGGTATAATAATTCATTTTTGTCCTGAATTTCAGCTTGAAGATGATGGAACTGTACTATTAATGCATTGCAATATTCACTTAAATGAAGAACCTTCTCTTCTTCTAAACAAACTTCGAGTAGTTTTTTTATGTGAATAGCGATACCCTCATATTCTTGCCAGTAGTTGGTTAGGCTGTAGTATGTTACTATTTTCCACGTATCATGGGTCAATTTCACCTGTCCGACTTCTTCAAAATATATACCCGGGCTGTCCTTGAATGGCGTGATTTGGATATTCCCTTCATACGAATTTTGGTAGAGCTTCATTCCCTGACCATAAGTAAGTAGAATGATGAGGATGCATAATAGTGTTTGCAGCAGAGAAAATCGGGATCGTTTTTTCACTGATACGGTTTGTTCTTCCTCAGTTATTTGGTTGGCTGGTCTTGAGACTGCCGCGATGATTTCCGCACTCGCAGGAGCTATTCTTTTGAGTTGACTGGTGGCTGTATTGTTAATTTCGGTTTCTGGTTCCGACAGTGGTAGAGGACTGATCGTATGAACAGCCCTACGGAATATGCCTGATGATGTCTTCACATCAACAACTCCGGTCTGTTGATCTTGCCCCTTAATAACGTTAATTATTCGACCTAAACGCCATTGTAATGGAGGCAAATTATCATCTTTCAATAAAACCAAAAGACCTGGGTTTATTTTCGACTCCTTTTTTGTCCATTTGCTTCTAATTTGTAGCCCTTGCAAATATTCAGTAGACCAGCGATGCCAAAAATCTGCATGAAGAGCTCTCACGAGCTTCCATCGTTTTAAAAGAGGTGCCGTATCAGGTGTGAGGAATGGATCTGGTAACGATGTCAAGTTTTGTCCCACGAGAAAGTGGCCTGGTGTAAGGGCCTCCAAGTCGTTTGAGTTTGCTGATCGTTGGGTAAGTGGCCGGGAATTAAAAACTGCTTTTATTTGGCATACTACTGTGTTAAGCTCCTCATATGTCAATGACGCGCTCCCTAATACTCTTTTAAGGTGATATTTTGCAGATTTGACAGTGGCCTCCCACAATCCACCAAAATGTGGTGATCATGGTGGGATTCGTGACCACTCCATTCCTTCGTCACTACAAAACTCTTCGATAATGCTAAACCCTTGTTTGTTGAATAATGCATGCAACTCTTGGAGTTCATTGTGAGCTCCTACAAAGTTCGTAGCATTGTCACTGAACAATTTTGACGGACGGCCTCTCCTGGCTATGAATCTTTTCAATCCTCCTATAAAGGCTGCTGAGGTGAGATCAGATATGAGCTCAAGATGGACTGCTTTTGTGGCGAAGCAGACAAATACTGCAATGTAGTTCTTTGTTGGTCGTTTGCCACGCAGTTGAAAATGAATTTGCACTGGTCCGCAAAAATCTACCCCTACATGCAGGAATGGTTTGCATTCTTGTATCCTCTCCGCTGGTAAATCACCCATGAGCTGGGTGAAAAGTCTTGGTTTTGCTCGGGCACACACCATGCATTGTTTGACCACCTTGTTGGCCATATTTTTCCCGTTCGTGCACCAGTAGACTTGACGTGATATGTACAATAAACTTTGTGGACTGGCGTGTAAGTGTTTCACATGAAGTTGTCTGAAGATCAGCTCAGTAAATGGATGTTTTGATGAGATCAGAAAAGGATGTTTGGAGTCAAAAGATAAGGTGCTGTTTTTTAGTCGTCCACCTACTCGTATCAGACCGTCGTCATCTAAAAATGGTGCTAGAGATCGTATATTACTGTTGTGTGCGACTGTTTGATGCCTTTTTAAATTTTGTATATCATCGGCGAAATCGTGATGTTGCATAGAAGCCACAATATGTTTCAATGCTAAATTCATTTCTCTTGGATTCAGTTTTGTACTTGTTGCCTTCGTAGTGGGCCGTCTACAGTTTTGTGTGAAGCGTATGATATATGCTGTAACTTCTTGTAGACTTTGAAAACTGTTATTATGGCGTATATTTTGAATGAGCTCATTATGAATTGCAGAAACCAGAACGAATTTGGTTTGTTTCATTTCAGGCAGCTCGTTTGGGATATTGCTGTATCCTATTGGTTGTTGTTGCCACTCCCTTTTTAGGAAGCTTGGCCCGTCAAACCATAATTTGTTTGCACATAAATCCTGCGGCTGCATACTTCTTGATATAATATCAACTGAATTCTCTTTAGAGTCGACATGTAGCCAGTTATTGCCTTCAGTTAATCTTTGAATGTATGCTACTCTATTGCCTACAAATGTCGTGAATTTAGAGGATGGTGCAGCTATCCATTGTAGAACTGTCTGTGAGTCGCTCTAGTATACAGTTTGATCAATCTGGAGTTGTAATGACTCCTTCGCCTTCTTAACTAATTGGGTAAGAAGTTTCGCTGCACAGAGTTCGAGTCGAGCGATTGTTGTCGGTTTTGTTGGAGCTACTCGGCTTTTGGCGCATAGTAATACGACGATTATCTGTCGATCAAGGCCTTCAGTTCTCAAATAAATACATGCTCCATATGCATATTTGCTTGCGTCAGCAAACCCATGAATTTGCATAGATTTTGGTTTTTTGCAACTAATAACATAACGAGGTATTCTCAAATTGCTCAAGGTTGGTAGCTGTGTTCGATAGTTTTCCCAACTTGTTTGCAGCTCTTTGGAAAAGGGTGTATCCCAATCAATTTTAAGCTCCCAGAGCTGCTGCATAAATATCTTTGCTAAGACAATGACTGGATTGACCAAGCCTAGTGGGTCAAATAGCTGAGACATTTGAGCTAACACAATGCGTTTTGTTAACTGTTGCTTAGCTGGTAAGTGCGTTATGTTCACCGTAAAGTTGTCAGTGGAAGGTTCCCATATAATGCCTTAGGTTTTAATCACGGCATTTTCTTTCTCAACTTGTACTATATCGAAGTTGATAGCCCTGTCTTGCACGGGCACAGAGCGTAAAATATTGGTGTTGTTTGAGCACCATTTGTGCAGTTTAAACCCACCACGAGAAAGCAATTGTGTGATTTGTTCCTGTAGTTTGAGTGCTTCTTGGAAGTCGTTGGTGCCAGTAAGAAGATCATCAATGTAGAAATCTCGACAAAGAACTGTAGCTACAAACGGATAAGTTAGGTTTTCTTCATCTGCCAGCTGCTTTATGCACTTGGTTGCCAAATAAGGAGCGCTTCGCGTCCCATAAGTGACCGTTTTCAATTTATACGTCTGAATTCTCTCTGTTGTATTGTTTTGCCAAAGAATGAGTTGAAACTTTTGATCATCTTCGTGTACCAGGATCTGACGGTACATTTTTTGTATATCGGCCGTCATGGCATATTTATGTGTTCGGAACCTTAAGAGGATACTAAATAAGTCATCCTGTATAGTTGGCCCAGTGTGCAAAATATCATTTAAGGAGAAGTTTGATGAAGTTTTGCATGAGCCGTCGAATACTACACGGATTTTGGTAGTTAGGTTCTCTGGCCGTAAAACACAGTGGTGAGGAAGGTAGTAGTGGGGTTCTTTTTCCTCTGATTCGTTGACGAGTTCCATATGATGTAATGACAGGTATTCCTGCATAAATTTGGAATACTGTGCTTGCAAGACTGGGTTCCTTGCAAACCGTTTTTGTAGCCTGCGCAGACGTTGCTCTGCTAACTGCCTTGAATTTCCCAGTGAAGAAGGAGACTGACTAAATGGTAATCGAACAATAAATCGGCCGGCACTGTTTCGTGAAACTGTGGATGCAAAAAGCTCTTCACATTCCCTTTCAGCTTCCGACTTGGTTGTAGTTGCATTGTCAACGTCTTCGATTTGCCAAAACCTTTCTAGCTATTGCTCCATGTGGCTTGTGATGCCACAGAAACAGCTTACTGTGTCAATATCTTTGATTTTTCCAAGTACCGTCCAACTTAATTCGGTATTTTGAAGATATGGAAGATTGGGTCCCAGAGACATCAGCAAGTGTGATATCTGGTCGAAGGAGCCACTTTTGAATGTCGAATTGCTTCTCTGGATGTGTAGATGTGATTTCTGGGATTACAAACGCTTCTAATGGTGTGGAAAAGCTAGAGATACGAGAATGCAATTGTATGAACACCCGTTTAGAAGCTCGTTGTGTTGAGTTGGTGATTCCAGTGATTCGCTGGTTTTCCTTAGTCCCTCGTAATCCTAGACATCTGTACAGTCTGTCGGTGATCAAATGTACTTGCGAGCCAGAATCAAGAAGAGCTCTGGCTTGCACTTGTTCTCCATATACATTTTTGATGTTGACCAGTGTTGTACCCAAGATAACGTAGGATACCTTATTGCCCTTTGTAAGGGTACTTGTAAGAGCCTTGTCTGCGGTTGCCGCTTTGTTTGAAGCAGACGTTGTGTTGTCACCATAACTATCTTCCGGGTGCAGTAAAGTGTGATGCCGTTTATCACACTTCAGGTAGCTGCGCGAAGTGCATGTCTTTACTGAGTGACCAGGTCGAAGATAATTAAAACATAATTGCCACTTTGAGACACATTTCCTCTTGTCTTGTAAGCTTAGGTTGAGAAATGCACTGCACTGTCGTACTTGGTGGGTGCCCTTACACATTTTGCAAGTTGCACTTGACGTAGTTAGTGCCGTTCTTGATGAACCTTTGCTTGGGAGTTTGTTAGCCTTTACGCCTATGGCTTCCAAAGATTGGAAGCAAAATTCCAAGAACTCCAAGAATTGACTCACTGTTGGTAGCTCTCTGGGTGCCTTCAAAGATCGTTCAAAGGCGATGTGTGTGGAGCAATCAAGTTTCTTTAGAAGAAGAAAGACAATGAGAGGATCTCAGTGTTCCACTCTAACTTCTAAAACGTGCAGCCCTCGAACGCATTCTTGAGAAACATTATGAAGCGCCTTGATGTTATTTGCAGTTTCGTTAGTAATAGATGGCTGAGACACTAATTTGTTCAGAATGGAATTGACAAGAAGACGTTTATTTTCGTAACGTTCTTTAATCAAGTTCCATGCTGGTGTGTAATTCTTGTCGCATACTGACAAGTGTTTAATTAATGTCTCAACTTCCCCCACGTGGTTGGTTTTTAGATACCAAAGTTTTTGGCGGCACCCAAATTACTTTGGTCGATGAGTTGACTGAACAAGTCATAAAATTCTTGCCAGCGTAAATAATTTCCATCAAACTGGGGAAGTTGTATCCGCGGCAGCTTGATGTCCGATGGTTTTGCGGGGACACGGGGATGTACAAAATATTTATTCATGTGCGGAAAATTAGTTTACGTGGGAGTCGGAATGATTCTTAACAACCTTGTAAATGAAACTTTTCCAAAAATGTGTCTTCTTTAAACAAAATTGTATATCCACAATTACAATCATTAGTTTTCCTGTCACCACAACCACTTTGGTTGATACATGGCAAGCTACTTTTACCTGAATTCGAAGATAAAGACCCTGAACCTCGGTTCAAAAAAGTTAAACTTTCATTTAGTACCTTGTAAGATAACAGTACACTTTTTATAACCGAATATCTTATCACTAACCGTAATAATGAATAATTGTGTGCTTCAGAAAGACACATTGAATTTTCTCTGATTTCTCTTAAAAGAACATTCAGAGAGATCTAAAAAAAAGTCAGGCGAGGAATTTATTGTTTCCTCTAAATGTTTGATTATATCACCTACATTCATTTTTTAATCAGCTAGGTTTAAAACTAACTTACTTACCAAAAGTAGTGATGTTAAAATTATGCAAATATTTCAGTTCTCCTGCTTCACGCTATCTACAGTTTACTGCTGCTTCTATTTCAGCACTCTCCTTCTGCAGCTGGCTAATTCTGTAATAGTTTCACGCTCTCTACAGCTGATTACTTCTGCATTGGTTTCTCTGCAACTGGCTCAATAGGCTGCTGCTTCTATTTTCAACACTCTCCTTCCTGCAGTTGGCTGATTCTGTAGCAGTTTTACGCTTTCTACAGTTGGATACTTCTGCGTTGATTTATCTGCAATTGTCTGCTTCAGGTTAGCCTATCTCCGACGTTTATCTGTTTGTGGCTCTCTGAAACAACAAATTTAAAATATAATTAAAAGGTTAAAAATATGACGAAACATAAATACTTACCGAGAATATTGGTTTCGATGTTACCTGGTCGCTTTCCTACCAATATATTTTTCATGAATTGTATACCAAAAACTGAAAAAAATTACTATAGTACCGAAAGATGTGCCTTAAAAGACTATAAAGACTAAAGACTATAAAGTAAGACTATAAAGACTAAAGACTATAGTACCTGCAAGACGGCAGGAAATAAACTGTAATATTCGACGAATTCAAGATCCTTGTTGAAATGATAATACGTATTTTATCACCTAAATCCCAGACACAATTTTTTTTAATGACTTCTGGTGACAGTTAATGCACTTAGTTCGTCAATGCATATTTCAAGTTTGCAAACAAGTTATATTGAAATGATGTCGAGTATTTCACCCCATAAATTCCACGAAAATATTTCGCTAAGTGCATGATGTCACTTAGCACACATTATTTCAAGTTTGTAACAAAGTTGCACCGAAATGATAACTAGTATTTTAGCCCATAAATTCCACATAAATATTTTATTGAGCACACAACAGCAGTTAATTTCTCGATAAATTTTCAACATTGGCGCAAAGTTGCACTATTAATTTGATCAAAATTTTTCAAATTCTGTGCAATAAATTTCATGGATTTATTCGTTATAAATCTTTATTTACGATGATACTTGTGAAAAAAAATATTTTGTTACACTGAAAACAATGACTGCATGGAATATTGTTAAAATCCCAATAGGAGCCAAACTGGTTCCGACAAATCATATATAAACTCAACTATTTTTAGTAAAAGTCAATCAGAAGTACCAGTTAACTCAAAAGGTGTAAAAATTGTAAGTTTTTCTTGAAATTGTAATTTCGGTTATAGCCAATTCTATGTTTCATTCTATATCTCATCTTCCTATTTTTTATAGGCATCCCTACTAAATGCAATCGGCAAGGGTAATGTTGATACCCTGCTAACAACCAGCATGCCGGAGGAGGGAAAAGCATACAAGGTTCGGGAATTCAAGCTTTTGAAGACGAAATATAGGAGTCGGTTAGCGATGTATCTCGAAGAGGATAAATAATATTTCCTGCCTGTACGTTTCGCCAACGGATTAAAAACACAGAAGAATGTCAATCAGTTGAACCAAAGCATCTCAAGCCTCTAGTTTATCTACTAGGGGAAGGACGAAACTAAAGGAGGTTTTTTAAAAATACGTTTTGAGGGACAAAAATAAATGAAATGTGAAAACAAAAAAAATCAAATATCAATATTATCAATATTAAAAAAACAAAAATCGAAAATATAAAATGAAAGTCAATATTGTCAATATTATAGAGCAACAAAATTAAAAAATGTAAAAAAAATATCAATATCAATAAATATCTTTGTCTACTTGTACATACAAACCGCTTTTCATTTCGAAATTTAGACCTGAGTTCATTAGCATTGCCGCCCCAATTCAATGAAATTGAAATTCTATTCTTATCCACATTTCAGCTTGTTTTCAAATTGTTTACATTCCACTTTCTCTTTCATGAATGCATTATTATTGCTCCGTAATCAATTCAAATGTATTCAAATATTCATCGAAGATATAAATATCTTCATGTCTGTTACCTGTTTTACAAATGACTTAGCTCTTAACTGGTTCAGCACGCAAGTTCATTCATTTCTCATTGATATCGATTTCAAAATTATGCACACTAAATTCATCGTAATAGTACTACGAGACGTTTTTTTGTTTACTATGAAGCGAACCTGATCAGCATTTCTCTCAAGTTTAAATTATGCAGTTTTAAAAATCAAACAATCGCATTAAGCAGCGGGGCATAAAAAACCAAAGAGCATGAAAACAAGCACCAATACTACGAGTTCTAAGATCATGAGGCCATAGCCCCAAACACCAATACCCAATGCACCAGATATCAAGGTCACAGCTACCAGCAACCAAACTGCTACCCCAAACCAAACCAAAAACCAATAGCAATCATTCTCCCTGTCAACCCAACAAACAACGCCTCAAACGAACAATTTTTGTCTACAAAACTAAAAAAAGTCTAGCGCATCAGCACCGCTAGCAAACTAATTTTCGAAGAAATTGTCTTTGAGTGGCAAAAAAGTGTGGAAAGACGTAATACACTGTTTTGTAAAATCATATCAACCATTCCTTTTCCAAAGCAACAAAACTCATCTACAACACAAATGATGAAAATGTTCAGTGCTGGCAACACTTTCCCAACGAAGCAGCAATAAGTTTACCTTTACAAGCTAGTACTTAAATCAACTAAGCCTTTATCAGCTTATGTCCTCGCAGGATTTCATCGAAAATTTCAGCGGTCAAACGTTGCTTGAGGCAGCCATCCGAAAAATGTTCAAAACTCGGAAAATATAAAAATTGATTCCTTATTTTTATTGTAAATGGCTAATGCTGGTTAGCCTGTATCAACAGCAAAGCATAATACATACCAAATCTGCTTCACGTTAAGTTAAACCCAACCAGTAAATTTCGTTTCGATTGAATCACTGCGCTGGAAGTTGTACGGGTGGAAAGAATTTTAGGGCTACCACCCTCAAAACTTTTCAAATTTTTAAAGCGTTAATATTTGTTGTTAATTTTTATTGCAGGATCTTTTTCATTTGGAAATCTAATGACATAATCGCTCAGTAAAGAAATTAAACAAAATTACAAAAATGGTCATAGCTGGCAGCCCTTTCATGATTTTTGTACGAAATTTCTACGACATTTGGTTCACAGTAAGTTCCATTTACTGGATGAATTTCGTTCTGATTTCTACACTGGACCGTAAGTTATAGCGAAAAAAGCTTTATTTTGCTGAGCAAATTCGCAAGATTTAGGAGATAAAAATCACCATAGCTGGGAACTCTATTCTAATTTTTCAGCCAAATTTTCATCAATTGCTATCTAAGGTAAGATCCAAGTACTGTAACCAAGTTTCAGGAGCCTGCCGTTGCTACAGAGTTACCCGCACTATCTTGAAAATCCACGTGCGCTAAATTTTAGTCAACATTAATACGCTCTGCAAATTTCACGATGATCCATTGTTTTTCTTAGAAGTAATGACAAATCAAAATTTGAAAAAAATCCTTGCCTACTTTTAGGCATGCTGCACCCACACACGGCTCAAAATTTCCAACATTTGAACATAAACAAGCTTGAAACATAATAAGTTTTCATTCCCAAACATTTGTTTTAACAAACAATTTCACTGCTTGGAAATATAGGAGTACCTGAAAATTCGCTAAAACGCTCGCCGCCGCCAAAAGGTTTAGGATATCTGAATTCCAGCAAGTCATGAACCTACTTACTGTATACATCTACGTCCTCCGAGAATTTCAGCTCAAAAATATGTATATAAAGAAATATGAATTTTTGGCGAAACGAGTTTAATACTAATTTTTTTCGAAAATTAGTAAAAATGACTCAAAGCCAATTTTTGGTTTTAGCGATGCGGAATGCGGAGGTGATATTGATGGATGAAAGTCAACATCTGGCTTTGCATTTATATTGCAAGGTGGTGCTATTTCGTGGTGCTCCCAGTCGCAAAAAAACACTTGGGATCTTATCAGCAGAGTTAGAATTATCATCAGCTGTCCTAGCGATCCAAGAAGTTATATGGTTATAAGAATTTCAGTGTGATTTTTTCCAAATAGTTTATTGGAAATTGAAATATACTGCGATAGTAAAAGTGCGATTCAAATTTTAGCTTATGGAGGAGCGTCATCATCAAGAACTAAACATGTTCACATCAAGAACAAGTTTCTTGAAGAAAATATTATTTATTTATTTATTTAACCAAAACAAGGTAACAAAACAGTGACAAATGTAAACTTAAACTGTTTTCCTTAACCTAAATTACAATAACATTTCTAAGTGTCAGTTGACTTTATTGTCTGGTAGTTAATTCAATATGGTAAGAGAAAGAGTTTGGATTAAGAATTTAAAGCAGTATATAATTTTTTTTGAATAAAGGTTTAGAGATAGAAGAGGAATAGTGCTCCGAAACATTGTCAAATATTTTGCAGCATCGATTTATCGGCTCCCTGTCTCCATAGATAGTGTGATGTTGATGCTCATTGAGGAGACGTGTGTGCCTAGTTTGTCTTACAGGATTATTGAAAGTGATTTTATTACTAAGATATTCTACGTTAACCAAACCTCTAATAATATCGAAGACGAAGCATGAGGATAGTACCGCTCTCCTTGAAGATAGTGTTGCCAGATTTAAGAGTTTAAGTCTGCAACTATAAATTGGAAGACTTTCGAAATCATGTGGATTAAAGAGATCTCTCAAGGCAAAAAGAATGAACTGCTTTTGGACAGATTCCAGTTTATTGCTATGGATATCGAAAAAAGGATTCCAGACGATGCAAGCGTATTCGAGTAGAAGGCGAACTAAAGACATAAACAGAGACCTTGTAGCCCATACGTTCCTAAATTCTTTTGCACGTCTTTTAATGAATCCTAGCTGCTTGCTAGCTCTAGCAAGAACTCTGTCATACTGAAGATTGAAACGCAGCTTTTTATCCAGGATGACACCGAGATCCACGACACTATCAACATTTTTCAGGAGCTGATTATTCAGGTGATATTCGAAATTAAGAATAGAGGTCTTGCGGGAAAAACTTATGGCATGGCATTTTTCAACGTTAAGAGTAAATTTATTCTGCTCACACCATTCCACCAGTGACTGAAGTTTCAGCTGGAGAAAATTTACATCTGATTCCGACTGAATAGGGTGATATAGTTTCAGATCATCTGCATAAAAAAGGTGCGGAATGTCGGATAACACCTCCGAGAGATCAGAAACAAAAACATTGAACAGAAGCGGCCCTAGATGGCTGCCTTGAGGTACCCCAGATGAGACGGTCATTTTTTTGGAAAGACGGCCTTGGAATTTAACGTGTTGCGTTCGATCTCGAAGGTAACAATTCAACCAGTTTAGAAGGCTTCCTGAAATGCCAAATTTTTGGAGTTTATGTTTCAAAATGCCATGGTCAACGCGGTCAAAGGCTTTACTGAAGTCAGTGTATATAGTATCGATTTGATGCCCTTTTTCCATATTACAAAGCACATTTGAGACTATTATCATTAGGTTGGAGGAAGTAGACCGGCCTTTTCTGAAGCCATGTTGCTGCTCGTTTAGGAGAGGATCAATAACTAAGTAAGTTTGTCACAAACAATTTTTTCTAACAGCTTAGGTATAGCTGACAAAATGCCGATGCCTCTATAATTTTCTACTGAGCGTTTATCACCACTTTTAAGAATCGGCGTGATATGGGCTGATTTGCAGAAACGCGGAAACGTACCGCATGACAGCAATTTATTGAAAATTGTATACAAGGGTGATATGATCGTTTCTGCACACTTAACTAGGAAGCTTGGAGGTAATAGATCAGGTCCAGGGCCCTTTTTCATATCAAGTTCTATCATGGCCCATTGCCAACGAAAACATCGTTTTAAAATATGTTTCAACAGACGAAATGACTGCAGATATGTTAACATATGCAATGACGCCAGCAAAAAAAATGAAATTCACTCAATATCTTGGTCTCCAATAGATGCACTTTCTAAAAATTTTGGAATAATTTGATCAATGAACTTCAATTTTGTAACTTAAAGTTGATTACTACATTTTACATTGTTTGTTTTTTTATATACATATGTTTATGATTTATTTACTCAATATGAATTTGAAATTTAGGAGGTGTATTGAAATAAATTACAAATTGTTTATATATGGCCACACTAAATATAACTTGGACTTGCAGACTTACCAAAAATAGTAGCTAGTTGCATAGCTAAACCCGTGTCTTTAAGTCCAAACAGTTTTTCACTGCAATTTACATACTTCCGGGCCTTAAGTCCTTCAATGGCATCATCGGAAATGACACTCTTAAACAACTCGAAGCCATAATCGACAAAAAAAAAACAGTTTACTCAAGTCAAAACCAGATGTAGAAATTCCTCTAAAAGAGAAACAAAAAAACTCTAGCGCACCTGAACCGCTAGAAACACTAATGTTCGAAGAACAGTAGAAGAATCGTGCAGGTTTTGAGTGCATATTCCACCACATGCGCTGCTTATTACGGCCAAATTGTTTCAAATGCCACGTTTTACTTTTGTCTCAAGAATGCATTATAACTCATATGGTAGAAGGTTTCAGATATTACCACTGGCATGAATTTCAACGTATATGAGAGCAAAACACGGGTTAATTATATTCGTTATCAGTTGCTTATATCACAAAATTTTGAAAGCAGCATCTCAGATAATATCAATGAAGAAAACGCTCAGTGCCTGCAGCACTGTAACTGAAGTTGGAGTTTGGGGCTGCGATCCGAAAAATTTGCAGGACTTTGGGGTTATTTATTTTCATTGTAAATGTTTCCGGTATGAATACTAATTGTAGGCATTTATTGATACAAAAGTAGCACAACCGACTCGTGCTGGCAACCTTTCGCCAGTATCAAAGCCAAGAATATATCATATTTGCTTCACGTTGTTATATAACATTTGAAGTTATAGGAGTATAAAGAAATTTAGGGTTACCTGCAGCGAGTTTTTTCAAATAATCGAAAGCTTAATATTTGCTGTTTATTGTCACTACAATATCATAACCAATTGAAAATTCTACGATAAAACCGCTTAATAAAGATATTGCAAACAAACACAAAACCAACAATAGCTGGCAACCCTATCATGGCTTTTCAAGCAAATTAGGCTTGAATAATGTTTATAATAGGTTCCAGTAATTTCATGACTGCACTGGAAGTTATAGGGCAAAAAGTTTTATTTTCCTGAGCGAATTTTCAAAACCAAAGACACAAAAATTACCATAGCTGGCAGCACCAATCGAATTTTTCAACCAAATTTCTATCAAACAGAGTTTAGAGTAAGGTTCAGCTATTGTGTCAGTTTCATGAAAATCTGGGAACTTATTCACATTCCATAGGGCAAAAAGCATTTTTTTTTGTTTGTAATTTTTCAAGATGGCACCACTGGAACAGAGTTGCCCACAATTTAAAATCGCTTCTATCAGACCTGGTTCTACTTAAGTCCAATGCATTCTGTAAATTTCTTGATTCGTGAGTTCCCGTGAACAGAAGTTTTTGTAGCTAAAAATATAGGTTAACTGAGAAGGGGTTACCGTTCTTGTCCGACATGACATTTCCAAAGTTTTACTTTGTCTGTGTAGATTAAGCATAAGATTTGTATACAGATTGGTTTTATTGTAGAAACGGACAATTGTTAGGATATTCGATGGTTTGAATGTTATCACTTCCAAATTTTAATTGTTTCAAATTTAAGACACCTAAATTATCATAGCTGGCAGCTCCAACCGAATTTCGCAACCAAATTTCTATTAAACGTGGTTTGAAAAAAGGTGCAGCTACGGTGTGAATTTCGTCAAAATCGAACGATTCAATCAGAATTTATAGGGCTAAAAGCAGTTATCTTTTTAGTGATTTTTCAAGATGGCACCACTGGCACAGAATCACCCGCATTTCAAAAGCACTTCTATCAGACCTGGTCCTACTCAAGACCAATACATTCTGCAAATTTCAATAAATTCTGTTCATCGGATCGTGAGTTTTCGTGAATAGAAGTTTTTGATGCTAAAACTATAGGTAACTTGGGCAAGGGTTACCAGGCGTGCCCGTTATACCATATCAAATTTTTTTTTTGTCTTTGTTAACAAAGCACAAAATTCACATATGAGTGGCTTTTTTTTAAGAAACGTCATTTTTTCAAGAGAGACGATGATTTGGAGGTTTTCACTTTCAGTGTCTGCCCTAGCGTCAGGGTTGCCAGCACGCTCATTAAAACGTACATTTATCTACAACTAAATAAAACAAACATGTCCTGAAAATTTCATAATCATGGAATAGCTCTGTCAAAAGTTATCGCAATTTAAAAATTTTCAAATTTTCCCGTTCTCTTTTTAGGCACCCAGCGCACACATGGGGTTAAAAAATTCCAAAATATAATCCGATTCACATGTAAAACTTGTTCGGAATTTATGCCGTCAACTTTATTTTGGCAAAATTATTTGTGTACGGAATAATAGGTATATTAAAAAAATCACTGAAATGGCCGCTGGCGCCAAAGGGTTAAAGATTAGTAACTTTTTGTGAGACCTGGCACTATTTTGCATATACATCAATGTGTCCTGAAAATTTCAGCTCAATCGGATGGCGCGTTCCTGAGATTTTTGCACTGAAATTTTTTGATGATATATATATATATATATATATATATATATATATATATATATATATATATATATATATATATATATATATATATATAGAAATATGAATTTTTGGCCAAAGTGATTTTAATACTAATGTTCTTCTTCGAACATTAGTAAAAAGTCTAGCGCATCAGAACCGCTAGAAAACTAATTTTCGAAGAAGTTTTCTTTGAGTGACAAAAAAGTGTGGGAAGACGTAATACACCTTTATGTACAACCATTCCTTATCCCAAGCAACAAAACTCAACTATAACACAAATGATGAAAATGTTCATTGCTGGCAACAGTTCCCCAACAAGCTCATATTTAAATCAACTTATCCTTTGAATTTCGTTCTCATCGGAGGATTTCATCGAAAGTTTCAGCGGTAAAACGTTGTTTCAGGCGGCCATCCGAAAAATGTTCAAAACTCGGAAAATTTAAAAATTGGTTTTTTATATTTATTGCAAATGCTTTGCATATGAGTACGTAATTTGAAGCATCTGTTGGTGCAATATTTACAAAAGTGGCTAATGCTGGTTACTCTGTATCAGCAGCAGAGCAAAATATATACCAATTTTGCTTCACGTTAAGCTAAACCCAACCAGTAAATTTCGTTTCAATTGAATCACTGCGCTGAAAGGTATACCGGTGAAAAGAATTTTAGGGTAACCACCCTCAAAACTTCTCAAATTTTTAAAGCGTTAATATTTGTTGTTAATTTTCATTGCAGGATCATTCTCATTTGCAAATCTAATGACATAATCGCTCAGTAAAGAAATTTCACAAAATTACAAAAATGGGAATAACTGGCAGCCCTTTCATGATTTTTGTACGAAATTCCTATGACATTTACTTCCTACTAAGGTCCATTTACTGCACGAATTTCTTTTTGATTTCTACACTGGACCGGAAGTTATGGGAGTAGTAAGACAGGCACCACGCCATATAATTTTACTAGCGTAAAGAGTACCACAAAATCGCCAAAGTGCCACCATACGCCCCCCGTGTATTTAGATAGCTGAGTGCCACCACGATCTTGGCTGGAGGCGGGATGGAAGTGCTGACGAGGAGTTGAGCGATGTGTGCTGGTGATGTGAAAGAGTGAGAAAAGCAGATGGAAAACAGCTTTTTTTCGAGAGAATGGGCGTTGGGTGCGAGGAGTTGAGTGTATGGTGTTTTCAGACTACGTCATCAGAATTCCGCGCTTTGCATTGCCCTGACTCGGGTTGAATCGTTCGAATGGGGGGGCTACTTCCCGCCTTTTTTCTCTTGAAAAGCTTTACTTGTTGGATGGATGTGAGACTTATTCTCTTGGTAAGTTCCACAAGTCCCACCTCCATTTAGACGGGGAGCTTGTCCACGTGTGTGGAGATTCGCCGGCCGATACGTGAAAAAAAAAAAAAAATACGTATGATCTTTGCCGCCGCCACCGCGGCTGCAGCCGTCATAATCCTCTTCTAGAGGAAATGTCTATGCGATTCCTGCTGCATATGCATACGAGGCGACCGAATTAGTCACAAGCAGAAAAACTCAAGTGTACGTAAACTGTGCCGCCGTCGTCAGTATGCAAACATACATATCCATTTAGCCAGAGACTTGCCGGTCGATACATGAAGAAAAGAAGATAAAACTCATGGTTGTAAGCTAATGATGCATCTTACGTTTCACCTGATCTGGTTTTAAGTGAAGCGCCAGGCACGATGGCGCTATCCGCTATATTGGGTTCATTGTAAATGATGAATGAAAATTCCGGTCGAGATAAGACGGTTAAGATGTCGACGGCCAGATAGCTATTAATTCTTTTGATTCTGCTTTGCACATTTTCCCGTAAACCATGAATGAATATACTGATCGAGATAAGACGATTAAGACATCGAGAGCCAGACGGTAATCAATAGCACGTCTTCACGTATGAACGAACGGGTGCAGGTTTTTTACGGAAGGTGATGATCTCGCGACTTGCATACGTTTTTTCGTGTTGATTTGTACACAATCTTTGATTAATGAATGAATTTTATATTTTTGAAAATACATTTGACGATATGGTAGTAATACTTTTGACGATATGGTAGTAATACAATAATGTGTTTGGTCACCCCTTGACCGGCATCACCTAAAGTGAAACAAAACCAGCTTTAACAGCAATGGGACACATAGTATAGTGAGGGTAATAAAAGATATTCATAGTCATGAAAAAACGAATACAAAATTTTTATTGCCAATATTTAAAATGACTTTGATCACATTTTTACACTTCTTTCGTAAATTTAAGTTTCAGGAATCCGCCTCTGGATTCAATCACACCTTCAAACAGCATTAGCCCTGGTTCTTTGTTGAGCTCCTCTATTTGACGTTGCGTCTTGATTTTCTCTGAAAATCGCGGAGGGAGAAAAACAAATTTGTCCGGGTGTAGGTGAACTGCTACTCTATTTCCAAACTTTGTATTAACAAGCCTGAAAAATTTTATTTTGTACTCCTTCCCAATTTCCAGAGAAATCACCGAAGTTAAGGTGTCCTGACTTCCTTCCGCAATCGTATTAAGCAGCTCGAATACACTCTGAAATTAAAAACATTAAAAAGAGCTTATAATTTTAACCTAAGATAAAAATGATATTTTTAGCACTTAACATTTTTACTTGACTCCTAGTAGAGGTGAACTCATGAAAAATCCTAACCAAGCGCCCTTTATATACGCTTCTACAATTCTTTTTTCTCAAAAAACAACCATCCCTTTAAGCATTAAATTCGAACACTAGTCTTACTAGTCTAACCGTCGTTTGCAATCCATTAATAAGATGATATATTTATCATGCTGAGAAAATGATGCGATTCTTACACTACACTACAATGTAAGGATAATATGGTAAATAGATGAGATCATAGACATTGTTGCAAGCCATGTTGAATATACTTAGATCTTAAAGGTTTTATTTAGTATGTCTGGAAGGTATTACGTTTCTTACATTACATTGCATTGCATTGCAATGTTCACCTGAGTATAAAATTTAAATTCGATTACTTGTCATACTAGTCTCGGTGTCTCGGGGTCGTATAGTTCTAAGCTGACATATTTATCATGCTGAGAAGATAATACGTTTCTTACATTACACTACAATGTAAGAATATGGCATGTTCAAATCTTTTTTATTGAAAGAGGGGGTTAGTAAAATGGTATAAAAACGAAGCATCAAAAGCCGAGATTTACACTTCATCGAACCACAGAGCAGGGTTTGAAGATCAGCCAGATCAGGTCCAGCCGCAGAGTAGGATTTGAAAAGCAGCCAGCCCCGAGCGGGAATTGAAGACCAGCCAGCCCAGAGCGGGAATTGAAGACCAGCCAGCCCAGAGCGGGAATTCAAGACCAGCCAGCCCAGAGCGGGATTTGAACACCAGTCAGTCCAGAGCGGGATTTGAACACCAGTCAGTCCAGAGCAGGGTTTGAAGACCAGCCAGTCCACATCGAACCACAGAGCAGGATTTGAAGACCAACCACTTCAGAGCAGGAATTGAAGATCAGCAGCTGGATTTTGATGACATCAATTGAAGCAACGCTTCTTAAAGAGAGGTGTCGGCTACTAGAGGAGCTTATCCGCAACACGGACAAGTTGCTCAGTCATCAATTGACAGCTGGAAAGAAAGAGGGGGAGCCAAAAAAAGTAAAATCTAGAGCAACATCGGAGGTAGTCACTAAAAAAAAAATAATTTCTAAAAGGAAACCTCAAAGTAAGATAAGAATAAGGCCGATTACGCCAATTTTGTTAGGGCTAATCAAGCGTAAGGAGGAATTTAAAAAAAAATATGTATTTTGAAAACATTTTAAGTTATTTGAATAGTGCATCAATTCTAGGATGTGATTTTTTTATCTCTAGCTTAAGTAATTCCGTGAAGGAATTAAAAAATAAAAATTTTAGATTTTCAATACAGCAGAAGTATACTCTGCTGGAATTTTTAACAAAATTTTCAATAAACTTCAACATACCTCTCACGAACTGTGTGGTGAGGGAAGCGTTTGAATTTATAAGTAGTAGCGATGGTGGAGAAAATAACTCCCCGGTTGAAAATCTTGGTTTGAATAATTTTCCAAGTACTTCTAGTGAAATAGTACAGTGTGGCGGTGGTACGACCTCTACTTACGAGCTATTGCACAAGAATAGAAAGTTTTACAAAAAATTCAATGTTGAGGGTGTGAAAATGACTTTTCGATTAAACGATTTTTCTAGCGCTTCTGAAGACCCTTTCAAAAGTTTAGAGAAGGTATTTGATGATGTAATTAAAGAGTTAGTTGCAAATTCCTCTAGAGATAGTAAAGTAGGTTTTAATATCACACTTCCAAATACCCCTGAAATAAAACCAATTTGGTGTTCCTTTAGACCTGTTAGTGATATAAGTGGGCACTACATAGTGGGGTTAATATCAAATGTGAATCAGTCAAATTCAGCTTTCCTTTCAGATAATATCATGGAATTAAAAGCAGATATTATCAATTTCCCTAAAGCGGCTGGTAGAATGAAGGCTAATTCAATGCAGGAATCTGAATTCTTAAGTAGAAAAAAAAGTGTAATAAATGTATGTATTGAAAATGCGGTTGACTGTCTTCCGCGCAGTATATGCTATGCAATCGAAATGTACTCGCCAAAATTTCATACTGTTAAACAAAACAGCAAATCCTTTGAACAAGCATTGAATAAAAAAGTGGGAAAGTTGTGTAAAGATGCAAACGTAACTCTTCAAGAAGACGGATGTATTCTTCAAGATCTCTATAAGTTTCAGAAAGCATTGGAATATTACCAAATAATAGTCTTTGATGATGCGAATGATTCAAATTCGGTAATTTTTAAACTTAGTCCGGGGAAGAGCTCAGTGAAGAAAATTTACCTCTATTATTCGAAAGTTTTAAAGCACTTTTATGTTATTACATCTGTAACTGGTTTTTTCGATAAAGATTATGTATGTCTGCTTTGCGATAAAATTTCAAATCGAAAAAGTCACAAATGTTGTATGAAATGCCGATACTGTATTTTATACCCTCCATGTCAGTTTACTGATAAAGTAAAAAAATGCTACGAGTGCAATCGTGAATTCAGAGGTGAAAAGTGCTTTCTCAATCACTTAACAAATAAAATCGAAGATAAAAGTGTGTGTGAAACATTCAAGATATGTAATCTCTGTCTCAAATTTATCGTTTACGATAGAAAACGGGATAAAGATCACACTTGTAACGAATATTACTGTCAATTTTGTTCGAAAGTTGTTCCTGAAGATCACTTATGTTATATTAAACCATACTCTGGAAAGAATATGAAATTTTTACTGATATTTTTTGATTGCGAAAGCACCCAAGATACTTCTTTTCAAGGCAGTTCCACTTCGTTTGTGCATGATGTTAACTTGATAGTTGCACAACAGGTTTGCAATAATTGTTTTCAAGACACTGACATAAACAGACATTGTGAAGTCTGTGGTGTTAGACGACATATTTTTGAATATGGTGCCAAAAACAGTTCTGTTATATCCAGGTTCATCGATTACTGTATGCAAGATTTTAAATTTGTGAATAATGTGTTTTGTATTGCACACAATTTACAAGGCTATGACGGGCACTTTTTAATCTCGGAGCTATTAAAAAGAAAAATGAAAATTGATCCTATTATGAACGGGACGAAGATAATGAAGCTAAAATGTGGTAAAGTATCTTTTATAGACTCTTTGAATTTCTTGGCCTTTCCTCTTTCCAAATTCCCTCAAGTTTTTGGATTTACCGATTATATGAAAGGGTACTACCCTTATTTTTTTAACACCATGACTAATATTAATTACGTCGGAAAATACCCGGAACCTGAAATGTATGGCTACAACACTATGAGGGTTGATGAAAGAGAGCATTTTTTACAATGGTATAAAAATTCAGCTAAGGGGATTTTTGACAACAGGAAAGAAATGTTGAAATATTGTATGAACGATGTTGACATATTACGGCTCGGTTGTCTGCAATTCATGCAGGAGTTTCGCAACATAAGTGGTGTTAATCCTTTCGTGGAGAGTTTAACTATTGCTTCAGCCTGTATGCTTGTTTTCAGAAAGAACTTCCTACCAAAAAACACGCTAGGTTTAATGCCTAAAAATAGATATTTTAATGCTGGAAACCAGTCCAGAATTGCATACAAATGGCTTGTTTGGATGAGTAAGAAAACAGGAAACGAAATTTTATCGGTCCTAAATAGGGGGGAAGTTAAATTAGAAAAAAGCGGGTTACAGGTAGATGGATTTGATCCTAAAACAAATACCGTGTATGAATTCCTAGGATGTTTCTATCATGGGTGCGATAAGTGTTTTAAAATAGAGCACCTCTCTGATAGGTCAAATTATAATCTTACAAACTTGAAACAGAGGAATGAAAGCACTCTTAAAAGACTTGAAGTGATTAAACGCTCTGGATATAAACTTGAATATACTTGGGAATGTAGTTTTAGGAAATACTTGGAAAAAAACAAAGAGATAAATAATACATTAAATGTGTGTATCACAAATTATTCTCTACCACTTAATCCACGAGATGCAATTTACGGGGGTCGTACTGAGGTCTTCAAACTGAATCATATGGCTGCAAAAGGTGAAATTATGAGGTATTTGGACTTTACCAGTCTCTATCCATACATTAATAAATATTCTCCTTACCCAATAGGTCATCCTGATATTTTACGTAATGACAACATCCCCCCCATTTCAGATATTCTTTCTATGCATGGCTTTATCAAATGTTCGGTTTTAGCACCTACTACCTTACATCTTCCGGTTCTACCTTTCAGAACTAATAAGAAGCTTTATTTCGCTCTTTGTAAAAAGTGTGCTGAGCTTAATAATTTGTTTGAATGTAAGCATAATTCTGAAGAAAGACTATTTACCGATACATGGATTATTCCTGAAATCAAACTTGCTGTTGAAAAAGGTTATAAAATAACACAGGTGTTTGAGGTTTGGAAATATGAGTATACTCAATACGATCCGATTTCAAAAACAGGCGGTTTATTCACGGAATATGTCAACACTTTCTTAAAAATTAAACAGGAATCTAGCGGGTGGGGTAGTAAAGTTTTGTCAGAGGCTGAAAAAGATGAATTTGTGAGAAGTTATCAAGCTAGAGAAGATATTGTTTTGGAAAAAAGTAATATAATAAAAAACCCTGGAAGGCGCAATACTGCAAAGATTTGTTTAAATTCTTTTTGGGGTAAGTTTGCACAAAGGGAAGACCGCACATACACTAAAGTAATTAACGATTATAAAGAGTTTTGTGATTTTATTAACTCTCCTGAAATAGAGGTTTGTTCTTTATTTCCTGCAGATAAAGAGACAATGTGGTTGACATGGAAGAATGTGAAAGAAAACCTCAGTAATAAAAAAAAAAAAAAAAAATTAAAAAACACACAGTAATTTACCAATTGCAGCCTACACAACTGCTTTTGCAAGACTTAAACTTTACGATGCTTTAGAAAAAGTTGGAAATAACTTATTTTATTGTGATACTGATAGTTTAATTTTTGCTGAAGAAAAGTCAAGTTCTATACCATTTCCAATCTCAGATTTTTTAGGAGATTTGACAGATGAAATTGAATGTTATGGTCCGGACTCTTTTATATCAGAGTTTGTAAGTACAGGTCCAAAAAGTTATAGCTTGAAAATTAAATGTAAAGAAGGTTTCAAATATATAACTAAATGTAAAGGTATAACAATTACTTTCAAAGATTCTGATCGTATTAATTTCGAAAAGTTCAGATCAATGGTTATTGGAGATCTAGATACAGATACGATTTATGTAGAGAACGGACGAAAAATTAAACGAAAAAGACCAGGGATAGTTATTTCTTCCCCGGAAAGAAAAAAATTCCGATTCACATTTGATAAAAGAGTTGTTAAAGAAAATTATACTTCTTACCCTTATGGGTTCAAGAAAATAAGATTAGAAAGTTAAGCTGTATGCTAAGTTATTAGTTAAAATGTTAAGAAATATGATTTAAAAAGTCGTAAAACTATTATTAATATTATAAAACTGTAAAACGTCTCTTTGTTAAAGCTAACATCAAACAAAAGAAAAACAAGAAACATTTCATGTTTAGCTGTTTAAGTAAAAAGAAATAAATACCGAAAGCTGTGTGAATAATACTCTCATTGTATGATTTTGACCCGCTTCATCAACATGTCGGAGTTTGTTTTTGACGTCCAATTCGTTTGTGGAAATAATGGACAATATTTTGCTAAAGAGCTTGCCATGTTGTGTTTTGATTCAATACAGCCAACAGTTTACCACTTTACACCTCCTTATCCATACGAAGAACTATCTACGCGAGCTCGAAAACAACACGAATTTGATGTCCACAACATAAATGGCTTACGATGGGATAACGGTGACGTTAATTACAACCAGCTTCCAGAAATCTTGGAAAAGTTCAAAGATTGCACAATATACTTGAAAGGAAATATGAAGGAGAAGTTTCTAAGAAAATATATGCCAAAAGCAAACATTATTCAACCCGCAACTCCAAAATTAAGCGAGCTTCGGAATTTCAAAACCATCTGTAATATTCACACGACAGCTCCAATACCTAGATGTGCTGCTCAAAACTGTGTTAACCTTTTATTGTATTACCTAACAAATAGTATGTATTATTGCAAATAAAAAGTCATTCATTTACGTTTTAATTTTTGTATTTTATTTCATAACAGCAAAAAGTAAGTTACAACCACAAATTATTGGTATTTCGTAAAAAAGTCTTGAATAGTTGATATGTACGTACGATGTTCGAGGCGGTATGAAGAAACCCTCGTTATCCAGCTGAATTTTATCCTTCTCCCTGCATCTGGCACAATATTGATCAAAATATTCCTTCACGCTTTCTCCGGCCAGATTGTTGTGATACATGACAATGTTGAAGAAATCCATCATCGCCAATAGTTTGAATAGTTCCTCATGTTTAAATGTTATACTCTCGTTACCTATAGGTACCTGATATATCTCCAAGAGCCCTAGCTGGTTCGCGGGATATTCTTCCGTTGTAGATTTCAGATGCTTTTGGTATGTGTGTAGTGAAGTCCATTGGTTGTAATCTATTGCCAGCGGGGGTTGTCCATTATAACGGAAGATTATTTTTGTATGAAAAGTCTGCGGGTCGAAGCCGATTGTAACTTTAAAATTATGACAATCGTCCAGATAGTACGTGTAGTTAAGAAAGACATTTTCACTATCTGCTAGGGATTTTGATAGTTTTTGAGTCGAAGTCTTTTTCCTTTGCTTAACGCTCGGAGATTTGAAAGGAGTAGTCTCTGATGCTGTTTGCGTTGCCTTGTTCCGCTTGCGAGTGGATGACGAACTTTTTTCTGCTGTGCTAGCCATTTTCCAGGAATACGACTGATGAAACGAATGACTCAAATGTTAGTCGACGTACCCTTTTATACTCGCAACCTTTTACATGACTGGCTAATATATAGCCCCCCCTTTTGTGACGAGGGTTTTACATAAATTTTTCTGTATAAATCAATTATTTCACCATCATTGAAACTATAATCTGTAGAGGAAAATCGGTTCAGGAATTTTCTGAAGCTCTTACCACTGCAGCGAAAATAAAGAAAAACACAGCAATACTGTCCGCATGTAGTTGAGAATGCACTCTGTAGTCTCTGCTTATTATTTGCAAAAACTTTACCATTGAGACGAAGGAATCTTTTGAAGTACTTGTTAGTAGGATATGTACCGAAAGAGTCAAAGTACTCGATAGGACCTTTTCTAGGAATATAAAAGGCCACCCAATGTGTTCCGCTTTTATTAGCTGGATCTGTATTCGCAATAATACAAGCAGGTTTCTTTATATGACGGGGTAAGTGATCGCACGGGAAAACGCCCTTGAAAAATCTTTTAGTAACATGATTTCGCTTTAGTGAACTATCAAGTTCGATCGTGTTCATTCCTGTTCCTTAGAGGTGATTGCTTCAAGGTTAATGATCCTAGTACGAGGTGTAACGTAGCTCTGGAGGAATTCCTTTGTTGGCTCCCCATGTACGAAAATAGTTGAAAACTTTGCGAGGGTTTTTATAAGATCCTCATCCAAGCGTTTAAGTTCAAGGTTTCCAGACACGCCAGTATGATCTGTAGTGCTAACTGTTGATGTAGGATATTTGTAAACGATCTCCTTTTTATACACTTTATCTGGTGAAATAAAGCCTGCAAACGCAATTTTTTTAAAGAAGGTAAAGTGCCCCTCTGAAAAATACTCGGTATTTACTAGACAGTGAGTCATGGTACTGTAGTTATCTCCAACCAAGGCACAGATAAATAATACATACAGAAGTGTTGAACCTCTTTATATACTTTTTTATAGACTCGAGTAAACGTTTCGATTTTTATCGATTTCAATATTCGTATCGTACTCTGCATATACAATGCATGTCACACTATTCTTTAAGGCCTCTTTGAATCTACCCTCGATTCGCACAACACCCTGATTCAATAAACTGCCACAAGTTGATTCGTATGAATTATCCGCTGTCAAGTCAAATGCTAGCAAAAAGCAACCATTGTCGAAGAATTGTTTGGATATCTGATGGCCTTTATCGAAATAATTGATACCAGTACCCTTGAAAAGACTCAAGTACCCCCGGGTGCTCAGTGGTTTTTCTTTTGAATAATCGAATTCTATAGGTTGATTTGGTACTTGTACGCCATTAACTGACAAATTAAATCTCGTGATGTTGTTGTGTTTGAAGTTATATGGATTTTTAGTACGTTTTCCGGTATAGGCGTCGTTGTCTACCATCCTGAAAATGAGCAAGTTCGGTAATTGACCAACCACTATATTGTCCAGCGATAGTGTGAATGTATTTGTTGGTAACGTGTATGTTTTCACTTCGACGCGTTTGTACGGGTATACTGCATTTGAACGTTGCAGTACTGTTTCATGTGCCAGGAGAATATTGGGATTGACGCTTACATGATTAATGTACATTGTTGCTTCCAGTATTTTAATTCGAGGTGAGAATTTATCATCTTTCGAGTACAGGTAGAATTCAGGTTTCTCTAAAGATAATATGACGCGCAAAACCACACCATTAATCAATAGTTTTTCTTGGTTAAATATGTCGCTATGGATCTTTCCCATTAACTCGACGACATTACTTTTCTCTAATAGCGCCGATCTACTAAGATAACCTTTATTCTCAGACTTTGGACCAGAGCCTTCAATCATTTCCATTTCATCCTGGTCAAGATACCATCCAACCGATTCGAGATGAGTTGTTGCTGCATCTTTCCCGTAATTCAATAGATTTTCAATGTATGCCCTGTACTGGTAGTTGTTGTATGTTTGAGCTATATTCTTCCCATTCAGCTGCACTGTACATTGTCTAAAAAGCGAATGCATCAAATTATTTGCGACGCCTATTGGATCAGCTACGACTTCTCTTCCATCAACACCCTTGATTACTTCAGTCCCTGTGAATAACATCTCTTTGCCATCCTTTATTTTAACCATCTGCACTTTGAGCCGCAGATATATGCTGGACAAATCACGATACGTATCACCATGGCCGAGAGAGATGAATTCCAGTACAGATGAGTTATCCAATGAAGCTATTGGCTTGTATGCAACTTCTTCGGTTTTTAAAATGTTGCTTTGAATCGGTGATGTGGAGAAAATGTCCAATTCGGATTTCATGCATTCTTTGTAGGAGGACATGTTAATTACTTATCAAATATGTCCAACACACGCTTCTTGATAACTTTTCGTTTACTTTTCACCCTTTTAATCTTTTTACGTGACGCTCTTTTTACACTTTTTTTCAATTTACCAGCTTTACGTCGCTTAGGAGAAGACTTGAATTGAATTGTTGTGAACGGGTTAGCTCTTTTTATAGCCATTCGATTACCTGCTCCATTCATCTTATCAAAAAGTTTGTTTATACCTTTCTGAGCTAACTCCTGTGCTGCAGTTTGTCCGTGTTCTCTTAAGAGTTCTTTAAGAGGTTTGTTCCCAACCTCCTGTATAATAGCCTTACCGGTTTTGACCGCTTGTCGTTTTATAGCTTTTACACCTGACGCAGCCAAAGGTTTTAGATAACGTAATAAACCACTGAAAAAACTTCCTATACCTCTACCGCGCTGATAGATAATTGGGGCTCGATAGAGGTCTCCAATATCTGATAAATTTCTGAATTTTGAAGCATTATGTATGTGGGAGTAAAACTTGGTTCAAAATCTACTGGTTCACCTTGGTGATCTGTGACTTTAATAGAAATGCTTTCTATAAAGGTTTTTTCTACCGGACAGTACTCCACATGTTTGAATCGGAAAACACTATCACAGTCCTGTAATGGGATCGTTCGAAGATTTCTTACCAATTTATCAGCTATTATTCTAGGTTTGATAATGTCTGTGTAAACGTGTAATAAATCATTTTTTCCACAATTTTCTCTGGTTGTGAATGGCGTTGCTCGACGGATTCTAGTATCAAGCTCATGGACGCTATTTTCCAATCGACTTAGACTGTCAAGAAGTATTGACTTATCAAAAGATTCCTTTATTGATGAGTCAATCAACTCTGGATCTCGTTTCTCAATAGGTGTTTTTAAAAATGCGTCAATGAATAAACTGGCAATATTTTCAGTTTTAGACACTTCAATCGGTACTGGTGTGGTACCCGTTGTTCCATCAGGCTTTTTGTATGGAATGGTTAGAATTGTATCTGATTCAGTTTTCAGCCATTCATCAGGTAATATATCGGTGCCGGATTCTTTGGCAGCAACACTTATGGAATGACGAATTGATTGCCCAATTTTGTAAAATAATTGTTTTCGTAGTTGGTATACTGTTACATCGGAAGTGCCAATTTTCCCTCGTAATTCTTCATCTGGAAACTCTATTCCACTCAGCAAGAGTGCCACAAAATCCGTGATGTTAATTGGAGATGGTACTGGCAACTCCACATTAATTTTCACACCATAATCTTTTAAACTGAACGTGTGAGAGGTAAGTTTAACCCCAACTTCTTTATCCCTTCCTCGTTTTAAACTATGTGCAGGATAAATATATTCATCAATCATTCGTAATAGTTCGGAATGTTTTCTCTTTATCCTCGGAATCTGACCAATTATGTAATCAAAAAAGTCTCGAAATGAGTCAAACTTGTTCTTTATTTTCAAATAAACTCTCTCGGCAACTTTTTCACCTTGATATATGTGAATGCAAAACTCTCCTGTTTCCTTAGAACAACTTATATCAGGGATAACTTTTTTATCGCGATCATCTTCAATACGTTTGCAAATTAACTCCTTGATTTCTGTCAAGTAGTAGTTGTAGTAATCAGGTCTGATTGCGGTGAAAAATGATGATAGAAATGTAGAAAAGTTAATATCATTTTTTTCATAGCATAGTTTACGTAAATCGCCAGCACTCCACCTAAAACGAACATTAAGTTTTTTTAATGGCAGGACTTTTACAATTATATCTGGAGATTCGGGTTTAGGAAGTTCCACTTCGGCGGTACGTCGGCTTCTTTTCATCACACTAGTTTCTTCTTCTTCGATACTGTATTTAGAACGCTTAGAAACACTGCTGGTTGACACTGTCTCTCCTTTTTTTCGTTTTGGCAACATTATCTCCGTCATTCCAACACACCAACCGCTACCAAGCTTACAAGAAGCAGGAAGAATATTCTCAAAAGATGATAATGTGTTTTCAGGATAAATGCCCAGGGAACTATTGCTTAAAAGGCATACGTAGAATTCATCATCTGTTACTGTTACAGGCATTTCAAATTCTTTCCCAAGCCAGATCTGGTACACTCGAGCTACGCCCTTTTTTTTCTTTTAGTCTCTCACTCTGTCGAACAGGATGTTTTCTGACGGCTTGATCAGACGTGTATTGATTAGAATCGAACCGAGAGGGCCTTAATATAGAGTAACTAGGCAGCTCTTGCATTTCCACATCCGCGATACTTTCAGAATCTTCTTCACCTTCTTTCTCCATTTTAAAGACATTAGAAACCTCATCATCAAGATTGTCTATCTCCCCTAGAACGTCTTCTACTTCATCAGGACTCATATCAACAGGTACTGTGTATTGTGTTATTCCGTCATCGCCAGTTATTATCCTATAATCTTTGTCAGTTGAAGTTTTTCTAAATTTCGATGGTGGCTTCAGACTTTTGGCTATTCCACTTGCCGATAGACGACGCTTTGCTGCAGCCGATAATACACTCCTTGGAGGTGTGATTTCACCTAATGATTCAAACAATTTTTCCACTCGTACAGGTGTAGTTTGCGTAGGTTTCTCATCTCTAAAAACATATTTAGTTTGTGTCGTGTTGTCTCGCAAACTTTTCTGTTTCTTGTGTACATGCTCGCTCGAAGAAGGCATTTGTGTTTTTCTTTCTAGAAATCTTTTACTTCTACGACGTGTGTTTAAAAATTTTATAAGTTCGTTTCGATAATGATACCATTTGTCTTTATCGCTGAATTTTTCACTTTTCAATATCTTATTCATAGCCTTATCGAACAAACTCTGGTTATTAGAACTTTCAATAGTGTCTTTCAAATTTGCATATACTTCAGGAGACAGAAGTAGCATTTTATTCAGATTACTGTTCCTATACATATTTCTCAATTAGTGAACCAATCACCCCTGAAAGTACACTGCCCAGTAATACAGGTAGAAATCCGCCTTGTTGAATTAGTACTTTACGTTGTCGTGGAACTGACCGTTTAGCATCTACTAACTTGCGCATACACTTTTTATATTTACAGAGACGGTTATATATCTTTCCACGAGGTCTGTGGTTACCATTCAACGTATTCAATGTGATTTCGCAAAGTGTTTTAATTACCTCTGGATCGGCATTCTTAAGTATAGCATTTCTCAAACCCGGTCGAGCACGTCTAAGCACGTATAACATATGCTTGTTGTCCTTTAATCGCTTCATTCGTGACACCATTCTCTTGCTTTAAACTATCCTTCGAGCAATAACACGTTACAAAGTTTTTGTTAAATAAATCAGTACGGAATCGTAATATATCATTTGTATTCTGAGTCAGGTCTATTAATAAATAGCTGTGTGGCGCCTGCGTGATTTCTTTATATATTCTCACAAGCTCCTTGCTATTTTCAGGGTAAATTTGTTTAGCAAGATGATGAAATTGACTTTTATCACGTGGATTCTTGAAGCATACCAGATACTTACAGTTCAATGATATGTCGCGGCAAAATTTTCCCTGATGAAATACATTTTGTGTTACTAATATAACCGAAAAATTCCTATGATGTGATCCTTTGGTAAAAAGTTCGCAAACTTGTCTTGAAAACGCATTTAACATCATATCGTCCAAAACAATAAGTATCGGCTCATTCGCATTATTCTCAAACTCTTCTGGAATCGTGCTTAAATATTCGATATTCTTAAAACCTACTTTTGCTGGAATAGCCTGAGTTTCAGCATTACACCAAATAACCTTCTTCACCCGCGGCTGTATCATAGTGTCGTTTCTTAGAAGTGCCTCTATAAAACTCGTCTTGCCACATCCAGATGGACCGGCAACCATCATTGTGAAGGGGTGCATAAAGTGCGTCATTTTTGCAAATTTTCACAGATTTTAACATAAAAACAAGTAGATGACCTATATTTATACATTTAATCGTTATGAGTAGAAGGCAAATTGTCAAAGAGTTACACAGACCTGCTCGTAAAAATTTTAAACGACGTCGGGTCACTATCAGAGGTATTGATGATTTATGGCAGGCGGATTTGGTTGATATGAGTGCATACTCATCAGAGAATAGAGGCTACAAATTTCTTCTTACAATAATTGACACTTTTTCCAAGTACGCTTGGGCATTACCAGTCAAAAATAAAAGCGCTATTGAAGTGACAAAGGCAATGGAAAAAATTCTCGAACA
This sequence comes from Nemotelus nigrinus, assembly GCA_947369275.1. Lineage (NCBI taxonomy): Eukaryota > Metazoa > Arthropoda > Insecta > Diptera > Stratiomyidae > Nemotelus > Nemotelus nigrinus. The sequence continues at coordinate 123,337,071 of OX376373.1, read as the reverse complement.
AAGACGTATTCCCAGAAATTTACAAACAGATGATGGGAAGGAATTTTTCAATAAAAGATTTCAACATATTATGAAAAAGTATGAAATTAACCACTATTCAACATTTAGTGCGTTGAAAGCATCGATTGTAGAGCGCTTCAACAGAACTCTAAAGGGTATTATGTGGAAGAACTTTAGCATGAATGGAAACTACCGATGGGTCGATTCCTTACATAAGCTAGTTACCCGATACAACAAAACAAAACATCGGGTTATTAAAATGCGTCCCATAGATGTTAACACATCAAACGAAGTGCAATTAATCTCAGATGTTTACAGGAAAGTTAAGGTAACATCACAACCTAAATTTAAGGTTGGTGATCATGTCCGCATAAGTAAGCATAAACAGATTTTTGAAAAAGGCTACACCCCTAACTGGTCGACGGAAATATTTAAAATAAAGGAAGTCAGAAAAACACAACCCCGTACCTACACATTGGGAGATTATGAAAAAAATTTAATTCAAGGAGGATTTTATGAACCAGAGTTAACTCCAGTAAAATATCCCGACACATACCTTGTTGAAAAAATTATAAAAAGAAATGGTAGTAAAGCTTTTGTAAAATGGCTTGGCTTTCCAGCTCGCCACAATTCTTGGATTAATATAAAAGACGTCTTGTAACGACTGAAGCTAACAGTCAACATGTTGAAATTGAAGTACGAGCACGCCCGATTCAAAACCTTTGCTAATCTGTCTGTAGATGAAAGGAAAAGCTCAAAACTTGCACGTAGTGGATTTTTTTACACCAACATAAAAGATCTTGTGAGATGTTACTTCTGCTCGTTACTTATGAGCGCCACTACTGCACCGGATGACATTGAAACTGAACATTTACGACTTTCGCCAGAATGCTGCTACGCCAACGGAAAAGATGTCTGTGGACCTTATGACATTCCTATTGTAGTGAACAAACAGAAACAAACACCTATTTTTAACTATTGCTGCAAAATAATAGGAAGTATTCTTTTTATAATGATTAGTTGTGGAGTTTTCATTGATCTATATTTAGCCTGTAAAAGATTGCATGACATGAATCATAAGTAAAAAACGTTTGTGTTTTATTACTACTATATCGTAACATGCCTGAATAAAAAACTTGATTTCAAAATATAAAATTCTTTCATTCATTAATCAAAGATTGTGTACAAATCAACACGAAAAAACGTATGCAAGTCGCGAGATCATCACCTTCCGTAAAAAACCTGCACCCGTTCGTTCATACTTGAAGACGTGCTATTGATTACCGTCTGGCTCTCGATGTCTTAATCGTCTTATCTCGATCAGTATATTCATTCATGGTTTACGGGAAAATGTGCAAAGCAGAATCAAAAGAATTAATAGCTATCTGGCCGTCGACATCTTAACCGTCTTATCTCGACCGGAATTTTCATTCATCATTTACAATGAACCCAATATAGCGGATAGCGCCATCGTGCCTGGCGCTTCACTTAAAACCAGATCAGGTGAAACGTAAGATGCATCATTAGCTTACAACCATGAGTTTTATCTTCTTTTCTTCATGTATCGACCGGCAAGTCTCTGGCTAAATGGATATGTATGTTTGCATACTGACGACGGCGGCACAGTTTACGTACACTTGAGTTTTTCTGCTTGTGACTAATTCGGTCGCCTCGTATGCATATGCAGCAGGAATCGCATAGACATTTCCTCTAGAAGAGGATTATGACGGCTGCAGCCGCGGTGGCGGCGGCAAAGATCATACGTATTTTTTTTTTTTTTCACGTATCGGCCGGCGAATCTCCACACACGTGGACAAGCTCCCCGTCTAAATGGAGGTGGGACTTGTGGAACTTACCAAGAGAATAAGTCTCACATCCATCCAACAAGTAAAGCTTTTCAAGAGAAAAAAGGCGGGAAGTAGCCCCCCCATTCGAACGATTCAACCCGAGTCAGGGCAATGCAAAGCGCGGAATTCTGATGACGTAGTCTGAAAACACCATACACTCAACTCCTCGCACCCAACGCCCATTCTCTCGAAAAAAAGCTGTTTTCCATCTGCTTTTCTCACTCTTTCACATCACCAGCACACATCGCTCAACTCCTCGTCAGCACTTCCATCCCGCCTCCAGCCAAGATCGTGGTGGCACTCAGCTATCTAAATACACGGGGGGCGTATGGTGGCACTTTGGCGATTTTGTGGTACTCTTTACGCTAGTAAAATTATATGGCGTGGTGCCTGTCTTACTACTTATGGGGAAAAAAGCTTAATTTTGCTGAGCGAATTTGCAAGATTTATGAGACAAAAATCACCAAAGCTGCCAGCCCTATACTAATTTTTCAACCAAATTTTCACCAAATGTTAACATCCAAGTACTGTGTGAATTTTGTTAAAAACGGATGACTGAATCGGAAGCTAAAGGCCAGAAAGTTGTTTTTTTTTCTCAGTTATTTTTCAAGATGGTACCACTGCCACTGGGTTGCCCGTATTTCAAAATCACTTCTATCAGACCTGGTCCTAGCTAATACCAACATGTCCTGTAAATTTCACTATGATCGGATATTCCGGTCGTCAGTTCTCGTGAACAGAACTTTCGAGTGCTGAAAATAGAGGTGATTTGGTGATGAGTTGCCGTTCTTGTGCAAATCGGAATTTCAAAAATTTCAATTTGACATGATGGAAGAAGGTTGAAATTTATCAATGATTTGAAGTTTTCGTCAAAAATCAAAAATTTTTGAGGACGGTCAATGATTTGAAGGATTTTTTTTCAGGAGCCTGCCGTAGCTACAGGATTACCTGCACTGTCTTGAAATCCATGTGTTTTTAATTTTAGCCTACGTCAATACGCTCTGCAAATTTAACGATGAACCAATGTTTCAGTCAGAAGAAATGACAAATCAAAATTTGAAAAAAAACTCTTGCCTACTTTTAGGCATGCTGCACCCACACATGGCTCAACATTTTCAATTATTTATCATAGACAAGCTAAGAACAGAATAGATTTTCATTCCCAATACTTTTCTTTAACAAAAATTTACACTGCTTGGAAATATAGGATTACCTCAAAATTCACTAAAACGCTCGCCGCCGCCAAAAGGTTTAAGGTATCTGAGTTCTAGCAAATTATGGACCTACCTATTATACACATCTACGTTTTCCGAAAATTTCAGCTCAATCGAATCGGCCACTCCAGAGGTCATTTTGATTATATATATAATCATTTTGATGATATATATATATATATATATATATATATATATATATATATATATATATATATATATATATATATATATATATATATATATATATATATATAATTTTCGGCGAAACGAGTTTAATACTAATTTTCTTTGAACATTAGTAAAAATCTATTCAGGTCAACAACTTCCAAATCCGGGATAGTCACCTTAAACCAGAAGTGAAGCAGAAGCTTAGCAGAATAATTGAGGCACATAAAAGACTCTTTGGTCCCGTCAATGACCACGAAATAGTTGACACCAGCGTTGAAACAGAAATTAAGACAACAACCGACGCACCAATATATGCGAAATCTTATCGGTATCCTGCCAACATGAGGGAGGAAGCGCAAAAACAGATATCACAATTGTTAGAAGACGGAATAATAAGACCCTCAAAGAGCCCTTTCAATTCACCTATCTGGGTTGTTGCAAAAACAGCAGATGCATCAGGTGAGAAAAAATATAGAATGGTCGTGGACTTTAAGAAACTAAACAACGTCATCTTGGCAGACACTTACCCAATTCCTGACATTTCAAGCACACTACCTAGTATTGGTAGTTAAAGATACTTTACAACTATCGATCTTACATCGGGCTTCCATCAGACAAAGATGAAGACGAGAGACATACCTCAGACGGCATTTTCCACAATGAACGGCAAATATGAATTCACTCGACTTCCTTTCGGCTTGAAAAATGCTCCTGCGATATTTCAAAGGATGATCGACGATGTCCTCAAGGAATACATCGGGAACATATGCTTTGTTTATGTTCACGATATCATCATACTTGGAGCAACGGAACAGGAGCATTTGGAAAATATATCCAAAATATTCTCTAAATTAGAAAGCGCCAATCTTCGAGTCAATTTAAGCAAAACCGAGTTTCTAAAAACCAAAACTGAATTTTTTATTACTCCCGAAGGCAGACAGCCAGACGCGAAGAAAGTCGTCGCAATTCAAAAAATATAGCCACCCGAAAATTTAAAAGATTTAAAAAGCTTTTTAGGCCTAGCGTCGTACTATCAACCTTTCATAAAAGATTACGCTAAAATCGCGAGTCCATTGACAAATCTGACAAGAGGCGACAAAGGACATCTTCCCTGATTTCTCCCAACCGTTCATTCTGACAACGGATGCTTACAACCAAGCGATTGGAGCAGTCCTATCTCAGGGAAAAATTGGTAAATTTTCATTCCCATCACGTATATATCCAGGTCCCTTAAGCCATCTGAGAAAAACTACGCCGCCAATGAGAAAGAGATATTGGCAATATTTTGGGCTCTGGACAACTTGAGGAATTACTTGTATGGGGCAAAAAAAAATTAAAATACTCAAGGATCATCACTCCTTAACATTTAGTTTGAGCAACAAGCACCATAATGCCAAATGGAAAATATGGAAGGCTCGAATTGAGGAATACAACTATGAGCTGATCTACAAACCCAGAAAAACCAATCATGTTGCCGATGCGTTATCGAGATTGCAAGTGGAGGCTAACGTCCTTTAATACCTCACACCGAGGCTCCAATAAACGTATTAAAAACCAATTGATTATAACAGAGGGCAAAACGGTTTATGCTTACGAGGAACCACATCCAGGATATTGCAGACACAACATTAGAATTCAAAGCATAAATCGACAGAATCTAAGGGTATTGAAAGCAAGACTCAACCCAAACATCCTTAATGGATTGAAAATTTCTGAGAATAACATACAACTATTACAAGAAGTTTATAAGGAAAATTTCGGTACATTTAGGTACATTTAAAAAAAGGTACATTTAATTCGCCTGACGCAAAGAGTGGTCGAAAATATCGCCAATGTTGAAAACCGCATGCGTATTATAGAAACAGAGCACCGAAAAGCAC
>OX376373.1:123281151-123331759 GCA_947369275.1 Nemotelus nigrinus | reverse complement strand
ATTTTCCGTTGCCCGTTATTGAGGATTGCTTAGAATATTTGAGTGGCAAAAGGTACTTTAGTACATTGGATTTGAAAAATGGTTTTCATCAGGTCCCAGTGCATCCAGACTCTATCCCCTTTACTGCATTTGTTACTCCTATGGGCCAATACGAGTATTGCTATATGCCTTTTGGTTTAACCAATGCTCCACCAGTATTTCAGAGGCTTATTAATCATGTGCTTAAGAAGCTGATTGACGGAAGGAAGGTTGTAGTGTTCCTTGACGATATTATTATTGCAACAGTTAGTTTGAAGGAGCATAAAGAGGTTATAAAAGAGGTATTGGAGTTGTTAGCAGGGGCTGGATTGCAGTTAAATTTTGAAAAGTGTAAATTTGCCTACCGGGAAGTTGACTACTTAGGATATAGAGTCAATGAAAAAGGTATAAGGTTGAATGAGGCTCATTTGAAGGCCATTCGTGAATACCCTGTTCCAACAAATGCCAAAACTGTACAACAATGTATGGGTTTGTTCTCATATTTTCGCCGCTTTGTGCCGGATTTTTCTCAAATTGCTCGACCATTGCATAATTTGACAAAGAAGGATGTTATGTTTGAATGGACAGATGAATGTATGAAGGCATTTTTGAATCTGAAGGCTAAGCTAGTGGAAGCCCCTGTATTGTGCATATACGATCCTAGTCGTGAAACTGAGTTACATACGGATGCTAGCTCGCATGGCTATGGCGCCGTGTTATTACAGAAGCAGGACGATGGCAAGTTGCACCCTGTGGCTTATTTTTCAAGAACAACGACGCCAGCGGAATCAAGATACCACAGCTTTGAGCTAGAAACCCTAGCGATCGTGAATGCGTTACAGCGATTTAGGATGTTTTTGGATGGGATACCGTTTACAATTGTAACGGATTGCAACTCTTTGACCTTGGCGTTGCAGAAGAAGAGGATAAATCCCCGCATAGCCCGCTGGACGCTGGATTTAGAGAACTATACGTATGAAGTAAGACATCGTAAGAGTGATCAGATGATGCATATGGATGCGTTGAGCCGTCAGCCTGTTGTGTGTGCGATAGATGAATCAGAGGTCGACGTGAATATACAAATCGCCCAAACGCGTGATGCAGCAATTAAGTCTTTAAGGAATCGATTGGAAGAATCAAATGTAGAGGGTTACGAATTGGATAATGGATTAGTTTTCCGTATTAATGGTTCAAATAAACAGTTGTATGTGCCAATTGAAATGGAAGAGAACGTAATGAGACTAGTACACGAAAACTATGGACATGTAGGAATCGATAAGTGCCTGGGCCAGATGCAGAAGTACTATTGGTTTCCAAAAATGAGAGAAAAGTTGAATAGGTTCATTAGAAATTGTTTAAAGTGTATATATTATTCAAAATTACCACGAAACAATGAAAGGAATTTATACAATATTCCTAAGCATCCAGAGCCTTTTGATACTTATCATATTGATCATTTTGGTCCATTAGCTGTGTGCGAATCGAAGCGAAAGCATGTATTAGTGGTTATAGACGCATTTACCAAGTTTGTGAAGCTATATGCGGTGAACACAAGTACGAAAGAAACAGTTTGTGCTTTGCGTAAGCATTTTGATTGGTATAGTCGACCACGACGAATCGTGACTGACCGTGGTTCGTGTTTTACTTCGGAAGAATTTGGGCAGTTTCTGAAAGAACGAAATATTGAGCATGTGAAAGTTGCTATGTCATCTCCCCAATCAAATGGACAAGTAGAAAGAGTAAATCGTGATTTAAAGGCAATTTTAGCTAAGATAACTGAGCCCATGAATCATTTGGATTGGAAGCAAAAATTAGCTGATGTAGAATTCGCGATTAACAATACTGTCCACCGTGCTATTCAACAGTCACCTAGTAGAGTGTTTTTCGGTGTTAATCAGCGAGGTAGGGTTGTTGATGAGCTCACTGAACATTTGCATGAAGTATATTCAAGGCGAGAAGAGAATTTGGAGGAAATTAGAACCAGGGCAGACCGTGCAATTCAGAGGTCACAGACGTATAACCAGAGATACTATGATCAGAGTCACAAGCCAGCAAAAGAATATGAGGTAGATGATTTGGTAGTAATTAAGAATGTTGATACCACTGTAGGGAAAAACAAAAAATTAATTGCTAACTATAAAGGTCCATACGTGGTAAGGAAAAAATTAGGTCACGATCGGTATTTATTAACCGATGTTGAAAACTGTCCAGTGACACAAATGCCATATAATGGTATAGTTGATTCAAGTAGAATGAAGAAATGGTTGGAGCCCCCAAGAATAGATGGAATGGATATTGAAAGTAACATTAATGCGGAAGAATGTACTGATTATGAATTTTTAGAAGAAAAAACTGCAAACAATAATGTATTAAATGAAATGATAGAAGATAAAGTAGGTTATAAGGACAATGCTAATTATGATGAATGTATTGATTATGAATTTTTAGAGGAGGAAACATAAAATATCATGTTTTAAGTAACAGCTTGATCGAGGTCGATCAATTTATCAGTTTGGCCGAGCTGTAGTATTTTGAATTAACAATGTTGCCTTAACCTTACGGTTGGCTGCCCTGCGAATGATCTATGATTTAAAACTACCTAACTTCACATCGGAAGTGTCTGTCATTCTTATGTGCAGGGAGAATAAAAAAAGAACGTGTTTTGTTGATAAGGAAATTGATCTAAATCAGGAAGATTATTGTAAATCGGAATGGTTGTGGTAAATAAAAGTTTGTATAATTAACCGTGTTGTGTAATTATCGTGTAATTGGAATAAACAGTGTGAAGACTATAATATATATATATATATATATATATATATATATATATATATATATATATATATATATATATATATATATATATAGATATATATATATATATATATATATATATATATATATATATATATATATATATATATATATATATATATATATATACCGCCGGTCTTAAGTAGCTAGTGGTAGAATATCACTCAAAATCTGCACAAATCCTCTACTGTTTTTCGAAAACTAATATTTCTAACAATTCTGATGCGCTAGGATGTTTTTTCATAAAATCAGCTAAGGGCTTGTTAAGCACCAGAAAATTAAGGTTTAGGCATTGACTTTATCATTTACAAATTTGGGTAAACTAAGATCCGATTCTTTACCTGAAAACGGATGTTAAGTACGCTACAGACCTTCTTGTTTCCTCACCATGTACGGTGTCGAACGATCCTCGAAAACCGAATGTGTGGATGAAAACCTTGTGGGCGTAAAACAAAAACAAAAAATGGTGTTGTTTGTATTTTTTCCTATACAAAGGGATCTCATACGTTGTTCATCGATATTGCAGATGTATCACTTGAGCTTTAAAATTTCAGAGTCTCGTTTCTTGACTACCGAAAGCATTTGTTTTTGAATTTTTTAAATTGTAGAAACAGCTGGATTGCTTTAGTAAAATCAAAATTATTCATTGTTGAAATTTTGAGTACTAAAAATTTTTAAAAATGTTGTACAATTATTATTTTACCTTAACGAAAAATTTCAGAACTCTCATTTCTTCTGAGCACGTATAACGTACACCGAAGGTCTGTAATGGACTTTAGTTTGATCAGTTCCTAGCTCAAACACAGCTATGCGCAATCAGCAACGATTACACACAGAGCTTTGAACTGCCGTAGATATGAGTAGAACTTTAAAGATTTTTCGCCAGGATTATTGAACTTTTCTGAAAAAAGAGAGTATATTTCAAGGAATAGAGACTGTACAATGAAGTCAATCGTTTTTTTAAATCCTGGGCATCTTCTAAACAAACCCTATTATCAAGTTAATATATTTCACACAAAGCATAAGCTGCTAGCTAATCTTATGATACTCTGGACTAGCGGTTGTGGGTGCAAACGTCTTTTTTAAATTTTGATATCAAAACTTGTCAGGTTTAAATCGATTGCAATTTATTGCTAACTAAATACGCAACTAATTCTACAAACGTCATACTAAAATCAATACGAACTGCCATAGAATACACAAAATAATTTATTTTCGCATTTCGAAAGAAATTTTAAGATACAATATCACCAGTTGAGAATGGAAAGAAGCGTAAAAACTTAAACCATTTTGCAATGTTTACCTAGACCAGCAGTCGACATATGCGAAGGGTGATCCAAAAGTAGTGATAATCGGCTATTTCCAGATCGCATAAAATAAAAAAAAAAAAAATTTACTACCTGATAAACCCACTAAGTCAGTCTAAAAAACATACAAACAGGCTACAATTCCAGGGAGGTATATTCATTTGAATACGAATAGTCGAAGAGAGAACATCAAAATGGAGAAAACAAAATTAGAGCTGTCATTAAGTACCTGTGTTTACCAAAGGCATACATAGCGACTTGGTAGAAACATTAAGGGGACTCTGCTCTTCTATATTCCACCGTTGCACGCTGGGCCAAGGAGTTTAAGCTGGGAAGAATATTCACTGAAGATGAACACCACGAAGGACGCCCATCCACGTCTCTCACTGAAGAAAACGTGAAAAAAAACCCTAGCGCATCAGAACCGCTAGAAACAATAATGTTCGAAGAGCAGTAGAGGATTTGTGCAGATTTTGAGTGTGTATTCTACCACTATTTACTTTTTCCAACTTAAAATTAATAGACCCTAAATAATAATAGAATCCAAGCTTATTTTAATTTCAGTGACTTCATCGAAAGTTACTGCGGTAGAAAGGTGTTTGGGGTTGCCATCCGAAAAATGTCCAGAGCTTAGAAAATTCAAACAGTGTTTACTTATTTTCCTTGCAAATGTTTGCGAAGAAAATTCTTAATGCAAGCATTTATTGGAACGAAAATAACAAAAAGGCCTAGTGCTAGCAGCCCTTTGCTAACACCAGATCTGCCTTACGTTGAAGTCAACCTATTCTGAGAATTTTGTATTGATCGGATGACTGCATTGGAAGTTACAGGGATGCAAAGAAATTTAGGGTTACCAATCGCAAAAGTTTTCAAACTTTCTAGATCTTAATATTTGGTGTTTATTTTCACTATAAGATCACTACGATTTGAAAATTCTATGCTAAAATCGCTTACTATGGTATGCCAAAAAAAAAATACAAAAACAACCATAGCTGGCAACCCTGTCATCGTGTTGAACTTTAATTTCTATTGAACATTACCTACAACAAGTTTAATTTGCCATTTGAATTTCGTTATGGTTCAACTACTGTACTAGAAGCTATAGGGCAAAGAGCTTTATTTTCCTCAGGAATTTTCCAAATTTAAGACACTAAAATTACCATAGCTGGCAGCTCCAAACAAAATTTCTACCAAACGTGGCTTAAAACAAGGTTCACCTACTGTGCAAATTTGGTTAGAATGGAATAACTGAAGCAGAATTTATTAAATTTCAATTAATTCTGATAATCGGATCGTGAGTTTCCGTGAACAGAAGTTTTTTATGTTAAAAATATAGGTAAATTGGGCAAGGGTTACCAGGCGTGCCCGTTGTGAAATTTTAAATTTTTTACTTTGGCTATAGAAACAAAGCACAAGACTTGTTTATGAGTGGCTTTTTTCCAAAAAGCAATAATTTTTCAGGAGATTCGATGATTTAAAGGTTTTCACTTTCAGCGCCTGCTCTAGCTACAGGGTTGCCAACATGCGCATTAAAAGCTACAAAAAGGAACAATTAAATATTACCAATATGTTCTGAAAATTTCATAATAATTTAATAGTTCTATAAAAACTTATCGTAATTTATAAATTTTCAAATTTTCACGCTCTCTTTTTAGGCACCTAGCACACCTCCGGGGCGAGAAATTTGAAGATGATAGTGAAGTGATGCCCGCTTTTGAGGCGTTTTAGGAGAGTAGAGACAAATCATTTTTTTCTAAGGGTATGTTGGATTTGGAAAAAAGACGGACTAAATGTATTGACTTGTTGGGAGACTATGTTGAAAAATAAATATTTGCTTTAAGTTTAATCACCCTGGTTTATATTGATTATCCTTACTTTTGGAGCAACGTTCGTATATATGTATTATTTGGCGAACAGTAGGATCAACAACCTCAGCTAAAGTACAATATGAGGAAAAAAAACTCTAACGCACGTGAATCCGCTATGAATACTAATGTTCGATGAATAGTAGAAAAATCGTGCAAATTTTGAGTGCATATTCTACCACTCGTGCTCCAATCTGTTTCGAGTACAAAATCACTTTGATCTTAACAATGCATTTAAACTCATAGTGTGGAAATGATTTCAGGAATTTCAAGATTTAGGAAAGCCAAACATTGCAAAGCTTCGAAAGCAGCATGAAATAACATAAACAAAGAAAATGCTTAGTGCTTGCAACACTTTGCCAGCACTGCAAATAAAAGCCTCCCATAATTGCCTAACGTCAAAATTAAATAACTCTATCGATTTTGATTTTATCCGATGGTTTCGTCGAAAGTTACAGGGATAGAAAGATGTTAAGGGTCAAAAAACGAAAGATGTTTGGAACCAAAAAATTTCTAGAGGTTAGAAAATTTAAACATTGGTAACTTATTTTCATTGTAAATGTTCGCGATATGAATAATTAATGTAAGCATTTCTTGATACGAAAATAGGAAAAACCGCCTCGTGCTGGCAACTCTTTGCTAACATCAAAGCCAAAAATATGTCACACCTGTTTCGCATTGAAATCAACCTACTCTGCGAATTTCGTTTTGATCCGATGACTGCATTAGAAGTTATAGGGGTACAAAAAAATTAAGAGTAACCTATCGCAAAAGTGTTCAAATTTTCGAAAACTTAATATTTGTTGTTTATTGTCACTACAAGATCATTACCGTTTGAAAATTTTACGATAAAATCGCTTAATAAAGATATTGCAAATAAATACAAAACCAACAATATCTGGTAGCTCTATGATGACTTTTTTACCAGATTCCTTCTGAATAATGCCTATAATAAGTTCCATATATTCGTTTTGATTGCATGACTGCACTTGAAGTTATACGGCAAAAAGCTTTATTTTCCTGAGCGAATTGTCAAAAACCAAGGCACCAAAATGACCATAATTGGCAGCACCAACCGAATTTTTCAACCAAATTTCTACCAAACACGTTAGAGTAAGGTTCAGCTCTTGTGTCAATTTCATGAAAATCTGGTAACTAAATCAGAATTCATAAGGCAAAAAGCAGTTTTTTTTCTTTAAAATATTTTTAAGATGGCACCACTGGCACAGAGTTGCCCAAATCGCTTCTGACCTGGTCCTACTCAATACCAATACATTCTGTGTCTTTCATTTGTATCTAATAATTGGGTCGTGAGTTCTCTCGAACAGAAATTTTTGATGCTTAAAATATAAGTAAATTGAAAGAAGGTTGCCGTTCTGGTTCGATGTGAAATTTCAAAAGTGTTCCTTTGGTTGTATAAACAAAACATAGAATTCTTATATGAGTTGGTTTTTATGGTAATAGACGAAAATTTTTCTGGAGTCGAAGGTTTGAAGATTTTCAAGTTCAATGCTTGCCGTAGCTGGAGGGTCGCCAGCGCGTTCATGAGAAACTACACGAGTCTACAACTTAGTAACAACAATATGTCCTGTAAGTGTCGTAATTATCTGATAATCTGATCAAAAGTTTTCGCAATTCAAAAATTTTCCCAATCTCATTTTAGGCGCCTAGCCCACACATAAGGTTCAATAATTCAAAAAAATTATCACATTAACAATTGCAACACGTTTAAAATTCATTTCATAAACTTTATTTTTGCGAAAGTTTTATGTTGACAGAAAAATAGGTATATTTAAAATATCACTAAAATGACCGCCGGCACCAAAGGGTTAAAGATTATTCACTTTTTGTGAGTCTTACCACTATTTCGCATATACACCAATGTATCCTGAAAATTTCAGTTCAATCGTTCAGTTCAATTTTCTCACTGAAATTTTTTGATAATATACATATATATGTACATATATACATATATAACATAAATAACTCCGCCGATCACAAGTCTAACTTGTGATATGCCGGTCCCAAGCCTGGAGAAAGGAGGAGAGTTTGAGGCAACGAGGTAGCTCCATCCTTAGTAAAACTTGTATATTTGCAGCCTGATTGCTGAATTACACCTAAGCGTCTCAGGTCGTTAGGGAGGATTAGCCACGTTGTCAGACCTGCAACATAGTTTATGTGCACTCTGGCACGAGGCAAGTCTCCTGAAGCATCTATCACCGAGGCCCCCCTAGAAATGGTTGAGCGATGTGCCGACAACTCATCCTTGTAAAAGCTTCTTTTGTCAAGAAACCTGGAACAAAAGCCTCGGATTGGACGGATCAACAACGACGACCACGCAAACGCAGAACGGATTATTCTCTCGGAACCTGGAATATACGCTCCCTGAACAAACCGGGGGCCGAAAAGGCCCTCCTTCATCAGGTTGAACAGTACAAACTGAGCATTACTGCAGCCAGGAAACAAATTGGTTAGGCTGCGAGATCAACGACAAGAAATCGCACACCATTTTTACAAGCGGCAATCCATCGGCCCACAAGGAGTTTGGAGTAGCATTCATAATGAATAAGCAGCTTAAGTCACGCGAGTTACGATACCTACCCAACACCAGTGGCGGCTCGTCAGGGTGGGCCCGGCCCACCTGGCCCACTCTGACGAGCCGCCACTGGGCCCGCTCGACACAAAAACACTATTATAAGGTATGCACGGATACCAACAAGAAATATCTACTTTACTTTAACTCAGTGGCGGCTCGTCAGGGTGGGCCAGGTGGGCCGGGCCCACCCTGACGAGCCGCCACTGCCCAACACGCCAACACGTGCATAGGCTAATCACGTTGCACGACGCATCATGAATGCTATTCACATTGTACGAATGAACCAGGATTTATATTTCAACATTGCACTTCACTCACAAGCACCCTATAATCATATTTCGAAATTGCGCTTTTCCAAATTCCCACAGAATTGTACAAAAATGCAGGCACATGTTCTTACTCAGCAAACCAGAATGTATAAATGTTGCAGAAGATATTACAATAAGTCAGTCTATTGCAAATAAAGCTACAGTTAAAATCTGAATTTGTTTTTTTTTCTTGTTCGCCAGTTTCGCGAACATAAGTGGCGCGGTCGTGCGGATTTTTTTTCCGTCTCTTGTCCAGTTGTCTTTTGAAAAATATCTATAACCGGGAAGTATTGCCTACGGTATATCGGTAAAAAGTTAAAATCAAAGGAATATTGATTGCTAAATTTTTCACCGGTGTTCGAAAATTTCGAATAGTGCAAGTACGACACGAGAACAGTGTTTAAAAGAGAATATAGTTGCATCCAGAAGTCAATTGGAGAGAATCTACGGTAATATAACCTTCAATATTCATGTAAACTACTAACAATCAATTACATTTAGATGCCATTAACTAGAGTAAGAATAGACAGATTACAACCGCATAAAAATTCCATTTCCTTCCCCAATCAATTGAAGAAATTTGTGAAAGTGATAGTGCTGGTGCAAGTGGTTTTAATTCGGAAAATGTAAGTGTTAATAATCAAAATAATTCTAAATCAGTATTTTCGAGCTTTGGAGACTCTTTTAATTCGGAAAAATTAAAAATGACCGAGAGTTCAACCGTAGAAAGCGGCCTCGTCCAAGTCACTGTAAACGACATCTTCAACTCCTTGTGAGTACCGAACGCGATCAAGGATTTGCCCAGATTTGAAGGTAACCCACGATTATTGTTCGAATTCATTAGAAACGTTGAAGAGATTTTATCGTTCATTCAATGCACCCAAAGTACTTCGTATGGAAGTATCCTGCTTCGAGCAATAAGAAACTAGATCGTTGGATCGGCAAATGAGGTTTTAAATGTATACGATAATCCCTTAGACTGGAAACAGATAAAACAAAACCTTATTTTACATTACGCAGTCAAGCGTAATGAAACTTCAGTCATTCGTGACCTACACGGTCTGAAACAAAAAGAAAAAACAGTGTAATGGTTTTATAGCGAAATAATAGAAATTTTGGCAACTATTACGAATCATGTATAGATTCACGGGAAGGATGAGAAGATGATAGCCGCTAAACGTCAACTATACACCGAAATGTGTTTGCCTTCCTGTCAGGTCTTAAGGAACCTTTGGGTTCAGCCATAAGAGCCATGGCTCCAGAATCCCTAGCCCAAGAGTTCGCTTATTGTATCAAAGAGGAAAATATATTCTACTTGAAATGTGAATCTCATACAACTTGTAGGGATACTTCAGGGAAAAAAGATAAATGGAAATACTTTGGATTGATACACTGCCTATGCACTCGTGACTCTTGTTTCCTATCTTGCTATTCGAATTCCTTTAATTCTTCAATATTCTAGCCAATTCCAAATTCATCTTTAATAAGCCACAGCCAATTGCGTTTCAATCGATTTAAGGCGCGAATTCGATTCCGATCAGGCACTTTTTTCGCGAGAAACAGCTAGAACTTGGTCGCAGATGGTCGGCTCTAACGCCAGTAGTATGTCGCCATATGCAATTTCTAGTGTTTTTTAACTTCACGTCGTTACTGCTACTGCTGCCAGTCAGTCATCGCTCGAGCGAAGTGGTTTCTTCTAACGAATCATCTGGGTATTTCCTCCTCTCCTACGTTCCGTTGCTCGGAACCTGCTATGTGAGCAGGCGGAGTAGAAAACGTGAGACCGATTGTCTCAGAAGATTGCTAGCTAACTCACGGGGTCACCAATTTAGCAGTAATATTAAGTAATTAGTATTCAGTGAATATTTTACTTCAATGATATTCTTGAAACGAAGTTAACTTTTATTTAATTCAATTCAACATTTTACAAATTACATTGTTCTGTCAAGCAGCATTATTCAACTAACTTCAGCTCAAGACTGAAAAAATTATTTTTACAATTTTGTTTTTCAAACCAAAATCTAGCGACTAGATTACAATCCTTTTTCTTGACACTTCCCAAGTGCAAAGGCAGTGTATCAATCCAAAGTATTTCCATTTATCTTTTTGCCTGAAGTATCCCTACAAACTAAACCTGCGGTAATTATTAAACCAAATCAAATCAGTCACGCAAATCAGCCAATATTCGGGCAGTACCCAGTTTCCCAGACCACCCCACAACATCTCAATTTCAACAAAATTTTTCCCCAACAACCGTTCAACCCCTTTCCAATTACTAGAACAAATCAGATCACGAACAGTTATCCCAGACAATACAGAATGAACCAAATTATACGAAATCCATTCCAACAGAACCCATTTAACCCTCTTCCATAAAGACAAAATATATTCTCTCAAAACCCTAACCAATTTTCCAATAGACCAAGTAACTCAAACCCATCGAA
This sequence comes from Nemotelus nigrinus, assembly GCA_947369275.1. Taxonomy (NCBI): domain Eukaryota; kingdom Metazoa; phylum Arthropoda; class Insecta; order Diptera; family Stratiomyidae; genus Nemotelus; species Nemotelus nigrinus. The sequence goes on along the minus strand of OX376373.1, from coordinate 123,320,407 downwards.
AGTGGAACCAATGGATGTAGGTTCGAACAGGCATTCCAAGCTCCGAAACATTGGTCATCAAACACAACAACAAAATACTTCACCACAGAACAACTTCTTTCGATCGACAGGTCCACCTAGGTTTACCAGTAAAGAACTGTTTAATGTGTCCTCTACATATCCCGATCAGTATGAAGAAACGCATTTTCATCACATACAAACCAACCAATATTTGGAACCCCGTTTAATGTCCACGTACTTTGAATATTCCACTAACTCTTACTATCAAAAATCCAGGGCAGTTTGTTCCAGGCAGTTTGCTGGTCTGCTACTGGACGCGTCCCCAGGTGGCGGATAGGGGCAGCCCACAGTGGTACGACGGCTTCGGAGGGTTATTAAGTGCGAAGTGCGGTTTAACTGTGTGGTCGCTGCGATATAAGATGACACCACTGGTACATCTAACTGTGTATGTGACTGCGACTAGATGGCCAAAAATTGTTCATACGAATAAGCAGCCGTGGACCAAAACCATGCCATGAAAGCTTGATCTCATGATCCTGAAGAACTGCGCAGCTGGGCCCCAGGTAATGTTTCCAGCATTATTTGACGGCTGCGGTAATCAAGCTCCCCTGCTCACCATTGATGCGTCGTGGCACTGCCGCCAGCAGGGCAGCGATGCAGATATGGTGTTTCTACATTGGCACAAACTGGCTTACTTTACACGGACAAAGATCTCGACTAATGATTTGGAATTGATGCATTTGGGCTGGTGGCTATGGTATTCTGGACCTAGTAACACCGGAGTGACATCCGAGTGCCAACGGCTCCAGGTTAATATCATACCGCCTCCGTCCTGTTAAAACCTTGGCAGGCCTCAGAGTACGTTCGAAGTTCGCGCTGTTGAGTTGGCGGGACAGGTTCAGTTGAGTTGCGCTCCTGATTAGCGCTGATCTGGCTCTGCGCAGGTGACCCCATAAGGGCGCCTCGCAACCCTCGCGTGGCCTCCCTGCTTGCATTAGATAACCACGGGATCATTAAGGCGACTGTCCATCCGGGCCTAGATAGCGGCTCTGAGGGGGGACCCATAAGACATGATCAACAATAAACATAATAGTAATGACGATAAAGTGAACGAAGCAGACGGAAACACACCAGTGACGAAGGAAGTAAATCCTTTTATTGGTAGACCAAAGGTGCAAAGAACACCACCTGTGGGAAAAAAACTCCGCAAGAACAGAACAGGGGCAGTCTGAAACATCTAGCGCCCTGAATTCTGCTGTGGTAGTTAGCGCGGCCACCACAAATAAAGTGGGTGAAGAAACTCCGCGTGCGGAACGGTGTTTGGTCCAAAGAAACATACGCAGGCACTGCGTTGTAGTGGGTACCTCTCCGGCGACGACGGCACGATCTTCTTCAAAGGGAAGCTATATTGCTGAAGAAAGGGCACAAGAAGAAAAGATGCTGCGAAAGTGCCGGGAAATAGTTAAAAAAATAGCAGCTGCATCCCAAGTGCAGAAAAATATATCGCGGCAGGTGAAAGACGGTCTTCTTGAACTCGAAGAGGCTCTGGAAGTTGTAGAAGCTTGCAGAGAAAATTGGAAGAAGGCTGAGCTAGAGCTGAGGCAAATTGAGGGAGCCCAGCCTAGAGAGCACGGAGTAAAGGATACTACCGAAACTCTATGCACTGTGCAAGCCAAAGCACAAAAACGGGCAAGAACGCCTGAAGGTAGTCCTAACAAAGAAAATATCGTTCGAGCACGAACTGAAGTAGGCACCACCGAACAGCACACATGGGTGACCGTGTTGAAAAAGTCACGTAAAAGTAACGGCCGGCAAGATAAAGCGGCAAATTCTGGATCAACCAAGAGCTTGGCGTCAAATTCAGAGCTTAACCTGAAAAAACCGAGGCGGAAAAAAACGAAATCGCCTAGGACAAGAAAGGAAGCCGTGGTAATAAAGCCTACCCAAGGGAAGAGTTATGCAGAAGTCCTTCAGTATATTCGGGCAGGGGTAAGCCCAAGCAAAGTTGGGGCACACGTTCGCCAAATCAGAAAAACGGCAGACGGTGGGGTACTTGTGACACTGGCAAAGTGTGAAGACATCTCGAAATTCGGTGATGCAATCCAGGCAGCTGTGGGGGGTTTTGGAGAGGTTAAAAGGCTCGTCTCCAAAGTCAAAATCGAGATACTCGACCTCGACAGTCTTACGACAGAAGAGGAAGTGATAGCAGCGATTCGAGAAGAGGGGATTCAGAACGTAAAAGTTACCTTATTTCCCCCGAATACAAGGGAACAGAGGAAAGCCGTCGTCGAACTGGACGAAGCAAAAGCTTTGAAGCTAGTTGATACTGGACGAATTAGAATTGGCTGGGTTAACGCTAGGGTAAGGAAGCGACCTGAAGTTATGCGCTGTTTCAAGTGCATGGGATACAACCATACCAAAAAAGGTTGCAAAGGACCAGACCGTAGCACTAACTGCTGGAAGTGCGGACAAGTGGGACACGTTGCAAAGGTATGCTCGGCGGAGCCATTCTGCCTGCTGTGCAACGACAAAGGTAAGACAGGAGATGTGAAGCATGTTCTGGGATCAGGAGCATGCAAAGCTTTCCGAGAAGCGCTCGATGCGCAGAAGAAGTTGCTGCGTAGATGAGGGTTCTACAGGGGAACCTGCAAAGATGCCGCACTGCGGATGATTTACTCACGCAGCTTATGCAAGAATCCAGAGCTCAAATCGCAATGATCAGCGAACCATACCGAAGGAGAAATCCAGAGACATGGTATTCAGACACTTCGGGCTATGCAGCTTTATGGGTTGCAGACACTCGGAAAGTCCGGGTTGATCGGCGAGGTTCGGGCGATGGATACGTTTGGATTGAAAACTGCGGCATCAGTTTTGTCAGCTGCTATTTTTCACCGAACGACCCAATAATGGAATTTCGTAGAAAGATAGAAGCATTAGAAGACGCTCTTCGAGACCTTCCTGGCAAACTGGTAGTAGCTGGTGACTTCAATGCGAGAGCCTTAGAATGGGGGATGCCGACTCAAAACACAAGAGGGAGATTAATTATGGAAATGGTGTCCAGGCTGAGTATGGTCGTGGTGAACAGGGGCTCAACACCAACATACCGCAGGCCAGGCTTCGGTGAGTCCATTCCCGATATAACTCTTGTCTCGGAGACGTTGTCCATGATGACAAAGGATTGGAGGGTGATGGAGGAGTACACTGGAAGTGACCACAACTATATTACTTTCTGGCTGTCGGAGGAAAGCCCGGCCCCTCAGAACTTAAGACGGAAGATACTCGGGTGGAATATTTCAAAGTTGGATAGGGGGAAGCTTTTGGAGTCACTAGGTAACAGCTTTACTGACGAAGTCAGCGCAGGACAAGCAGGGGTAGCAATGGGCTCTGGGGAAATAGGTACGGTTGTAAATTCGACCCTGGGCGAAATTCGGCGAGCGTGCAATGCGTCGATGCCACTTCGAAAGTCACTACCAGGCAAACAGAGCGCTTATTGGTGGACTGAGGAGATAGCGGAACTAAGACGAAGAGCTCTAGCATGCAGGCGTAGGGCACAGCGGTCTATTGGACGACCGGAAGCGTTGCTACTTGTCGCCACCCACAAAAAGGCAAAAAAAGAACTGGGAATAGCTATAAAACGGAGGAAAAGGCAAATGTGGCAAACTTTATGCGAAGAAGTGGACCGGGACCCGTGGGGCCAGGGTTACAAAATAGTATCGGGTAGGCTGGGCCGCATGTGTCCCGACCCACCCATGGAGGCGGATGTCCTGAGGAATATTGTAGATTCACTGTTCCCAGCGCACGATGTAAGAGCAGAGAACAACCACACAGTCCGCCAGGAAGATATCCCTTTGTTCACTGAAGAAGAACTACGAAGCGCGAGTGCCAAAATGAAGAACCGAAAAGCCCCAGGTCCGGACAATATTCCAGTAGAAGTCCTAAAGGTAGTGGTGGAACGACACCCGTCAACATTGCTACGCATGTACAATGAATGTTTACTAGCGGGTGTCTTTCCGTCACCCTGGAAAGTGGCGCGACTTGCCCTAATTTCAAAGGGAAAGGGAGATTTTAACACACCATCAGCGTACAGACCTCTCTGCATGCTGGACACTGCGGGGAAACTTTTGGAAGGGCTGCTGAAACCTCGACTTAAGGCAGCTATACGAAGAGCAGGTGACCTCTCGAAAAACCAACATGGATTTCGCAGTGGCCACTCAACAATAAGTGCCATCTGCGAAATAATTAGCGCAGTAGATCGCGCAGAGGCCGCTTGTCATCGAGCTAGACCCATTGTGTTTTTGGTAACGCTGGACGTTCGTAACGCCTTTAACTCGGCGAGATGGACAGACATACTGGATTCTCTTCAGCGACATTTTCAAATAGAGGAATACTTGCTGGCAATGGTACGGGATTACCTGAAAGATCGCCATTTGATCTATGAAACGAATCAGGGAACTGTACGCAAAACCATTACAGCTGGGGCAGCACAAGGATCCATTCTCGGGCCAGACCTATGGAATGTTGCGTATGATGGTCTCTTACGCCTCGAAATGCCGGAAGACGTGCTCTTGGTGGGCTATGCTGATGATGTAGCCGCTGTCATCACGTCGAGAAATCCTCATCTCGCCCAACTCAAGCTCAATCAAGTAATGAGAAGGGTCGAAGCCTGGATGGAAAGCCATGGTCTCCAGCTGGCGATCGCGAAAACTGAGATTGTCATGCTGACCAAAAGAAGAATACCAACCATTATACCCATGACGGTTGGCTCTGAAGTACTTGAGACCAGGAAATCGGCTAAGTATCTTGGAGTGATATTGGACTCGAAGCTGGCTTATGGGGAGCACATCCGAAAAGTATGCGATAGGGCGCTACTGTCTGTTATCTCGCTTGGGAGACTCATGGCAAACGTTCGCGGTCCTAGTCCGAGTAAACGTAAGCTCCTTATGACAGTGGCTCATTCAATGCTGCTGTATGGCGCGGAGATATGGGCCACTGCGTTAAGGTTTGAAAAGTATCGAGCTAGGATGGTGAGCGTCCAGCGTAGGGGAGCGCTGCGAATTGCAAGCAGCTATAGAACAGTTTCAGGAAACGCCGTGTTAGTGATAGCGGGAGTAATCCCAATTGATCTATTGGCGAACGAAATAGCGGGAGTAATCCCAATTGATCTATTGGCGAACGAACGCAGGGAAATGTTCCTGAACAGAGCAGAAGTGGGAAGAGAAATCTTGGTTGCTCAAGCACGAGCGCGAACGCTTGAGCTTTGGGAGGAGCGTTGGGCTACGAGCTCGAAGGGAGTATGGACGATTAGGCTAATTCGCGCCTTAAAACCTTGGCTTAATCGCGACCACGGTGAAATAAACTTCTACCTGTGCCAGTTCCTATCGGGCCACGGCTACTTCAGGAAATACCTTCACAGAATGGGGAAAGTCAGGACGGAGTTCTGTAAATACTGTGCTAAGGAAAGTGATGACGCTTTGCATACCTTCTTCCATTGCGCCCGCTTCAGAAGAGAGCGACACATGCTTTTCTCTACAATTGGCCCTGTGACGCCGGAGTCAATCGTGGAGATGATGCTACAGTCAGAAGACGCCTGGTCAGCTGTGTCAGCATATGTGGAGCTGGTATTGCGCTTAAAAAAAGAGGAAGGATGTCTCATAGACTCCTGAAAGCTTGACAGAACGGAAGTAAGCCAATGGGACACCTGATGGGTGGAAGTAGCACGGCCGAGTTGAAGTAATGCGAAAGCGGTTCCGGCTCGGACCTACGTGGTCGGCGGGTGACGTTTTTTAGTGAGTAAGAATCTCACATAATCTTGTTTAGTTCGCAAGATACCTATTGAAGGTTTTTGACATCCGCTCCCAAAAAAAAAAAAAAAAAAAAAAAACTATCAAAAAAGTGACACGGTCTACAACAATGCACAGCCAGGAAACACACAAAATCAACCAGATCATAACGAACAAAACTTCCAGCAACTTGACGAATTTTATGACAATCAAAATACGAACATTGAGGTAGATGATGAACCTTTTCCTTGGAACGCCTCGAAGAACCCATCGGGTATATAGATGTTGATAAACATGGAACAAACCTCCGTTATGTCAATATTGCTATGCCTTTCGGTCGCCCACTAAAATTCCTGATCGACACAGGAGCATCAGCTTCCTTCATCAACCCTGAATTCGTCCATCCTGACGATCTCGTTGATACTAGCCCAATAATAATCACCACTATTTCGAACCAACACAAACTAGAAAAAGAAGTTCCGCTTCCAATTTTCAAAGATATTTTCCATAGATATTTTGATGCACTTTCTACCCTGGGTGCCTCAGTTGATCTTGCTAAGAAGGTACTGGTTACCAAAAACTCTAATTTACCCCTCCACTATAATTTCATGTCTAGGACATACAAAATCGAATCTAACTCTAAAGCATTAGTGAAATTACCCGTCCATGCCGAGCACGGTGACATACCTATACATAAGACCTACAGTAATCAAGCCATGCTTATATATTCCCGACGGAATTTATTCCGCAAAGAACTGGTACAGTTACCTAGAGGTAATCAACTTTTCTACGAATGATCCAGATCTATTCTTAGAGCAACCTCTGAAAGTCGAACCCTTTTCTACAAAGAATTATGTAGGGGTTAATAGCTTCAACATTGACGTCCCTATGGGGAACGATCCGTCTAGGGATATAACACAATTACTTCGTACCTGCCATTTAAACTGTAACATCCAAAAAATTTCACTCAGAAATTTCTGCAAACATTATTTCAACGCGCACTGTAGTGCCCTTGGAATAAAATTATTTTTCAGTCAGACTAACTGTAACTTGTTGTTCGATTTGAAAAATAACAAGTTAACTGCAAAATCTAACGGCATAACAGCAAAATCTAACGGCATCGTTTTTGCGCTCGTCTCGAATTCGATATCAACGCTCGGGACAGTCTTTTTCGGATCGTGACGAGAGGCGGTCGTGGGAGTAGAATGTACGTTGCTTTTGCTGGTACGAATTGGTACCGAATCGAGGAGGGTGTGATGTCGATCGGACTCAGAAATTGATAACGTTGTCGAAGGGATTGTCAGAAGAATTTGGTGGACGTGGTGGTTTTCTATGTGAACCGAAACCGAAGTGTACGGCTTGGAGAAGTTGCCGGACGGGAAAAAGCCGCAATCCGTCGGTAGTGAATCACTCAATACTTCTCCGGTTCGGAAATAGGTGCAAAAGCATTCGTATTTGTCATTCTGGTATTATATGGTAACTATTTGTTGAAAACTTGATCAGAAAGTGTTTTGTGTGTGCAATATGTGCACGTACTCGCAAGTGCATTTAAATAAAGTGCGAATCAGTGGAGGCAGACGAAACCAAAATCGTACTTCTGTTGAATCTAATACAATGGTACCGTTATAAACGAAAAGATTTTCCAAAACGCCAGTTAATAACAATTTAAAACTCCTACAGTGCATTTAAAACCTTCCGCAAGCGTAGGAAATATCCTAAAACTTGTGAAACGAGTGTGCTTGAGCAGGGAAAAATTAAGTACCGTTACTTTGGCGCAGAAACGTGTTTTGCAAGCAGACTATGCCAAAACGGATTGTCGGGGAATTTTCAAACAGTCCTTACTTTTGCATGCACCCTTGTGAATTGGTTTAATGTGGAACCTTGCGAAGCTGAGGAGTCTTCGGTATAGCTAGGACGTGAGCATCTCTTTATTGCTCAATTGGTTACTTGTGGCATCAACAGACGACGAATAGACCGAATGAATTGCGCATCGCACTTTCTTCTAGCACCGCGTTCGCAATTCGATCGGTTCGTCTTGGTTCATCCATCGAATGCAACGCTGCCCGTTTGCATGGTGCAAGCAAAGGAGAAGATAGTAAAAAGGGGTTTCTTCGGCCATTGACATGTGCCGGGCTCTACGCAACAACAGCGGCAGCAGTATCAGCGATAACCCGTCTCCGTCGTAGCGGTCGTATCGCGGTGTGGATTTGAGCCTGCACCCTGCAAAAAGGAAGAGGAGGTACGAATAACATAATTTACTTTTATTGTGCACTGGCCGCCCACGAGATACGGAAATTTTCGTGTGTGTACCACCAAAAGCGAACAAAGCAGCAACTTTGATGAAGATGTAAGTTACTTGCAACTCCTTTTTTTAAGATATTGTATATATGCAACAGTAAGCGGTAGTCGGAATTCCACCGCAGTACTCCACCGAACTTTCATTCAAGCTGGACCAGCGGCTTGATAGCAGTTAACCGAATATGGTGTATAGGGTGAAGGTTTTTTTTACCAATAGCGAAAAGGACAGTATTCGTGTTACTGGCACTGAGTATAGTGTCGGGAAATGATACACTATCAATTGGTTGTATGAATATTTATTTAACTAGTTAGCAGATACTAATTACACTGAGAGCTTGTACGTACGCGTGTCGACTCTTGCGAGGATTGTATTTGAATGCATAAACGTACCAGATGTATATGTATGTATAGCTCCTCTTTTGAACGCTAGGATGCATCCTGGCGCATGAGTCAGCACGCGGGCGCTACAGTACCCTCCTCTAAGTAATGTCATGACAACAATGAAATAATAAAAATATGTCAAAATAATATTTTAGCTGTCGCGAAATGTTACGCGTTTAGCTCTCGGTCCGGCGTAAGTTCTTAATGTAGCTGGTGATTCCACACGAAGTCCAAAATCTTGCTGATTACTGGCTGCTGGAGATGTTGTCGATTCGCTTGCTGAATCCAGGACGACTACAAAAGCTGGCTTCAACCTTTCGGTGGACACGGTCGCGTCATTATCTCCGACTCGTATTTTGTAAACTCTATCGCTGATTCTGTCGATGATTTTGTGTGGTCCAGAATATGGTGGTCGTAATGCTTTTTTCATTTCCTCTTGTCACAGGAATACGTGGGAACAACTTTCGAGGTTCTAGTATACGAATATGCCATTAGCCTTGTGACGGCTTGCTGGTGTAGCTCGCAATTGCTGCATGTCGTGATAAAGTTGGTCAACGAAGACGTGTGGTTTCACGAGTGTATCACCATCAACAAATAGTTCGCCGGGAAGTCGAAGCGTCGTACCGTAGACTAGCTCTGCAGGTGAACATTTCAGGTCAATCTTGAATGCAATGCGTAGTCCCAGTAATACGGTGGGAAGTAGCTCCGTCCACCGTTCCGATTCGTGACACATGATGGCTGCTTTGAGCGATCTGTGCCATCGCTCCATCATACCGTTCGCAGAAGGGTGGTAAGGCGATCCGAATCGCGCAATCCAATTCGTATAAAAAGCGTTCGCAGCTTTTTCAGCTGTGATATCGGGGATTGGAACTGCTTCTGGCCATCTGGTGAACCGATCTATCATGGTCAGAATATATCTTTGACCATTCGATAGTGATAATGGTCCCACGATGTCCAGATGGATATCCTCAAAACGACGGCTGGGTAAATCGAAATGTTGCAGCTCATTTCGTGTATGTTTTGTTACTTTCGATCGCTGGCACTGCAAACAGTTTTTCGCCCAATCCGTCATATGTTTGTCAATTTCAGGCCAAACATATTTTTTCCGGATCTGCCTGCTGGTAGACTTTCCTCCTGGATGCGATAATCGGTGGAAGACGTTAAAAATGTTCTTTCGTAGAGATGCAGGCACGTATGGACGGATATTGTTTCCGGAGATGTCACAGTAAACTGCTTCTTCGTTGTTGATGAGGGAAATCTTTTTTAATTCGAGTGACGTACTTGATCGAAGAACTTCTCCAAGTTGTTCATCCTTCTGCTGCTCTTCGTATAATTGCCGGTAGTTGATGGTTTCTGACATATTGATTGCATCGATATTCTGCACTCGAGACAGTGTGTCAGCAACGATGTTCTCGTGTCCCGGTACATGCACAATATCGGTCGAATATTGTGAGATGTACTGCAAGTACCGGCATTGCATTGGTGAAGCTCGATCAGACTTTTGCTTAAACGCATAAACAAGCGGTTTATGATCGGTTTTAATCACGAAGTGACGTCCCTCGAGCATATGGCGAAAGAACTTTATAGTCATATTTATCACCGATAATTCGCGGTCGTAAGCACTCAGGCGTGATTGCGCTCCAGTGAATTTCCTCGAAAAAAATCCAAGCGGCTGCCATGTTCCCTTCTGGAATTGTTCGAGAACTACACCTGCTGCTGTTTCCGACGGATCTGCACATATCGCAAGTGGTTGATTTGTTGCTGGATAGGCGAGCATCGTGGCGCTAGCAATGAGTCTTTTGCTTTCTTCAAAAGCATGCATTGCTTCCAGGGTCCATTTGATAGGGTTTTTGTCATTTTTGCGACTGCCGTCGAGAAGTTTCAGGACCAGTACGGACGCGGCTTTATGCAGGAATTGTCGATAGAAATTTATTATGCCCAAGTAACGACGAAGTTCACATATTCTCGGGCTTTTCGAAATCGATTATCGCTTTCACTTTAGCCGGAAGTGGTTCAATTCCTCGTCCTGACATTTGATGACCAAGATATTCGATTTTCTCGGCGACAAATATGCACCTAGCAACGTTGATTTGCAAACCATATCGATTTGAAAAAAACCATAAACCATATCGACAGACGATGATGGGATTAATATATCATCAAGATATGCAAATGCAAAATCGATCCCTCGTAACGCAGAATTTACCAACCGCTGGGACGTTTAAGCGGCATTTCTTAGGCCAAACGTCATAGCCGTGAACTCATATAGTCCGAACGGAGTCACAACAGCGGTTTTCGGAATATCATCTTCTGCGATGGGCACTTGGTGATATGCTCTAGCTAGATCGAGCATCGAAAACACCGAAGTACCATGAAGGTGCTGTGTGATGTCGTGAATATGCGGAACAGGGTAGCGATCATCAATTGTCACTGCAGTGAGACGACGATAATCTCCGCATGTTCGCCATGCTCCGGTCTTCTTCTTCCGCATGAGCAAAGGGCTAGCCCATGGGCTGCTTGACGGTCTGCAGATCCTTTGCTCGAGCATGAATTCGAATTCTGCCTTCGCTGCCATATACTTTTCAGGTGGCAATCTTCTCGGTCGTTCGGCCACGGGAGGTCCATGCGTTACGATGTAGGGCTTTATATCATGTTTTGCATGTTTTTGGCAAAGCGATGTCGATGTTAGCTCTGGAAATGCAACTAGCAACTGTTGGAATTTGTTTCTCAGGTCTACGGTTGATACTTTGTCGGCATTTCCGTGAAATGATTGCCCATTTGCACTCAATTTTGTGGTGGAGTCGATAAGCTTTTTGTTGCGCACGTCACCGATGAGGCCGTAGTACTTTAAAAAGTCTGCACCAAGGATTGCTCTTTTGACTTTTGCAACTCGAAATATCCATTTGAATTTCATTCGCAATCCGAAATCCAATACCAGAAGTTTTTCTCCATATGTGCTGATTCACGATCCGTTTGCAGCATATAAATACACTTAGCTTTGTTCTTCAGTGGTTTTATGTCGGGCGGCTGGAAATACTGATACATCAGCACCAGTATCGTCTAAAAAAAGCAAGTCTTTAACTCGATCTTGTATTTGGAATCGATTGTTACGAAATTGCAAGGTTGGCGACAATTTCTTGCTTTTTTCCAAACCTGTGGTGATAGAAGCACAGTCCTCCTTGTCGGGCCGATTGTCTGGATGAACTTCTTGAGCGGGATCTGTATTGCTGTCTTCTGAAGTTATCTCGTGGCGCATGCAGTTCAACCCGTTCCATTCAGCGTGAGAGATCTGAAATCATGTTCAGAATCTCATTCGAGTTGCTGTGGCGGGGTGTAGTACGATCGATGGCGTCAACACTGTGGTAGCTAGTGCATTGTTTGTGAATCCGATCCGCCATTTCTGCTAATGCGTCTAAATTTTCGCGAACGGCACTTCCTGAATACGCATTGGAAGCTTTTTTAGCCAGAATGCTTTGAGCGATTCAACTGGCAATTGTTCTTCTACCATCGATCGCATTTTATTTAGTAGCTGCGATGGACGCAAATCGCTCTAAATCTGACAAAGCTTTGTTGAGCGCAGCTTCAGGCGAATCATCATAACGACGCATTAACGCACGCTTCAGCGTGATGTATTTGTCTGTTGCTGGCGGATTCGTCACGATACCTTCCACCTCTTCCAGCTCGGGTAGGCTTAGCGCTGTTACTGTTGCATGGAATTTCACTGCATCCGTGAGCAATCGGCTTGAGAAAAACGACGATTCTATGCACGTAAACCATAGTTTCGGCCGTTCTCTCCAAAATTCTGGCAGTTTGGCACTTTGCACTGCGTCCACATATCCCAGCGGAAAGTATGAAGGCATTTCACGCTTCGGCAAACTTGTCCATGGTGTATCTTTCGGAGTTTCATCTCCTCGCCTTGGCGTCGCACAGTGGGCTGAATCCCGATTCTAGCTGGACAAAAGTCAAAAAATCAATGTCAAAATGTAAGGTTTTCAGGTTTAGGATATATTTCTTAAGGTTTCAGTAAACCTAATTTCACAAAAAATTTGTGATTATACCGAACATTAGTGAGTAAGAACTTACTGTGAAAACGGTCGAATGCAAGTAGAGCGTGAGACGCTCTCGCGGTACATTAATGTGACCTTCTTTTGTATTATCTGCTCGGTGAGATGAATGTTTATTTTCGTTTGAGTGTTAATCTTACTTGTTTAAATACTTTTCAAGAAAAAGTTTCAAGCACTGAAAATGCCCAATTGAAAAAGGTAAGTTTATACCATTAGAATATAAGAGAGTGTCATTTTGCTTCGTGGAAACTGAAGAATTCTTCACATTTTAACGCGCAACTTTTTTTCATTAGATTTCATTGACTTCAAACTTTGAGAATTTCTTTATTATGGTATAATTAATAACATATTCAAAAATTGAGAGCCATAATTAGCCATAAATTGAGATATAACAAAAATTCTGGGGTCAGAATTATAAAATTTAAATTTTCAGTTTAAATCCTAAACGGACCCTCACCTTCTATTTTTACTCTATACCTCAAAGACCTTAAAAGGAACATTTAATCCTATTTACTTTTTAATGCTAATTACTTTTTAATGATAAATTGGAATTAACAAAGCCAACCATGTGGGGGGTACTTCTCATGAGAAGGCTGAGGCTGAAATCAGGAAAATAATATCCAGAAGGCTTTATGGAACTCTATAGGGATAAAAGTGAACAAATTGGTTCAAGAAAGTGGGACGTCCAACACCGGATACTTGTCCCACCGATTTGTTAAGCATGCTAATGCAGCTAGAGGAGCTAATAAGCTATTAATATTTAGATTAGAACTATTCTTCGGGTATTTATAAAACAACTTCCTCAAATTGTTCACAATTGTTCACTTATTTGTTCTTTCTTACTGTTGCAGCTTATTTCAACCGGAAATACAATTAGGGATGAAAACTTCAACACATTTGCTTATGATGCTGCCAAGCTGTTTGAGGAGCTATATAGCTGGGACCAGTGGCGGCTCGTCAGGGTGGGCCCGGCCCGCCTGGCCCACCCTGACGAGCCGCCACTGAGTTAAAGTAAAGTAGATATTTCTTGTTGGTATCCGCGTATACCTTATAATAGTGTTTTTGTGTCGAGCGGGCCCACCCTGACGAGCCGCCACTGGCTGGGACAGGATGCCTCCCAGCGTACACAAAATCCTTTTGCATGGCTTTTTAGCCATCAAACATGCTCTTGTTCCAATAGAGCAGCTTTCAGAGGAGGCAAAGGAGGCAAGGAATAAACACATGAGGCGATTCAGAGCCCAGCATACTAGAAAGTCCTCATACATAAAAACCTGTGAAGACTTAGTTCACATGCTTTTGGTTTCATCGGATCCTGTTATTAGAAGCTTTAGAACTTTCTAGAAGGTCCCGTTGAAAGGGCTGAGTCCTGATGCAAGGGAGCTGATCGCGGATTCAGTGGAAGAGGATACGAATGATAGCGAAGCGGAGAAGGATTCTCCGAGCGAATCGGAAAATCATTCTGATTTTGAATTTTTGTAATATATATAATAAAAATACTTGATTTTACTGGAAAATAAAAAAAAATCTGTTTTAAGAAATGAAACACCTACATTTTATCTCGTATATTTTTTTTAATTATTTGTTTAAGCTATTCCACCCTTTAAGCCCTTGTTAAGCCCAAAAAATAATTTTGTCCAGCTAGAATCGGGATTCAGCCCACTGTGCGTCGCCATTGCTGCGGCTGTGGCGTCGCCATTGCTGCGGCTGCGGCGTCACTTGGTTCCGCCATTTTCACTAGTGTCAGTATTCACTTTTCATTCACAAACAGTCCCTTTTCACTTTCACAGTTTGTTCGCGTATTTCTAACAGTTCGGGGTCACCACTTATAGTGTCGGGAAATGATACACTATCAATTGGTTGTATGAATATTTATTTAACTAGTTAACAGATACTAATTACACTGAGAGCTTGTACGTACGCGTGTCGACTCTTGCGAGGATCGTGCTTGAATGCATAAACGTACCAGATGTATATGTATGTATAGTTCGTCTTTTGAACGCTAGGCTGTATCCTGGCGCATGAGTCAGCACGCGGGCGCTACACTGAGTTATAAACTTATACCATCTTTCGGCACTACCTGGAAGAACCAGGAGCGAGATTTTTAGTTGTAAAGAAAAAAACAATGAACCAAAAGTCAAAGTTTCAAGCATTTTTTTTATTATCTAAAGTCTAAAAACTAATCAGTTTGAGAAGCCCGTTCGATAAATATTATTTTTGGAAATTATAGAATTAATTAAATTAAAATTATAAATAAAATTAATTAAATAGTATTAAGAATATATAAAACGTGTATGAAGCTGTATGTGCATGGTCATGCTTAACAATCACTTATCGTCGTCAATAATATTACTTACCTGCATCAACATTGTTTATGCATGCTTGCAATCATGCAATGTGCGAGTACAATAACAATGACCTACATTTATGTCTCATGCTTAAGCAGGTAACCTACATTCATTTGTGCATACATACTGTCGTAGAGTCTAGAGTTATGTTAATCATGTCAACAATTTTGCAAGCAGTAATTGTAATCAAACATAAGTTCAATAAGTACACAATTAATTAATGTAAAATAAGCATTTTGTTACTATAAAACGTAGACCAGTTGCGAATAAAGTTCATTGTCAACCAACAATCAGTTTTTTTCTGTTTCATTCCGGAACACTTGGTCCTTCGAACCGGATGTCGGATTTCGATTGCACTATCGATCTTCGAGTCCAGATTTGAGCTGCAGTATTGCATTCAGTTCGCGAAACGATTTGGTGTGCTTTCTCGACCAGATATCGATTGCACTATCGATATTCGATTCCAGACTTGAGCTGCAGTATTTCATTCAGATCGCGAAACGGTCGGTTTCAATATCTTTCTGCGGATTGTGGTAGCGGAAAATTTAGCTGTGCTTCCCAGATTTTGGTGTGCTTTCTCGGCGGAGTGTTAAAATTTTCCCTCACCATCATGACCACGAATGGTCCCAATATAAGCCAAAAACTTAATTTTGAGGATGCAAAGAGGTTAATCTCAAATTTCAAAAAACATGGTGAATCCAGGCATTCACTAGGATATTTTGAAACAAGACTAGAGCGTTTACGAGAGTATTGGAGGAAATGTGAAGAGATGCATCTGGCTACACACTCGCACTTTGCTCACAATAGTCAGCTACTAGCTCAATATCAACAGGAATATGAAAATGCGAGGTACTTGCTATGGAATTTATCATACGTTTCAAAAACAAAATTCATCAGTACCGTACACCAGCAATAGCGCAAACAGCTGTTAATGATGCAGTTAAATTAGAAAGGGTAAGAATCCCAACTTTTGATGGAAATTATGGAACATGGGTGGCATTCAAAGATCTATTCAAAAGCATGGTACTCACAAATGTTAATCTTAGCAATATTCAAAAACTGCAATACTTACGCAGTGTTACAAAAGGCGAAGCAGAGTCTCTCATAAATCACCTAAGTATTATGGATGAGAATTATGAGATTGCTTGGAAATTATTATCTGACAGATATGATAATAACAAATTCATTGCTCAGGAGATAATTCAACGGTGGTGGGACTTAGGCTTGTGTCAAAATAATGACTATACATCATTGAAACGTATATTAGATACCACCAATCAACTCCTCGCCAGCATTAAGAATTTAAATCTGAATGCATTTGAACTTTTAGCGATTTTCGTCCTAAATGGAAAATTGGACAAAGAATCAAAAAAAGAATGGCGAAAACATATAAGTTCAACCAATGATGTACCAACATGAAGCTCATTTTTATTGTTTGTCAATCAACGATTCACAATGTTGGAAGCACTTTCATTGTCGCAATTAAGTAATAGAACTCCAGAGCATACGAATAATAAGAAAGTGGCATCTCATATGGTGCAAATTACGAAACTCAAATGTGCGATGTGCAACAAGCATGACAATCAACGATTCACAATGTTGGAAGCACTTTCATTGTCACAATCAAGTAATAGAGCTCCAGACCATACGAATAATAAGAAAGTGGCATCTCATATGGTGCAAATTACGAAACTCAAATGTTCGATGTGCAACAAGCATGACCACCAAATTTTTGAATGCGAAAATTTTAGAAAAGCCAGCGTTAATACGCGACGCGAAATAGCAAAGAGCAAAGGGTAATGTTTTAATTGCCTAAGTGAACAACATAAGATCACCATATACAGTTCAAAACATACGTGTCGACATTGTTCTAAGCGTCACAATACGCTACTACACAATGAGCATCCAAAGCTGCAGAAAAAACCAGGAGAACCTTCTCAAACAGAAGTTAATTTATACACTCAAACAAGTAATTCAAAAAATCATGTTCTCTTGGGCACAGCAATATAGCCCAGTCATTTTAGCATAAAACCTCGGAATGAGAGATAATAAGCTGAATTTTTGTATATACCTTCACTTTGGGGTCCTCAACGTTGCCTCAAAAGTCTCATAAGATCTCGTGTCTGCGTCGAAAGTTATTCAAGGTCAAAGGTGAGAAAAAACAGTTTTTTGCGATGATCTTGGTTTTTATTGCTCCAATGATGTTAACACCTAGGATCGAAATTGTAGAACATAAAATTTGCGACACATTTTATTGGAAGCATTTTTTCCTGCGCTCAACCGTTTTTCCGATAGAGAGCGATAAGCGCGCAGCACTCAGCCATATGTACTGTAATGCAAGTAGGGATTCCAATCCCGAAGCATATTTTCCATCCCGGGATTACGGGATCAAAAAATCTCAAATCCCGGGATCCCGGGATTCGAAATTCAAAATACAACACAACAAAATAGGGCAAGTTTTTAGTAAACAGATTATATTATGTGCCATCATTTCAAAACTACAACAATAAGTAAGCTCAAAACTGTAAAAAAATATGTTACTGCATTATTACTAATTTACATTATTGATGCAAATAAAAATAATAATTTTAATTATCCAAAACGTTGACAATATGAAGACAGATATTTAAAATTACAACTATTACAAATTAAAACAAAAAACCCCCACGACAAAAAACCACAACATAAAATCACAAGTCTTAAAATTGAGATACATAATAAAGTTACATTTAAAAAATTCGGCCAAAGTTCATTGGGTTTTTCGGAAGTAATATTGAAGCAATAGCAAAGCATCCAAAGTATCGTCTCCAAGCCTGCTTCTAAATTTATTCCCGATGTTGGACGCCGCGGAAACGGTCGAGAAATATTGGTACAGCTGCTCCAAACTATGCGAGTGCTACCACTTTCGAAAAGATTCATTTCTTTTGTAATGGTTTTAATTAGATTAGTTTCTTGCGGCAGTTCATGATTGATTATTTTCATACTTTTGCAGCTCTTCTTGTAGCGTTAATTGACGACTACCTTGTTCTGATTCAATATAGGTATCTACTGGGTTCTCCTCATTTTTTTTGCTACCGAGCAAAGGATTCAATATCTAGATCATTGAAGTATTTTTTTTTTATATTTGCGTTGCTTGGTTTCAAAAATAGAGATTTTTTTCACTTGGAAAATTTTCGCTGACTCAGTGTGGATTCTGGAGATAGCTTAGCATATCAAGTAGCTCAATACACTGATGCTCTTTTATTCGGTCCAATATTGCAATTTTCATAGCATTCACAAGAATTGACCGTTTTTCTCCTAACAGCCTAAATAAAAATCTTGTGCATAAATTTGCAAGTCTGCGACTTAAGGCCTCCACAGTCAATTTTACAGGGAGTAAAACTTCAATAATTTTCTTAATCGAATCAAACTTTGTTGCTTCTAATTGCTCTGGATATTGCAGGCCTATTAATGTATACTATTTTTCAAAATGGAAAACAATTCGAGCATTGTCAAGAGACTATTTCATCTTGTTTTACAATCCAGTAAATGAGACAGTATGAGACGGATTCGACATAGTTTTAAAGATTGTTATTATTTTTCGTTGGAGCTTTTTTAAAATATAAAACTACCTTACGAACTTTCTTTATGCGCTGATGTCCTTCATCTGATCTAGCGTGCCTTGCAGGCGACCGGTTTCAACACAGTTAGCTGATTCAGGACCATCCAAATCTTCGTGGTCTTCGTCCAGATTATCAGCTGCTTCATCAACTCTTTGATCTAGAATGGACCTCCTATTATAGAGAACATCGCAAACTGCCAAAAGCATGCTATTCGCCAAACAAATATGTTGCTCTGTATTAACTAGTCTGCCTACTTTTCGCATTTCATTTGACCCATCAGTTATGATGGTAACAATGTCTTTTCCTAGAGAAACATCAAACTCAGCGAAACGCTCTTTTAATATATCTAGGTAGTTTGCAACTGTCATTGATATCCTTACTCGCACCAAGCTCCAGTAAGAATTCAATAAGTAGATGTTAATATTTGTGTAGCGCCTATTTGTTGTCGAGGTCCACTCATCAAACGTCAAACTGAACCGTTCACCTGAGATATTAGCCTGTCTTATCTCATTTTTTATTATTGTTCTTTATCCTGCTTGCATAACCCACAGCCTTTTTTTTATTGTTATTGAGGATTTTGGTAAATCTGTGTATGCATTCGCTAGTATTAATTTCCTCAAATCATTCGAAGTAACGAATGCACTAAATGCGAAACAGTCCATACTTATTTATTTACAAACCCCTTTGTATTCTCTTGATGACTGTTACATCGGTTTGTTTTGCTCTATTCTTTACGGATTTGATGTGAACCTGCATGCTAATTGCTTTCTTATAAATATGGATTCTATTTGCTCTTTTCGAGTCTTGCCGTAATTTGATTGCCGATTATGCTTGACTCCCGGCCCCGGAATCCAGGCCAATTTCTGATCCCGAAAATCCCGGGATTAGAGCTCATCAATCCCGGGATTTTCGGGACCAGAAATTAGCCGGGATCCCGGGATTGGATTCGCTAAATGCAAGGTCAACCGTGAAACCTTCAGTGTTGAGTTATTTATCAGTAAATACATTATATTTAATAACAATTTACATATATTTAATTTATTTTAATATATATACATATAAATTACATATTTTTAATCTACCATTCTTTAAAAATTTAAATAACAAAAGTATTACTTTTCTTCTTCTTCGTCGTCATCTTCTGGGCGTTCGGGAATATCTGAATCATTGTCATCATCTTCGTTGCTCTGAATTGCCTTCGTTGCCTTGAATTGGTGTTTCCAGACCTTCCTGAATTTCATGGTCAAGATCACTCTCTTGCTCACAGTCACTTTGTAATGAAACAGCATTGAGGCAAGCTTGCCCATTACAGTGGCCACAAGCTAAAGTGCATTGCAGCCCCGATTTTCTACATCGGCACCGTGCACCACATCCATTCTTACAATCACATAATAGAGTATTCAGTAATTCATCGGAAGCTGGTGGTAATATTGTTGGCATTGGCTCCAGGAACTCATTTTGGAGCACCTAACCCCATTCTTGGGGTTTTCAATCATGCCCTAACCATTTTTGAGCTTGGTAATATACACGGCTTATATGCTGATGGGCCGCTGCACTTGTCGGCGGAAGATTAGATAATTGGACAGGTTTATTACGTTTTGTTGATTTAATGAACTGAGTATATCGAAGATGATAGATATTACCCTCAGATTTTGGAGCATTGTATATCGCTAGTAAGATCCGAATGCCATTATCGTATAATTATTTGACATGGCAGTTTTCTTCTAGAAAAACTTGAGCTAGTTCGTCGATATTGGCAAGTTGTTCTAGTGCTTTTATGAAAGTTTTTTTTTCCCCTTTTCTTAACAGTGCAGAAGTTGTATCACATCCACTGAATGAATGTAAAAATAATACATGTTTTTTAGAAATGGGATATTTGTCAAAACTTGTTGAAGAATATATTTGTGTTTTGACATTGCCTTTGCCAACTTTTTTGATGTAATTGGGTGCGTCCAATTAAAATAACTAGTAAATCGATGTCTTCTCCGATAATGATGGCAGTCGTTTCAGGTTTGGATTCTTCGATTGCTGTTTCTATTATTAGAACATCAGCATCATCTCTTGCTTGCTTTGTTGTGATATTTACACTCTCAAACTTTTCAATGAGCATACCAATAAGTTTTTTCTTATTATATCGATTTGACAAAAACTTTTCTTGGCTAATTGGCACAATCATTGTTTTGTCGAAACAAACTTCATAACATTTCGAAAAAGCAGCATTTCTTCTATGTTTTTCCATTGCTTTTATCTTTTAAGTATAGTCTGAGTATCCGTCAAACACAACAACAATTTTTGATGCATAATGTGTTTCTAAATACTTAACGTATTTATTTAAAACAACAAAAAAAAGCATTGTCTTTACTCCAAACGACGCAATGCAGAAGAAATCCACCATCGATGATATAAAAAAGTCGTAAAAACCGTCTTCCCAGTTATAATTATGATAAGTATTTAAATATTTAAAAAATTCCACATTTTAAAAATAAAATACATAATTATTTTACTACTTAAAATCTACTTTCAATAAACTTACAAATACAAATAGTATTTCATTTAATTAGTTTTTAATCACACAAAGAAAGTAAATATAATTAAATGAAAATATTAAAAATAGGTAAAATGCTATTAAATGCAATGTATTTACTGATAAAAAAATTCATCACAGATATTCACGGGTGACCTTGCATTACAGTACATACAGCTGAGTGCTGCGCGCTTACCGCCCTCTATCGAAAAAACGGTTGAGCGCAGGAAAAAATGCTTCCAATAAAATGTGTCGCAAATTTTATACTCTACAATTTCGATCCTAGGTGTTAACATCATTGGAGCAATAGAAACCAAGATAATAGCAAAAAACTGTTTTTTCTCACCTTTGAACTTGAATAACTTTCGACGCAAACACGAGATTTTATGAGACTTTTGAGGCAACGTTGAGGACCCCAAAGTGAAGGTATATACAAAAATTCAGCTTATTATCTCCCATTCCGAGGTTGACCCCTTTTTTATGCTAAAATGACTGGGCCAATAATCGAAGTATTAGACTCATTAGGACAAAGAGTGAAACTTCTTGCTTTACTGGATCCTGGATCACAGAAGTCATTCATACGTGAATCAGCTGTACAAATTTTGGGAGTCAGGCGAAATCACGCGAAGAGAATAATTTGTGGTATTGGAGGCAGTGACGCAGCTATAACAAAGGGAATTGTTACAGTCGAAGCAGTGATAGTAAGAAAAGATGGTAACATCGAGTCATTTCCATTTTCTGCACTTATCCTTCAGACAATCACATCACCGTTACCTTCGACACATGTCAAGGCGAAGTTATCTAAGAGGCTCTCAAAGATACAACTTGCAGATCCCGGATTTGACACTCCTGGCCAAATTGACATTCTGTTAGGAGCAGATGTATACGGAGACATACTGGATAATGGATTCATTCGTGGGTATCCATGTGCCCAGAAAATAAAACTAGGATGGGTATTAATTGCATCCATCAAAGAACCAGCAGTTGATAGGTCTATTGTTTCATTCATCATTCAAGAAGATATAGACAAAACATTGCGCCGATTTTGGGAAATTGAGGAAACATCATCTAACCCGCAATCACCAAAGGACGAAGAGGCAGAGCAGCATTTCTTTAACAACACTAGAAGATTAAGGAGTGGGAAATATATGGTAAAGCTGCCGTTTAAGGGTAACTCTGTCACAGATACTGAGTTAACGAAGTCCGTTCGAGTGGCATTTATCCGATTTCGGCAATTGGAACGACGGCTAGAGAAGAACCCTGAAAGAAAGCAACAATATCATAAGTTTATTGAAGAGTACATAAAACTCAATCACCTAGAGAAAGTTCCAGATAACTTGCTTCAAACTTCTCATTGTTATTACTTGCCGCATCATGAGGTCATAAAAGAAAGTAGTTCTACGACAAAGCTGCGAGTCGTATTCAACGCCTCACAAAAAGCCCCGGGAGGGAAGTCGTTGAATGATTGTCTTATGGTGGGACCTGCAATACAAAATAATATTTTACATCTTCTCATGCGATGGAGGAGCCATAAATACGTTATTGCAGTCGACATCGACAAAATGTACCGGCAAATTGAAGTAGATGAATCAGATCGTGATTATCAACGAATCATATGGAGATTCGACTCAAAAGAGCCTTTCCAGCATTTTAGGCTAAAAACCGTGACGTATGGAACGACCGTAATCTTGCGAGATTTTTATGTGGATGATCTTCTGACTAGTGCTGATGATTTGAACGCGCTTAAAAATATCCAGAGAGAGTTATCTATTGTGATGAAAAAGGGAGGGTTCCACCTTCACAAATGGTCAGCAAAACCATTATTCACTACTTAGCTCTATACCTCCTGAGGATCGAGAAATAAAAAAATCTCTTAGCATCGACCTAGAAGATGAAGTGCGAGCATTAGGAATACAATGGCATTCAGTTCATGATGAATTTTCATTTAAAGTGAGATCGATTAAGGATGACGGGAAATGGACAAAACGGAAGATACTTTCAGACATCGCAAAATTATTCGATCCTATAGTTTGGCTACAGCCTGTCATTATCACTGGAAAGATAGCTATGCAAAAATTATGGCTTCTTAAAGTGGAATGGGACGAAGAAGTTCCAAGAGAAATTCTGAAGGATTGGTTTGATACACAGTACCAACTACAGTTATTGGAAAAAATACGAATCCCTGGCTGGATTGAATGTAATACTCCACCCACAATACAGTTACATGGATTTTGTGATGCATCGAATTAAGCGTATGCAGCAACCATATATCTTCGTGTAGAAAGGAAGGATAAATCAATTACAACTTATCTATTGAGCGCAAAATCCAGAGTTGCACCGATTTAGATGATATCTATACCTCGGTTAGAATTGTGCAGCGCAGTTTTGTTGATAGAAACAATGAAGCAAATAAAGCAGGCTTACGAGTGGAATCATGCCAAAACATTTTTCTGGGCCGATTCATCTATAGTTTTGTCCTGGATTCAAAAACCCTGCGATAAATTGGAAGGTATTCGTCGCAAACCGAATAAGCCAAATTCATCAGGAATCTTCACCCAATCAATGGAATCATGTGTCAACAAAGCAAAATCCTGCTGATATTGCCTCAAGAGGAATGTTACCAGAAAAGTTGCTCAAGGCTTCTTTATGGTGGAAAAGCCCGCAGTGGTTGATGGGAAATAAATTTAACCTATCAGACAGCGCATTAAGCCCAGAACAAGAAAAGATTATGGACGTTGAACAGCGGTCAATGGCAATAGTATCTGTAACACCGACACCTGAACCAGAAATACTCGCGCAATATTCATCGTTTAATAAGTTGTTAAGGTTCGTTGCACTCTGCAGACGTTTCGCAAATAATACACGCAATTCTACCGACAGGAAAACAGGAATCATTACTTGCGATGAGTTGCAGAAAGCCGAATCTTGTTGTGTACGAATAGCTCAAAAACATGCATTTCAAAGTGAAATCCAGGCACTACAGAGGAAGTTCGAACTATCAAATAGTAGTTGCATGAAGACTCTTAATCCATGGATTGATTCTGAAGGGCTCCTTAGGGTAGGCGGAAGATTACAGCATGCACCCATATCTGAAGCTGCTAAACATCTGGCTATAATTCCAAAGGGATCATTGGCCAAATTAATCATCAACCAATGTCGTAAACAAACTTTACATGGTGGTAACCAGTTGGTCTCCGCTACCATAAGGCAAAAATATTGGATCATAAATTCACAATCGGTGATTAAGAAAGTTCTGCGAGAGTGCATAACGTGTTACAAAGTTAATGCAAGTCCAAATCAACAGTTAATGGGGCAATTATCGCCTCCCAGATTCCAGACTAAGAAGCCCTTCGCACAAACAGGGCTTGATTATACCGGGCCAATATCAATAAAATGGAGTAGTGGCCGTGGAGCGAAAACCGCTAAAGCGTATATTGCAGTATTTGTATGCATGTCTACGAAAGCTTTTCACTTGGAACTAGTGAGTGAGATAACAGCCACAGCATGCATCGCTGCGATTCGAAGGTTCATCGCTCGACGGGGAAAATGTCACACAATTTTTAGTGATTGTGGGACCAACTTTGTGGGAGCCAACAAACAATTGAAAAGTGCTTTTACTTATATTACAACAAAGGGTATGGAGCAATTAGCAGCTGATGGCATACAATGGAAGTTTATTCCTCCTGGGAGACCACATTTTGGTGGACTGTGGGAAGCCGGAGTGAAAACGGTCAAGAGACACTTAACCAAAAGCATAGGCGAGCAGTTATTAAACATTGAAGAAATGTACACTCTGTTGACGCAGATAGAGGCTTGCCTAAATTCGCGACCATTGTGTGAAGTCAGCAACGATCCATCAGATCTCACAGCCATTACACCAGGTCATTTTTTGACTGGCAGCAACCTATTTGAAATACCGGAACCTATCTCTGAGGAATCAATTGGACGAAAATGGAAACTTGTCCAACAAATGAGAAAACATTTTTGGCATCGATGGAGCCTGGAATATTTGAATCGTTTACAACAACGACCTAAATGGACTAAACAGCGAGCAAATCTGAATACAGGTGACTTGGTTTTGGTGAAACACGATAACTTCCCATCTACCAAGTGGCCATTAGCAAGGATAGTTGAGGTTCATCCAGGAGCTGATGGAATTGTCCGAGTTGTGTCTGTTAAAATGCACGGTTGAGTAACGAGGCGTCCAATTACCAAAATTTGTCGTTTGCCATTTGAGAATTCCCATGCGGTAGAAGCGAGCAGTATTTCAGAGCCACAAACAAAAAGCTTAGTATCTACAACAAAAGCGACGAAGAGGAGAAAGGTAAAAATAGCTCCAGTTAGCAGTCAGTGGCAGCAGTTTTTTGAGACACAAGCCAAACGAAAGAAATTAGACAAACCGGCACAAGCTCGGGGAGGAGGCACTGCCAGCATCTTACCAAATCACCTAGTAATATCGACATTAATGCTTTGTTGTTTCGTGCCCATAGTGCTATGTGGAGTCAAGGTCTCTCCCTTATCGAATGGACTGTACGTAGAACACTTGGGAGTTGCGAATTTGCAAAGAGGAGCTTTGCAAGTAAATCTCAATATTCCTTGGAGTAATCTAAATGACGACAGAAGAAATATAGCAGCTTTTGTGAAACCGACAACCGCGTATCATCTGAAATCGACTGCAAGGATCTTGTGCAGCACGTAAATGAACTTAAGGAGGAAGTGAATCACAAACTTGACACGTTACAGCTTTTGTGAGTGAGGAATCGACGAGGACTTTTTGGAAAATTTCTCACTGCTGTATTCGGAATTAAAGATGAAGTATATAAGAATATAAATGAATTATCTGGAAACCAAGTAAACCTCATTCATACCATGGACATGCAAAGCAGATTGATGCTTAGAACGATGAACTTAACAGCACTACTGGACGGATCAACCGACAGTTGGAACGATTTAGGACCCAACTACATTTAGGATTGGATCGTATTAACAAGTTTAGCGTTTGGTATCGAACAATTGATCATAACACAATCAACATAAACTTCATCGCAGCTTATAACAGAGCACTAAATTTTGTTCAAGGAGTCTTTAACAAATATACCAACATTCTTACTACTGTGAGATCAAAAACAGCATTTTGGGAATGTATAAATCTCAGCGATGTAACCGCAGACATCAATCGTACTCAAACCATGTTGCCTAAACACCTGGAAATTATTCTGCGATTTTCCGAGCCAATACAAATTCAAACCGATGACGTGGGAATCAAACTCAAAGGCTTTCTTCCGATTATCGATCAGCGCAAATACGAACTGATAAAGGTAATCCTCGTACCAGAACATATTGAAGATGGAATTTTCCGAGCTCTCGACATTCCAACCACCATTCTGGGAGTCAATTATAATCTACAACTGTATTTCGAGATATCAGATACAAGTATTCTGCAATTGATCGAGCAACGATATCTAACAAGTATTGATACTTTGTATGATGTGAACAAAATACCCAATTGCATAATAAATGAAATATATCATTCATTCGGAAAGGGAGAATGCCCAGTTCATTCATTTAAACTCAAGGAAAATGTATGGAAAAGACTGTTAGCTAACAATACATGGATGTTTGTAGCACCACAGTCAACACATTGTCGCAAGATTGCAGTTTATCAACAAAGGAGTTCATTCTAGTTACGGAACAAGCAGGACTGCAATCCACAAATTTCAGCGCATATGTCAAGCACATTCCGGCGACCATCAATACAGAAGTGCACGAAAGAAAGGTGAAGGATTTAATCACACCATCCATCATTAAAGCTTCTGAATCATTTTCATCCTACGTTCAGGAAGAAGAAGAAGAAATTATTCATAAACAAGATTCGATCAGCTGGAAGAAAATTGGGCATCATAGTAGCAGTATTAGCATTTCTAGCATTGTCTCTTGCAGTGCTATTCTGGTATACATCATAATCATCAAGAAACGACGTGGAGAAGCGGTTTTGAAGATTTCACCACAGTCACGGGAAAGTAGATGGTATGAAGCAACAAGTGAAACGATGTGTTAAGAACCGGACTGGTTCATAGGGGGCGGCAATGTGCATGGTCATGCTTAACAATCACTTATCGTCGTCAATAATATTACTTACCTGCATCAACATTGTTTATTCATGCTTGCAATCATGCAATGTGCGAGTACAATAACAATGACCTACATTTATGTCTCATGCTTAAGCAGGTAACCTACATTCATTTGTGCATACATACTGTCGTAGAGTCTAGAGTTATGTTAATCATGTCAACAATTTTGCAAGCGGTAATTGTAATCAAACATAAGTTCAATAAGTACACAATTAATTAATGTAAAATAAGCATTTTGTTACTATAAAACGTAGACCAGTTGCGAATAAAGTTCATTGTCAACCAACAATCAGTTTTTTGTGTTTCATTCCGGAACACTGTATGAACAGATAATATTAAAAATGATGAATATTAAAAACTTAGTTAAAAGAAATCCAACAGAGATCGAAAACGGACAAAATTTGTACGATACACTATGATTATGTATGTATATAGCTGTAGATTCAATTGATTGAAAAGCAAAACAAAAAATGCTACGGCATTTATATTCAAATAAGATCCCTCAATAAATACTAACTCACACCACCTATGATTCCTACGAGATCTCGTAATAATCAATGAACCATCAAATTAACGGGATTATCAAGACTATCGTAACAGTAAAACAAAGGGAATCCACATTATTCACATCAGTCGGTTTATCTATATCTTGAATTTAATGTGACGTTCAAGTCATATTTTGTTTGCATTTGCTATTTGTTTTTTTGGCACGATAACACAAACGAAAAGCTCACTATGAGAATGATTTATTTGAAAAAAGGAAAGGAAATATATAATTATGAATTGCTAATAACAATACCTTAGGCCTTCTTATTGGGCAACAGCCCGGGAAATTCTTTCTTTTACAGGGTCCGCTTCAGGTCTGGCTGGCCGATAAAATGATGTAGTGTTTTCGTGATTTTCAGGCTATTTTTAAAAAAGGAGGGATATTGGCCACACTTGTTAGGTTTCACTTTTTGAATTTTTGTTTTTTTTTTTAAACTGGCCAATATCAGTGGGTGGAGGACCTCAGATCATCGGGGTCAGGGCTCCGCCACCATCGGGGGCCCGGGGCTGTCTGCATCACCCGGGTTCCTTTGAAAAGAGAGGCAGTGTTTTACCCCCTTTTCCTTTTCAAATTTTCAATTTTCTGGCTCCGTGCGTCGTCACGAGCACTGGGTCTGCTTAGTCAGACCATGTTGCAGAGCCACGGGTGGTTTTCTTAACGGAGCTATGCCCCCTTTGTCCCTTTGGTATTTTTATATACCAGTTTGCGGCTACGATATTATGACGGATGAATAAAACGTAGCATCCCCTTCTGTTGAAAGCTGACCAACCCCATTTGTTTAGAGAACCCACCCCAGCCGCAGCGAGTTAGCAAAGCGGCACCCCAGCATCCGTCGGGGTTGGTTGAAGGGTGCTCCGCCAATGCGGACGAGGGGCCTTCACGGTCATTTCTAGGGTACCCTGCTTTTGGGGCAATTCTTTTTTTTTTATTTGCCTCTTGGATGGCAAGAGCCATTCCAATTTTGTTGGACCTTAGCCATCTTGGTTCCGGACTTCGGTCTGGTTCTGAGTTGTGCTAAGGCCAGACACTCCATTACACTTTTTCGCTACAAAACAAGGAGGGAAAAAATCTCATATTGAAAATATGCAGAGTACGATGATATATTTTTGCGTGAAAATCAAAAATTGACCTTTGCAAATAAGGTAAAGCATCGCATCCTAACAACGGATGACACACCTATATACACCAAGTCTTATAGATACCCGTCTGTCCATAAAGACGAAGTTAAGAGACAAATAGGTAATATGCTATTACAAGGCATAATTCGTCCAAGCTATTCTCCATGGAGTTCGCCAGTCTGGATCGTCCCCAAAAAACTATACGCCAGTGGAAAACAAAAATGGACCTCACTCCAGGAACACGGAGAAAACTTAAGGAAAGTCTTTCACAAGTTTCGCGAAGCTAGCCTAAAAATTCAGCTCGACAAAACTGAATTTTTACATATTCTCCGGAATTTAGCTACAACTGAAGGAGTCAAACCAAACCCGGAAAAAATAAAAGCCATAAAGAAATTTCCTGTCCCAACAGCACAGAAAGAAATTAAAGGGTTCTTCGGACTTCTTGGGTATTACAGAAAATTTATTAAAGTCTTTGCGAAAATAACAAAACCACTAACGCAATGTCTTAAAAATGGAAGAAAAGTAGAGATCAACAGTCCTTTTATAGAGGCATTCAATGCATGCAAAGAACTACTAATGAATGACCCGATAATACAGTATCCAGACTTCGAAAAACCTTTCATCTTGACCACAGATGCTAGCAATTTTACCTTTGGCGCTATTTTGTCACAGGGGCCAATCGGGAAGGACAAGCCAATTTGCTAAGCTAGCCGTACGTTAACTGACACCGAAACAAATTACTCCAAAATAGAGAAGGAGTTGTTAGCCATTGTGTGGGCTACCAAATATTTTAGACCTTATCTTTTTGGGAGAAAGTTACAAATTGTGACTGATCACAAGCCTCTAACATGGCTAATGAACCTCAAGGACCCAAATTCTATGATTACAAACTCATTAACAAAAAGGGTACATTAAATTCAAATGCGGATGCTCTAAGCAGAATCAAAGTGGAAGATATGTCTACCCCCGATAAAGTTGAAATAAACATTACCGACTCATGCAACACAATTCACTCTGCAAGCGAAAACCTACACGACGGAATTCCTATTTCTGAAAGACCAATAACTGAATTTAATCTGCAACTAGTCCTCGAAAAAACAGATAAGAGATCCCCTATTTCGCTCCAGAGCATATTTCGTAACAAGCAACGCCGAACCTTTCGCTTGCCTAACTTAACAGAAGAAAATATAATCAAAATGTTTAAAGAATATATTGCCCCTAACAAATTATCTGCCATTTTGACTTGCGACGACACCTTCAAATTAGGGCAAAAAATACTTCCAAACTCCAAGATTTTCAAAATAATAAGATGTACAGATATGTTGACCGACGTAACCAAAGAAGACAAATAAGACAAACTTATTAACGAATACCATGTTAAAAGCAATCACCGGGGAATAAGCGAAACGCTATTACATCTGAAGAGAAACTACTACTTTCCATTCTTAAAAAATAAAATAACTAGAATTATTAACAATTGTTGCACTTGTAAAACATTAAAGTACGATAGACACCCGCCAAAAATCAAGTATCAACAGAGCGAAACCCCCTCAAATCCCCTTGAAAGCATTGATATAGGCATTTACACAATAAATAGTAAACCAATTCTGACCATATTAGATAGATTTTCAAAATTCACAGCTGCCTATACTCTCGAAGCAAAAAATAGCCTGAACATAATTAAATCCCTGAAGCATTTCATGTCCACACACGGTATCCCAAGGAAGATAACAGCCGACCAAGGTACCGAAATGAATTTCGGGACTTTTGTCCGCAATACAACATTGAATTGCACCTTACGTCCTATCAACAAACCAGCAGTAATGCCTACGTCGAAAGACTACACTCAACACTGACAGAAACATACAGAATCATCTTAGATGAGCACAAGAAAAGAAACCTGGATACAGATCACAACGACATATTGAACGAAGTACTAATCACGTACCATAACGCCATCCATTCGACTACGAAACTAACCCCACACGAACTTTTTACGGGACGAACACACATATTCAGCAAAGCCATAAACTTTAACAATCAGCATGAATACCTTCAAAGACTGAATGAATTCAAATCTCAGATTTACTCCATAATTAAGGACAAGGTAGAAAAACTAATAAACAAAAATCTCGAGAAACTTAATCAAAATCGCGAAGATCCTCCGGAGCTAGAAGAAAATGAATTAGAATTGAAAAAATAATGCCGTAGAAATAAAATAGCCCCAAGATTCAGTCGACATAGAGTTAGAACTAACAATAGGGTAACTTTGATTACAACAAAAAACCAAAAAATACACAAAGCAAGAATTAAAAAAAACGAAAATTTCAGGTCACCAGAGACAACCGGACGGAAAATGGAAATACATGACCTACGAAACAATAAAGGACTTTTACCCATCAAACTAGGCACCGCCAGGACAGTACTATCATATAATAACTTACTACATATTATTAAACTCGGCGCATACAGGAAAAATCTAGACAACATTTACGACTCGCTAATGAGCTTCAACAACATAGAAGAACTCAACAGTACAACACAAACTGTTACTTTCAAATTTAACGAGGTTCAACAGAAACTACACTCAATTCTTCCAAGCAAACAGAATAAAAGAGGATTAATTAATGGGCTGGGAACTATAACAAAAGAAATAACAGGCAACATGGACGCGGACGACGCTCTACGCATAAACAAATACATCGAAATGATAATGTCAGACCAATCGGCATTAAAAGATAATATTAACTTCCAAATTTCACTTAATCACGAAATGATCCAAAAATTCAAAAATATTACGAATTATATCAACTCGCAACCATAGTGATAAATTTTTTTTTAGAAAACAGCTAAAACCAAATAAAAAGAAGAGAAAAGAACATAGATATTTTGAACAACTACTTATCAAATATTGCGGAATCCGTTATTCTGGCCAAACTAAATATAATATCAAAACAAATCCTAAGCAGTAGAGAACTACAGCAAATATCTTATCTTTTTAACGTCAATAGGGTTGAAGTAACATCAGAGGAAAATATTTACGAGCTACTAAAATTGAAAGCATGCTATAATGACACTAATATAATGTTTAACGTCCAAATTCCAAATTTTTAAAACGATACTTACACCCTCTTTCATGTTATACCTATCCCCATCTAAAATCTAAGAAAATTTCAACAAAACCCTATGTCATCCTTAACCCCAACGATATTCAATTATTCGACGAAAAAGGCCAAAAATCGAATAAACATTTTACTGCCCAACACCGACATACCATGAAAAATACCGAAACCTAAGCTGTATCCGGAATTTAATTAAGAATGTCCCAGCGCACTGCGAGTTAACTATCGAGGAAGAATATTCGAAAATCTCGCTGCCGGAACCAAACATTATCATATTAGTTAACGTCCCCGAAACGAACATAGACTCTACATGCAACACAAATACCCAAACAGTCAACGGAACCGTACTAGTCCGCTTTGAAAATTGCGACGTCGAGATGAACAGCATCATATACAACGGACAACCCCAAACACATTGGGATGAGATCCAAGATTTTCCCGTTCTTTTTAATAAATAAATTATACAGTAACAAAAGAAAAACTCACAATCCAGAAACTCCGAACACTTCAACCTAAAAAACAAGGAAGCTATCGAAATCCTCGAAACCAGCTCTCACAACCAACAATTTGTCCTCTTTGGGTCACCTATACTACTTGGAACAGCAATAATCATCCTTGGAATCTACTTCAAATTCGGTTACATAAGGGACATCGTCACTATTTCGGAAATCGCTCCTCCGCCAGGACCACCTAATATTCAGTTCCTGTCGCCATCGCTTTTACTAAGGGGGAGGAGTTACGATACCTACCCATCACGCCAACACGTGCATAGGCTAATCACGTTGCACGACGCATCATGAATGCTATTCACATTGTACGAATGAACCAGGATTTATATTTCAACATTGCACTTCACTCACAAGCACCCTAATCATATTTCGAAATTGCACTTTTCCAAATTCCCACAGAATTGTACAAAAATTCAGGCACATGTTCTTAATCAGCAAGCCAGAATGTATAAATGTTGCACATTATGTTACAATAAGTCAGTCTATTGCAATTAAAGCTACAGTTAAAATAAATTCCAAGTTCGCCGGTTTCGCGAACATAAGTCGCGTTACCGACTTCAAACCCGTAAACGAAAGGCTGTGTGCGATTCGCATCAAGACGCGATTTTTCAACCTCTGCCTCATCAATGTGCACGCTCCCACCGAAGTAAAAGAAGACTCTATAATAGACGAGTTCTATGCCTGCCTTGAAACTCTCTTCGACTCACTTCCATCAAATGATGTAAAAATGCTGCTGGGAGATTTCAATGCATAAGTCGGGAATGAAAGTTGGCATCGGGGTACCACTGGAGGACACAGCCTCCACGAAGAATGCAACGATAACGACTAATTGACTTCGCTTGCAGGATTTTTTTAGCGTTGTTTTAGCGATTTTTACAGCTGACTCTGCTTTTCCGTTTCCTTGCTGGTCGATGTTTTTTCCATTCTTTCGTGAACTGTTTGAAATCACAACTCATAAAATATTGTCCATGACGTGCGAAATGTCGTTTACAGACACTGATGATTGTCAAAGTAGACATGTCTGCAAGTTGATCTACTTCGAAAAAATCGGTACAATGATCAACAATTATTAAGAATCGGTATGTTCGGCTAGAGATCTTCAGTTCGAAAACTATCTCGAATGGATATTCTGGGACCTGATGTGTGATCGTTGGTTCCTTTTGTTGTGTTTAAACGTATTTCACAGCTTTCCACTTTTGATTTTAGTTCATTGTTAATTCCTGGCCAGAAGACTGTTTGTCGAGCTAGATTAATGTTGTGCTCAATTCCTGCATGGTTTGTATGCAGTTTATCTATTATTTTTTTGCGCATACTGTTCGGGATCAATATTCGTTTCCCTTTTATTATAATTCCATCTTGTATTGTCAACATTTCCTTATAGCTCCAGAACTAGTTAAGGGCCTAATTGAGATTCCGTTTGTTATTTGGCCATCCTTCTATTATCACGTTGCATAAATCACATAGAATCTTATCTTTCTGGGTTTCATCTCTGATGCGTTCGATTGTTGGATCACTTACTGGCATGTCTTCAGTGTGATTTATTTTGTCGATTATATTGAAAACTTTTTCGATTTTATAAATGCCGTACCATTTCTCTTCGTTGACTTTACGTTCAGGCGCTGGACAATGTATCCGCAATATACATATCGTTTCCTTTCATATATTTCATGTTCAAATTGTATCGTTGTAATATTAGAATCATGTTTTGAAGGCGTTTCGGAGCTTCCAATAGTGATTTTGAGAAAATTTTCTCTAAGGGACTGTGATCTGTTTCAATAAATATGTCTCTTTTCCCACATATATATTGGTCGAATCGTTTGCATGCAAAGACAATAGCAAGCATTTCCTTGTCAATCTGAGCATAGTTCTTTTGCGTACAAGTTAACATTTTCGAAGCATATGCGACTGGTTGTCCATCTTGCAAAAGTACACTTCCGATGCCAAAAGATGACGCATCTGTTTGTATGGTTACGGGCTTAGTGTAGTCGTGGTATCTTAGCGTTGAGATTGACCCTAGTATTTCTTTATGTTCAAGAAACTCCTTCTCGTGTTCGATTTTCCAGGTAAAATTTGTAGCGACGTGCGTTAGCTATCTTAAGTTATATATTTTTGAGCGAGATCAGGAATATATTGTCCCAGGTATGTAGCCATTCCTAAAAAACAGTTAACCTCTTGTTTCGTTTTTGGTTGTGGCATACTTCTGATTGTTGAGACTTTTGATTCGTCAGCTTTGATACCATCCTTATGAAGTATGTGTCCATAAAACGTGACTTCGTTCGTATATAAATTGATTTTCTCTTTGTTGAGTTTGAAATTGTGTTGTTGAAGTCGTTTCAGAAGTGCTTCCAAATTTCGATTCTGATCAAACAGGGAATCTTTCTCTGTGTTACTTGACCCGTAAATAAGAACGTCATCGGCAACACCTTTTAGTCCACTTAACACAATCTCTTGTGCACCTCAAAACAATTCCACAGCAGGTGCGATGACAAATGGGACACTTAAAAATTTATATATGCCAAATGGTGTGTGAAACGCTCTTAAAGTACTGCTTTTTTCGTTTAATTTCTGTTGCCAAAATCCGTTTTTGACATCAACCGTAGAAAAAACTTTAGCGTTATGTAAATCCGGCAATATTTCGGCCAAAGTTCGACCGACGAATCGAATGGGCTTGAGGCATTTATTCAGCTATCGTGGATCTAATCAAACGCGAAATTTTCTGTTTTGCTTCTTCACTAAAACAATATTATTTAGCCACGTTGTCGGTCCAATCTGTTTTGAAATTATACCATTCTTTTCCATTTCATCGAGTGTCATTTTCAATTGACCGTGGAGTGCGATGGAGACTCGACGCGGAAATTGTTTTTTTTTCGAACACAGTTTTCAAATAGTTCTAATTTCACTTCACTGTTTATATTTCCCAATCCTTCAAAAACTGATTTGTATTGTTTACAAATATAAATTCAAATTATTGATAGATTTTGAATTTTGTCCACCAAGTCAAATAAACATTTTCAAAATTCCGCGGTAAACAAGAACGGCAACCCATGATCAAATTACCTCTATTTTCAGCACTCAAAACTTCTGTTCACGAGAACTGACGATCGGACAATGCGATCAATATGAAATTTACAGGACATGTTGGAATTAGCCAGGACCAGGTCTTATTTGGAAATACGGGCAATACTACGGCAGTGGTGCCATTTTGAAAAATCGCCGAGAAAAAAAAATAGTTTTTGGCCTACAGCTTCTGATTTAGCCACCAGATTGTAACGAGGTAATTCACGCAGTAGGTGAACCTTATTCTAAGATAGATTTCATGGAAATTTGGTTAAAAACTTAGTATAGGGTTGCCAGCTATGGCAATTTTTGTCTCCTAAATATTGTAAATTTGCTCAGGAAAATAAAGGTTTTTTCCCTATAACTTCCGATGCAGTAGCGAAATCAAAACGCAATTCATGTGGCAAGTGGATCTTGGTGCATTTCTAATTCTTTAGGAATTTCGTTGAAAAATCATGAAAGGGCTGTCAGCTATAATGAATTTCGTAATTTATTGACATTTCTTTATCGAGCTTTTATTTATTGACATTTAAAATTTCCAAGTGGGAATGATTCTGCAAATGACAGCTAACAACAAATATTTAGGTTTCGAAAATTTGAAAAGTTTTGAGGAAGTTCTATTCACTCCTATAACTTCCAGCGCAGCCGTCCAATCGAAACGAAATTCACAGGGTGGATTTAACTCAACGTGAAGCATCTATGGTGCTAACGCATGATTGCCAGCACCAGACAATTTCGTAAATATTGCACTTACATATGCTTCCATTTTGTATTCATAAGCAAATGATTTACAATAAAATAAGCAACCGATATATAAATTTTCCGAGTTTTGGAAATTTTTCGAATGGCAACCCCAGACATAGTTTAATCACTGAAACTTTCGATGACTTAGACTTATTGCTGCTGTGTTGGACAAATGTTGCCAGCACTGAACATTTTCAACATTTGCGTTATAGAAAATGCTGTCAGAAAATGATATTTGATCCTTTGAGTAAGAAATGGTTGATATGATAATACAAAGAAGTGTATTACGTCTTCACACATTTTTAAATCGCTCAAAGATAATTTCTTCGAAAATTAGTTTTCTAATGATTCTGATGCGCTAGACTTTTTTTTATGCTTTATTTGTAACATGACTTTGCCTAATGGAGTTATTATGCTGTCTTCAAATGCGTATAGTTTGGTATTAGTTGGCATGGCTTTGATAGTAGGTGTGTGCAACAAGTCTTTCAAATCTTTGAGGACGACATGGTGCTCCTGTATCGAGAATGCAGTTTACTTTCACATACTTGTTTCTTTGTTCATTTACATTTTGTTTAAAATGTAAATCGGCTGTCAGTAATTTATTTGAATTGCGTACTATTAGTATAATCTCGTTTGCACTAGTAGATGTTCCACCTTGTATATATGGTTGTGCTTCATTTTGGATGCTCTTGACATGTTTTCGATCTCTATCGGGTTGATGGTTTTTATTTATATTAGACTATATTTATAGATATTTACATACTACTCCAAAATGACCCTGTTTCTTGCACCGTCTACATGTTGCTTTTTTAGCTGGACAGTCATTTAAAGTTTTGTGATATTGTTTTCCACAAAATTTGCAAGTTCTGTGTTAGTATGTGTGCATTGTGTTACTGTTACTTTTTTGTCTCCGGGATTTGTAATGAACTTTGTAGATTAGCTCGTTGGCGTTATTATTGGCACAAAGATCGTTTATTTGTTTTAAAGCCATATCTTTAGCTCGGCAAATATCGATAGCTTTTGTAAGTGTTATTTCGGTGTCCAACCAAAGTCGTTCACGCAGGCTAACATCTTTTACAGAGCATATTATTTTATCGAGCAAAATATCATCAGATAAAGAGCCATATTGCGTGTTCTTGTTCATTTCTCTGAGTCGTGCAAAGTATTCATCATAAAACTCATTTTCACCTTGCGTTGCTTATTTACTTGCGATGTTAAATGCGTTCGGATCGCATTTAATACATTGTTTGCCATCGATTTGTCTTCTTTCGATAACGGGAGATTATTATAAATTTTGAAAACGTCGATTCCCACTGCAGTAAGAAGAATCGCTTTCTTGATTTCTTCAGGTTTGCTATCGAGGCCGCTAGCAAGTACATAATTTTCCCATCTTTGGAAAAAATGTTCAATATAACGTCACCGCTCTTGATGATCAGGGGCTCGAGTAGCGGGATATTAATTGTATTAACCACTGCCGTTCCACTTTTTCTTTCCAATTCTTCTTCAAGTGTACGTATCTTTTCTAACAGCAGTTTATTTTGCTCTTCCATCTTCTTGCGTGTCTTCATATATTTTGTTTTCTTCGCTAAATTTTCGTTCACTTCAGTTCAACTTTTCACTTTGTTAAATATTATACACCTGACACCATGTTTTATTTAGACACATGAGCTTTTGTTCTCAACTTACTTTATTGCATACTTGATATAGAATGCAAGACTTACATTGGAAAATATATACATTGTATATACATTGGATATTCATAATTATTCAAACACTAATATAATATAATGTAATAGTGAAATAAATATGACTGTTGTTGTAATAGTGAGTAATAAGTTCCAAGTGCTAAATTCTAGTAATATTCAATTGAATGTATTGGTAATTATGACTTCAAGTAATTTCATTGTGTGTAACACAAATGACTGTCCAAGAGTTCTGGGAAGAGCTTATAAATACAATCAAAAATGTGGCAGAAAACGTTGTGGGATACAAAGCCCAACGAGCGCAAAATGAATGGTTTGACGAAGAATGCAGAAACTCACTTGACGCAAAGAACGAAGCCTACAGACAATGGATCCAACGTGCAGCCAGAGCCAAAAAGGAAAAATGTGACGAGCTACGGCGAATATCCAATAGAATAATTAGGCGTAAGAAACGGAAATACTTTGACGAGCAGTTGCTGAACATTAATGTAAACCTAGTTAGTAAGAATACCAGACAAGCGTACAGACTAGTAAACACTATCAAAAATGGCTACCAACCCAGGACTAGACTCTGTAAGGACAAAGATGGAAGTATTATCAGCGACACCGAAAGTATTAGCAAACGATGGGCGGCCTACTTCGAAGAGCTTCTGAATCCGCCATCAAACATCCTGGCAGCAGAAGCTAAGCTCCATGATGATACCGTTTGTCAAGTTCCATCCACACAACCCCCGACAGTAGAAGAAGTTGATATCACCTTGCGTTCACTGAAAAGGAACAAATCGCCGGGCGCTGACGAAATACCAGCTGAGTTACTCAAGTCTGGTGGGGTGGGTTTATTAAGTGCGCTATATCAACTACTGCTGCGAATATGGGAGACTGAGGTGATCCCAGACGATTGGCACAGAAGCATCATCCGTCCCACACATTAAAAGGAGATAAACTGCAGTGTGAGAATTACAGAGGCAACTCCTTAGTCTGTACGGCCTACAAAATCCTTTCAAAAATCCTGGAGTATAGGATTTAACCGTTCACGGAAGAAATCATTGGCGAGTATCAAGGCGGTTTCAGATCTGGTCGCTCCACAATCGACCAGCTCTTCAGGGTCAAGCTAATTTTGCAAAAGTGCTGGGAATACAACGTCGACGTATACCAAATCTTTGTCGACTTCAAACAAACATATGACAACATGCTACAATTTGGTATACCGGCCAAATTAGTGAGACTTATAAAGATGACGATGACCAACTCCGTCGCGCAGGTCCGGATCCAGAACATATTGACGGATCCTTTTGAAACTCTGGTTGGCCTGAAGCAGGGCGATGGAATAG
>OX376373.1:123253184-123280951 GCA_947369275.1 Nemotelus nigrinus | reverse complement strand
GTTTGCAACACTTTACAAGCGCTGCAACTAAAAGTCTCCCATAACTGCATTGCGTCAAAATCAAATAACCCTATCAAACTTGATTTTATCCGGTAACCTCGTGTAAAGTTACAGGGATAGAAAAATGTTTGGGATCACTATGCGAAAAATTTCCAGAACCTAGAAAGTTTAAACATTGGTAGCTTATTGTCATTATACTATGAATACTTTATGTAAGCATTTATTGATACACAAATAGCAAAAAAGCCTCGCGCTGGCAACCCTTGGCTAGCATCAAAACCTAAAAATTTATTACACTTGACTCACATTGAAGTCAACCTACCCCGCGAATTTTAATCCGATTTGATGACCGCGTTGGAAGTTATAGGGGTACAAAGAAATTTAGGATTACCAGCGGAAAAAAAATTTCAAATCTTCGAAACGTTAATTTTTGTTGTTGATTGTCACTACAAGATCATTACCGATTGAAAATTTTACGATAAACTCGCTTAATAAAGATATGACAAAAAAATACAAAACCAACAATTGGTGGCAGCCCTATATTGCTTTTCCAATCAGATTCTTCCTGAATATTGCCTACAGTAAGTTCCATTTACCATATGAAAACAAAAAAAAAAACTCACAAACATTCCAAGTCGTAATAAAAATCGGATAATATCAACATGCCGTTGAGAAAGTGGATACTGTGAGTTACAAATGTTTAGATCAATATATTTTCTAAGCTACAAACTTGTCATGCATTGTTTTTCTTTAGATGATACCGTTGCTGATATATTTAGGCACGGTCACTTTTGATGACCTTTGACCCCGTATAAAAAATAACGCAGCACTCGGATCGATGGGGACTTTTAGATATTTTGTTCAATACGCCAGTATCAAGGTTCACACCAAAATTCAGCTTTCCCCTAATTTTTCCGAAGCACCATGTTAAATTTCCCCGGACTATTTTATTTTCATTTTAAAACTGAAATGAACATCTAAAAGAAACATTGGTCCTTCGAACCGGATAAAACCGCCTATAGTTACAAATTATCTCGGCAAATAAATAATATAGACAATTTTTAATGTAGTAATAATCAGTTCCAAATGGTGGAAAATCAGTAGGAAACACGTGCCAAGTGAATGTGTTATTTCGGTTTTGTGCGCATCGCAAATAGCATAAATAATAATAAATTGTGGAAGATTTATTAGCAAATTCGATCATTCCGGTATAGAGCCCTACTGAAAAGCTATGCCGGAAACCGTTGAGAATTATAAGTTATCGTAAGTTTATCGTAAGCTTCAAGAAATGTGCGAAGGATATTTCAAGGATATATCAGGATATTTGAAAGGCCGTGCAAAGGGTTTGGATGATTTGTGGGAACATTTCCAAGATATCCATAGCAAATCGTTGTTCTTGATTACAGACAAGGAGCCGGAAATTCCTTATTTTATGAATGATATGTGTTAATGTTATTACTGTGGGACTGACAAGTCTCGTTTTCCTGGCAAATATATCGAATCTCGCAGAAGACTATCGCGAATGTGTAATTTGCCTACATATATACGTGCCTGTTTCTTGTCGGAAATTGAACAGTTTTCGGTTGAGACACTAGTCTTTTGAGAATCGAATACATGCCTATAACACGAAGCCAAAAGCGCGTTGCACCAGACGAAAAGGAGTTTTTTGAGCTCGAAGACGATACAGAATCATCGAAACAACAATCGAGTCAAGGACAGGAGATGGACGCCGTTGTCTCGAGCATTCAGCTTCTCCAAGGAGCTATCGAACATCTGCAGGAATCTGCAGATGCAAATCGCAGGGATATGGAGCAATTAAAGGTTACGGTGAATACAAAGGAAAAATATATTGCTCAACTTCAAGTAGCTGCAGAAGCCAGACAGAAAGACATAGTCGAGTTACGCCAGCAAATTTCA
Source organism: Nemotelus nigrinus (assembly GCA_947369275.1). Taxonomy (NCBI): domain Eukaryota; kingdom Metazoa; phylum Arthropoda; class Insecta; order Diptera; family Stratiomyidae; genus Nemotelus; species Nemotelus nigrinus. The sequence continues at coordinate 123,279,034 of OX376373.1, read as the reverse complement.
TTGAGAGAGTTAGACGATCACCTAAGTAACAACGCTAACCAATTTGCTGCCAGCAAATTGGAGTCTTTGAACCTTTGAGCCTGGCCCGTCCAACTAAGAGCACTATATTGAAATTGTATGACTTGCCAATATTTTCCGGGAAACCAGAGGACTGGCCATTGTTCTATGCCAACTATCGTGATACAACAGCAACTTTCAATTATAATAATCGTCACAATTTGATGCGCCTACAAAAAAGTTTAAGTGGTCCAGCCAAGGAAGCCGTAACATCTATGTTAATTTATCCGGACGATGTACCTGCCGCCATAAAAGAATTGGAATTCCGATTCGGACGAGCGGATTTACTAGTACGTTCACAACTTGCCAAGTTACAACAATTTCCAGCTATTACTGAAAACAAAATTGAGCAGCTCGTTGCATTTTCCACGTTAGTACGTAATATTGTGGCATTTCTGAAGTCTTCTGGCGCGGAACAACATTTGATAAATATGACGCTTTTGGAACAGTTAATTGCCAAATTGCCAAATAGTAAGCAATTCGATTGGGCACGTCATGCGGTTGATATTTCACCATACGCTACAGTGGTACATTTCTCCGAATGGCTTGCGAACATAGCTAGGGTAGTATGCCTAATGCCACAAGCTAACGTCTCTATCCAAAAGCCGTTACCACCGCCGCCACCACCACGAAGGGTTATGCACGTAAGAAGCGATGAAAGGTCAGGCAAGTGTTATTTCTGTGGAGGAGACCATATGCTTCCACAATGTAAAAACTTTTGCGAGAAACTCAATGTCAAACAGCGTTGGGAAAAAGTGAAAGACTTTCGATTGTGCTTTTCGTGCCTGTATAAAGGACATAGTACAAAAAATTGCCGCTTTCGACAATACTGTGGAACTGATGGCTGCCTACATGATGTTCAATTGAAAGATTCATCGTCTATGCAGCAAAAATCAAGCGCGGAGTCGGTTCGACCAGTTTTAAGCTGCTTGGATGACCAGGCTGAGTGCCTTTTCAAGATCTTACCGGTGTCGCTGTTTGGTCCGAATGGAAAGATTGATATATTTGCGTTGTTAGATGAAGGAGCCTCTGTGTCGCTTGTGGACACTAGAGTTGCACAGCTGCTGGGACTTAAAGGTCGATCGCAATCATTAACCATGCAATGGTATGGTGATAAGTTCATAACGGAAACAGCATCAAGTGTCGGCTTCGAAATAGCAGGTGACAACGGAACCAGGTATGTCATTAAAAATGTTCGTGCTATCACAAACTTGAATCTGCCTGAACAGTCATTTACTGCATCAAAATATAAACACTTAGAAAAGCTACCATTAAGGAGTTACGATAAAATAAAGCCGTCACTATTGCTGGGACTAGACAATGCACATCTTGCGATGTCACTTTCGGTTGCTGCCAACAATGATTTGAAGCCTATTGCCATCCAAACCAAGTTGGGATGGGTAGCATATGGCCCAATTGGTAGCAGATCTACTGTACCCCGGCCAATATTGCTCGTAAGTGATAAATCTCGACAGGATGGTTTGAACCAAATGGTAGTTGAATATTTTGCTACAGAGAAATTTGGGATGGAATTTCTGCCTACAGTTCTGGAGTCTGATGATAATATGAAAGCTCGTCAAATTTTAGAAGCTACAACTCGTCGTTTGGAAGGTGGTTTTGAAGTCAGTCTGCTGTGGAGAAATTTTCCACCTATGTTGCCCGACAATTGGAATATGGCCATCACTCGGCTCGCAGGAATAGAGCGAAGATGTCAGCGAAGCTCAGATTTCGCAGTTAGATACGCCGAAGAGCTGCAAAAATACGTGGATAAAGGATACGCTAGAAAGTTGTTAGCCGAAGAAATAAACGAATATAAAGGTCCAGTTTGGTATTTACCCCATTTTGCTGTCCACAACCCGCATAAACCTAATAAAATGCGTATAGTTTTTGATGCTGCAGCTTCTAGTGCCAATATATCGCTTAATTCAGAATTACTTAAGCCGTTGATGGGTGTACCAAGCCGTTGATGGGTGTGCTTTTTAAGTTCCGCCAAGGTGCCATAGCGGTAGCAGCAGACATTCGTGAGATGTTTTCACAAATTCGTGTACGTCATGAAGATCAACATTTTCAACGTTTTATCTGGAGAGATGCCAACTCTAGCCAGCCGCTTCAACAATATGCTATGACGTCACTTATATTTGGAGCTATTTGTTCACCATGTATCGCCGAATTTATTAAAAATCGTAATGCCGACGACTTCAAGCACCAGTTCTCGGATTCACAACAATTTTTATGTTGATGATTTTGTCTGCAGCTTTAATGAGGTCCAAGATGCCATTCGTGTTTGTCAAGAAGTAGTAACCATAAATGCCGAGGCTGGATTTGAGTTGCGTGGATTTAAATCTAATTCTGTAGCTGTGCAGCTTGCACTAAATGGGTGTGATATATCTGATGTCGCAGAAGTTTCAATGGACCGACAAACAACCACTGAAAAGGTGTTAGGCATGTATTGGAATACAGTGAGTGATACTTTCCAATTTCACACTCAATTCGTTCGAGTGTCAAAAGAAGTAGTTTTGTGTCAGCGGCCTCCAACAAAACCTGAGTTCCTTGGGATGGCAATGTCTGTATTCGACCCATTTGGCATGTTAGCCGATTTTTGTTATTTTTAAAAACCATGCTCCAGGAAACCTGGAAGGCGAAACTGGATTGGGACGATCAATTGCCCTATGACATGACCAAAAAGTGGTATGCTTGGTGGAAAGAGTTTGAAAGGGCGAAAAGTTGTAAGATAGGTAGATGTTATTCGCCATATTTCACCAAAGCTGAGACTATCGAGCTTCACATGTTTATGGATGCTAGTGAAGTGGCGTTCGCCGCAGTTGGATACTGGCGAATAATACATCAAGATGGATTGGATGTTGCGTTTATTGCGGGAAAGACACGTACTGCCCCACAGAATGTCAATACCTAGGCTCGAGCTACAAGCTGCTGTTCTAGCCACCCGTTTGCATGTCGCCATTACAAGCCAACATGACGTATCTATAAGCCGCATTGTATTTTGGTCTGATTCGCGCACTGTTCTGGGCTGGATTTGCTCGTCAAAGCGAAGGTACAAACCGTTCGTATGCCACCGCATAGCAGAGATTTTAAACTCTACATGCCCAGCACAGTGGAGATGGGTGCCTACCAAGCAAAACACAGCAGATGCAGCAACTCGTACTTCAACAACGCCAAGGTTTATTCCCGGAAATCCGTGGTTAACGGGACCACCGTTTTTGAGTCAACCTGAGGACCATTGGCCAGTGCTGCTGCTTTTTGACTACATCGAGACAGTAGAAGAAATTAAATCGTGTCACTTTCTTAACGAGGCGAGTACCAATTGGCTCGATTTTAACCGTTTTAGTTCCTTTTACAGGCTAAAAAGGTCAATTGTTTGGATGCTTAGAGGCATTCGAAAGTTTTTGATTAAACTATCAGATCACATCATGCCTGTGACATATTCAGCTCATCTATCGGTCGCAGAGATAGATATGGCAGAAAAACTTATCATCAAAACGGTGCAAACAGAAGTATTTTCTACTGAGATAAGTTCTTTAGCATCGAAAGGTCAAGTAAATAAAAGAAGTCGCCTATACAAATTTACACCTTACCTAGATGAGGAGGGAATCATCAGAGTAAGTGGTCGTATTGATGAGGCATCTTATCTACCATTCAACGTTGGACGACCAATCATCATCATCGGGGCACTACAGCCCGAGTCGAGCCTTCGCCTCCTTAATACGTCGCCTCCATTCGTCTCGGTTCAGTGACCGCGTCCTCCAGTTCGGTGCTCCCAGAAGTAACCTGCTGTCGGCATCGATCGAATCCTCCCAGCGCTTGCGTGGCTTACCGACTGGCTTGGCTCCGCTCGCTCGCCCCTTGAGAGACCGTTTGGGGATTCGATTGTCGCTCATTCGTTCGACGTGGCCAGCCCATTGTAAATTTTTGTAGTCGTATGATGGTAGAGACTTCCGGCTCGTCATATATGGTATACAGCTCGTTGTTGTATCGGATTCGCCATCCATGTTCCTCCCGTATTGGACCGAGGATCCTTCGCAATACCTTTCTCTCGAACGTATTCAAGGCTTTTTCAGACGCCTGGGTCATTGTCCAGGTTTCGCTTCCGTAGCATAGCACAGGTCTAATAATTGTTTTATAGATGCGAAGCTTCGTATTCCTGTGTACGCATCGAGATTTCAAAATAGGAAGCACCGAAAAGAATGTCTTATTGGCTAATTGAATCCGTCGTTTGATTTCGTCAAGCTCATTCCCATCCTTCGAGAGGTTCGTCCCTAGGTACACGAAGTTGTCCACATTTTCAAGATTATAGTCCCCTATTGTTATGTTTTGTCTTATTGGCGTCCTTTTCCTTGATTGAGTCATAACTTTTGTTTTTTTGTTCGTTAATTTGAAAACCAACTTCCTTGGCGGTTTCGTCTAAAGTTACAAATACTTCCTTGGCGTCATTGAACGAACGTGACATAATGTTGATGTCATCAGCGTAAGCTACTAGCTGTGTCGACTTAAATAGTAGAGTTCCTCTCGTGTCAACGGGGATTTTTCTGATGACATATTCAAGTGCTAGGTTAAAGAGTACCGGAGCTAATCCATCCCCTTGTTTTAGCCCTGTATTCGTCGAAAACGAGTTGGTCATATTATTCTGGATCAGCACTTGTGACGTGGAGTCGGTCATGGTCATTTTCACCAGTCGTACCAACTTTGCTGGGATTCCGAACTGCAGCATGATGTTATATAATGCAGTTCGGTTGATGCTGTCGTACGCTTGTTTGAAATCGACGAATATTTGGTGGACATCGATGTTGAATTCCCAGCATTTTTCCAAAATTTGTTTGACCGTAAATATTTGGTCAGTTGTCGATCTTCCACGTCTGAAACCACCTTGATATTCACCAAGAATTTTCTCAGCGTGATGGGAAATCCTTAACTCTAAAATCTTTGTCAAGAGTTTGTACGACGTACAAAGTAGTGATATGCCCCTGTAGTTTTCGCATAGCAGTTTGTCGCCTTTCTTGTGGATGGGACATACCTGTATAGCACTTTTTCGCCACTCATCGGGCATCGTTTCTTGTTGCCATATGTCTGTCACCAATCCATGGATAGCCCTTAAAACGGAAATCCCGCGTAACTTCAGGAGCTCCGCGGGGATCCCATCGATGCCCGGTGCTTTGTTGGGTTTCAAGCGGTCCATGGCCTGCCGGACTTCATCTAGTGTAGGAGGGTGAGATGTGGCACTGTCAGGGTATGTACCAATTAGTGATGGCGATTCGTCGAGTGCGGGGACATTTCCGTTTAGTAATTGCTGGAAATAGGACGCCCATCTTTCCTTCACCTGTTCTGAGCCGCTTATGATGCTTCCGTCGGCAGCTCTACATAGGCTAGTTCGTGGTTTAAAGCCTTGTTTTAAGTGCCTCACCACTTTGTACGCTTGTCGAGTGTTGTTAGCCATAAAGTTGTCATTCATGTTATTCAGCATGCTGTCAAAATGATCGTCGTATTTTTCTTTTTTGGCTCTAGTCGGTCGTTCAATGTGGATTTTGTAGGCCGCATTCTTTTCGTCCAACGCGGCTTGACATTCCTCGTCGAACCATTCATTTCTGCGTTGCCCGGCTATGTATCCCACTACTTTTTCGGCTGCTGCATTCACTGCGCTTTTGATCGTAGTCCAAACTTCGATGATAGACGTGGTGTTAGGCGTGGAAGCTAGTTCCATTTCCAGAGCAGATTTATACTCGGCTTCCACCGTCTTATTTTGAAGCTTGACGACATCGAACTTGGGTCTTGAACTTGCTCTGGCTTCATACGACATTGATATTCGACAACGATATCGAGTCTTCACTAAGTAGTGGTCGGAGTCGCAGTTGGCCCCACGGAAGGTTCGCACATCTAAAACACTGGAGGCCCACCTTTTCTGAATCAGAATATGATCAATCTGATTAAAGGTGTGGTCGTCCGGAGATGCCCACGTCCTTTTGTGAATGTCACGATGCGGGAAATACGTGGAGCTTACGATGAGGTTTCTGCTACTCGCAAAGTCGACAAGTCGTTGTCCATTGTCGTTGCATAGGTCGTTGAGACTAAATTGGCCGGTGGTTCCGCGATGTGTTTCCTCCTTTGCAACCTTTGCGTTGAAGTCGCCCAGCAGGATTTTCACATCATTTGATGGCACTGAATCATAAAGCCTTTCCAGAAGGTTGTAAAAATTATCTTTCACTGCCTCATCCTTATGTTCAGTAGGGGCGTGAACGTTAATGAGCCAAACGTTAAAAAACTTTGCACGAATGCGGATCGCACACAATCTTTCATTGACAGGCTTGAAGTCGATTATTTGCGGTTTCATTTTTCTGTCCACAATGAAGGCCAAACCAAATTCGTGACTTCCCGATGACTTTCCGCTTTTGAAGATTGTGAAAGATCTCATGTCCATAATCTCAGCACCAAACAGTTTCGTTTCCTGGACAGCGAGAATGTTTATTTTATAGTGAGTGACCTGTTCCAGGAGGGCTTTGATGGCCCCCGGTCTGTACAAGGTTCGCACGTTCCAGGTTCCAATAGAGTAGTCCATATTTCGTTTGCGTGGTCGTTTCCGTTGATCCAATCCAAGTATCCGAGGCGAAGTATCAGTTTTCTGAATAAGTCAAGTTTTACGGGAACGGGTTATTGGCCCATTGCCCAACCCCCAGCCTGGAGGGCCTGTCTGGTTAATGTTCCCGATTTAAGGCGCGGGAAACTCGCCCTCACCCTCCTTCGTTCATGATCTGAAATGTCATGAAGGCTCCCGGTAGCCACCCGATGTGAAATTGTAAAATCACATCTTCGGGGAGGTCGAAGGTAGGATTCAGTAGCAGAGCTGTAGATGTTGTTTCCAGCAGGCATTTCTCGGGATTTCAATTGCTTTGTCGGTAACCAGCACCCGATGACGCCCCCGTGGCCTATGCTACCATTTGACTGCCAATACGACCAATACTCTTACCAAAAAACCACAAAGTCTCCCAATTGATTGTGATTTATTTCCATAAGATCTTTCATCATCAAAATGTGTCCGTGGTGTTGAACGAAGTTCGGCAAAAGTTCTGGATATTAGGCGTAAAAGCCACATTGAAGTCTATTAGCTTAAAGTGCGCAAAGTGCCAGCTTAATCGTGCCAAGCCATCGCCGTCACAGATGGGCCAGCTACCAATAGACCGCCTTACGCCAATGGTTCGCCCTTTTACCTATACTGGCGTAGATCTTCTTGGACCGTGTAACGTCACAATTGGCCGTCGACGTGAAAAGCGCTGGGCAGTTATCTTTACATGTACGACGATAAGAGCTGTCCATTTGGAACTTGCAGAAAACCTATCAACAGACGCCTTTTTACTTTGTTTACGAAATTTCATTAATCGCCGAGGAACCACAATCCGCATTCGCAGCAACAATGGCACTAACTTTGTAGGTGCTCAAAAGGAGAAAAAAGCAAACCAACGCCTGTTGAATACCGATCAACTAGAAGCAGAAGCCGTGAAACGCAACATAGAGTGGATTTTTAACTGCCCGCTTAACCCAAGCTCTGGTGGATGCTGGGAACGTTTGATCCGGATTGTTAAGCGCATCCTTACGTCTACTCTACACGAAGAAGCGCCTAGGGTGGAAACATTGCGATCTGTGTTAACCATTAACTCCTAACCACTTCCGCATTGGATGATCAAACGCGACGCAAACTCCAGTACTTGATGATGAATTTGTTTGCCCACGAAAGCAATGGCAAATTGCCCAGAACCTGAAAGAGCGTCTCTGGAAACAGTGGACTGTCGAATATCTACCACAGTTACTGAATCGCCCGAAATGGTACGATAAGTCGAAGCCAATCCAAGTTGATGATGTTGTCCTTATTTGCGATACTACTTTAGCTCGAGGTCAGTGGCTAAAGGGCCGTGTCATCAAAATATTTCCATCCAAAGAGGGGCAAGTAAGGTTTGCGGACGTTAAGACAAAGTCAGGCGTGCTGAGGCGACCCGCTACTAAATTAGCCCTACTGACTGTGGTGAATCGGAGGCCGATTCACGGAGGGTAGGATGTTAATGTTATTACTGTGGGACTGACAAGTCTCGTTTTCCTGGCAAATATATCGAATCTTGCTGAAGGACGAAGTAGGCCTTAATTTTCGGATTGACAGGAAAAAAGAAAAGAAACGCGACGTGAAAAGATACAAATGTAAAACAACGAATTAAACGCACGTTAATATTAATAAACGTATTCATAAAAAATACTGTTTGAAATTCTTAAGCCTTTTCTGCCGCCGCCATAACAATATGTATTCCCAATATGAGGAATCATATTATGAATTCTGTGGAAAAATTACTAATTGTCTCGAGGTGGTAAATTTAGCAAAAACGTCCACATGCGATGTGACACAACATGACGTACGTCTCCCCTCGGTCAACATCCCATCCTTTTCCGGGAAATATTCAGAGTGGCAGACGCTCCAAGATATGTTTCAAGCTTTAGTGGGTAATAATAATTCACCCACCGACGTTCAAAAATTACATTATCTGCGTAGTTCGGTTACAGGGGAAGCTGAACAGTTATTGCGATGTTATGCATTAACTGCTGATAATTATATACTAGCGTGGAATGCCCTATGTAAGCGGTACAGTAATGTAAGGTTTATAGTGAACGCCCAAATGTCAATCCTGTTGAACAACGCCATCATTCAAAAGGATTCCGCTTCCACCATAAGAAACCAACTTGATGCAACAAATGAAAGCGTTTCTGCGTTGAAGTCATTGAAGGTTAAAGTTGAAGACTGCGACCTGGCAATAATTCACGTACAGACCTAACGTCTCCCTCATGAGACCAGACATTTGTAGGAAACGAAATTGAGCGCTACTACGGAACCGCCCACACTTTCCTTGAAGCTTTCATTGAAGCGCGATTTCGCACATTGGAATCCATCCCTCAGACTTCGAGCCAGAAATCAGCACAAGCATCTAATCAAAATTTTCAAACCCTAGTCATGCCACGTTCAAATACAACGGAAGTGTGCGGCGGACCATCGAAGCAAACAATGCCCTAGCAAAAGTGGTTGCTTCCACTGTGGTCGCCGTCATCGCACATCTTTGCATAATCCATCATCACCCGAATCGTCCAATTCCACCTAAATCCATAACATTCCGCCCGTTTCAGCTTATTTGATCAGTCACCTAACTGACATCGTACTTTTATCTACCGCAACCTTAAAAGTGCAATCCAATGGAACGTGGCACACCTCACGAGCGCTTTTGGATACTGGGTTGCAAGCGAGCTTCATAACAACAGCCTCCATGCAACGATTGTGTCTCAAACCCCTTCCGTCTGTCACAGAAAAATTAATCAGCGGAATTGGTAGCATTAATACAAATCATGCCAGGAAACTTGTGCGTTTCCAATTGGGATCCAGATTATCGGAGAACTTCAGAATGACCGTCGAAGCGATCGTATTACCATCAGTAACGGTCGGATCCCACACTCTGAAATTTCTATCGAATTGTTTCCCCATCTCCAGGACTTAAATCTTGCTGATCCACTCTATTATCAGCCAGGCACCATCGATGTGGTGTTGGGCTCTGACTTTTGCCCAGCCCTCATTAGGGATGGTCTTCGGAAAGGACCCACTAAAACACCAATAGTGCAAAGCACTGCGCTAGGGTGGGTATTCACTGGAATAATCAGCAGCAACGCCATTAAATCCGCCACCGTCCACACCTTCCTAAATCAGATGAACCTGGATGAAACATTACGGAGATTCTGGGAGATGGGGGAAGTAGATATCAGTCATCCTCCAAAGAACGACAAAGCTGAATGTGAAAATCATTTCAAGAATAACCATTACAGAACCACGGAAGGTCGATATATAGTCACCTTACCCTTTAAAACTTCTTCAAACAATTACGGGTCATCATTTTCAGGTGCCTTTTCACAATATACATCATTGGAACGACGACTTCTTAAAAATAGACAGCTCCACGATGATTATCAACAATGTCTTAAAGAATATTTGAGTCTACAGCACTTAGAGAAAGTACCAGCGCATGAGCTCGATCACCATCCATGCTATTATCTCCCACATCATGGAGTTATCAAGGAAACCAACTCTACCACAAAACTACGAGTGGTGTTTAATGCTTCGCACAAAACTGATACTGGCTATTTCCTCATGATTTACTCCATGTTGGTTCCCGGTTACAAGACTTACCTAGCACTTTAATTCGCTGGAGAATTCATCGCATAGTTTTTTCTGCAGACATGAAGAAGATGAACCGACAAGTATTGATATCAGAAGGTAACCGAGATTTTCAACGTATACTCTGGCGACGAGATCTTCCCGAACCAATTCAGCATTTTTGCCTTTGAACTGTCACATTCGGTGTCAATTCCGATCCATTTGCAGCCATGCGCGTCATACAACAATTGGTACAAGATGATGGTCAATATTATCCAATGGCATCAAAGACATTATCTCAAGAATTGTATGTTGACAATCTTTTGAGTGGCGGCGAAACCTTAAGCGAACCACCGCATTTACAGAATGAGCTCATATCGCTCTTGAAGAAAAAAGATTTTCATCTGCGTCAGTGGGCATCAAATGACTCAAAACTCCTCCGGTGCATACCTGATGATGATCGTTTGGAGTCAACTACCTTACAAATCCACGATGCCACTATCACGATCGTGAATACTTTGGGGATTGTGTGGTTTCACCTGAATGATGAACTATCCTTAAACCCACTCCTGAAACCATCACAAAAAGGAATGCACTTTCCTGCTTTGCAAGTTTATTCGATCCATTAGGACTGTTTGCTCCTGTGATTATCTCGGCAAAAATAAACTTGCAGTAATTATGGTTGCAAGGCTTGAGTAACAACAGAGCGAATGGCATCAATTTATGAAAGATATTGTACAATTGGAACATATAAAGATACCTCGCTGGTTTCAGGCGAATCGAAACTCTCGACTTGAATTTCACGGTTTCTGTGATGCATCGAAGAAAGCGTATGGAGCAGTTGTCTATTTAAAGGCCTATGGTTTCAATCCAATGATAACAAAGATTTCCATAATCATGTACCCATGTATTGCTGGTCGGATTCCACCATCGTTCTAGTATGGCTCACTAAACATCCATGTCAATGGAAAACTTTCGTAGCAAATCGCACCAGCTTGATTCGGGAATTGATCCCATCGGCCACATGGCGACACGTAGTGTCACAAGAAAACGCAGCTGATCTTGTCACCAGAGGTGTCAAACCACATGATTTAGCAGCATCGATACTATGGTGGCAAGGCCCATGTTAGCTAAAAGGCACCACATAATCTATCCTAGAAGCAAAACTAAACGACACCACCCAGAAAATTCGGAAAATGACGGCACTGACAACGCAAGGAAGATTAAGGAACGGATGCTCGATCTCACCAAATTTTCATCCTATATCCGCCTCCTCCGAGTAACTGCATTTTGTTTCCGGTTAATTCGCACATGTAAAGGAGAAGACATCACTCCGACCCATGCGTTTCTTTCAACGCAGGAATTAGAAACAGCAACTTCGTATTGGTTCACCATAGTCCAAGAAGACGCATTTTTTTTTCAAAATCCAATCCTTCAAATTGAGTGGAACTATCAACAAAGGTAGTAAATTGAAACGGTTCACACCAATTTTGGAAGATCATAATGTTTTACGAGTAGAAGGTCGACTTCGAAATGCTGACCTGCCATATGATGAGAAATATCCCATCATTTCACACGATTAATAATATCTTCATGTCATGTGAAAACCCTGCATGGAGAGTTAACTGCCACTATGAATTTGATTCGTATGAAATATTGGATTCTCAAGTTACGAAACATCATGAAATCTCAAATACAAAAATGTATCACGTGTTTCAGATTTTCGAAGGAAACAGCTGAGCAATTGATGGGAAATCTACCGAAGAAACACGTGACGCCAGCACCTCCCTTCACCACCAACGGACTGGACTATGCCGGTCCTTTACTCATTCGAGTATCAAAAGGCCGAAATACAAAAACGTACAAAGGTTACATAGCATTATTTGTATGTTTTGTAACCAAAGCGATCCATTTATAGGTCGTAAGTGATTTAACCACCGAAGCCCTTCTCGCTGCAATGCGAAGATTCGTATCTCGGAGAGGCCTCTGCAGAACGATATTCTCCGACTGTGGCACTAACTTCGTCGGAGCCAAAAGAGCGTTAGACTAAACATTATAAGTGGCTCAAGAGAAAGCAACTCGTGAGGTGGCGGAAGAGTTAGCAAATTATGGGATTACCTGGAATTTTATTACAGAGGACTCTGAGAGGCTGGGGTACGCTCCGTAAAACGAATTAATAATTGACTACAGTCCTTGTGCAAATCGGAGCCTGCCTCAATTCCAGACTATTGAGTCCTTTGAGTGATTGTCCGAGCGATCTTTTTCCTCTAACACCAGGGCACTTTCTGATCGGTAGAGCGTTAACCGCACCACCCCAAGAAGATTTAACCAATGCAAATCAGTTTGGTCTAAGACGTTGGAAGTTATTACAAAAACTTCAACAAGATTTTTGGACACGATGGCATGTGGACTTTATGCACACTGTTGCGGAACAGCCTTGTCGCCAATTAACACGTACACATCTACAAACATCGCTACTGCAGTAGTGCATGCAACAGTCAAATGTATTGCATTGTCCTCCAAAACAGGCTTTCTGATGCATTTGATTGTTGCATGTTTGATTGCGGCGCGACGGGTTTGCTGATCTGAGCGCAGTTGATTTGCGACAATACTGGTATCAGCTGCGTTATCAGGCCAGCAAAACTAGAAATGTTGGGTGCTCGCTGCGCGTGTTGTGCAACAGGTGCACAGCTGATAACAGATTTGAGAACCGGTGCGCGGCGGCATGCTAGGAACGCTGGGAGATGCTGACGGCTTAAGAAGTTGGGATTGAGCTTGCGGCGGCAGCGGTGGCTGTCGCCGTAGCTTTTCAAAAACCAGGGAATTTTCTCAAGCGAGATATTACTAAAATGTAATTGTTTGTAAAATGTAGTTGTTTAGTAAAACGTAATTTTAATAAAAAAAAATTAATAATCCCAATTTTACGTGCTACGGCACAACCACGGCGAATTGTCACATTGACAACGACAGAACGCAACACAGTGTCTCACGTTAACGTGCGAATGACGGAAATCTGATGTACTAAGCCCGAATACAAGCAACCCACTGTCAGTTTGAGTATATGCCAGGCATGCGTAGGTAATTCGTTCACCCTATGCAGCGGGAAACAAAAGTACCGGAGGACAGATGAAAACGCAGCGGGGCATGATCTGAAAAGCGGATTCTTGGTGTGAAGGCGGAAAAGTTAAGTCGAAATTCTAAATCAGGTACTTTGTGGAAAAGCGAATTTTCGGTGTGAATTAAGTCAAAATTCTAAATCAGGTATATTGTGGAAAAGCAGATTCTTCGTGTGAAGGCGGAAGAATTAAGTCGAAATTCTAGAGAAGAAGGTTAATGTCACAATAACTTAAGATTTTCTTTTGATGGCAATAGGATTAAGTAGGATTTTAGTTTTACAATATCGTTTTTTGAGTAATTTTACTTTGCATGAAGTATATTTAATAGTTAGCCCATTAGATTATTGTAAATTCTGAGAGAGTAAAGTGGTGGAATTACGCATAAAGCTCGAAAAAAATAGAATTTAAGTACTTTCGAAAGTGATTCTCCGGTATTTCATGCAAATTGGCGAATAAAAGATAAATCGAAGAGGAAGAATCGTGATTATTCGAAAATTCTTACAGTGAATAGTGGTCGCGTTGTAAAAGATCTTCATGTAAAAGTCCTTTGTTTACATTTGGATTGATTATTCTTTTACGATAATCATCGAGAGATACGCGCTTGTGACTATAATTTTATTTGTAAGTTAAATACTTTATTTTGTTCGTCAATTGATTATTATTTACCTAAGGCAACCCGTAGATTGCCGCATGTTTGGCGCTGAGTGTTACTCGTGCAGCCGATATGTTCTAATAAGCCAATGCAGGCTAGATTAAGTCTTGCCGATGGAAGGCAACGATTTAGTTTAAATAAAACTAAATGTAGTAATCTTAAACTGATGTTTATATTTTTAAGACTACTATACAACCCCTCTTTCATATCATTCTTACATTCTATTTATGCTAAATTTCTGCTTACGCTATTCTTACCTAGCGACAATGCATAACCATTACTCAATTAGTTCCCATGCATAAACTCATGACCTAATTCATGTGAGTTGCTTACTATCTTTTTCCCAAATTAAGTTTTCTAGTCCACGTGACAGCTATCTACATATTCTCATCATATACATCATCCATGTTCCAAGTCAAGACAACACACATTAAACTAAGCCATACATCATATACATAAACCACATAGAATATGTCCAAACCAGGACAAATGTCTTATACAGAACAATGCTATAGTGGAATATGGATGTAGTGTATGCTTATCAATGTTAAGTGTCTTGAAAGCCAATTAATTTCTGTCTTGTCTTACATGTATGTATATCCAAGTAATTGACCCATCACACCCCTTCCATTTCAAGGAGTCGAGCAATTACATTTAAATGCGAGACTAATTTGTTGGTTATGTATTCTTGATAGGCTCTTAACATATATTTAATTACATTGTCTAAAAAAAAATTTCGAATAGCATGTTTTATACATTATATAGGGTTTTTTTTGTATAACTTAAGCCTATTGTTGTGCATCCATTTATTCTTATTTTCTATTTCAATTAATGTGTTCACATCTTTCGTGTCTATTACTTTATACGGACCTTTATATGGTTTATCATGTTTTCTTCTATTTTCAGTTTTTAACATACTAAATCACCTAGTTCTATGTTTAGAGGGTTTCAGTAATTCTGTTCGCTATTTCGTGCTGTTTTAGCTATTTCAATTAACTGTTTGGCGTTTGTTAGAGACGTCCTTAATCTCAATTTTAAGTCATTCTTGTAATTATCCAATTTGTAAATTTTTTCTGAATCATTTAAAATATCATTCGGTAAATATGAAAGCTTGCCAAAAACTAGTTCGTCGGGTGTATAATTTGTATCAATGTGTGAGGTTGTATTATAGGAAAAAGTGTAGAAAGGTAGCCATTCGTCCCAATTATCATTGTCAACAAAAGATAACAAGTATTCGTTCAACACACGATGATTTTTTTCTACTATGCCTAAAGTTTCATGATGGTATGTTGTCGAAAATATTTGTTTGATATCTAGGAGATTGCATATTTCTTTCATTAAACTATTTGTGAATTCAGTACCTAAATCTGTTTTTAATACTTTAAAATGCCCATATAAAAGAATAAACTTATTTATAAATGCTTTTGCTACTGTTGTAGCATCCTTACTCTCTATTTTGTCAACTCGCACTGTTTAGTGAGGATGTATCGATAGTCATTAGAAATTGTCAATGGTCCAACAATGTCTGCGCTTACAATCTCAAAGCTAGTAGACGGTCTTTCAGTTTTCATCATATTTTCTATAGTGTGCTTTGTTATTTTATTCAACTTGCATTTATCGCACTGTTTAATGTGTTTCTTAACCATTTTCTTCATATCCTTCCAACAATGTCTTCGTTTCAACTTTAAAAGTGTTCTGCGTACTCCTGCATGCCCTCCATGTGGCAAATTGTGGTACTCGATTATCAGTTCCTTCTGCTTGTTAATATCTTCAATTCTTGAAGGTGGCTCGTATATCAGTATCTTCAAGTCATGACTTTCTTCACGTTGCAACGTATTAAATAATCTCTTAAATTCATTTCTCGGTACGTAATATTTCATTTTTTTAGAAAGTGCTAGTGCATTTATGCTATGGTTCTTTGAATATGTTATCAACTTGAAATTGTCAAACGTCAAACGGAATGACTGGTGCGGAAATCTCTCAGTGTGGAAATTTAATTAAAAACAAGGTTCTAAAGTGCAAATCTACATATCAAAAGTGTTCAACTTTGTGATTACTTCTCTCGGCATCGTTTGATACCATTCATCAACATCGCATCATTTAATCTACAGTTCTAAATCTTGATCAAAAACTAATCTTCGTTTTCGGGAATCCCCCAAAGGGAAGGCCGTCGTAAGCCGTGTAACGCCGTGCCCATCGTGTCGTCAGCAGAATAGCTCCGAAAGGTCGACTTGGCTGTTTTGTTGCACATCGCTTACCTTGATCACGATTTGACCTCGTTACCCACTTTGATTCTTTCTTTCCGGCTGTGAAAGTGCACCATTGAACAAAGAAATTCAAGAAGTACGGTTAGTTTTTTTTTCAGTAACCTAAGTGCGCGTCAACCTGACATTGTTATACTTTTCTGCTGTTTCAACCTTCAACAGCCACGATAGCGCAGTGGGTACGTACTCGGTTCTCTGATACAAAAGCTGTCGATGCGTCGGTTTGTCTCCCATCAGCGCCGCTTCAGTTTTTGTTAAGTGTTGTTCGGATTTTAAAAATTATAAAATACATTTCAATTACATAAATACAATTCTCAAATCAATTTCCAAAATAATACACAAATAAAATTCTAAAGTTAAAATCAAAATAATTGTATTACGTGAAATTGTAGGATATGTGAACTACCTTAATGAAAGACGCGGTTGCACACAAATGATATTTATTAAAACACACAACTTAACTAGATACAAAGCAAAGTAAAATGAAAACTATATTTGCGGTGGTCGTGCCGATGGCACGACCGCGTCGGTCGACTGCTGTGCACGGCCGCGTCGGTTGACTGCTGTTGATCAAGTGAGCGAGATCCTTTGTCAGGACGATGACGACGCGGTGCGAGAATCTAGTGACAAGGTTGCCAACCTTGTGGTCGCTACAATACTCCCCCCCAAGTGTCCTGCAAGGCACTGACTAATTGGAGGTTACGTAGTTTCGTCTGATGATGGCTTCTGCAGCGTAGCGTTCTGGCATGGTTGTGGCGTAGCGTTTTCGAATGACTGTGTTCGATGAAGCTGCCGAGGCGACAGTTGTCGGGCCTCGTGTATGCCGAGTAGTATAGTATGCCGAGGCGACGGTTGTCGGGCCTTGTGGAAGCGAGCCGAGGCGACGTGTCGGGCCTTGTGGAAGCGAGCCGAGGCGACGTGTCGGGCCTTGTGGAAGCGAGCCGAGGCGACGTGTCGGGCCTTGTGGAAGCGAGCCGAGGCGACGTGTCGGGCCTTGTGGCTGCCGAGGCGACGTGTCGGGCCTCGAGGCGATGCTGTGGCTGCCGAAGCGACTGTGTCGGGCTTCGTGGCTGTGGCTGCCGAAGCGACTGTGTCGGGCTTCGTGGCTGTGGCTGCCGAAGCGACTGTGTCGGGCTTCGTGGCTGTGGCTGCCGAAGCGACTGTGTCGGGCTTCGTGGCTGTGGCTGCATGGCTGTGGCTGCATGGCTGTGGCTGCATGGCTGTGGCTGCATGGCTGTGGCTGCATGGCTGTGGCGGCATGGCTGTGGCGGCATGGCTGTGGCGGCATGGCTGTGACTTCCGAGGCGACTGTGTCGTGTCGGGCCTCGTGGAAGCGAGCCAATGCGGAGCAAAACGCTGATGCGGCGTCATAATGAACTGTTGCGCAGTTAGTATTTTCCAGCAATTGTCTAATTGCTGCGTCGGGATCATCACTTGTTGTGGTAGCCGTGTGCACTTATTTGCGTAGTTGCGCAGTTTGGGGTCACTAATTGTTGTAGTGCCGATTGCATTTATTGCGTGCTCTTGTTCTCGGGGTCACCACTTGTAGGATATGTGAACTACCTTAATGAAAGACGCGGTTGCACACAAATGATATTTATTAAAACACACAACTTAACTAGATACAAAGCAAAGTAAAATGAAAACTATATTTGCGGTGGTCGTGCCGATGGCACGACCGCGTCGGTCGACTGCTGTGCACGGCCGCGTCGGTTGACTGCTGTTGATCAAGTGAGCGAGATCCTTTGTCAGGACGATGAC
Organism: Nemotelus nigrinus; assembly: GCA_947369275.1. Classification (NCBI taxonomy): domain Eukaryota; kingdom Metazoa; phylum Arthropoda; class Insecta; order Diptera; family Stratiomyidae; genus Nemotelus; species Nemotelus nigrinus. The sequence goes on along the minus strand of OX376373.1, from coordinate 123,261,004 downwards.
GACGCGGTGCGAGAATCTAGTGACAAGGTTGCCAACCTTGTGGTCGCTACAAAATAATTGCACACAACGCCACCTAGCCGCCAAACTTGTGACATTTGTGCTTGGCTAACACATTCCACATCCGAGGCATGATCCATTCTAATTACTGTCTTTGATATGTCCACAAAAAATCAGAGACTGTACAGTAGCCTAGAACAAATTGATATCCACTCAATCCAAGAGAGCTACCTACAGAGCATCCAACAAAAAGCAAACGAAGCTACCTCGTCTCGCAAGCAGCTGGATGACATGGTTGGGAACACATCTAATGAAAATGGAGCATCTAATGCTAACGTAGATGCGAGGCCTCCAAATGCGGACAAGAAAAAAGGTTTGGACCGATACTTCAACATTGTCAAAAGACGGCGAAGTCCCCAATCGTCTCAAATTGGAAACGAGAAAAAAATTTCTAAGCCCGATGATCAGCAAGCTTCTACCAGTAAGAACTACTACCAACTACTTGCAACCGAAAACGACTCCGAAATTGCTTCGTTGCCAAAGCAAATTAAGCCACCGCCAATCTACCTCAGGGAAAAAACAAGCAATAGCTTAGTCAACATGTTGGCATCAATTGCTGGTAAAAACAACTTTCATGTCACACCGCTAAAACGTGGTCACGTCTGTGAGACCAAAATACAAGTTTGTTCTGAAGAAAACTTCAGGAAGGTGACAAAAGAATTAGATTCACAGCGTCGTCAATATTATACTTACCAACTAAAAAGTTGCAAAGGATTATCGGTGGTAATCAAGGGCATAGAACCTGATATTGATGTTGATGAGTTAAAGCATGAACTCGAAAGCCTCGGTTTTGCAGTTAAATCCATTACAAATATTTTTAATAAATTCAAACAGCCCCAGCCACTGTTCAAAGTGGAACTAGAGCCCGAAGCCAGCAAGCCCAAAAGAGGTGAAACTCACAAAATATATAGCCTGCGATATATTATGCACCGCAGAATCACCGTCGAAGAGCCGATAAAACCCCACTTCGCTTGCTTTAAGCGTAAACATTCGCAAACCAACTGGAGCGCATTCAGACGACACCTTATCAGCTCAACATCTCTTAGTGCATCTCTCAAATCACCGGATGATGTCAATTCCGCTGTTATCCTTTTTAACGAGCATGTCTTGGAGGCATTCGACGCCGCGACACCTAAAATGGAACTGCATCCCTGAAATCGAAAAACAACATACTCCTCATCAATAAAAATCTTAGTACAGAAAAAAAGACTGGCAAGAAGGAATTGGCAGCTGCACCGGTCTCCTCAAACTAAAACACGACTCAACAAAGCTTCTAGTGAGCTCAGACTGGCACTTGCGAAAGACAACGAGTTAAAGTTTCATTCATTCTTAGAGAGCCTCAGCCCCACTAAAAATGCCGACTATTCGTTGTGGAAAGCAGTCAAAAAAATCAACAAACCTACCATCAGGGAAGCCCCACTAAGAACTGTTAACGGGCATTGGGCCAAAAGTGACGCAGAGAAAGCCACCGCCTTCGCAGTTCACCTAGAACAGGTTTTCACACCTTTCACCACGGCAACATGTGACTTTCCAACCAATGTCAATGCTCAAGACTCAGAGCCAATCAAGACTTCGGCTAAGGAAGTGCAAGATATCATTGTTCAGGAAACATGCTCAAAAAAATCTCCGGGAATTGATCTCATCACCAATGCTATGCTCAAACAGTTGCCACCGATTGCATTTTCTTGGCTTTCTAATCTATTCAATGCTATCTTTCGAATCGGATATTTTCCTGAAGTTTGGAAAACAGGCGAGATCATAATGATCCCTAAGCCTGGTAAGGACTCTTCTCAAGTGAAGTCATACAGACCTATTAGCCTTTTGTCATGCGTCTCCAAAGTTTTCGAGAAAGTTCTGTTGAAAAAGCTGCTACCGATACTAGAAGATGCAAAAATAATTCCAGAACAGCAATTTGGGTTTCGAAGACATCACAGCACCATTCAACAGGTCCATCGAATCGCGTCAGACATTAAAATAGCATTCGAAGACAAGAAGTACTGCTCAGCAATATTTTTAGACGTAACTCAAGCCTTCGATAAAGTCTGGCATGAAGGGTTGATCTTCAAAATTGAATCAATGCTTCTAAAAAGCTTCCACAAAATACTCTTCTCCTATCTAACCGACCGCACATTCCAGGTGAGATACAAAAGCTATTCTACCGCTAAACATCGTGTGCATGCTGGTGTACCTCAAGGAAGTGTTTTGGGACCGGTACTTTACACGATATTCACATCTGATCTCCCAATATGCGATAAAACAACGACAGCTACCTTTGCGGACGACGTTGCCATACTATGCACTGATTCAGATCCAGTTATGGCATCCCGTACATTGCAAGGCCACATCTCACTTCTTGAAGAATGGCTTGCAAAATGGAGAATCAGAATGAACGAAACCAAATGCGTCCACGTTACCTTCACATTGCGAAAACTGACTTGTCCACAAGTATATCTCAACAATGTACCTATACCTCAAAGTAACGAAGTAAAGTATCTCGGGATGCACCTTGGCTCACCTGGAAACGGCACATTGAAGCTAAAAATCAACAACTGAAGCTCAAATTCATAAACCTCAAATGGATGCTCAACAGCAGGTCAAAACTTTCTCTCGACTCTAAAGTGCTCGTCTATAAGTCTGTCCTAAAGCCAATCTGGACATATGGCTTACAGATATGGGGTGCAGCCCGCCCATCAAACATCAACATCATCCAGAGGACCCAATCAAGAATACTCCGATCTATCACCGGAGCCCCGTGGTACTTCCGCAACGCCAGTCTCCATAAAGACCTGCGAATCGAGACGATTTCAGAGGAAATTAAGAACCGTAGTGGAAAATATATTGCAGCCCTCGCCCATCACCCCAACAATCTGGCAATAAAAATACTAACTCATCGTAAATTTCAGCGACTGAAAAGAACTGACCCGTTGGACCTTAGAAACGTAGAAACAACAACCGTTGGAACGTAGAAACAACAACCTGCGTAGCCACTTTCTTTGCTTTTCAAACTCTTTCAAATATTGAACATTGTAATTCTATAACACAGATCATAGCTTTGCTCTTTGCTGTCTGACTTTAAGTCAATAAAGTAACTTGGGTCCAAAATGTTCACGTCTTCAGCTGTGAGGAGTGCACATCACTTGTTTTAGCATGTAAGATTTTAAAACTAACTGAAGCTTCTTATACGAAGGAAACAGTTTAATAAAGGTATTATAAAAAAAAAAAAAACTTCTTCATGACAGAAACTAATTTCGTGTATGAATTATCATTGTAACTATCGTGAACTCTCAGCTTCTCGTTGACGGAAACGGATTTCTCATCATCTTTATCACTGTAGCGCACTGCTATGCCATCTTTTTCTTTGGCTATTTGTAAATTATCTCTTCTTGATTTATTGTCTTTGCTACGCAGCATATAAAATCTCAATTTAATAACGCCTTTAATATCTGCCAGAGAAGTACAATCAAACGCACGGAGGTGATCAGTCTCTTCGTTTTGTTTGTCACTATGTCTGTCGATTGTATTACTATCTTCGCTTGGTACCTTGTTTGCCTTACTTCTTGTTATCGCCAATAATTTTTTGCTTATACTTTCATCGTTTGTTGGAGGTATCATTGATTTCAACATATCGGAGTTAAGTTGAATTCTTGACAGTACATCCGCATTCGTATTTATGTTACCTTTCTTGTATGTAATTTCAAAATCGTAGTCTGACAAATCTAAACGTATCCTTGTTAGCTTTGATGATGGATTTTTGTGCGTGAATAACGATACTAAGGGTCTGTGGTCTGATACGATAATAAATTTTCGTCCATACAGATATGGTCTAAAAAAATTTATTCCCCAATGGATTGCTAGTAGTTCTTTCTCTATAACTGGTTTATTCAGTTCGTGTTTGTTTAACGATCTGCTTGCATATGGGATCGGTAAATCTGAACCAATTTCTCCTTGAGATAACACAGCTCCTAGTGCGAAATTTGACGCGTCCGTTGTCAGTATGAATGATTTCTCGAAATCTGGGTATTGCAGTATGGGTGGTGAAATCAGTTTGCGTTTTAAGAGTTCGTATGCTTTTTGCTGCTCCTGCTCCCAAATGAATGGTGCTTGTTTTTTCAAAAGAGCATTTAAAATTTCGTAATGATGTTTCATGCTGCATCCGAAAACCATGATATCATCCACGTATAAGAATGTTGAGTCACTCAAACCAGTTAAAGCAATAGTTAGCATTCTTTGAAAGCTATTTGATGATATTTTCAATCCAAAAGGTGACCTTTTAAATTGATAATGTCGATCACTGGTCGAAAAAGCGGTTAAAGGTCTTGATTTCTTTTCAAGTTCAATTTGGTGGAATGAACTAGTTATATCCAACGTCGAAAGATATTTTGCTCTACCTAGTTTGTCTAGAACATCCTCCAACCTTGTCAAAGGGAATTTATCATTCACTAGTTTGTCATTCAGTTTCCTGAAGTCGACAACTAATCTCCACTTTTTCTCATCATTAGAGCAATGGTGAGTTGTATGGGCTCGTAGACTGTTCAATGATGTCATTGTCTTTCAGCTCTCGTACCTGTCTAAGAATTTCTTCATTCTGCTTTTGTGGTAGTCTATAATTTGTTATATAGACTGGGTTTTCATCACATGTATTTAGTTTCTGCTGGTAAAAATTATTCTTCGTGAGGTATTTATTCACCTTCTAGGTGGAATACGTCCTGGTATTCTTCAATAATTTCTAGTAAGCTTTTATTCGCATGCTCACCAATACTGTCTGTCTTAATTACTTCCAACAGTTTGTTTATTCGTTTTTTGTCAAATTTTTGTTGTGGTCTTAATATGTAATAATTACTGAGTGGTTCTACCTCTGTTTGAAAGTTTTTTAGTCACGTCATACTCGTTGGTATTTAGTATCTTCACATGACAACTACCTTTTGCTGGAATTATGCAGTTGCCCAAATATACCCCTGTTTCAATTTCTTTATTCCAAATAACGCTTTCTTCCATTCTATCTACATTTATGGGTACAATGGCTTCCGTTCTCGCGGGTATTTTTATGTAAGTGCGTAGGTGTCATTAATACTCTCAATTGCCTGTTTTGTTACCTGATTTTCTTCCGTACCTAACTCGCTAAATTGTAACTGATTCAAATCGTTCACTAAAGTCAATATTTTATCCTTTAGTTATTTTAATTGCGGTTTCTACATTAAAATCTGACATCTCGGTATATTGTATAGTTTTTTAAATTGTCACAATCACATTAACGGCATTCAAACGCTCAGCAAGTGTTGCAATGAATATTTCACTAATTGATGTAAAACTTGATTTCAATTCTAATTCTTCACCTTCTTTAATTTTATTTAATAATGATATTCCTATTTCCTAACCGCATGTTCTAATTTTTCTTTAAGGGGCTCAACCAGTGTGAAATTTTCAAGAAATCAAAAAATTTTTTTTTGTATTTGTCGATTGTTTATACCTTTAAGAAAAACATACTAAAATTTCAGATACGTGACTGAAACAGTTTCGGAGTATTTACAAAACGCGTGAGTCGAGTCATGTAAGCCAGTTTCTACCTGAGTCATTGCTTGGGCTTTGACAGCCTTGTGGGTATTATTATGAAGCTAGGGACCCTCCCACCGGCATTTGAATACAACAATTTATGTCCGTAGATGGTTACCTGTGAAATTGTTTGTAAACTGTTGCTGATATTACTTCTTTTGAAGCAGGTTAACGTTTTTAAATTGAACGATTTATTTAGTTCCCTCGTAAACTTTGTATAGAGCGCAACGGGCTATCGCGAATTGAACATTAGTGAAAATGAGTGAGAAATCTAGTGATACTTTCCACAAAGGTAATCCTGCTAAACCTGCGCATAGATCGAGATCTAAAAAAAGAAAATTTGCTGGAAATCAACATACGTTCGAGCAGTCCACGGCAAATACAAGTACGGCTTCTGGAAAACTCTTACATTCTAGCGATGAAGAAATCCGTATTGATCCTGCTCATGGCTATTGTATCATTCAGTTTTTGTCGGCTTTTACTGCTATTAGCAACCTAGTGATGTGCAAAACTTGTGTGAAAAATGTTACTTTCAAACAAACAAATCCGAGAGGTTTAGGTTTCAAGATTGCTGTTGTGTGTGAGTGCGGTGTATCGTACATAAATTCTGGACCTATGATTGGAAACGCAATCGAAGTGAATAGACGTATAGTAGGTGTGATGTGGCTGCTAGGTATCGGGATAAATGGTTTGAATTTATTCTGTGGTTTGATGGATCTACTGAGCAAATTCAATAACGTCACTTACGCTGGCTGTTTCCAAAATTTTTGGAAAGCAGCTGAATCGGTTTATAAATTATCCGTTAAAAAAGCCGATGAAGAAGAGCGAAAGCTGACATCAGAATCTGAAAACTCAGAAACGAATTTGACGGTTTCTGGGGATGGTACGTGGAAAAAACGTGGTCATACTTCACGTTTGGGCGTAATAACTCTTGTAGGAAAGTATTGCAAAAAGATCATCGATACACGTGTAAAATCTACATTCTGTCAAAAATGTATATACTGGGAGAGAAAGAAAGAAACAGAACCTGAAGAGTACGAAGAATGGCTTTCCCAGCATGATGATTGCGATATAAATCACTCAGGCTCAGCTTCAAAAATGGAAGTCGATAGTGTAAAGGAAATGTTCGGAAGCTCGATTGAAAAATACGGTGTGAAATATACGCGGTATATTGGCGATGGTGATAGTGCCACATATACAGGACTACTAACGTTAGATCCATACGATGTCCCCGTAGAAAAACTTGAGTGTTATTTACATGTTAAAAAAAGAATGGGAACTCGATGCCGTAACGCGAAAAAACTAAACAAAGGTTTGGGAGGAAAGAGTAAAAATACAGTCAAATTATCAGATAAGCTGATCAATAGACTTCAAAAATACTATGGCCTAGCGATCACAAGACACCAAGATAATGTTGATGAAGTGGAAAAAGAAATCTGGGCTACATTCTATCATTTGAGTTCTAGTGATAAAAATCCAAACCATGGAAACTGCCTTGAAGGTGCTGAAAGCTGGTGTGCTTATCGTGTTGCTGAGGCTCAGGGACAGAACATGCGAAAGTTCAAGCATGATTATTTTCCAATTGACCCAAAGGTTCAAAAAATTCTTAAGCCAATATACGAAGACTTGAGTAGACGTGAGTTGCTCGATAGATGTCAAGGGAATAACACCCAGAACAACAACGAGAGTTACAATGGCTTGCTCTGGCATTTTGCTCCGAAGCACCTTCATAGCGGCTGAAAAACAGTTGAAATAGCGAATTACCTTGCTACTGTAATATTCAATGATGGATTTTCATCCATCCTAAGGATATTCAGTGTCATGGGAGTGACGATCGGACATGCAGCAAGTAATTATTCCGATCAACGAGACGAAACGAGGCTTCGTATAGCAGAGTACCGGCATGAGGCAGCCACACAAGAGGCTCGTACAGCTCGAAGGAGAGCTGCAGCAAACCAACAGCAGCTTTTTGAAGAAGAGGAAGGTGAATTATACGGGTCTGGAATAGCAGATTAGGATTAGGTATGATATTTATCGTTTTATAAATGTGAGATCAGTATTTTTTTCTTTAAACGGGTTTTTCTCAAAATCGCGTTTTCTAAATTTGCTGCCACTGTAACTTGAAAAATAATTATCCAATCGACTCAAATCTTGTTTTGTTGTTTTCAGTATTCATTTTTGCATTGAATGAACCTCCGATATTTTAGTCGAAT
>OX376373.1:123207167-123252984 GCA_947369275.1 Nemotelus nigrinus | reverse complement strand
GGAACATGAAGATCTGTTGGAAGATTTAGAACAAGCCGGACCGAGTCATGGCGGTGGTGAAGGATCTAGTCAAGGATATGTACAATGGCAAGTTGATCGATCTCAGGATGATGTTTTCATAGCAGCACAAGAAGCGGCTGGACAACAACGGGATCCACAAGACACATTAGTATCACGGCAAGACATAAAATTCAGTCAATCGATGATTGTTGGTGATTATTCATCGAACGAACGTTTTCCATGTACAGTATGTGGTAAGAGCTATCTACGAAAACGACATCTTCAACGTCATATGCGCGAATATCATATGGTCCGTCATATGACATCGAAACATGGAATTGCTCCACCTCCAGCTTCGGTCGAACATCCTATCAGCGGATAGTAAACGGCATCTGCTTTTACATACCAGTGCACCTCCGATTTTACCAACAGGATTGTACTTGAAGAAGGGAAATTTCGAAAATGATTACCGAAACTATGATATAAAACCATTTGAAAATATGAATGTGAGTCTGGCCGATTATAAGGCTGTTGATGATGACTGGAAAATGAAATTGAGCCTCTCACTGATTTCGAATTCGTTGCTTAAAGAACGACTGTAAAGCATTGCAAAATTGACAATATTATTCAAACCTGAGAGCATAAAGACTTTCGGAGGGGCGATGTCCATATAAAATATATTGAAGAGAAACCGACCACTTTTCATGTATCTTCAATGTCAATTCCCCTCTTTGTATCCTTTCTGTCAATATGACAACTAAACTAATGTAAACAATTTGAGTCAGTACGGAAATAAAATCGTGTTTATTTTAAATACAGATTAATTTTGTGTAGATTCGACTAGTGCGGTTCACAAAAACGTTAGTGTAGAAGTGAAAATCGCGAGTTTTATTTGAAAAAAGTGTTGGAAAACTGTGCAATTGCATTAATCTTTGCAATGAAGTGAGTTGTGCCGAATTGTGGCAATAGTTTGCAACGCCGGCCACTTGGAGTTTCTTATCACAAGTAAGGAATAAACAAACGATGTGTTTTGCAAAATTTTGTGAATTTCACAAACTTTTTATAAGCGAAAGTGCCTATTTGAGCCCTTTTGAATATTGTCGACATATTGGCGCGAATTTTCTGGTAGCCATTTTAATTGCTGTCAAAAAAACACAAAGCAGTAGAGCGCATAAACAGTTTCGGGGCAGAGCGGAAATAAAATGACATAAAAATTTATTCGTATTGCATGCTGTGTGAAATATTGTTTTCCAGATTTCCAGAAAATGAGCAACACATATTCATTTGGACTTCTTCTCTTGGATTTCCTGAGCTGATCATCAAAAATACTTCCCGGGTCTATTCAAATCTTTCGGCCGTGGTATATAGCAATTGATGATTGACAAGGGAATAAGTGTAATAGTTTCTTGTTTTTCTTACAGCTGCCGTCATAGTACGTTAGTTCTGAGCAAGCGAACAGGGGACCATCTTTAGTGGAATAGAATCTTCGAGTGATGCAGTAAGTAAAGAAAATGTTCAAAACATTCTTCTCTTTAATTATCTTAATTCTATAGATACCTTTCGGCAACAATATTCAAGATCAGATAAACGATGGACAAGAAGAACGAATTGCGATCTCATTAGGTACTTAATGCTGATGTTGCGTTCATGATACACTTTTAAAAATTTTAGTATTCAACAATATCATTTCAATTAGGCTACGTAAACAGACCAAGTGGCTCCTATTACCGCAGTGCATTTAATCGAGCTGCAGGAAAAAATTGGAAGATACGCTGAAACGAAAAAATAGGATTATCCGAAATTTGCGTAAAAAACAGCGCAGGGAAAAGAAAACAGCTTCTATAATTGAGTTGTTAGATAATCTCAAGGCCAATAACTGGATTAGCGAAGTATAGTAGGTCGAGAACGACTAGATAGTGTGAATATAATATAATAAATATCTTATTACCTAGAAATATATTATCTCCAACCTATCATTGTATTTAGCCTACTTTATAGTATAAGAAAAGTTGAGACTTCTTGGAACTACTAACTGTGAAGACTACTTATTTTTTTTCGGAAAATCTTAAATAAAATTTGCCTTTTACGGAATTTGAGGTTGTTTTTGATTTTGATGATTTTATTCATTGCAGTTGCTTTACACACAATACTCAGTAAAAACTTTCTAGATGTTCTAAAAACGAAAATGATATTTTATATTATTCAATGTTTTCTCATCACCTACGGCAGTACTCGGCACTGCCAAGATTTGAGCCAGCATAAACACATCTAATTTTTAAGCCACTTTCTTATAAAACAATTTTTGTTTTATGGGTGAATAAATATTCAATTAGTATATTCTACAATTTTCATAGTTCGCATGCATTTGTGTTCTGTTTTCATTTTCTATCCTGGAAAAACAATTAATTCACCGCAAAGCAACGAATAATCCAGCCTGCTGTAGCTTATTTTTACTCCCTGGTTCGAGAATTCGTACGGTTATTATATGAAAGCTAAAAAATATTAAATAACTAAATATATAACAATCATTCATTTACGATATTCAAAATTTGAATGTATGAAATTATTCACACATAATATGTCCCCATCAATTAGATAAATTAGGAATTACCTACGCCCCGAAAATTTCAATCTATCATCGGGGTCGCTGGTGATGAGGAAAAATGGCCATGCCTTCGGCCCCTCCGAATGTCTTTATGCTCTCAGATTCAAACGAACTCAAACCATTGATATAAAAGTATAGAGGATATGCGAATAGCATATACGTATACTGTCCGTGACTGTTGCCAGCATAGACATATAAAGAATGGACACGAAATGATAATCCATGAACCCGTACGTGAATGAAGCATTTTTACTACATATGCAACTTACTCTCTGCAAAAAAGCTTTCCCCTCAATGCCGCACACTATACCCTTCTGCGCTGTTGACTCTCTATGTAAACAAACATTTCCATACATTTCTATTGTTGTGAACATGGTCGATTTTCGGGTTAGTTGGAATAGCAGGGAAAATAAAATATGTGTCACATGGGGCACAAATTTCAAAATTAATCAAATTTTCTGAATGAAATTTGATGTTATTTTGTAAAGGGAGGTCGAAAATGTTGCTTGCATACATATAACAACCATTTCTTTCCACAATTCGAAAGCTTTCTATCCTAAATCCGGTAAAAAGAGGTACATTGATTCAAATTGAATTTGTACTTACATCACACATTCTAGGGCGAAATCCTATGAGTAATTGGTGCAAAACACTTTTTACTTTCACACTGTTTATTGATCAATCTAAACATTTATACTTTTAATTGATGAAAACACGAAAATAAAACATGTGTCAAACCGCCCGATCGCCATTTTTATTGATTGCTTTTGTTCATAGGCGGGGAAAGCTTGATAGCGTGTAGGGGCATTAAGTTTGATCAATTATATGAATTGACGTCATTTAGGTGAAGAAAATTGTTCGAACGATGAAAACCGGTGTGAATGAACGATTTAAAGTAGCACAAGTAAACTTCATAATTGACTTGGGCTACTATTTACGAATGCTGCGTGCAGATTATGATGCTAAATGATCTATACGCATGTAGATGTTTTATGTTACGTTGGTAGGCAAACCGGTTGATTGAAATTAAATTAGCAAGTGCTTTGGTCGCGAAAATTTTATTTCAGTTTGATTTCAAATATATCTATTTTAGGGAATTTAAGGGAATTTTAGATTTGATGGCTGTGTTTGTCTGCAAATTAAATTTTCTAAATGGTATTTCTTACACTATAGTTTACTTTTTTATGTTAATAGAAAATACGTTGAATAAGGTGGCTAATCAAGAAATAATATTATTGTTGTTGCATTATTTGCGTCATAGGTATAAAATTAATTATAAAAGTAAATTCATACAGTGAGAAATGTAATAACAATAAATAAATCAACCAATTTTTTTGAAACAAAGCATCGGTCAGAAAGGCCTAAAATCTTATCTGAGTGTGAAAAAAGTGGATTATCAGAAAAATTATGAAAATCCCTAAATTAAGTGCCCCAGTTTTACAAATTAAGGTGAACAAACGAGTTGAAAAGAAAGTCTCTACTCAAATTATTCGAAATTCAAAAAAGAAAGCGAATTTAAAGGGCAGAATGGCGGAAGCTAGCCTTATAATAGTTAAAAAAAATTGATTTGTTAAATAACGTTTCGCTTAAGAGTGCGCAAAAAAGCCAAAATAATTCTGGAAGTCCATAATTTTTGTTGCTGAAGTAAAAATTAATGTTTTTGAATCTAATAAGCGGCAATATGTTCGGCGAATGTTTAATACAGAGTTTAGGAGGAAACATACTACTTCCACTGTAAAATACAGCGGAGGAAACATTATGCTACATATAGATTTTGTGAATGGTAGGATGGATCAAACGTGTTGCCTGGGTATTCTTAAAAGAAATATTAAACAAAGTGCTGAAAAATAAGGCATTTGATACAATTTTTGCATGTATCCGGAGCAATGTAGGCTTTGGGCTATTTGTTACTGTCCAAATGCTATTACCGAACTTAAACCCGATCGAACATTTATGGTATCAAATATATGGCAATCAAATTTGCATTTATGGCAATCAAATCTATGAGCTCGTTCATATAAAAAACATTTATTTCAGATTGTTTTATTTGAATAGTTTTTGGGCCTAATAAAGTGACTCAGTGCCGCTGAAATTGAATTTAGAATTTCTCTACCAAATAAATCCAAGTGAAGTTTTTTTTCACGGAATTATGCTTAGTGATCTGCGTTATGTGGCAACACGGCAACAATTAGGTCTGTTTGCGTGCTACAATTAATTGCAATGAAGCCGTTTATGTACTTCGTTTTACTCAATGCTGAAAATTTCGCCTCTTTCAGTAAATTTAAGTAGAGTCTGAGCTATTGAAAAACAGTGAAAAATGTGAAACGCGTGTCGCGAGTAAAAATTTCCAAATGTGCGCGGCAACCAACATATTTTTGCGTAATGTTGTTTGAAGATCGAATATTTTTGTGGCGATAATTTATCACCACTTAGAATGACTTTATAATTACTATTGTTCTCACAAAAACCGACAACTGAATCTTTTCCGGAAATGCAATCAGAGCGTTTTCGTACTTTTCCTGAATATCCCCCACCACATGATTCACAAAAATTCTGTGACTGAAAGTACGCGAACAGACTTCAGCTCTGCTCAGAGCTAATCATTTTCATAAAAAAAAAACCTGTTCAGCTGCCGCACAACTAATTAAAATACTACGCACAGTTTTAATGCAAATCGAAACTCATTGATACGCTATTGACGTGAATTACATTACATCAATATTAACAAATTTTTATTTGCACCAAAAAAGTTGCCGTTTAATTTTACAATATTTCACGCCGCCCTCGTCATACAAACACATTGCGACCTCTCGCTCACACAACTACACCAGAGGTCGAAAATTGCTTCATTTCTCTCGGCCCATTTCGTATCCATTCCTCTCTATATCTATGGTTGCCAGAAACAATTGTATTAATATGGGTGAGAATGCAGTGTTCTGACAATCTCAGGTGTTCCTGCATCGTTCCAGCAACTGGGACTGTCAATTTTCGTTTCATAAAATCGATTGTCTTCAAGCCGCGCATTTATAAAACGCTTTATAATTCGTGATCGGGAGCTGCATTCAAAAAAATATTGCATTTAGTGTCGTGCGCATTTGAGTGGCAGTGTCGAGTGATTATTTCATTAAGCTAATGTGTATACAGAATTAGGTAAAGCAGGTTTTATGTTGTGCGGTTTGGTTGTGGTGAAAGAAAATAAAGTTAATGAGTGAACGGTTTAATATTTTTAAAATATAGCTTTTGTTAGAGAATGCGTGAAGTGTTTAAATTTCAAATACGCCTGTTTATTTCGTTTGCGTGAATAATAGCTTGGCAATTGTCGCGAGAACGAAAACATCACCCGGTTTGTTTACATTTTAAGCAGTGTGACATGTTAAATTTGTAAGTAGGTCAAAGCGGGTACTAAACTAAATAATGAAAGGGGGCATTTTCAGCATATGCTCAGGTACATGAAAATAGAAAATGAAATAGTAAAATGGTAGTTTCTGAAGCCAATAAATAACAGTTAATTATGTAACGAGCATTGTAAATCTGCCATAGCCGGTCCCAAGCCCGGTTGAGAAAAGAGGAGGGAGGTGCGAAGCTGTGAGAATAGCTGAGTTTTTGCACCTCTATCGCAAATATGTGCAAATATATACATAAATAAATATATATATAAACATATATATATATATATATATATATATATATATATATATATATGTATATATATATATATATATATATATATATATATATATATATATATATATATATATATATATATATATATATATATATATATATATATATATATATATATATATATATATGCATATACATATACATATATATACATTTTTATGTATATAGATATATATATATATATATATATATATATATATATATATATATATATATATATATATATATATATATATATATATATATATATATATATATATATATATATATATATATATATATATATATATATATAGATATGCAAAGATCATGCACACGTAAATGTATTGTAATGTCCTTTAGTACTCTTATAAATGGTCTATATTTAAATGAATGTTTTGAAATTGTTGTTTGCAGAATATGTATTCAAAATCGTAGCCTTAACTGTCTTGGATACCGCAATTGCATCATTATAAAAAGTGCAAATTGCGTTAGTAAGTGGAAGTGATAAATGTTCTGGGGAATAAGTTATATTGTGTTTTTTTCCCAGATAATGGAAACTACGATTGAATTTTTAAAATATTTTACAATCTGCTGTGTTTGAAATTAACTAGCAAAAACTTACGCGAAAACATAAGGAAAATCAAAAACATAAGGAAAACAATATCATATTGAAGATTCAATATGATATTGTTTTCCTGTTCACGTACCTGAATCGTATTATAATATAGGTGCTTTTTTTTGCACACCCGAGCAGATCAATATTTGTTAAGTGTATTGAATACAACAACAAAATTGTAATTGTATTCAATATACTTAACAAATTTGGATCTGCTCGGGTGTGCAAAAAAACGCACCTTATATTAAAATAGATTCACAGCAAGTCGTTTTAGTACTCTTGCTGCCACCCAAATTTTGCCACAGAAAGAAGCCAGCTGGAAAAATATGTTGCTGCTGCAGTACGCGAACAGATCTAATCTCTCACATATTTTCGAATGTAACTATTCTCTATGCTTCTAAATAATAACCCGGATTATATTATGAATTAAATTATCCAAGGGAAGCCGTAAAACCGCCAACGCCGGTCCCAAGCCCGGTTGCAAAAAGAGGAGGGGGGCTGGTAGCTTAAGATTTGGTTCTGTGGTAAGATTCGTATTTTAAAATGCATTTTAACTATTCTGAGTTTATGGTTGATAAATGATTTGAACAGAAGTTATTCTTATCAATAACATTGGTTTATAAATTTAATAACGCGCACTGATTTGTGTTGCATTTTCTCGGGATAAAATTCAAAAATTTATTCAAATCATCGATTCAATTTCTTTTATTTGAATTCATCACAAATGTTAATAAATAAAATTTCCACGTATTTCATCATTAACCGTTCATAGATATTGTGATTGTATTTTACTATTAAATTCTTCTAGTTAAATCGAAACACCATTTTAATATATTTAAAATATATTGGCCCCTTTAATTATACGAAATCGTATAATCACTACACCTTTGTATTTTTATGCCAGTTGCATGTATTCACTACAACTATCAAACAATCCAAAAAATGGCAACAAAAATTTCGCTATGCCCATATCCTCTATACTTTTATATCAATGACTCAAACGAAAACACAATTGACGTTTCGACTGCGTGACACTTGAGCAAGTGACAAGGGGAACGACGACAACAGACCACCCGATGGGGAACGGCCGAAACGATGGAAGCGAAAGGCATGGCCAGCTCAGACGCGAGTACACTGGAAAAGTGCAACGGCCGAGCAAATGTGCAGCCAAGTACAATCAACGGTTCGCTTGGCGAAGTCCCGCTGGCCGAAGTGGAAAACAAGGCCTGAAGCGAGTTGGCGTAGCGATCAGAGGGTCTTTTCAAAAACTGACTGGTAAGGAGACGGTTGGCGGTGCTTGGAGCTCTACTGAATTTCTATTCTTCTTTTTCTGAAATCGATCTGGCGGCGATTGGAGTCTGGCCATTGGACGACATTGGGCAACATTGAAGGCGACATTGAAGATTGGCGGTTAATTGATGGTATACACGGAGGCCGAATTGGTTGAACTCGACAAGAAGCGGAACGCTGGTACAGAAAAAGGAATCGGTGAGAAAATTTAGACGTCGGTAAACAGCTACACGTTGGCCGAGCCGCGGCGGTTTTCGAGGAAGGGCCCCAACGTGGTTAAGTCGACTTAGACACGTAAGTTGTTGGAAATTTGTATCAATAGTCAGTAAGCGATAGTTAGATTATATCTCGGCCGAGCGAAATGGAATTAATAGGATCAGAGCTTAATAAATAGAATTAATTATTGAAATCGCGGCGATATATCTTTGTGACCAGTTCACAGTGTATTGTAGTAAATTGTGGCGAAGTGTATGAATTGTAAGCCAACTCGTTCTTCCTTCTCGCTTCTGGTGACGGGTACGGCTTAGCTTCGGGGTGGAAGCGAGTGGCGCCTACCCACCCCATCTCCGACGAGTGACGGCCCCCGAAGCTAACCCCTTTTGCTTCCCATTGGGAATCTTGAGGGTTTTTAACGCGGCAATTTAGACCCGTAATAATATATATATATATACATATATATATATATATATATATATATATATATATATATATATATATATATATATATATATATATATATATATATATATATATATATATATATATATATATAATCTTGGTCGTCGAGGCGAGCGGACGTGTTACGCGCACTGGGTTTTTATTAAATTTAAATTTATAGGTTGACCGTTGTGCCGATTATTTGTTTTATCGATATTACCTATAAACACTTAGCCATCACATTTCTTACTGCCTGCCCGTTTTGTGTGTGCGAGTGATACCAGTGACCCAATTAAAGAATTAAGAATTTAAAATTAAAGAATTTGAAATTAAATAAAATTGTGCATGTCCATCAAAATAACACTTTAGTGGGCCGATTATTGATTTATTGTACGTGCCTATAAATACTTAGTCATCACATTTCTAGCCAATTTGTGCATGTGATACTTGTGACCCAATTAAAGTTAGTTGGCTATCGTGTATTTGTAGCAAAACAGTGATTGTCATTAATTATTAAATATAAACATCAATCCAATATTACCAACTGGAGTGTAGAATCTTTCATAAGACCTATTTTCGTGTCGTATGCCCATGTTTGCCTGCGCAAGTGAATAAAACATTTACACATATTCGCGTAACGATCTTATTTTTGTTTTTATAAAACACACTAGTGATTTGTGCAAACGTATGTAAAAAAAAAGAAAAAAGAAAAAAAAAAATTAACTTTTTATAAATTAAATATCTACTATACTATCCAAATTTATTGACCTAATTAACCAACCGACGAGCACTGTGCCCAAACACTTACTCATACTCGTATATTTTATAAACTGACTAGTGAGTTGTGCAATTCGCAACTATGAATCACAAATGCTGTTTGGAAAATTGCACCGCTTACGATAACAAATCAAAGTCGGTTATCTGCAAGGGTTTTTGTCAGCGCAAACTGCATGGATCATGTATGGATGCACCAAGAGATTGGTATTCTAACTACCTCTCCGACCATTTTATATGCTCTGACTGCCAAGACACCAAAGGCTTACTAAGATGTATGTTCGACGACATCAGCAATCGTATTGCTAGCATCAATGCGGATAAAGATGACATCATAGCCAAACAGTTAGCGCAATCGAAAGCTACTGCTGAGAATTTTACGGAAATGGCAAGTTGTTTTGATGGGCTGGTGCACACAGTCACGAACTTCCACAACAAGCAGAGTATCGAAATGGCAATATCGACACTCGATAGAAAATTGATGACGATTATCTCAAATCAGAAGAAAGGTTGTGTAGATCCACCTTCGCCCCGGAAACACGATACAATCCTAAATAAAGACAAACATATCGTGGTTGAACTCCTGACAAAAATTTGTGAAAAATTAGATAGCCTCTACAGCGGCTACAACTACCTTTCCGATAAGTTCAATAAGCTTGCCGAACTTCCATTTGAGAAAGAAGCTCCCAATCCTAACTCAGCTCAACCGGAAACTTACTGTCCTAGGGAGCAGCAGTTAACCTCATCAAATAGCACCTCCACACCAACAGTTTCGAAATTGCCGGAGCGTCCTATTCTTAAATTTGGCACTACGTGGTCTCGTGAAGAGTGGGACAACAGGATCAAGAGGATTGAAAATGTTCAAAAATCCTACAATAGTAGCAGTGTAAATCATGAAAGAGCGAAAAGTGCTTACGTAGCAGACGTTTCCCCAACAAGTTTTTTTGTTAAAGGTGCTCCTAGTTACGCCGACGAGGCCTGCCTTTCTAAGGTGTTGAAGAAAGGGCTCAAAATGAGAAATTGTATATGCAAAGAATTACCAGCCCGTTTACGTGGAAACAAGCAAAAATCATTTACTTGCTTCAAATTATCTGTACCAGCTCAATATGCTTGGATATTTCTCAACCACGAGCGTGATGGACATAACTTTTTTACATGGAAAGGAATGAAGTTCAGCCCATGGATTGAAAGAACCAACAAACGAGTCTCCTCCGGACGTCAAAAACCAGCTTTACAACGCAATAAAAATAAGAATACTTATTTAGGTAATTTCTCTAACCCTCCTTTACTTCCTCATTCCTTACCTTCTCCTAGCTTGCCTAAAATTGCAAAACAAAATATTCCTTCTTTCACTTCAACATCACTCGCATCTCTTTCCACGTCACACGACCCTCTCACTTCCCACACGATTTCGGGAAAATTCACTTCAAGTAGTAAAACTAAGTCCTCGTCTCCTACTAATTCAAAAGAAAGTCAGCCCTCCAGCAGTTCATAGGTAACTGAATCTCTCGGTGCAATCGATCCCGCGCCCAATACTGCTCATATGCAATTAAATCCTACCGAAGCCGTGTCGAAATCAATATGTTCTAATTTTGTTCGTGGCGATGATCTGATACCATCTCAATCTGGTGCAATCATTATGCCAAAAACTTCTGTCAATCGACCATCTTCACCCAAATACCTCGACCCACTTCTACCACCTGTCGTAAAGCTGACTGCAACCTCTAAAGATAATCTAGAGAGCAGATACCTCTTGTCTCGTTTCAGAGATCATAAGATTTACGACAATGTCCGTCTTTTCCTTGCATACATGCATGATGCACATGAAACCACGTGTTTTGATGGGAAAACGAAGACTAAGCTCAAAGTTATGATTCAACAAGAGGGTCTTCCCACTGACCTTGAATCTTTAAGAATTATTTTTAATCGCTACCATGAAGAACTTGGAATGTCTCCGGAGCAAGTCAAACGAGACCTTCTGACTTACCGCTCCTATGTCAATTCCAAACATATTTCTCTATTACAAAAATCACGCGACGACCAGAAGAAATATTACACGTAACAACAAAGTTGCTTCTATTCGCCCAAGGTTTCTCTACCACAATTGCGGTGGTATGAGAAGTAAATTAAACAAGCTTTTTCTTGACGCTAAATCTTGCCATTTTAATATACTAACGATCACTGAAACGTGGTTGAACGACTCACATATAAACGAAGAAATTATTGACACTGATTGGACCATCTATAGAACCGATCGCGACTACCTTGTTACTGGAGTTTCAAGAGGAGGCGGTGTACTTATTGCGATTCGCAATATCCTTTCAAGTGACCTTGTTGTGACCAGTTCTTACAAACTTTTTGAACACAAATTCGTCAGAGTCTCATTCGACAAGCATTACCTCTATATTGGTATCGGTTATATCCCACCTCTTTCTGATGAAACTACTTACATGGACGTTTGTGACTTGATATCTTCAGTAACAGCTTCCTTACACGACGATGACAAAATAATTGTTCTGGGGGACTTCAATCGTCCAAAAATCAGTTTCGTTCTCGACGAAAATGATGACCGCCTCCTTCCAATCAACCTTTCTGACCCCATTGACTTCAACCTTATAAGTACGTTCTATGGCAACGATTTACAGCAAATAATTCCTATCCCTAACCAAAATGGCAATTGGTTAGATCTTATTTTTACTAACTTTTATGACGAAGTGGTGGTTAGCCCAACTATTGACGCCGAGAATCTTTTCTCAAACACTCTCCATCACTCCGCTTTTACAGTTGAGCTTTCCGCTACAAATATTTCTTTCACCCAATCGTACAATAATGAAATTGTATATGATTTTCAAAATGCTGACTACTTAAGCATTAGAAACTATTTGGACACAGTAGACTGGACAATTTCTCTTTCAGTGTCTTCCTTTTATAAAATAATTTTCAATGCCATTCACTTATTCGTACCGAAGCTGAAGAAAAAAAACAAACTCTCAGAGCCTTGGCTCGACAATAATTTAAGGCGTCTCAGAAACCGTAGAAATTAATTATATAAAGCAATTAAAAATGAAAACTTGCTCAATGAGGGTCTAATCAGATTATACGATCAGCTATCCAACGAATTTTCCATCAAATCCCGCGAAGCGTATGAGTTCTATGTTAACTCAATGGGGGAAAAAATCATTAGTGATCCCAGGAAGTTTTACGATTTCGTTAACTTGAAACGTAAAACAACCGGCTATCCCTGTTCGATGTCCCGTGGTAACATGGTTTCTTCCTGCCCACAAGCCATTTGTAACTTTTTTGCTGATCACTTTCAAAATTCTTTTTGCTCGCCAAAAACCTCCACTTCTACTATGTCTGCAAGAATCACCGCGAGACCTCTTATCGCCGGGTTTGTTCTGACACAAGAGGCTATTATTGAAGCTATTCATCAACTAAATATCGGCAAAGGACCAGGCCCTGATTTGATTTCTCCTTCCTTCGTCGTGCAATTTGCGGACCAATTGATCACACCTTTGCACATGATTTTCAATAAATCCCTCTCCATAGGTGTTTTTCCATCTCTCTGGAAATCTTCATACCTTACGCCTATTTTCAAAAGTGGTGATAAACGATCAGTCGATAACTATCGGGGCATTGCTATTCTATCTGTTATCCCCAAACTTTTTGAGAAGTTAGTTTGTGAAAAACTTACTCGCATAATCGAGCCTCTTCTAAATGAGCAACAACATGGATTTCGTAAGGGTAGATCGACTTCTACCAATCTCATGATCCTGGTCTCTGATGTGCTCTGTGAAATGGAAAAAGGAAGTCAAATTGACGCAGTCTATACGGACTTTAGTAAGGCTTTCGACCGGGTTGACCATCAAACTCTAATATACAAGCTTCGCAACTTTGGTATATCAGGGTCTCTTCTTGATTGGCTCCAGTCTTATCTTCGCGATCGAACTCAGCTTGTTAAATTCCAGGGCCACTTATCTAAAAGAGTTTTCGCATCTTCTGGAGTACCGCAAGGCAGTCATCTTGGTCCCCTGCTTTTTAACATCTTCATTTCTAATCTTTCTGAGACATTGCTTGGTATACCCCATCTCTTTTATGCAGACGATTTAAAAATTTACCACAGCGTAAACACGCAATCTGACGCAATTCTTCTACAATCAAAGCTTCAATCTCTCGAACAGTGGTGCAATGAGAATCATTTGAATCTTAACATTAACAAGTGCCATGTAATAAGCTTTTCCCGTAAGAATACGATCAAAAAGTATTCTTACTGCCTTAACAACACCATATTGAATAGGGTTGATCATATTATAGATCTCGGGGTAGTATTGGACAACAAGATGCGGTTCAATCTCCACTATGACAAAATCCTTGCCAGGGCTAATAAACAGCTCGGATTCATTAAGAGACGTGCTAAAGAGTTCAAGAATATATGGGTTACCAAGTCATTATATATCACTCTGGTGCGTCCTCTATTGGAGTATGCCTGCATAATATGGAACCCAGTTTTTGAGCTACATAGTGAGAGAGTAGAATCTGTTCAGAAACAGTTTTTACTTTTCGCTTTGAGGGACCTCTATGATCCATAAGACTTCCAACATCTTCCTTCTTACAAAACCAGACTGAGCCTACTTAATTTGATGCCTCTCTCTTCTAGAAGAACACTGTTAAGTTTATGCCTAACCTTTGATATTATAAGTGGTGCAGTCAATGTTGAAGCTCTCTCCAACAAAATTATTTTCAATGTCCAACCAAGACGCACTAGGTATGCAACTCTGCTCAAGGAGTTCAATCACCACACTAACTATGCATATAACGAGCCCATAAATAGGTGCTGTAGAATTTTCAACTCTATAAGCAGCAACTACGCTTCGGGGATCTCTAAACACACTTTTAGAACAAACTTATTAAAGACCCTATCAACATCCTAATCCCACTTAATTTGCCCATCAATTTAGCTAAAATCAAAATAAAATATATAAAAGTAAAGTAAAGTAACTAAAATAAAAAGTTGTGATATATTTTGTTTTCTAATGTGTTGGAAAAATTTGTATGTAATTGTTATGTTGTTATATTGAATTGTTAATGTATGTTGCCTTGTTTGGTAAATAAATTAAATATGTTAAATATGATATATATATATATATATATATATATATATATATATATATATATATATCAGCAAAATGATTAAGGGAGATAATCTCTGGAGTGGCCGATCCGATCGAGCTGAAGTTTTCGGAGGACATAGATGTATATAGTAGGTAGGTCCATGATTAACCTTTTAGCGGCGGCGGGCACTTTGGTGAATTTTCAGGTACTCCTATATTTCCAAGCAGTGTAAAGTTTTGTTAAAGAAAAGTATTGGCAATGAAAGCCTATCATGTTTTAAGCTTGTTTATGGTAAAGAATTGGAAATTTTGAGCCTTGTGTAGGCGCTGAGTGCCTTAAAGTAGGCAAGGATTTTTTTTTAAATTTCGATTTGTCATATCTTCTAAGAAAAACAATGGATCATCGTGAAATTTTCAGAGCGTATTAATGTAGACTAAAATTTAACACACATAGACTTTCAAGATTTTCCCGGCAACTCTGTAGCTGCAGCAGGCTCCTGAAAAAAATCCTTCAAACCATCGACCCTCCTGAAAAATTTTTGATTTTTGAAAATGAATTCAAATTATTGATAAATTTGAATTTTTGACCACCAAGTCAAATACAAGTTTTCAAAATTCCGCGGTAAACAAGAACGGCAACCCATGATCAAATTACCTCTATTTTCAGCACTCAAAACTTCTGTTTGCGAGAACTGACGATCGGATAATGCGATCAATATGAAATTTACAAGACATGGTCGAATTTGCTAGGACCAGGTCTGATAGAATTGATTTTGAAATACGGGTAATACTGTGGCAGTGGTGCCATTTTGAAAAATCGCTGCGAAGAAAACTGATTTTTGACTATAGCTTCCGATTTAGCCACCAGATTTTAACAAAATTCACGAAGTAGGCGAACCTTACTCTAAGACAGATTTCATAGAAAATTGGTTGAAAAATTAGAATAGGGCTGCCAGCTATGGCAATTTTAGTCTCCTAAATATTGTAAATTTGCTCAGGAAAATAAAGGTTATTTCCCTATAACTTCCGATGCAATAACGAAATCAAAACGAAATTCATGTGGCAAGTGGATCTTGCTGCATTTCTAATTCTGTAGGAATTTCGTTGAAAAATCATGAAAGCTATGATGAATTTCGTAATTTACTGACATTTCTTAATCGAGCGATATTTTCATAAAATTTCCAAATGAGAATGATTATGCAATGACAGTTAACAACGAATATGTAGGTTTCAAAAATTTGAAAATTTTGAGGATGGTGACCATAAAATTCTATTCACTCCTATAACTTCCAGCGCAGCCATTCAATTGAAAGGAAACTCACAGGGTGTGTTTAACTCATCGTGAAGCAGCTATGGTGCTAACGCATGATTGCCAGCACCAGACAATTTCGTAAATATTGCACCAACAGATGTTTCTATTTTGTATTCATAAGCAAAGCATTTACAATAACATAGTTTTGGAAATTGTTCGGAAGGCAACCCCAGACATAGTTTAATCACTGAAACTTTCGATGATATCCTTGGATGAGAACGAAATTCAAAAGATAAGTTGATTTAGCACGAGCATGTTATCGTGACTTATTGCTAATGTGTTGGACAAATGTTGCCAGCACTAAACATTTTCATCATTTGTGTTTTCGAAAATGCTTTCAGAAACATGATTTTGAGTAAGAAATGGTTGATATGATACTACAAAGAAGTGTATAACGTCTTCACACATTTTTAAGTACCTCAAAGATATTTTCTTCGAAAACTAGTTTTCTGGCGGTTTTGATGCGCTAGACTTTTGACACTTTTACTTGTTGTTTAACACACTACTGCAGTATGATTTCTGAATGCAGAAACTCAGGCTTTTGAATGCATGTACCTCAGACGATCGAAATTATAATTCACTTACTGTTGATTTTTCTGTAAGTATCAGTTTGGGAATATTGTTACTTAATAGTGCCATCAAAGTAAAATAGAGTCGAAAAGTGGACATAATGTGCCTAAAAGCGTTTTCACAAAAACACAAATAATTCTCAAATGTATAAGAAGAAAAGTTTGGCAGAGGACTAAAACGGATGATATGATCGCCTAGATGGCAAAGGTTGTGGACATAAAACATGATTTTTTTGCACAGTATAATAAAATCTTCAATCAATATTTTGGCATACTAAGAAAGGAAAAGTACGCAATACTCTGACGAATCCTAACCACACAAAATAGAATCAGAAAATGATTGTAAATTCTTTCCGCCATAAATTCTTTAGGAATAATAAAAACGACATGCTTTAAATATGTTCGAAACTTGGTACACTTCCAGAATTTCATAAATTCAAGTGTTCTTGCAGAGCGGTGTATTTCAAAAAGCATACTACAATTACATCCGACCAAAAGACCCCTACCATATAGAATCAAGTGTATATTTTTCGGGGATTCAAATTATAAGAGGTTGTAAAGTGTAAATACTGTAAATAATACTTATTGTCGAAATACAGTAAATGCGGAGTCGGCTACAACAAAATCTTTGATCATGCCAATCGAAAGCCTCTCAAAGCGTGTTGATTCTTTGTGATGATCTTCTTCAGCTCGTCGTCTTTGCGGAATCAAACAAATTTTTTTTCAATTTTAATCATCCCGCAAAAACAATTCCAATTTGATTCTGCTTTCGGAGGCTTACTCCGCAAAACGATCGAGTTTCCCGTATCAATTATTCTCTGCTTTGATAAGCTTTAGAGACGATATACGTTGTCTATGCTGATTTATAGACAAGAAGGGAACCATGATCACAATTCAATAACCTTTACAAGTAAATTATATCGATGGATATAAGTCGGAGATGTTAAAATTTGTCACAACTAACGTAAATAAAAATTAATGATTTCCAATTGCAAGTGGTCACATCAGTCAAGTTTGCACTGTGAGCTGATGTCTGATGAGAACCAGTGCATACTTTCGAAACCACTTTGTCAAATAAAAATTTCAATATAAATAATTTTTTTTTCAATTTTAATCATCCCGCAAAAACAATTCCAATTTATTTCACCATCATTGAAATGATAATTTGTAGAGAAGAATTGGTTCAGGAAACTCTTAAAACTCATTTTCTTACAGTGAAAATAAAGATAGTTACAGCAATAATGCCCGCACGTTGTTGAAAATGCACTTTGCAGTCGTTGTTTGTTATTTGCAAATACTTTACCATGACCTCGAAGAAAAGTTGTGTTTGTTGTCTGGATACTTCCCGAAAGAGTCGAAATACTCAACAGGACCGCTCTTCGGCAAATAAAGTGCAATCCAATGAGTTCCGCTCCTACTGGCTGAATCTGTATTTGCTATAACACATGCCGGCTTCTTTGATTTTTGGGGGAGATGATCGCAGGGGAACACACCTTTGACAAACTTTTTGGTTGTGGCATTCTTCCTTAGCGCACTATCAAGCTCGATTGTATTCATGCCCATTCTAGAGAAATTCCTGTTTCAAGCCTCACAACTCTGGTTTGAGATGTTGCGTAGCTTTGCAGAAAAATCTTTGTTGGCTCGTCGTTAACGAAGACGGTTGAAAATTTTGCCAAGATTTGAATAAGATCTTCATCCAAGCGTTTAAGTTCCAAATTTCCGAATCCTCCTATTTGATCCTTTGCTGTAACTGAAGATGTCGGACACTCATACGTAATTTCTTTGGAATAAATTTTATTTTGTGATGTGAATCCGGCAAATTATACTTTTTTAAAGAAGGCTCAGTTGCCTTCCGAGAAATACTCAACGTTTACTAAGCAAGAGGCCATGGTTACTATCAAGTACTCGCTCTAACACAATGAGAAAATGGTTTGTTGATCTTTATACTTTTAGAAATTTGTATGCGCATTTTGATTTTTATCAATTTCAACACTCCAATCTTACTCTGTGTATACAATACAGGTAACGCTATTTTTTAGAGCTTCGTTGAATCGTCCTTCAATTCGCACCACACCCTGATTTAACAAGTTAGCACAAGTTGAATCGTAGGATGAATCCTCTGTCAAGTCAAATGCCAGTAAGAAGGTGCCATTATCGAAGAATTGTTTTGATATCTGATGACCTTTATCGAAGTAGTTGATACCGGTATTCTTGAAGAGTGTGAGATATCCTCTAGTGCTTTGTGGCTTTTCCTTCGAATAGTCAAATTCTAGTGGTTGGTTCGGCACTTGAACTCCATTAACTGATAAATTGAAGTTGGTTATATTATTGTGTTTAAAGTTGTATGGATTCTTTGAACGTTTCCCATTGTAGGCATCATTGTCAATCATACCGAAAACTAGCAAATTTGGCAGTTGGCCGATACTACACTATCCAGAGATAAAGTAAACGTGTTTGCTGGAAGTGTGTATGTCTTCATCTCGACAGTAAAAGGTTTCAGGTACATTGTAGGCTCGATGATCTTAATACGTGGGTAAAAGTCGTCTTCTTTTGAATACACAGAATTTTCAGCAACTCTTCCTGATTGAGCATATCACTATGAATTGTACCCATTAACTCCACCACATTACTTTTCTCAAGCAATTCAGACCTTTTGAGGTATCCTTCATTCTCCGCAGCGGGGGTTCCACCAGGTTTTAGATTCTCAATCATCTCCATTTCATTTTGATCCAGATACCATCCGACAGATTCCAGATGAGTTGACGTTGCATCTCTGCCATAATTAAGTAGGTTTTCAATGTAGGCGCGGTAATGGTAGCTGTCGTCTGTTTGAGCTATGTTCTTTCCATTTAGCTGTACTGTGCACTATCTAAATAATGAATGCATCAGATTGTTAACCTGCAAGTTTTGTACCATCGAACTTTTTGATTGTTTCTTTCCCTATGAAGTATTCTTCCTTTCCTTTTTTTTGCATGGGATGCTTAGAATTGTATCTGATTCAGTTTTTGCCCATTCATCAGGTAATATATCGGTACCGCATTTTTCAGCCGCAGCACTTATGGAATGACGAATTGATTGCCCAGTTTGGTAAAATAATTGTTTTCGTAGCTGGTATACTGTTTTGTTGGAAGTTCTTCGTATGAAAATTCTATTCCACCCAGCAAGAGTGCCACAAAATCCGTGATGTCAATTGGAGAAGGTACAGGCAGTTCCACATTAATGTTCACACCATTTTTTTTCTCGCTTTTGCTTTTATTTCACGATCTCGTCTTTAGCTATGTACCGGATATATATAATCGTCGGTCATCCGTAATAACTCTGCATGATTTTTTTTTCCCTTGGAATTTTCCCAATTATGAAATCAAAAAAATCTTGGATTGAGTCAAAATGTTTATTTAATTGCAAATAAACTTTTTCGGCGATTTTCTCGCCTTGGTAAACATGTAAGCAGAAATCTCCTGTCTCTTAGGATCACTGATGTCGGGAATACTTTTTTCATCTCGATCTAAATCAGTGCTTTAACTGATGTTAAATAGTAGTTATAAAAATCAAGTTTAATCGCCAAGAAAAATGACGTTAGGAATGTAGAAAAATTTACATAGCTTTTTTTTTCGTAGCAGTCTCCGTAAATTAGCAACAACCCATCTTAAGCGAACATGATATTTTGAAAATTCCTTGATTTTTATTTCCATAGCCGACACTTCAGGCGTGCTGTATTCTTCTTCAACTGATCTTCAACTTATTTTCATCATACTAGTTTCTTCTTCTTCTTCGATACTGTGTATGGAATGCTTAGAATCACTGGTGGTTGGCACAGACTCTTCTTTTTTTTCTTTTGGCAGCATTATTTCCGTCATCCCAACACACCAACCGCTAGCAAACTTGCAAGAGGCAGGAAGTATGTTTTCAAAAGATGATAATGTGTTTTCAGGGTAAATATCCAATGAAATGTTACTTAAAAGGCACACGTAGAATTCAACGTCTGTTATTGTAACAGGCATTTTTAAATCTATCCCAAAAGAAGTCGGGTACACTTGATGAACGTTCTTTTATTTTCTTTCAAGCGTTCACTTTGACGAGGGATCTTTTTTCTCACTGGAAAGTCGAGTTCGTATTGGTTAGGTTTTAGGCGCGAGGGTCCTAACATTTCTTCCTGTTCAGTTTCATGATTGTCACTATCTGTTTCTATATTAATATCTATAGAAATGCCTAAATGTCTTACCATGCAGTCGATGGTTTCCTTTTAATGCATTTACAGCAATTCCGCAAAGCGTCTTTATCCCTTCGGGCTCAGCATTTTTAATTATAGCCTTTCTCAAACACGCCCGGGCATTTTAAAGCACATATACCATATGCCGATTGACCGTTAATCGTTTCATGGGTGACACCATTGCTCCGTTTTAAATTTTCAGGGGAGCAATAACACGTTATGTATATTTTATTAAATATATCCGTTCGAAAGCGTAATGCGTCGTTTATACCTTGAGTGAGGTCGGCTAAAGCCTGCTTAATTCATTTATATATTTTCATCAGTTCCGAGCCATTCTCGGTGTAAATTTGTTTAGCTAGATGCTGGAATTGACTTTTATCCCATGAATTTTTGAAAAATACTAAATACTTACAATTAAGAGATATGTCGCGACAACACTGTTATGTACATTCTCAAACCACTTGAGACGACACAAGACGACACCAACGTAAACAATCGTGAACGTTCACATGATTGTAATATTTATGCACCCTAGATGTGTGGCATATCGTATTTCGATATTTCTCGGTCCAAGAAGATGACCATTAAAAGTCAAGTGAATGTTTATGTTTGGTTCGTCTTTCGGAATGATTTGCATGCATATGCATGGCAACATAAAATTTTGATTTCGTTGCACATGTGTACACAAACGATGCTCATAATTTATATTGTTTGTATACACATGTGAAACCAGAATATTTCCATATAGAAATAGAAATTCTTAGTTAAGTTAAAATTCATAAATTCAGTTGTAATCCAGACTTTGACTCGAACAGTCAACTCCAGTTAAGAATATTAAAGAAATATTAAAACGTTCACAAAAGTGTTTGATATAGGGAAAGAGTTTGCAGTTGCTGAAGATATATAACAAAATGGTGTCAGAAGTAAAATACTTCTCAGCTGGATTTCGGTAAGTTTGTGATTGCAACTCACCCTTTTTTCCTCTCACATCCTTTTAATCATCATCCTCATATCCTTTTTGAAAAACATATTGTGCTCTTGATTTATTTATGTAACAATTAAATTTTTCATGGGTGCACGAAATAAAAGGACAAAATAAATAAAATAAAAATATTTATGGGCTTATCTTGCATTTAAAGTCTTTTTCTTCAAATTTCGAGTTTTTTTAGCTTTGTCACAATACCTTACAAAACTACTTATTTATTAGCATAAGTTACTAAAAAAAATAAAAAAAATAAAAAAATTTATGTATCTGTGCATTTCTAAGTTCAACGAAGGTGAAAGTGAAAATTGCGGTATAGTGATATCGTGTTACGTGTTTTAAATCAATGGTGTGATTCTTTTAACATTGTCTCTTTCAAGAGCAACCAATTTTATTGCTCGCTTTAAATTAACACTTTATTGTTCGGAGAAATTATTAATTTTCTATTTCACGTTCACAATTCGTTCCATGCACACGTTCCAACTACGTTATAAATAATTAATTATAATATAATAAATTGTAACTAAATTTTATTATTGCAAAACCTTTAACTATTGGAAAAGTGAATAGGAATGTTCGATCTTTTGAAAGCAGAATCATAGAAACGATCTCGATACTGTTTTGTGATTAAATATTTAAAATTTCGTTGAAATTCTCTTCGAAACCGCGTTAAATTGTGCTCTAAATTTTTATATCCTTGTCGATGTTCTTTTCGAAAACCTCATCGAACTGTTTGATATTCAACGATTCTATAACTATAATTCTGGTGAATTGTTCTCTGAAACTTCATTCTAATTTCATTTTATGAAATTTTATAAATAACATTTTATTTGGTTTCCCCGTGGAAACTTCGAGTTCGAAATTTTAACAGTTTTACGTTACCTCGAACTTTAACTTCGACATGTCTGTTGAAACTAACGAAATTGTTGATCAATCAACATCCACGGAGCTACCAATAACATTCTTAATAAAATTTATTAAACCTTTCGATGGCAATCGGGACGAATTGACGTCGTTCATTAGTGACTGCAACAAAGCCTTTGCTTTGGCTTCTACGCAGAATATATTTATCTTGCTTGATTAGATTCTAACCCAAATTTCGGGAAAAGCAAAAGCTGCTTGTATTAATCGTTCCTTTTCTAATTGGGACGAACTGAAAAACTTTCTGAAAACAATGTACCAGGACAAGAAACATTATTCTCAACTTTTGTGTGAAGTTACAAATTTAAAACAGGGCTCTAATGAATCTACATCCCAATTTGTGTGTCGAGTCGAAACATGTTTGAAAAGAACTATTAACGCTACACAGCAGCAAACAGCTGAAATATCTCGTTCAAATTTAGATGAAAAATTGAAATGTTAAACGAAATCGCCCTTAATTGTTTTATCTACTTCACACCTCCTTTAATTTCTAATGTCTTACGCATTCGGGAAATAAAAACCCTTAATGAGGCTTTATCTGTGGCAATTGCTGAAGAGCAAGTCCAAAATATGTATAATAGTGGGAAAAACTATTCTAACAAAAACTCAAATATTTCTTCAGACTTTCGCACTAAAACCCTAAATAACTCAAAAACTTTTCACACCAAGCCTAAATACCCTAGTGTCTCACAAATAAATAGAGCTTCAGTTGATGAGAAACCTGGCATCGCAGCCGAGACCGTAAAGGTTTGCAATTATTCCAAACGAAAAGGTCACCTTCTGAGAGATTGTTTCAAAAGGAAAAATAAGACTCAGTGGAGTCCGAAACCTATTTCCGACACCTCAGGAAATGGAAACGTTTCAAAAAACGCCAACAATTCTCTAGTGCAAGCTGTCCAGCTAGAGAATTCTCATTAAAAACGGACGGTCAATATAAACTTCACTACACTCATTCTGAAAATAATTTTTTAAATAACCCAAACTCGTTCGTAATAATTCGTTGCGCTCAAGCAAACAACAATCGATACTGGTGCAAACGTATCCATAATAAAAAAACAAAACCCTAAAGCCAAAAACAATTATTGATTGTAGTGAACAAATAAAATTAAATGGCATTAGCCAAAATAATCCACTCTTATCGGCCGGATTCACAAATCTCACCCTTTTGTTTCCTACGAAAACCGTACATTTTAAATTTCATGTTTTAACACAACCTTCCAATATACCTTTTGATGGGATTTTGGGCAATGATTTCTTAATCGACCACAATTGTCTCATAAATTACAAATCCTAACGTATGGAAATTGATCTGAATAATTCCATACCTATCTACAATGGAGGTTCTACTGAATATTCATCAATTTTCTTAAACTCCAGGACTGAAACTATAATTACATTTAACGTCCTTAACCCTGAGATCAAAGAGGGAGTCATCCCTGAAACACTTATTCAGGATGGAGTATACATTTCTAAGGCTATAACTAAAGTTGGTGATAATTCCAAAGCAATAGCTTCAATTCTTAACACTACCGCTAACAAGTTTAAAATCAAAGAGATTAGTTTATTTTTGGAGCCACTTCCAAATAACGCAACGATAATGTTTTCTGAGCCTTCAACTGCTAGTAATTGTACTTTGAATCGTACAGCACAGTTATTCGAAAATCTCCGTTTTTCTCATCTAAACGATGAAGAGAAAAAATCTATTCTAGACATTTGTTCTAAATATAATGATATTTTTCATTTAAAAGACGATGTGCTCACGGCTACTAGAGCTACAAAACATGAAATTCTTACCAAGGATACAAGTCCTATTGTCGCTAAAACCTACCGTTATCCCGAAAAACATAAAGAAGAAGTCAATCATCAAATAGCAAAAATGTTAAAACAAGGTATCATAAAACTCTCCATGGTCTGCTCCATTATGGGTAGTCCCCAAAAAGATGGACGCATCTGGTGAACAAAAATGGCGCGTTGTAATCGATTACCGCAAATTAAGTCGTTTACATGCAAAGCTTGTCGTTCTGAGCAGGAAACAGTAACGAGATCGTTCGATTCCACCAGTGAGATACTAAAAACCATATCTGAGTTCAAAGCACTCATGCAGGTTGAACTAAAGGAACTTAGAACAAGTTTCTGGGCTGAGCTAACTGAATACCGTAAATCACTGGACTATTGTTGTAACAAAATTGATGATTTTCAACTGCAACTTTCAAAGTACAACGAAAAAATAGAGCTGTTAGCAAAGCTCTGTGACAACTTATCACAGGAAAATGTCACAATAAAACAACAAGTGAAGGAGCTAACAATACGCGTTTCATTTACATCGGAATATTCTACATCCCACCCGGTTCAGACGAAGCCGTTTATAATGATGTGTGCGAAGTGATTTCTAACTTAGTTTCATCTCTTAATGAGGAGGATAAAATTATAATTCTCGGTAATTTCAATCGCCCAAATTTAAAATTTACGGCCGATGAAACTGATAATAATCTCATTGCTTTTAATCTTCTTGACTCCAGCGATTTCAATCTAGTTAGTACATTTTATGGCAATGATTTGCAGCAAATAGCTCCGACACCTAACCAAAATGGAAATTGGTTAGATCTCATATTTACTAATAGCTACGACGATGTAGTGGCTAACTCAACTGCTGATGCAGAAAATTTTTTTGGCAACACTCTTCACCACTCTGCGTTCACAGTTGAGTTATTATCTACATCTGATATGTTCGCTTCCCTATCTTACAATAACTCTATTGTATATGACTTTCGCAATGCTGATTATAAGAGCATTACGGATTGTCTTCTCAGAATTGACTGGGCTAGTAATTTTTCAACGCTAGAATTAGATGATGCTGTATCATTATTCTATGAGTTGGTTTTTGACGCCGTTGAAAGGTTCACCCCAAAGATTAAGAGAAAAGACAAAATATCTGAACCATGGCTTGATAGCAATCTAAGGTATTTGCGGAATCAAAGAAATAAACTTTACAAAGTAATTACCACCAGCACTGATGTCAGAGATGATATCAAGGATAAACATAATGAATTAGCTCAAGAATTCCTGTCGAAATCCCGTGAAGCGTATGAGCGCTATGTTAATATCATGGGCGAAAATATAATTCATGATCCTAAAAAGTTTTTTGATTTCGTGAACACCAAACGGAAAACTTCGGGCTACCCTACTTCGATGCACAAAAAGAACATTTGTTCGACATGCCCTCACGAAATTTGCGACCTGTTCGCTGAGCATTTCCAGGAAGTATTTTGTTCATGTACAAGCATGTCTAACATTCTTCTCCCTCAAACATTCCCACCAGATATCATTTGTGAAATGTATTTAACTAGAGAGGAGATTGCCAGGGCCATCAAAGATCTCAATGTCAACAAGGGTCCTGGTCCTGACTTACTACCTCCTAGTTTCATACTCGAATGCATGGAGTCGCTTATCTTACCCGTGCATTTAATTTTCAACAAAGCACTTCCTTGTGGGGTTTTCCCTTCCTTCTGGAAATCATCCCATCTGACCCCGATTTTTAAAAGTGGTGATAGGCGGTCAATTGATAATTACAGAGGTATTGCAATACTTTCAGCATTGCCTAAACTATTTGAAAAAATTGTCTGTGATAAGCTCACTACTGTAATAGAATCTCTTCTAAATGAACAACAACATGGTTTTAGAAAAGGCAGGTCAACTTGTACCAACCTCGTGATTCTCGTCTCAGATGTTCTCTGTGGCATGGAAAAAGGGCATCAAATTGATACCATCTACACAGACTTCAGCAAGGCCTTTGATCGGGTTGATCATGATATTCTTCGAATCAAACTACAGAAATTTGGCATCTCGGGTCTTTTATTAAACTGGTTGGACTCTTATCTTCGAAATAGGACGCAGTACGTTAAGTTTCAGGGTATCCTATCCAAAAAAATCGAAGTTTTATCAGGTGTTCCACAAGGTAGTCACTTGGGGCCTCTTTTATTCAATATTTTCGTTTCGGATCTTTCTGAAGTTTTATCAGACATCCCTCACCTTTTTTATGCAGATGATCTGAAAATGTACCACACAATTAAATCGAAATCTGACTCAGTTTTCCTTCAATCGAAACTGCTTTCTCTTGAGCAGTGGTGCAAACAAAATAATCTCGACATTAATGTCAGTAAATGTCAAGTCATTAGTTTTTCCCGCAAAACCAGTAATATAAATTTTGATTACCGCCTCAATAATGTTACAATCAATAATGTTGACAATGCCATCGACCTCGGGGTTACTTTGGATAAAAAGCTGCGTTTTAATTTACACTATGACAAAGTCTTAAGCAAGGCTAATAAGCAGCTTGGATTTATCAAAAGACGTGCGAAGGAATTCAAAAACCTATGGGTCACGAAGTCCTTATACATAGCTCTAGTTCGGCCATTGCTCGAATATGCATGTATTGTCTGGCACCCTACCTTTGATGTCCATAGCGATAGGCTCGAATCGGTGCAGAAGCAGTTCTTGCTATTTGCGTTGAGAGATCTGTATAATCCTTACGAATTTGAAAATCTACCTTCATACAGATACAGGCTAAGTCTCTTAAATCTATCAAGTCTATCTTCGCGGAGTATAGTCATATGCTCCTGCTTTACTTTTGACGTTATTAGGGGCTTGATCAATGTTGTGTCCCTGTCCAATAAGATCACCTTCAACGAATCAGTAAGGCAGACGAGGCACACACGTTTACTGAATGAATACCGACACCACACAGTTTACGCCAACAATGAGCCAATCAATAGATGTTGCAAAATATTCAATAGCTTCGCAAAATACTATTCCCCTACCATTTCCAGACCTAGGTTTAAAACTGCTCTGACTAAGGTGCTCACGTCATGAATGCCCTATCCAATTCCCTACTAAAGATGGTTATATATTTTTAAACTTCTTCCATTGTTGTTAATTATACAAATTTATATAAATTGTTAGATATTAATTGTAAGTGTTTTGTACGCCTTGTTTGGTTGAAATAAATAATAATAATAAACAAAATGGAACAGGAACAGCTAGCATGCAATATTGAAATTGCGGGTGTCCCAGAAACACAAAATGAAAATATAACCGAAATCGTCAAAAAAGTTGGTGCTTTGATTGAGTGCAGCGTGATCATGCCAATAACAGCAACCAGAGAGCATGGGAATAGACGAACCGACAAACCGAGACTGATTTTGGCAACTTTCAATGCCAAACACGACCGTGATACTTGGATCGAACACGCCAAACGGCATCGCGATTAACTTTTGGGAAACAAGCTGCATTCAAGTTTCCCGTGCAACAAAATATTTGTTAATAATAGGCTAACACAAAATTATAAAAAGCTTTTGTATTGCACTAAAATTTTTGCTAAGAGTCACTCATATAAATTTGTGTGGGTAAAGGAAAGTAACATTTGTATAAGAAAAACTGAGAGCTCTAAAGTTTATAGAATAAATTGTGAGAGCGATTTAGATATAAACAAGCTAAATCAGTAACTTTATATCAAAATTCAGTAATTTTATAGTAAAGTTCAGCTAATTTTTCTATTTTTAATGAATATTGACACATTTTTAAATGAATTAAATGAATTCTGTGGCAGTGTCAACAAGCCATCTACAATCTTGAGCAACAGAAAAGACTGTAAGCAATTTTTCAAAGAGAGCCATCCTGAAAATCTAAGAATTATGCAAATGAACATAAGAAGCATATCAAAGAATTTTGAAGAATTTATCTTGTTACTGTCTCATATTGATGTTGATTTCGACGTAATTGTATTGACAGAAACTTGGCTTGCATATGATGTAGAATCATTCCAAATACAAGGATATAGTAAAATAACAAAGCCAAATAGATTCAATAAATGCGACGGAGTCATTACATACGTGACAGTTTAAACTATAGGATAATTAATTTAGATATAGATCATGTTAATTATATAAATGTATCAATCACAGTAGGAAGTAAGGAAATATTACTAACTAGTTTATATCGTTCACCAAACGATACCAGTGCCTTTGACTTCATAGATAGCCTAGAGATTTTTTTGCAAAGTAGCAAGAACTTTCAGTATCATGTGCTAGCTGGTGACATTAATATTGACATACTAGAAAATAATATAGAGCCAGTAGGACATAAATACTTGAACATCTTGCATGAATACGGCTTTGTCCACTACCTTTACGGATGCACTCGCGAAAGTGTATCAAGAGTATCATGTGTTGACCATATCTTTCTGAAAAGTCAAAAGCAATGTGTTTTTCGCTCAGCGATCTACCATACATCAATAACAGATCACTTTATTACTCTTGGTTGTATAAATTTCTTTGATGACAAAGTCAAAGCTAAAAGTAATCCAGAACTATTCACATGCAATACACTTAATTTGGATAATTTTAGGTTTGCTATAGAAAGGGAAACGTGGAATGATGTACTAAATGAAGTAGATGCCAACAAATCTTTTACAATTTTCTATGATAAAATTTCAGAGTACTACAACACTTGCCTTAGATCAGAGCCTCGAATTCGCAATAAGTTTTGGAAGCTGAAAACTTGGATAACGAAAGGTCTAATCATTTCAATTAGAAGTCGAGACAAAATCGCCCGTTGCCTCAGAAAGCAGCTTTTCAATTTAGATCTTAAGGAGTACTACAAAAAGTATAGAAATGTTTTAGTGACATTAATCAGGTGTGCGAAAGATACTTATTACAAGAAATTATTAGAAAAATATGGGCAAAATATGAAAAAATTATGGGAGATTGTAAATGATGCAACCAACTCAAAAACTAGTAGGAAAAAGTTGGCGAATAGTATTCAATCTATGGAGGGTCGTTTAATTTCAAGCAACGATAAGCAAGAAATTGGAGAGGAATTCAATAGATACTTTGTGAAAATCGGCAAAGACCTAGCGAATAAAATTCTAGCAGTTGTAAGTGATAGCAGTTCGATTCAAAGAAGCGTTTTAGGGACAATTGACACGGTGTGTGATTCCCTTTTCATGCAACCTGTGTCTGAGTCAGAAGTAGTACAGCTTATTCTTAACACTAAAGCAGAAGTAGCTTCAGGTTCAGATGGAATCAGTTCAGACTGTTTAAGAAAAAACGCCTTCTTTATAGCACGTCCATTGTCTCATATTATAAATCTTTGTTTTATTCAGGGTTATTTTCCGAGTCAATTAAAAAAAGCGTTAGTGATACCTTTGCATAAGGGCGGAGACAAGTCTGTATTGAACAATATCCCTTAAAACTTCCTCTAGCATTCCTTCTGTCATGTATCTTCATGATAATTCTGCGTCTTCACCTCAAGATTCCTGCGAGCTCTTTGCTCAATTTTTTTCTTCTTTTACCTCCCATCTCACTAGTTCTTCACCTTCAACAGTTTTTCCCACACCTGATCGTACCCTTTCCACTGCTTTAACTAATCCTTTAGAAGTCGAATCATTAATGTTGTCCCTCGATGGAAGTACAAGCCTCGGTGCTGACGGCATTCCGAATTTTTTCACCAAATCACTGTCTTCCTCTTTGTGTGTTCCTCTGTCAATAATTTTCAACATTAGTATTTCAACCGGTACCTTTCCTGCTCTTTGGAAATCTGCCAACATATTTCCTATTCATAAAGCTGGTGATTCTTCTTCCATCCCTAATTACCGTCCCATATCCCTTTTGCCATGCTTTAGTAAGCTCCTCGAAAGAGTAGTTTACAACAGAGTATACCCTTTTATTCAGCCCTTGCTGGCCAGTGAACAGCATGGATTCGTTAAAGGTAAGTCAACGGTTACAAACTTATTGTCTTTTACAAACACCGTTGCTTCCGCAATCGACAAGCAAAAGCAAGTAGATGTTTTATATACTGACTTTGCCAAGGCTTTCGATTCTGTGAACCATGCTGTTCTTCGGTCTAAGTTAGCAGGGTTTGGTCTCTCTGGTGCCCTCTTTTCTTGGTTCTCCTCCTACATCTGTGATCGCTCTTGTGTTGTGATTGTCAACTCTTGCTCTTCTTCACCCTTTTTTCCTACCTCAGGAGTTCCGCAAGGATCTATTCTTGGTCCTTTATTGTTCCTTATGTTTGTTAATGATCTTCCTTCCCTCTTTAGCACACCCAGTCTTTTGTTCGCTGATGATCTCAAAATTTTCAGAGTGATAGAATCCGCTAGTGACTGTTCGTTATTACAGAAAGATTTGGATACTTTGGCTACTTGGTGCGCAGCGAATTCTCTCACTTTGAATGTTTCGAAATGTCATCAAATGTCTTTCACCCACAAAACATCCCCACTTCTCTTCTCCTACTCTGTCCTCGGCTCCTCCCTCAATGTTGTGACTAGCTTCAAGGACCTTGGCGTGATTTTCGATTCCAAGCTGAAATTTGATTTACATATTTTACACGTCACTGCCAAGGCTTCTCGTTTGTCCGGCTTCATCATTAGATCCTCTAAACGTTTTGTTAATCTTTCCACTCCTCTATATCTGTTTTTTTCCTTCGTTCGTAGTGTTCTTGAATACTGTTGCCAAATTTGGTGTCCACATTACGGATACTTGATTGCTGCGGTTGAATCCGTGCAACGCAGATTCACCCGCTCATTGTTCTATAAGTTCAATATTCCGTATTGCGATTACAGTATGCGCCTCTCCATCCTTCAAATTCCTTCCCTTGAGTCACGTAGAGTGTTCCTTGACGAGTGCCTCCTCTTTAAACTTTTCAACGGCTGTATATTGGTGGACCCTAGCATTCACCTTTCTGTTAGAGATTCGGGCCGTCTTAATAGAACAGTTTTCAAATTTAATGTTCCATTTGCCCGTACCGACACCTATTTCTTTTCTCCTCTTTTGCGTTTGCCTCGTCAGCATAATAATCTTAACCTTGGTCCTCTGCCTCGATCGTTAGCTATGTTTAAAAATATTCTAAAAAATAACGTTATTTCAGGCACATGAAATATGTCATGATTTAGTTTTTTGTTGTATCTTTTTTTCGGTCGATTTTCCTTTGATTACTTTTCCTTTCTGAATTTCATTTGATTTTAATTATTATTATTTTTTTTTAATTTAATTTTTCTCTTTTTAACTCTCATATTATTGTGCCTTTTTTCTTTTTTTTTCTTTTTATATATATATATTTTTTTTCTCTCTCTATTTTTGTTATGTCTAATCTATAATTGGATTTGTTCTGTTGATTTGGACATTAATAAATAAATAAATAAACTACCGGCCTATATCTCTTCTTTCGAGTATTTCCAAAATCTTTGAAAAGGCTATTAAGAAAAGACTTGTGGCGTACTTAGAAAAAAATAAAATTATATCAGAATACCAATATGGTTCTAGAAAATCTCTTAGTGCAGAAGATGCAATTTTTAATGTAACGAAAGAGATTGTAGGAAAACTAGATCAAAGGTTAAAATGTTTGGGCGTGTTTTTAGATTTTAGAAAAGCTTTCGATACGATGGATCATGATCTGCTTTTCAATAAAATGCATAAAATTGGAATAAAGGGGTATAGTTCTGCAACTTTTTAAAAGTTATTTAAAAGATAGAGTTCAATCTGTTATTTTAGAAGACCACATGAGCTCTGCATCTAACGTTAATATAGGTGTGCCCCAGGGAACAGTGTTAGGTCCAATTCTGTTTCTTATGTATATTAATGACCTATTAAACTTGCAAGTACCTAATTCTTCGTTACAAGCTTACGCAGATGATACAGTTGCACTTTTTTGGGGAACAAGCTGGGAGACGGTTTTTGATGAGGCAAATAAAAACTTGAGAAACATTTCAAAGTGGATAAACGCAAACCTTATAAGTGTGAACATTGATAAATGTGCTGCATTACCTTTTTCACACAATTTATCTGGTGCTCCTCAGGAGTCATTAAAAGTAATAATTCATGAAAGTTCGTGTGCTCACATAGCAAACTGCCCATGTCCTCCTTTAGCAGTAAAAGGCAGTGTGAAATATCTGGGGGTGATAATAGATCGCCATTTGCGTTACAACGAGCACATCTCTTATCTCTCTAGTCGTTTGAGGAGAATTTTGTTCATATTTAGGCTATTGAAAAATATTTTCACAAAAGACAGACTTAGGACAATTTTCCTGGTCCTAGTGCAGTCCATTATAGAGTATGGTCTCGTTAGTTGGGGCGGAACTGCCCCTAGCAATTTAATTCCTCTTGTGCTTTTACACAAAAAAAATTATAAAAATTTGTCTGAAGAAACCAATTCGTTATCCTACAGCAAACCTTTTTGATGACTTCAATGTATTGTCTATTTCAAATCTATACAAATTTAAGGTACTAAAGTATCTCTTTATGCACCCTGCTCATTTTCCACGCGAGACAGAAGCAAAACATGGTACACGAAGAATGGTTCGCGGAGTGACTCGGGAACCAAAATTTAGGACAACTTTAGCCGCTAATCATGCATTCTATTATGCTCCACGATTGTTTAATAGCTTGCCAATAGAAATATGTTCACAATTTAATTTTAGAATTTTTAAAAATGCAGTAAAGGAATATCTTTTGTTGAACGATGTAGCATAAATAGATAAATAGTGAAGCAATTTTTTTTTATTGAATACTTGTAGTTAATTTGACATTATAACGTCCACACAAACTAAAGTATTACACCATTCCACCTCACAACTCGAGCTTTGCTCTTTGTGGAGTGGCCAACCAAATATTAAACACATACAAAATAAGAACTACATATGTACATATTGTAAAACTAAGTAAAATGGAATTAAAATTATAATGTTTATCTACGATAAGCTAGAAATTTAAGTGGCTGTTTATATGAATTTAAGTTGGCAATAAATAAATAAATAAAATAAATAATAAATGAGGTAACTGTCGGTGATGCCTATCCGCTTCCAAATATCTCTGATATTTTGGATCAATTAAGTCATTCTTCATATTTCACTAAGTTGGAC
Source organism: Nemotelus nigrinus (assembly GCA_947369275.1). NCBI lineage: Eukaryota > Metazoa > Arthropoda > Insecta > Diptera > Stratiomyidae > Nemotelus > Nemotelus nigrinus. The sequence goes on along the minus strand of OX376373.1, from coordinate 123,219,359 downwards.
CTGGCCTCTGGCTTCCATCAAATTGAAATGAAAGAGGTCGATGCACCCAAAACAGCATTTTCAACACCAACCGGACATTACGAATACGTTCGTATGCCGTTCGGGTTGAAGAATGCTCCTGCTAGGTTTCAAAGACTAATGAATCCTGTATTAACTGGCCTTCAAGGCTTACAGTGTTTTGTATACCTAGACGACATCGTAATTTACGCTTCCTCTATCTCTGATGAGACAAGTTGAGACATTTTTCAATTTTGTCATGAGACAAAATTGAAAAATGTATTTGAAAGGCTTCGATTTAATAATTTAAAATTACAACCCGACAAATGTGAGTTTATGCGAAAAGAAGTTACATACCTGGGACACATAATCACAGACCAAGGTGTTAAACCCAACCCTTCAAAAGTAAAAGCTGTTTCAGACTTTCCTGTTCCAAAAAATGCCAAGAGTGTGAAATCATTCTTAGGATTAGCTGGCTACTATCGCCGTTTTATTGAAAACTTTTCAAAAATTACTCGTCCGCTTACTAATTTATTAAAAAAGGACGCACCATTTCATTGGTCTATTGAACAGAATACTGCTTTCAATTTATTAAAAGAAAAACTTACATCTGAGCCAATTCTACAGTACCCTGATTTTTCTAGAGAATTTATATTAACCACGGACGCTTCTAATTTTGCCATTGATGCCGTGCTCAGTCAGGATAATCAAGGTTCAGACCTTCCTATCGCTTATGCAAGCAGAACATTGAACAAAGCTGAATCAAATTACAGCACCACCGAAAGAGAGCTTCTAGCCATCGTTTGGGCTATAAATCATTTCCGCCCTTACCTGTACGGAAACTGTTTCAAGGTTGTAACGGATCATAGACCATTAACGTGGCTCATGAATGTCAAAGATCCCGGACCGAGACTTATCCGCTGGAGACTGAAACTTGAACAATACGATTACAAAGTAATCTATAAACCAGGCCGCGTTAATTCTAATGCAGACTGTTTATCTAGAATTCCTCCGGAAACTACTATTTCTTATGTTGAAACGAAAGAAACGTTCAACGATTATGTCAAGTTTTACTATTGCTCTTTAACTCCGAAAATACACGATTTTAACGAAACCAATGATAATATCCTGAATTGTTCAGACAGTATGGCCTATATAACTGCTCTCGATTTGGATGAAGAAAATCCATATGTGGCTGAAATTATTTCAAAATCAGTTAATCCAAAAGTTATTACTTCGCATCCACACGAGTTGTTTTCAAATTATAAAACTCACGATAAGAATGGAAAAGTAACCTACCATTGCTTTGTTAAACAAAAATTCTATGATAAACCTTCGTATTCAGACTTTTTCTACACCATTCAAAACGTTAGAATTGAATTGGAAAAAGACAAAGTACACGCTATAGCAATAGCGAACCCGGTTGATAAATTTAATCAATTTTGCTACCAGAAATGTAAGGACATAATATTATTCATTTTTAGAAACTCGAAAATCAAGATAACTATCTATAAAAATGTTATAACAAATCCAACCCCCGATCAAATTCCTATAATATTGAAGGACAACCATAATTCTCCTACATCCGGTCATTGTGGATATCACCGAATGTACAACCGTATTTCTCAAAGTTTCAAGTGGCCTCGAATGAGAAAGGATATTAAAACGTTCATAAAAAAATGTTCTTCGTGTCAAACAAATAAAACCTTGCGTAGATCATACAGGGCCCCTATGGAAGTTTAAGTATACTAGTAACCAACCCTTCGAAAAACTAGCGCTTGACATTGTCCAATTGCCTATGACAGAGGATGGCAACGAATACGTTCTTACAATGCAAGACAATTTAACGAAATTCTCATACGCCATTCCATTACCTCGACACGACGCCAAATCTGTTAGTGATAGTCTTGTAAAATTTATTTCAATGTTTGGAATTCCTAAATCGATTTTGACCGATCAGGGTTCCGAGTTCATGTCAAACCTTACAAAGGAACTTAGGAAACTGTTAAATATTAAACATATTATCACTACAGCTTATCACCCTCAGAGCAACAGAGCTCTTGAACGTTCACACTCCACCCTAAAAAATTACTTAAAACATTACGTCGGCGACAAACAAAATGATTGGGATAAGTTTATTCCACTTGCAATGTTTGCTTATAATACAAGTGTTCATTCCTCTACAAAATTTACTCCTTTCGAGCTAATCTTTGGTCATAAACCAATCCTTCCCAGTTCAATTACATCAAATTCTGAATTCAAGTATACATACGATTCATACTTCGATCAATTGAAGTACAAAATGAACAAGTGCCACCAAATCGCACGAGAAAACTTGGTACAATCTAAAGTTCAAAAACTTACTACGATAAGGTAGCGAATATTCCTCAATATAAGGAAAACGACTTAGTATATCTAGAAAATAATAAAGTAAAAATAGGTCATTCCCGAAAATTAAGTCCTAAGTTTTTCGGTCCTTACCGAATAATTAAATTACATCGTAACCAGAACGCGACTATTAAAATTAGAAATAAGTATGTCAGAGTACACTTAAATCGCCTTAAACCTTCTGAATAATAAATAATTATGCTAATTATATTTCTATTTTACTCATCCAACGAATAAGTTAGCTATTAATCTCTTAATATTACACTTTTTTTAGGGTTAAGATATACACATACGCATCCGTTGATGATCTGAAATGATAACTCTTGTCTATAATCTCTCATTTCAGATGCATCTCGATTTTCTTAGTTTTAGCGAATTCCTATAAAATTGATCCGATTCAAGTTGGTAGTGGATTATTTTACGAGCAGATAGGTCACGTAAAATTTTACTCGGATCATTGGCAACTTATCGTCTACACAAACATTTCTTTCTATTCGAAGAAATTAGAAGTTTTGCGAAATACTTACTCTAAAACAAAAGATAAATGCCGGGAAACGTCTATTAAATTCCATGCTTTACACTGTAGCCAAACGTTAGATTTCCTTTCTTTGCAAATTCCTAAACTTTCACAAAAGGAAGAAGCGTTGCTACAACTCTTAAGTCACAAAAGAGAAAAACGTGGTATTTTCAATGGCGGTGGAAAAGTTTTGAATTGGTTATTTGGAACCGCCGATGCTGATGATATTAATTATTACAATGAAATTATAAAAAAGGTTGAAGATGACGACAAATCACTCCAAATACTCATGAAGGAACAGATTCAAGTAATTAAAAGTACTATATCAAATTTCAATAGTTCTATCACAAGTTTAAAATTTCATGAAGAAAAATTCAACGAAAACGTTCAGAAGCTTAATGAATTTATTGATAACACTATACAAAGGCAATCAACGATCGAACATTCAATAGATCTTCTAGAACACTTAAACTTTTTAACTTACATTTCAAATGAATTAAATGAAGAATTTGACTTGTTAACACATTCTATACTATTTGCAAAAAACAACGTTATACATCCAAGTGTTATTACACCTAAGCAACTTATTAGAGTATTAAGTACAAATACAAAATTATTAACTGATGGGAAAAGCTTCCCACTACCATTAAGTAATGATTATGCCCATAAGATTTTAGAAATGTCTAGTTTAAAGGTATATTATTCTAATAATAATCTAGTTTTTGTAATTAAAATACCTTTAACGAATACTCTAGTTTATAGTTTGTACAATCTTATACCTTTACCTATCCCTCAAAGTCGAAACACCTTTGCTTTCATAGTACCTATGTTCCCCTTCCTGGCAATCACAAACAATAAAATAAATTATGTTCATTTAACTAAATTGGATGATTACACGAAAATCACCGACGAGGACTACCTCTGCTTCAACAATGCATTCTATTCTGCGCTGGAAAAACCGATTTGTGAAACAATTTTACTCACTTCTGTTGCGGATAAGATTCCGTCATCTTGTAAGACAAGTGTCGTGCAAGGCACATTGGAAATTTGGCATCCTTTGAAATCCAACAAGTGGATTTTCGTTCTGAGTGAACCTCAACGAATCGCTATTGATTGTCGAAATGCTGATGTTATTGATGAAGTCATCAGAAATACCGGAACACTTACGTTAGAGGAAGGTTGCCGCGTTTTCTCCAAAACAACACAACTTGTTGCCACCGGAGACGTAACCATGGATTTTAAAAACATAATTCCAGAAGTTAACATTGTCGAAGACGAATGCTGTTCCAGGAAGTCTTCAAATCAGACAAATTTCAATTTTCACATCTCGCCAATTCATCTTACTAACGTTCGATTGGACGAATTGAAACACGCATCTCATCGTTTGGATAAACTAGAGGAGCACATCGATATGGTTATCCAAAAGGAAGACATTGTTCGTCATTCCAAGTGGTATATAACTACAATAAAAATTATTGGTGCCATTACTGCTCTAATATTACTCCACAAACTTTTCGATTGGCTTGGAGTTTACATTTTCATTAAATTACTTCTACGACGTTGTTTCTGCTACTCTGGCCAGCGTAATCAACCGAATTCTGGATGTCTTGTCAACATATATAATCAATGTCTTGATCATCGCGAAATCGAAGACCAGCGAACTCAATTTAATTTTCATCGCGAAGTAGACTCATCTCCAACAAGTAACTACGTTCGGGAATTCACCCGTCGTCCTTTACGAAGTCAACACGATGTTAATCGTCAATCAATTTCATCTTTTCAAAACGACATTGGATTCTCAACCGCCGATTAGTCACTTAAGTTATCAAATAGTTATGTCTTCATTATTTTTCTATTGTACTGATAAAAAAAAAATATACTTATTTTATATACATTATTTGTAATTCATAATTTTAAGTCAATTTAACTTCGGATTAATAAGATTAATCCTTCTTTTAAGGAGGGAGGTGTTATGTACATTCTCAAACCACTTGAGACGACACAAGACGACACCAACGTAAACAATCGTGGACGTTCACATGATTGTAATATTTATGCACCCTAGATGTGTGGCATATCGTATTTCGATATTTCTCGGTCCAAGAAGATGACCATTAAAAGTCAAGTGAATGTTTATGTTTGGTTCGTCTTTCGGAATGATTTGCATGCATATGCATGGCAACATAAAATTTTGATTTCGTTGCACATGTGTACACAAACGATGGTCATAATTTATATTGTTTGTATACACATGTGAAACCAGAATATTTCCATATAGAAATAGAAATTCTTAGTGAAGTTAGAATTCATAAATTCAGTTGTAATCCAGACTTTGACTCGAACAGTCAACTCCAGTTAAGAATATTAAAGAAATATTAAAACGTTCACAAAAGTGTTTGATATAGGGAAAGAGTTTGCAGTTGCTGAAGATATATAACAACACTTGCTTCGATGAAACACATTATGAGTTACCAATATCACTGAAAAGTTTCGATGGTGTAAGCCCTTAGTAAATAGCTAACATACTTACCTTGAAAATGCATTTAGCATCATGTTGTCAAGTACAATTAACACTGGTTCATTTAGACAATTTGTGAATTCTTCTTGTATGGTGTCTAGGTATTCTACATTTTGAAATCGTGCTTTGATGGGATAACATTGTGCTCAGCGTTACACCAAATAATCTTCATAACTTGAGGTTGAATAAATGATTTATTTCAGAGGAGATTTTCTATAATATAAATGCCGTCTTTCCGCAGCCAGATGGACCTGCTACCATCATTCTAAATTTATGTATGTACTGGCTCTTTTTCTTCCCAATTACCTTGCTTTGTCAAATAGATAAGTACCAAACTAATACGAGAACCAATAAATATTTATACATTTAACAAGATGAGTAGGAGGCAAATTGTTGACGAACTACACAAAAAGGTACGCAAGAACTTTAAATGATAAATTGTACGATGTATTGATGATTTGTGGCAGGCGGATTTAGTTGATATGAGTGCGTACTCATCTAAAAATCGTGGCTACAAGTTTTTCCTCACAATAATCGACACTTTATCCAAGTATGCTTGGACAGTACCTGTGAGAAGTAAAACCGCCGGAGCTATAACATGGGCAATGGAAGCAATTCTAAGTCAAAGACGTGTACCCAGAAATTTGCGAACTGATGGTGGAAAAGAATTCTTTAACAAAACATTTCAGCAGCTAATGAAAAGATATGAGATCAACCACTATTCAACGTTAAGCTCGTTAAAAGCAGCGATTGTTGAAAGATTCAATAGAACTCTCAAAGGTATCATGTGGAAGGAGTTTATTATGAATGGGAACTATAACTGGGTAAGTTTGTTGCATAAATTGGTCAAAAGATACAACAATACGAAGCATAGGGCAATTAAAATGCGTCCAAAAGATGTTAGCACGTCAAACAAAGTGTATTTACTCTCAACAGTGTATTCTAAGGACAAGGTAACTTCCAAGCCAAAATTCAAAGTCGGTGATCCAGTGCAAATAAGCAAGCACAAATACACCAAACTGACCAAACGAAATTGTTACAATTGTTAAAGTGAAGAAAACTCAACCACGCACTTATACACTTCAAGATTATCAAGAAAATATAATACATGGTGCCTTTTACGAACCAGAATTAACTTGAACCAAGCAACCCGAAGTGTTTCTTGTTGAAAAAGTCTTAAAACGTCGTAAAAATTATTTTCTTGTTAAATGGTTAGACCTCCAATCATCTCACAACTCTTGGATAAATATAAAAGATATAATATAAAATGGGAATATATGCTTCAAATAAAAATAGGTATAACCGTCTGATTTCACAACTGGGTGATATCTTTGTACACACATCGGGAGAATGCTTTTAAAGCACGGTCCACACAAAAACACTTTAGCACAAAGTCAGAATAAATAAGGTAAAGGGCAACATTTTCCAGTCAGTAATCAGAAGAATAAGATGTCTAGCATTGAGGAAATTCAAACTTTTCAAGATTTCGCCGAGAGCTGTTAGGATTTTCTACTGGACGATCATCGGAAGCAGCTGCTCGCCGATATATATCAACTGCAAATATACTCCACAAAGACTCGCGCGTTGTCAACTCGCGGAATGCACTATAACTCATGCCCATGGTCAAGAGACGATGCAAAATCAGGACCGGATACAAGTGAATGCCACCATGTTGAAAGAGCAGTCAGGAGAATTTATGAACCAATGTGTTTTTATTATAGGCTGAGGAATGAAAAATGTTGAAATGCTATAAAAGACAATGCAATAAATAAAGTTATATTTCATCTGAAACCCGGCTTTAATATTCATACTTGTATTGATATGGAAAAAAAGAATTGGAAATAAAAAACATTGTTATATGGTGAAATAAGCTCTTTGTTCAAATCCTTCAATGTTTTCTTGGACATCTCTAGAGTCATCCTTTCCTTCAAATATAAGATGGTAATTTCGGATTTCATTCAACTCCTTAACCTGACGTTGCTGCTTTATCATATCCGAATATTTTGACGGAAGAACATAGTAAGTAGCATTAACCAAATGTACGGTTAAACGTGGTCCATATTGCATGGTGATCAGTCGAAAACATTTCACTTTATATTTTCTGCCGATTTCCAGCGTGGCAAGCGCAACATGCTGCTCAGGAGTAGTATCGCAAATACTCTCTAAAAGTTCCACGGTTTTCTGAAAGAAAAAAGATCGGTAAAAAAAACACAGTAAACCTTGTGGAGTTATTTACCATTTCAATATTTTTAGATGTTCTCTGTTCTACAACAATATGAAAATCACTCTGTCGTTTTTCCACAGCGATACTCTACATTTATATTTCCGCAGTCATTTCTACTGTATCAAAAACATATGCATGTATTCCTGTGATACTAACATTCTAAACACCATTACCTCAATAACGACAAAACGACTTGATTTCGCAACATTACTTAATTATTCACTAAAATGAACTAGTTACAAATTTACCATAAATTCTTCTATATCACGCAATATTTTACAATACTATCAGTAAAACAAAATCATACATCTGATGTTACTACTCACAGTTAACATTTTTCAAACATCACTACAAACATGTCGCAACATCACTTAATTAACCCCCTATATTCAATATTAAACCGCCGACACATCCCCATTAACATATTACATTGTGAAACAAACGACACCGCATCACATACGACAGCCAAACAAAGAACCATGTGCATGTCATTAAAAAATGACACGCGATCAAGAATATTATACATCTACCCTATGTATTCTTCGCCAAAAACAAACGGCCGGCTTATTTGCTAACCAAAAGACAAACCGACACGATCAAACATGTCTAAATCAACATCTACAGGGGATTCTTAATGTGACGCTACACTTCACTTTGCAAGCCACACGACCATTCCTCGCATTCTACAGTCATTAACTTTAACACAGTGGCACGCGATCAAGAATATTACACATCTACCCTATGTATTCATCGCCAAAACAACCGGCCGTATGCAAATTTGCCAAGCACACGACCACACGATACGTTCAAACATGTCTCACATACAAATCAACGTAATAAAAATATGAATAGGTATTTAGATAATTTCTCCATCTCTCCTTCACTTCCTCAATCCTTACCTTCTCCTAACTTACCTACAATTGCAAACAATATTTCTTCTTTCACTTCAACATCATCCACATCTCTTTCCACGTCACGCGAGCCTTTTATTTCCCACTTGATTTCAGGAAAATCCACTACAGGCAGTAAAAATAAGACCTCGTCTCCTATTAATTCACAAGAAAGTCAACCCTCCAGCAGTTCACAGGCAACTGAATCTCTCGATGTAAATAAATTCTACCGAAGCCGTGTCGAAATCTATATGTTCTAATTTTGTTCGTGGCGACGATCTGATACCATCTCAATCTGGTGCAATCATTATACCAAAAACCCCTGTCAGTCGACCATCTTCATCCAAATATCTCGACCCACTTGTACCACCTGTCGTAAAGCTGACTGCAAACTCTAAAGATGATCTAGAGAGCAGATACTTCTTGTCTCGTTTCAGAGATCATAAGGTTTATGACAATGTCCGTATTTTCATTGCATTCGTACCTGATGCTCATGGAACCACGTGTTTTGATGGGAAAACGAAGACTAAACTCAAATTTATGATTCAACAAGACGGTCTTCCCACTGACCTTGAACCTTTAAGAATTATTTTAACCGCTACCATGAAGAACTTGGAATGTCTCCGGATTAGGTCAAACGAGATCTTCTGACTTATCGCTCCTACAGTCAAATCCAAACATATCTCTCTATTACAAAAATCACGCGACGACCAGAAGAGATATTACTCCTAACAACAAAGTTGCTTCTATTCGCCCAAGATTTCTTTACCACAAATGCGGTAATATGAGAAGCAAAGAAAACAAGCTTTTTCTTGACGCTAAATCTAAATATACTAACGATCACTGAAACGTGGTTGAAAGACGCACATATAAACAAAGAAATTCTTGATACTAATTGGACCATCTATAGAACCGATCGCGGCTACCTTTATACTGGAATTTCAAGAGAAGGCGGTTTACTTATTGCGATTAACAATATCCTTTCTAGTGAACTTGTTGTGACCAATTGAGATGTTTGAAAAACACAGATTTGGTGCATGCATGAAAATTATGTAATTCAAGGAACTGGAAGTCTACAACTCGTGTCCTATTCCGATGTTTTCACCATATTGCTTTCATCCACCATTTTCTGTAGAAAAAAAGAAGTTTAGTTAATCATCAGCATCGCACATAATATATTTTCAATCAAAGCAGCTTCATCTCATTGATATCATCCGTTCAATCTTCTTGGGCAATATTTTGTACAGCTTGAACCAGTATATTCTTCAGTTTCTGCACATTCCCTACAAATACTTCTAATACATCCGAGACGCACACAGCTCCTTTCTGCCAGCAATCATAATCAGTAGCCATGGCAACCGCGGCAAACATAAGTCCGACTTCTTTTGCTAATACTACTTCTGGCACTGCAGTTATATTTACCAAATCGGTACCCCACTGTCGGAACGTAGACTTTCGGCTTTCGCTGAAAATCGAGGACCTTCGATGTTTACAACAGCTCCTATTGGATAGACCTCGAATCCTAACTCTTTCACAGTATTAATCAGCATCTTGCTTGTTCATGGACAACAGTGAGGTAGTGGAAATGCAGTGGACATGCCCATAAGATTTACATTGAAGTAAGAAGTTGTTTTGCATTTTACTAACAAAAATGTCCCATCAGCTGGTATTTGTGTTTTGGGACTGTACCAGAAATTTGGTAATGCCCTAAGGTATGGAATGTAGGGGAATCATGCGGTTGAATGGAAAATGAACCGCTCTTGCCGTAAAAAGGAAAAAAAAATTTCGAAAAGAAAGAAAAGAGGACTCTCGTTTTGAGTGGCGAAGAAGAAAGTTATTTTGACGGCTGGAAGTTAAAAACGAAGTAAAAGCTGAAAATTCATTAGAAATCAAGTGCAATTTAAGAAAATTCATTAGAAATCAAGTGAAAGTTAAAAACATAGGAATAAAGTGAAAACTAAAAAAAATTTGTTGGAAGAAAAGTGGAAATAAGAAATTTTAAGGAGAAACAAAACGGAACATGGATGATATGGATAAGCTGGATAAATTTTAAAGCTTGATGTGAGGACCTTGTTAAACGAAAACAGAATTTCTGCGTATAAAAACTTGAACAAGGCTTAATACGGGAGACGGCGAAGAACTGTTTCCTGGTGGGATAGTGTATGACGAAGAGGAACCGAGTTGGTGTGATTGGAAATCCCAAGTGCTGGTTGGAGGTCCAGATAAGTACCTTTCACAAGTACATTCTTTTTTTGTCCCATTTGCGAGACAATTTTCTAAAAACAAAACCTTTGATGAATACAAACGAGCACGGGCACGAAGACTTGCCATGACCAGACAGAAAAAGTGATATTTTGAATGTTCTACAGTAATTTGATTTGGATCCAATATAAATAGTTTCTTTAGATTACATTTGCCATTTTTTACCGAAGGCTCTTCAAATTCATGGTGTGGGTTTGCTGTATTTTGATTTGGTTAGATAAAGTGCACATTATTTTATATATATTTCTATTTATTTTGGTTTTGGTTCCAAGATGCACATTAATTTGTATTTATTTCTATTTATTTTGGATTTGGTCATAAAGTGCACATTATTACTAGTATATATATATATATATATATATATATATATATATATATATATATATATATATATATATATATATATATATATATATATATATATATATATATATATATATATATATATATATATATATATATATATATATATATATATATATATATATATATATGTATATATATATGTAATGCAGCCCGAATGTGGTTGTATTGTTCGTCTATGTGATAACGAAATAATATTCTTCAGTGAAGAACGTGAAGAACGTGAAGAACAATGAGTGATATATATATATATATATATATATATATATATATATATATATATATAACATATATACAGTCAACTCCGGTTATAACGAACCTCAAGGGACCGGGAAGATTGGTTCGCTATAGCCGATGTTCGTTATAGACGGAGGCTTAAAAATACACATAAGATTAGTTACACATACATATAATTTTTATTTATGCATCAATATTCAAAAACAAAAAATGTAAAATAAACAATATTTTTCGAACTATCCATTGATTGGAAATTTTTATTCTTAAGTTATGCGCGTACATATACTATTTATACATTCTGAAAATAATTTGTTATTTTAGTTTGCATTTGGGTGTTCAGTGCTGTCTCGTCTGTATATACTTCTAATTCAGCCACACTATTTAGAATAGTTTGAGATGCATCGCGCGATTGAAGAAAGGTACGAAGTTCACTTAAATTTTGTTTTGCTGCACTAACAGTTATAGCCGGTGCTTTATGTGGCATGTCATCTTCATCTTCAGTTTTCGAATTGTCACGATAAGTGCTGGCACAACCTCTTACAGAAGAAACGATGTCATCGTCGGTTAAAAAATCAGATGTGATGAGTTTATTATCTACGCTGATGTAGTCACGTGAAATGAAGATATTGGATCCTTCGGAACTTATGGTCCTCGATTCCTGTTGCCCTTCTTCGATTGATATTTCATCGTTAGCATTTGGTGCACCTTCAACATTAGTTAAATAAAAACCAGCATGCTTAAAACAGTTTTTTATTGTTTGAGAGGATACTCCTTGCCAAGATCTATGAATAAGATC
>OX376373.1:123164716-123206967 GCA_947369275.1 Nemotelus nigrinus | reverse complement strand
CTGTTCACGGGATTTTGAATTGTGGGCATCTCTGTACCAGTGGTGCCATCTTGAAAAATTACATAGAAAAAAAACTGCTTTTTGCCCTATGAAATGTGAATAAGTAACCCGATTTTCATGAAATTGACACAATAGCTGAACCTTACTCTAAACTCTGTTTGATATAAATTTGGTTGAAAAATTCGGTTGGTGCTGCCAGCTATGGTAATTTTTGTGTCTTTGGTTTTGAAAATTCACTCAGGAAAATAAAACTTTTTGCCCTATAACTTCCAGTGCAGTCATGAAATCAATACGAATTTCATACTATTAATGGAACCTATTATAGACATTATTCAGGCCAAATATTGTTGAAAAGCCACGATAGGGTGACCAGCTATTGTTGGTTTTGTGTTTAATTGCAATATCTTTACTAAGCGGTTTTATCGTAGAATTTTTAAATGGTAATGATATTGTAGTTACAATAAACAGGATATATTAAATAAGTTTTCGATTATTTGAAAAAACTTGCTGCAGGTAACCCTAAAATTCTTTATACTCCTATAACTTCGAATGTAATATACCAGAGGGAGCAGATGCAATATATTATTGGCTTTGATACTGGCAAAAGGTTGCCAGCACGAGTCGGTTGTGCTACTTATGTATCAATAAATGCTTACAGTTAGTATTCATACCGGGAACATTTACAATGAAAATAAATAACCAATGTTTCAATTCCCAAAGTTCTGCAAATTTTTCGGATCGCAGCCCCAAACACCAACTTCAGTTACAGTGCTGCAGGCACTGAGCATTTTCTTCATTGATGTTTTATGAGATGCTGCTTTGAAAATTTTTGTGAAATAAGCAACTGAGAGCGAATATAATTAACAAGTGTTGCTCCCATAAACTTTGAAATTCATGCCACTGGTAATATCTGAAACCTTTCCACCATATGAGTTATAAGACCAAAGTAAAACCTGGCGTTTGAATTAGTTTGGCTGTAATAAGCAGCTAGCGTGGTAGAATATGCACTCAAAATCTGCACGATTCTTCTACTGTTCTTCAAACATTAGTGTTTCTAGCGGTTCAGGTGCGCTAGAGTTTTTTTTTTAAAATCAATTTACGAGAGGGTTTTGAATATAATTTGATGCTCCGGAAGAAACACTTGCTTTGTCCAAGTAACCTGGCAATTATTGATTACGCACTGTCAAAAGATTTATTGTCTTTAGGTGATTTACCCCATTGCAAGAATATACATTTTCATTATGACTATGTAATGCTTCTTCTTGACATCCTAAATGACACACAATATTAATTAGAATCTTCATTGTTTCTCAATTTCTCCTAACTGTGAGCAATATCACTGAATATTTATATTGACTACTCAGCGATTCTTCAAATCACCGGAATCAAACTTGGAAAGTAAAAGGACTGAATTGAAATGATCAATGCTATTTCTACCATGCCTGTTCACAGCTTTAACATTATTTAAATTACAAAATTCGATATTTCGCCAAATGTATGAAACGCTTGAAAGTAGCACACATGACCAGCAAAGCTATTTTTGTTTAATATAACAACCGATCATCCGTTCCGAGTTTTTCATTTATTAATTTTGCGATCAAACTGTTGAGTAGGTATACCTTTTTGCTATGGAGAAAATTTTCAAATTCGGTTTTGATCGGTCCTGGTTGATAATGTCCTTTTTTTCAGCAAATTACCGAGATCCAATGAAATAAAATTTAAATAAGTTGACGAATTCTAAAATTTTGACCCACAGAACAAGTGAACACATTCACCTATTTCAATCTTTCACTATTTCAAATATCAAATAAAAGTATCATGCAATTTTACACAGAAGTTTTACACATTCAATTCTGTACAATTCTAGTCTACAATTTCGCCTATTACTACCAAATCCTATAAGCTATAAGTGACTAAAAGTCTTCGCCAATTGAACATACAAAAAAAAATATAATATATATATATATATATATATATATATATATATATATATGTGTATATGTATATATGTGTATATATATATATATATATGTATATATATATATATATATATATATATATATATATATATATATATATATATATATATGTATATATATATATGTATATGTATATATATATATATATATATATATATATATATATATATATATATATGTATATATATATATATATATATATATATGTATATATATATATATATATATATATATATATATATATATATATATATATATATATATATATATATATATATATATATATATATATATATATATATATATATATATATATATATATATATATATATATATGCGTGTTTAGTATGAATTTGACAGCAGCCCGGTTTTTTCCAGCCGGCTATTCGCAATTTTTGTATGACTGCTCGCTAGGCATTGCTTTCGAAGCACGTATTTGAATATTTGTGCAAGATTTTTTGTGCAGTTAAAACATGTCTAAATAATACCTACACATCAAATAATTGTTTATATTAATATTATTCTTTATATTACTAACTTGTGTTCTACCCATATCTAAATTGCCTCCCGAAATTTTCAAACAAATTTAATGTACAAGTTATATGCCCCTATGCATCATCTTCTTACTTACGCCATTGACCTTCGACAGCGAGTTTGAAAACATTCTCGTGCCTTCTTCCCTTGCATCACTGGTGAAAAAATGGAAAATTTGTGGAAGAAATAAACGATCATGGAATCGAGTGTATGAGTTCTCCGATGGTTCGAGATGTTCGAGGAGTGTTTCCTCCGAGTGTTCGATCACATGGCTTAGACAAGTGGTTTAGCGGGCCGTGAATTGTTTTTGTGGCGATCTGAAAATTTATTGTGTCGAAGACCTGCCCATAGGCGTGCCGTAGGGGGGGCAGAGGAGGCCGGAGGCAATATACAGGTATTTAGATAAGAACACTTTTATAAACTGGCGTTTTATGCAATTATGTTTTTCACAAAACATAGTCTGAGTATTAAAATGCCATACCATTTTCGAAGTCATTTGGAAAATACAAATGGTATCTCTGCCACTTTTTTGCTATTTAAGAAGTAAATTCTAATTTGAAAGTAAATACTTCCACTGAAAATTTAATTTCAATGTTATCAAGAGAAACACGTCTTGACAGCTTTTTACAAAATATATTATTGATACTTATTTTTCAAAATTTTTATTTACATTTTTCTTAGCCTACTATATAAATGAATTTTGGTGTATTGTATAGTGCTGTGTGGATATGTGATTGTGGGTTGTGTTATGTGTTCCCACACTGTCTATGATCTACTTGGTTTACACTCAGGTTAAATGTGTGTGAATTTAATTATAATTTGATAACTGCATCAGAAGTTAAAAGGCATAGCACTTCAATTTCACCGAGTGTTTTTTCATAGTGACACAACCACCACATGGTTTTTATCATATTTATATTTTTTCAGACCTGTATCTACTCAAGACCAGTATATACCGATTGGGAATTTTACAAGTTTAGATCTGACTGTATAAATAAAGTTTCAAATTCATCAATCTTTTGCATTTTATTCTAAAAGCCGTGTGACAGATTTGTGTTTACGTACTTATGGTAGCTACAAGGTTGCCCATACATTATTTAAAAACTACAGAACTTATTGTTTATGCCCATTGATGAGTCTTGTAAATTTTGTGCTGGTCTGATGACTCGGTGTGAAGCTATCACAATGCGAAATTTCCCATAGAATTTCCATTGTCGCCAAAAATACACCAAAATTACAGCTGGACTAAACTTCGCGATCCGGATAAATTATCCGAAATTTTCATACAAATTTAATGTACAAGTTATATGCCCCTATGCATCATCTTCTTACTTACGCCATTGACCTTCGACAGCGAGTTTGAAAACATTCTGGTGCCTTCTTCCCTTGCATCACTGGTGAAAAAATGGAAAATTTGTGGAAGAAATAAACGATCATGGAATCGAGTGTATGAGTTCTCCGATGGTTCGAGATGTTCGAGGAGTGTTTCCTCCGAGTGCTCGATCACATGGCTTAGACAAGTGGTTTAGCGGACCGTGAATTGTTTTTGTGGCGATCTGAAAATTTATTGTGTCGAAGACCTGCCCATAGGCGCGCCGTAGGGGGGGCAGAGGAGGCCGGAGGCAATATACAGGTATTTAGATAAGAACACTTTTATAAACTGGCGTTTTATGCAATTATGTTTTTCACAAAACATAGTCTGAGTATTAAAAAGCCATACCATTTTCGAAGTCATTTGGAGAATATAAATGGTATCTCTGCCACTTTTTTGCTATTTAAGAAGTAAATTCTAATTTGAAAGTAAATACTTCCACTGAAAATTTAATTTCAATGTTATCAAGTGAAACACGTCTTGACAGCTTTTTACAAAATATATTATTGATTCTTATTTTTCAATATTTTTATTTACATTTTTCTTAGCCTACTATATAAATGAATTTTGGTGTATTGTATAGTGCTGTGTGGATATTTGATTGTGGGTTGTGTTATGTGTTCCCACACTGTCTATGATCTACTTGGTTTACACTCAGGTTAAATGTGTGTGAATTTAATTATAATTTGATAACTGCATCAGAAGTTAAAAGGCATAGCACTTCAATTTCACCGAGTGTTTTTTCATAGTGACACAACCACCACATGGTTTTTATCATATTAATATTTTTTCAGACCTGTATCTACTCAAGACCAGTATATACCGATTGGGAATTTTACAAGTTTAGATCTGACTGTATAAATAAAGTTTCAAATTCATCAATCTTTTGCATTTTATTCTAAAAGCCGTGTGAAAGATTTGTGTTTACGTACTTATGGTAGCTACAAGGTTGCCCATACATTATTTAAAAACTACAGAACTTATTGTTTATGCCCATTGATGAGTCCTTCTAAATTTCGTGCTGGTCTGATGACTCGGTGTGAAGCTATCACAATGCGAAATTTCCCATAGAATTTCCATTCTCGCCAAAAATACACCAACATTTCAGCTGGACTAAACTTCGCGATCCGGATAAATTATCCGAAACTTTCAAACAAATTTAATGTACAAGTTATATGCCCCTATGCATCATCTTCTTACTTACGCCATTGACCTTCGACAGCGAGTTTGAAAACATTCTGGTGCCTTCTTCCCTTGCATCACTGGTGAAAAAATGGAAAATTTGTGGAAGAAATAAACGATCATGAAATCGAGTGTATGAGTTCTCCGATGGTTCGAGATGTTCGAGGAGTGTTTCCTCCGAGTGTTCGATCACATGGCTTAGACAAGTGGTTTAGCGGGCCGTGAATTGTTTTTGTGGCGATCTAAAAATTTATTGTGTCGAAGACCTGCCCATAGGCGTGCCGTAGGGGGGGCAGAGGAGGCCGGAGGCAATATACAGGTATTTAGATAAGAACACTTTTATAAACTGGCGTTTTATGCAATTATGTTTTTCACAAAACATAGTCTGAGTATTAAAATGCCATACCATTTTCGAAGTCATTTGGAGAATATAAATGGTATCTCTGCCACTTTTTTGCTATTTAAGAAGTAAATTCTAATTTGAAAGTAAATACTTCCACTGAAAATTTAATTTCAATGTTATCAAGAGAAACACGTCTTGACAGCTTTTTACAAAATATATTATTGATTCTTATTTTTCAATATTTTTATTTACATTTTTCTTAGCCTTCTATAAAAATGAATTTTGGTGTATTGTATAGTGCTGTGTGGATATGTGATTGTGGGTTGTGTTATGTGTTCCCACACTGTCTATGATCTACTTGGTTTACACTCAGGTTAAATGTGTGTGAATTTAATTATAATTTGATAACTGCATCAGAAGTTAAAAGGCATAGCACTTCAATTTCACCGAGTGTTTTTTCATAGTGACACAACCACCACATGGTTTTTATCATATTTATATTTTTTCAGACCTGTATCTACTCAAGACCAGTATATACCGATTGGGAATTTTACAAGTTTAGATCTGACTGTATAAATAAAGCTTCAAATTCATCAATCATTTGCATTTTATTCTAAAAGCCGTGTGAAAGATTTGTGTTTACGTACTTATGGTAGCTACAAGGTTGCCCATATATTATTTAAAAACTACAGAACTTATTGTTTATGCCCATTGATGAGTCTTCTAAATTTTGTGCTGGTCTGATGACTCGGTGTGAAGCTATCACAATGCGAAATTTCCCATAGAATTTCCATTGTCGCCAAAAATACACCAAAATTTCAGCTGGACTAAACTTCGCGATCCGGATAAATTATCCGGATGGTAAAATTCATGCGCAATGTGAAAACTCTAAAGGGCCATTCAGACAAAAATCCATGCGTCCACGCGTCCATGCGTTTTTAGATTACACGAGTCAAGTCAACTCAAATCCGGTTTTTTGAAAGTGGGGCTAAGGCAAAAGTGGGCAGATACGGTGATTGATGTACCATTGACTTAATTGTTTTACTTTCGCTCTTTATCATTTCGAGATGATAAGCGGATGGATGGATTGATAAGAAGATGGATATTACACGCTTGCAACGATGGTTTTTTTTTTATTTTCATATTATTTGAATTATAATAATTATAATAATGAATATTTGAAACATCGTCGTTATCAATTTTAAAACATTACTAATTCCCAATCCTCAATTTTTCTCCATTTTTTTCTTCCTTCCAAACAAATAAATTGGTAGCCGAAAATTGTATATATTTATCCATATGACTATATATACCATCATATAAAATTGTTTGCGTCTAGATATTCGTATGCATTCTAATGTTTTCGTAATAGTCCTGCACATAAGGATGCAAAAAATATGTTATCCACATCATCATATAATAAAATAATCATCTACAAAACATTTATTTAAATGATCATCAACGAATCAGTAACCCATGCCACTGAGCGAAAGAAATCCTTATAAAATCTATTTTACATGAATCAGCATACTTCACCTCTTTCGCTTTAGACCCGCCTATATAAACCAAATCAAATTGACTCGTGTAAGCATAACACGCTAGATTGCATGGAACGTGGACACTTGGACTCATAGCTGAATGGCCCTTAATAGTGCTTGGAAGACAGTTAGTGATATGGGGCTTGAACAGTCTTGGAATATTGTCAAGATGAACCAAAAATATTTGGAAAAGGCTATCGACCTTACGACGTGTCTCAGTCGCCAAAGACGTGCTTTCAGAGGACATGATGAAAGTGGTGGCAGTGATAACCGTAATTTTTTTTTGGAATTTTGTGCATTATTCGGGAAGCATGATTCAACTTTTGAAAATAATTTGAAAACCAAGGTTGCGAACAACTCTAGTGGCAAAACACGAAATGAGTTAATAAAAATAATTGCTGAAATCGTTCGCGAGGACAATACAGCTGAAATAAAAGAGTGCCGACTGATGTCCATTATGGTAGACGAAGCAAGGGTCCACAAAAAGGAACAACTCTCCGTGGTTGTCAGATTTACTATAGATAGATATAAACTGTTCAGGAGCTAAAAATGCCTCGTATTTAGCAGATATAATTTTCCGCCTGTTAGACAGCTACGGACTTAGCAAATTGCCTGTTGTTGGGCAGTCTTATGATGGTGCTAGTGTCATGTCAGGACAAAAAAGTGGTGTATAAATCTAAATTAAGATGAAACACCCTGCACCCACATTTGTACACTGTCTAGCTCATAAAGTAATCCTTGTTGTGATGGATACATTTTTCACAATCGAAACGTGTACATCCTTTTTCTATGCCATCGAATCCCTTTACCTACACTTTTTGAAGCCATCACAACACGAATTGTTGAAGCAGCTTGAAGAGGTAGTTGGTCTAAATTCAAGGCGTGGAATGAGAAGTTTAAGCTTGACTCGTTAGTCAATGAAATTTCACCATTGCAAATATGAGATCGAAAGCTATGGGACTATGAAAGAGGCTGTAGAAAAAGAAATGAATGAGGGAAAATACAACGACTCAGTTTATTCATTGGGGATCTTTCATTCGATCAGTTATCCTAAGTTTGTAGTAAATCTTTTCATCTTTCACTATGTTCTTTTTATAACGAAAATATTAAGCACATATTTCCAAACTAAAAATTCAACTCTTAGGAATGGGATAGATCTTGTGAATGGAACAGTTAAAACGCTACTAAGTGAGCGAAAAGACTTGTATGTAGCTTGGGAAAAAATTAAATTATTTGCAGAGAAGAACTGTCTGGATCTCACATTTCCAGAGGATCGCGATAACGGAAAACAGCAAAACGCACTAATGTCAAAGGTTTTGCTGTTTGAGCTAGTCTTAAACACGCAATTAGGGCTACGAAGATACCCCTGCAAACCAACTGGCTCGAAAAGAGTTTGCTACAGCATTCTTTCATCTTGCCAAGTTATTTATGCTTTTTCTAGGTTTTCTAGGTAAGAAAAGTTTGAAGCAAGAGGTCAATTTCTTCCTTCTAAGCTTAATATATTCCAATTTCTTCAAACACATTTTGTAACTCAGCTATCCTTTGCTTCAAGTATAAGTTGAAATATATTTAACTTCTAAACGAAAAAATAGTCTTATTGTTTATGATTGCACAAGCCAAGCGAATGACAAAACTCACGTTAAACACAAAACAAGCCTTTATTTCATTAATACTTCACTATGGTTTATCATTAAACATTACTTGAAATATATATATGCCAAAATGACAACTTGTCGCCTCGTTTCACCTCGCCATTGATTTCGATTCTAAACCTTACTTAGAAAAACAAAACGAGAATTGTCCAGAACGTGTTGTCCGATCCTCACATGGCTGTTCGAAACAGTTGCTCAGAAGTATCCCTGGTTCTCAATCTCAAACAATAAATATCACTGGTTCTCAATCTCAAACATCCTACCCGGCTGGACCAGTAGGTTCAGGATTGGCCTCTAGGAGTCGGCACACCCACTGGACTGATCGAGTGCACGTCCCCTTTGCATGTTGAATGGTCACAGACCAGACGAGCCCGTCGTCACCGGGATGGACAGCAATGATTTTGCCAAGGCGCCAATGGGTTGGTGGTAGATTCTCCTTTCGGACGGCCACGATATCGTCAAGTTGCAAATTATCTGATACCTGATGCCATTTGCTGCGGGTCTGCAATGAAGCCAAATAGTCGTCATGCCATTTCTGCCAAAATTGCTGATGCATGTGCCGCAAATTCTGCCATTGTTTCAGTCGACCGATAGGCCCATCTGCGATGGGAGGTTCTGGAACACCTACCAGTGAACGCCCAATGAAGAAATCAGCAGGTGATAAAGCCAAATGATCATCGATTCCATCGTGCAGCACAATCAATGGACGCGATTTGAGACATGCTTCAATGCGTGACAGCAACGTATGCAGTTGATCGTAAAAGAACGACTGCTTGCCTGTAACGCGCAACAAATGCCTTTTTGCAGATTTCACCGCCGCCTCCCATAGACCTCCTTGGTGCGGAGCTTCCGGAGTGATGAAGTGCCATGTCGTTCCGAGATTAGCTACTTGTTGTTGGGTATAATTGCTATGCCATTCCATGAGATCCTTCTTCAAAATGGTATTTGCGCCAACAAACGCAGTGCCATTCTCACTATATAAATGGTGACATGGACCGCGCCGGCTAATAAAGCGAGCAAATACATTGAGGAATGCCTGTGAGGATAAGTTCTCGGCCAGCTTGATATGGACCGCCTTGGTTGCCATACATACGAATATCGCCACAAACGTTTTGACCACAGTCCGTGTCCTCTTGGTCCCAACTCGAATATTGAAAGGGCCACAGTAATCTACCCCCGAAGACGAGAACGGAGGAGCTGCCACCACCCGTGATCTAGGTAGAGATGCCATTTGTTGTTGCGACATCGCCTGCTGATACCGCCTACATGTGACATATTCATGGATACATCGTTTTACCACAGCTCTGCCATGTATAATCCAATATTTTTGTCGTAACGTTTGTAGCATAAGCTGTATCCCGCCATGTAGTGTCAAGGTGTGCACCTCTCGTACAATAAGCCTAGTGAGTCTGTTATATTTCGCCAGAATCATGGGATGTCGCTGGTCATCGTCAAGCTGAGCATGTTTGAATCGGCCACCAACTCGAAGTATATGCTGATGATCCAAAAACGGTGCGAGAGCTACGATTGAGCTTGACGATGGAAGCCTCGAACTGTTGCCTAACAGATGAATCTCAGTGCCAAAGAATTTGTATTGTTCGGTCCGAATATGCCATTGCAAAGCCTCGTCCATTTCATCAGCGCCAACGACTGGTTTATGCCAATGATGCCTGCGTGTTGTATGCCATCGCAAAATGTATGCTGTTGTTCGAATTAGCCGCCCAATTATACTGAAGTGGTCTAGCAAGTCTAGTGATGAGCCATCCGGTCTGGTTGTCCGCAAACTCCAAGAACATGACACCTTTGCCACAGTTACGTTCACGGGTTTCTCCTCTGATGCCATAGTCATGCTATCTGCCTCAGACAATGTGGGAAGTTCAGTTGCTGAAGCGCAATCAATCAGCCACGGATCTGGACCATGCCACCACAATTTATGGTCCCAAAGAGTCTCAGCGCTGATTCCTCGACTGGCACAATCGGCAGGATTGTACTGAGTCCGGATATGATGCCAATATTGCAAATCTGAGTTCTGCTGGATATAGCCAACACGATTGGCCACATGAGGTTTGAGCAGGGCAGCAGGTTTCCTTAGCCAACAGAGCACGATAGTCGAGCCTGACCACACGGAGTATGGAACTGCCGGTAACTCCAACGCTTGGATTATACTAGCCATTGTTGAAGCCAATAGCTGAGCTGTGCACAGCTCCAACCATTGCTTTTTGCGTGCCTAAACAATGTGCATAGCTCGTTGTCGGCGTAGGCCAACGCATAACCTCCAAAGTTAGGCTGTAAGCGCGTTTCTCCACAAAAGTGAGCAGTTGCTCCAAAGTCGGTATGTGGTTGGAGGTTAAACTCCATGCCTGTTGGGTAGCCTTAGACAGCTTCGACGTCACGATGGGAACGGCCAATGCATCCCACTGCTCAACTGCGAGCCCCATAACTGACAATGCTCGATATGACTCGCGAACAGTGTCCACTACTGCCAACAATGAACTCGCGGACTCGTTCGCCTGAGGTTTCATCGTCATGAACTGTGAGACATGGATCTCGGCCAACTGTTTTGGGTTGTCGTATCTCGCCTCTAAAGCCTTCCAAACTTCCGCATAGCCCTCAGAATACATCCCGCCAACCAGCGACACCGCATCGCCCTTCACTGCCGCACGCAGCTTTGCCAACTTGTATGCTTCCGGATAATCCGGATGATGTACTAACGTCTCGAACGCGTCTTTGAAGGCTAGCCAATTTCGCAACGTGCCGTGAAAAACCGGCACACTTAGCGAATCCAACCCCAAATCAATTCTGGCCAGCCTTGAGGCCTCCGGCCCATTATCCTGGTCTGTTTCAGCCTCCCGGCGCCGCAACTCAGCCACTGCCACATTGTACTCTTGTTCTATATCTTCCCATAGCTGTTCGTGAGCCTCGAGTTCAGACGCCTTTGCCTCTGCCAACAGACCGTCATAAGCAGTTGCGAAACGCTCAAAATGCCTTTCCAAGGAACGGAGCTCTTGCGCCCGTTTGTGTTTGTCGCCAACATAACTTGAAGCCAACACGGCCGACGCTATGCGCTTAATAGCATTCGCTGCCGTGGTTCGCTTGTTCAGCTCCGCCATACCCAACTGAATTCCACTTCCAAAATTCTCAAATGGACGCCACTACCAATTCACGAAATCACGCCAACTGTTCAAAAACACCAATCCAAAATGTCCACGCCACAAGTCCAAATGCAAATAATTCGCGAAATCACGCCAATTTTTCAAAAACACCAATCCAAAATGTCCACGCCACAAGTCCAAATGCCAATAATTCGCGCAATCACGCCAATTGTTCCTGCGCAAAAGTCAGTTCCTCACAGGAGGCACCAAAATGTTTATGATTGCACAAGCCAAGCGAATGACAAAACTCACGTTAAGCACAAAACATTCATTAATACTTCACTATGGTTAATCATTAAACATTACTTGAAATATATATATGCCAAAATGACAGCTTGTCGCCTCGTTTCACCTCGCCATTGATTTCGATTCTAAACCTTACTTAGAAAAACAAAACGAGAATTGTCCAGAACGTGTTGTCCGATCCTCACATGGCTGTTCGAAACAGTTGCTCAGAAGTATCCCTGGTTCTCAATCTCAAACAATAAATATCACTGGTTCTCAATCTGAAACACTTATGTTTCTAATTATTTCCATTCTATTCCCGTATAATTCGTACAAGCGTTCATTTCTTAGCGGTCATATATAATTCATGTGTAGTTCATACCTACCGTTCACATTATATGCATGTGGTACTAGCTCATACGTATTCACAGACATGAAGTTTATTTGATAATGCATTATGTGAATGAATATATTAACAAATATATAATGAATTAGTAAATTATATAAGTTGTATGAACAGTGCGTGTACCTTACGGAAGACAAAATCATCGCATGTCTTGAACCTTTTGGTCCCTGGCCCCTGCCAGATTTTAGGTCACGGCACGCCTATGCTTGCCGTCCCTTTGCGATATCGTCCTTCGCACCATGTGCCTCTCGTAAATTCCAATTTCATCGGTTGCATTAGATTCGAAAGGCATCATTGGTCTGATCTGCGTTCTAGAGAAACAATCATATCAAGTTACGACCGCACAGTCGTTCTTACCTCCCAATACAGTGCTTGCAACGAAGAACTAGACAGATCGTTCAACCGAGTGGTTTTTGCCCAACAACAACCATGCAACCTCAGTACTTTCGTGGACCCAATAGAGAAATCGAATGTCGGAGCAGCTTTTCCTGCAACATGTGGAGCCACTTTAACTGGCAATCATCCTATGGAATCGTGGAGCAGTTTCGTATGGTATGTAAATAAATAAATATGTGTTTGCAAATAAAACCTCAGTCGACAGAACGCATGAGCCAGTCTGTTTGCGCAAATCCTATTGTAGTTCGCGGCGGATCAGTTTAGTGGCGCGGCATTTCCACCTCACCGGTAGGGCGAACGATAGTACAGGTAATGAGAAAGGGTTACCGTTCTTGTCCGACATGAAATTTCCAAAGTTTTACTTTGACTGTGTAGACAAAGCATAAGATTTGTATACAAGTTTGTTTTTATTGTAAAGAACGAATATTCTTAAGAAGATTTGACGGTTTGAATGTTTTCACTTTCAGCCCTTTCACTAGCTACAGGGTTGCCAGTTGTCTTTGAGTGACAAAAAAATGTGGAAAGACGTAATACACTTTATTGTACAACCATTCCTTATCCCAAGCAACAAAACTCAACTACAACACAAATGATGAAAATGTTCAGTGCTTGCAACACCTTCCCAATGAAGCAGCAATAAGCTTACCTTAACAAGCTCATACTCAAATCAACTTATTCTTTGAATTTCGTTCTCATCGCAGGATTTCATCGAAAGTTTCAGCGGTTAAACGTTGTTCAAGGCTGCCATCTGAAAAATGTTCAAAACTCGGAAAATTAAAATATTGGTTTCTTATTTTTATCGCAAATGCTTTGCATATGAGTACGTAATTTGAAGCATCTGCAATATTTACGAAAATGGTTAATGCTGGTTACCCTGTGTCAGCAGCAAGACAAAAAATATACCAAATCTGCTTCACGTTAAGTTAAACCTAATCAGTAAATTTCGTTTCGATTGAATCACTGCACTGGAAGGTATACGGGTGAAAAGAATTTAAGGGTTACCACCCTCAAAAATTTTCAAATTTTTAAAACATTAATATTTGTTGTTAATTTTCATTGCAGGATCTTTCTCAATTGCAAATCTAATGACACAATCGCTGAGTAAAGAAATTCCACAAAATTACAAAAATTGGTCATAGCTGGCAGCCCTTTCATGATTTTTGTACGAAATTCCTACGAAATTTACTTCACATTAAGGTCCATTTACTGCATGAACTTCGTTTCGATTTCTACACTGGACCGGAAGTTATAGGGAAAAAAGCTTTATTTTGCTGAGCAAATTTGCAAGATTTATGAGACAAAAATCACCACAGCTGTCAGCTCTATACTAATTTTTAAACCAAATTTTCACCAAATGTTACATAAAAAAAATAAAAATTAAAATTTGATTAAATTTAATTAAAATTTGATGGCTGAATTGGAAGTTATAGGCCAAAAAGATGTTATTTTTCTCAGTGATTTTTCAAGATGGTACCACTGCCACAGGGTTTTCTGCATTTCAAAATCACTTCTATCAGACTTGGTCCTAGCTAATACCAACATGTCCTGTAAATTTCATTATGATCGGATTATCTGGTCGTCAGTTCTCGTGAACAGAACTTTCGAGTGCTGAAAATAGAGGTTATTTGGTGATGGGTTGCCGTTCTTGTGCAAATCGGAATTTTGAAATTTTTGTCTTGAGATGGAGGACAAAAGATAAAATTTATCAAAGATTTGAAATTTTTGTCATAAATCAAAAATTTTCCAGGAAGGTCAATGATTTGAAGGATTTTTTTTCCAGCAGCCTGCCAAAGCTACAGGGTTACCCACTTTATGTTGAAAATCTATATGTGCCAAATTTTAGTCAACATCAATACGCTTTGTAATTTTCACGATGATCCATTGTTTTCCTTACAAGTAATGACAAATCAAAATTTGAAAAAAATTCCTTTCCTACTTTTAGGCACCCTGCACCCACACACGGCTCAAAATTTCCAATTCTTTATCATAAACAAGCTAAGAACATAATTAGTTTTCATTTCGAAAATTTACACTGCTTGGAAATATAGGAGTTCCTCAAAATTCACTAAAACGCTCGCCGCCGCCAAAACGTTTGATATATCTGAATTTGAGAAAAACATGGACCTACCTATTATATACATCTCCGTTCTCCGAAAATTTCAGCTTAATCGGATCGGCCACTCTAGAGATTATCTCCCTTAATCATTTTACTGATATATATATATATATATATATATATATATATATATATATATATATATATATATATATATATATATATATATATATATATATATATATATATATACATATATCTATATATATATATATATATATATATATATATATATATATATATATATATATATATATATATATATATATATATATATATATATATATATATATATATATATATATATATATATATATATATATATATATATATATATATGGAAAAATGAATTTTTGGCCGAATCGATTTTAATACATATGTTCTTCGAACATTAGTAAAAAAAAAAAACAACCCTTCCCGGGAAGGGTTGCCCATGTCCAAACCGCGAAACCACCACTCAAATTGATAGGCTATCAAATGTAGCCACTCGTTGGGTTGTTTTGAACGTCGCATCCGACTTCTGTCGTATACTAGTCGGATGTCGACGATTTAATACTAAGCTAAAGCAATGCTACATAGCATATATACATTACATGCCTTAGAGATAAGATTAAACTAAGACTTAAACTAACTAAATATAAGCGACGCGCTGTCGATGGAGTGGCTGAAGCAGGGCCTGTGCGTCAACTCGCTGGTAATCTCGGAGCTGGCTGTTTTACTGGTGAGCCGCAGCCTGAAAGAGAAATATATATATTTATCATGTTCCTCAGTCATCTACTCATACAACCTCCCACGGAGCCGCAACTTCCGACGAGTTGCCAACCGCCGATCAACGAGGCGCTCGCCAGTGACTCACGGCGGATCTCCCCACGTCGACCTGAAATACACCAGAAACACGACAAAGAATCGGTCCGGAAACACGAAACTGAAAGGAATACTTATCTGAAGGAATGCACCACCGACCGGCAGCCACCAAGTCGTTTTCCTCTGTCGCTGTTTCGCCAGCCAGCACCCAGCTGCCACCCGCCGCCACTGGATCCCAAGGTCGCAACGTGACGAACCACTGTATATTAACACCCGCGAAACGGACGCATATACGTGAAACACACCAATCCACTGTACGTTTCACTACAAACCACCGAATCAATTGGGGGCCAATTCAATTCAAAACATAAACATCCCGAGAACTGTCACTGCGAACTAGATCATAATCACCTGCACAATCCCGAGATCAGCTCTGTTCCATGGAGTGAGACGAAGCAGCAGACATTCACGGTTGATTCGAATATGTTGAATACGTCGAATAGGTCGGATATGTCGAATATTCGGCACGAGCGTCGAGAGCGTACACCTTATGTAGCGGTACGAGTCGGAGAGCCGCTATTCGTGGGTGGAATGGAAAATGCAGCTCGGGATGTTGGTTCTTTTTCAACGTGCAGTCGAAGTAACCAGAGCATTGAATTTGATCAGGTAACAAAGAATGGATAAAGGCGTTTGCGGAAATTTGTTTTTTTTTCAACGTGCAGTCGAAGTAACCAGAGCATTCAATTTGATCAGGTAATAACGAATGGATAAAGGCGTTTGCGGAAATTTGGTTCATTTTCAATGCACAGTCAAAGTAACCAGAACATTTAATTTGATCAGTCGAAGTAACCAGAGCATTCAATTTATCAGTCGAAGTAATAACGAATGGATAAAGGCATTTGCGGAAATTTGCTTCTTTTTCAACGTGCAGTCGAAGTAACCAGAGCATTCAATTTAATCAGGTATTAGCGGACGGATAAAGGCGCCTGCGAAAATCATCTCTGTTTCAGAGGGCAGTCGAATCAAAGTAAGGACGGACGGCAAAAGGCGCGTGCGAAGATCATCATTTTCAAAGGGGAGTCGAATTAACGAATGCAGGCAAATAGATCAGAGTCCCGACGTGAGGCAAAACATTACCAGCTGAGTCTGGGGTCGAAGGACGCGGAATCGCAGAACTTTTTGGCTAAGGTAAGTCTAAGTTAAGAATTTTACTCTTATGCTATTAATTCACGATATGAAAATTTTTTATACGACATGGGTCGTATAACCGAATAGTTATTTAAACCATCAATGTTCGGATGGTCTAGAATCTCTAGTGTTGTCTGTGTATAGTAAGAAAACAATACAATGCAAGTGTAGCAAGTGGTGTATTTCTTAGGAAGAAAAGAACAATTTGAGTGGTGGTCGACGAGACAGCGGTTAAGACGGTTGATTTAAAGAGCGGTTAATTTAAAGAAGTTTTTACGCGGAAACCAAGTACGACACGTTGGTTAGGCAGACGATCGGTAGGTAGGTGGCTTTTGAAAGGTTATAGCTGGTGCGGTTTGGATATATATATATATATATATATATATATATATATATATATATATATATATATATATATATATATATATATATATATATATATGTATATATATATATAGATATATATATATACAGTGCCGAGAAGAAGTGATGCAAAAAGATGAAAATATTCAAAATTTCGGCTTTGAAAGCTTATTTGCGAATTCTCAAAAGTAATATCGGCAAAATTGATATTTCGGAGTATGGTCCTATTTGCCATAGGGAAAATTTCTTCATCATTCTCCCAGGAACCGGTTTCTGAAAGTTTGTTTACGCTTCCAGATTAACCTCTAGTTTAAAACACCGAGAAAAAGTGATGCAATAATTGCTTTTCATTGAAAATGTGTCATTTTATCAGCGATTGCAGTCCATTGTTAGTTGTTTTTACCATCGAATATCAATTTTCGAGGCGATTGGAGGAAAACATTCGTAAAAGAAAGTAATTTCTGAATCCTCAGGTTAAGGTTTTCATTAATATTACTATTCAACCAATTTTCAGTCGATCAACATGAGAAAAGAGACTTCTTTAGATGAAAGAAAAATTATTCTTCGGCTTCATAACCAGACCGTTCCATACAAGGAAATTGCATCCATCGTTAATAGACCCATTTCAACTGTTTGGAGGATAATAGACAGGTTCTGTAAAAATAAAAGCTTAGAAAATAAAAAGCGCTCAGGGAGGAAGAAAATATTATCAGGACGTGATATGCGAATAATCGAACGAGAAGTCAAGAAAGATCCTTTTATACCGGCGACGAAAATCAAAGCAACACTAAAATCTATTCATAAAAAAGATGTTAGCGTTCATACAGTCAGAAATCATTTAAGGAAATTGGGTTACGTGTGTTGTATTCCACGAAAGAAATTCTTCGTAAGCGACATAAACCGTGAAAAAAGATTAAATTTCGCCAAAGAACATTTGAATAAGGATGTCGAATTTTGGAAACGCGTCTTATTCACGGATGAAAGCAAGTTTAATGTGTTTTCTCACGATGGACGAGCAAAAGTGCGCAGAAAGCCTGTTACGGAGCTAGATACGAAAAATATGATAGGAACTGTGAAGCATGGTGGTGGTTCTATTTTGGTATGGGGATGTATGGCTTTCAATGGAGTTGGCGAACTTCATATAATAGAAGAAAAAACGATGGATCACAAAGTCTACATCCAGATTTTAAAGGATCGGCTAGCAGCTAGCGTTCAAAAGCTGAATTTGGGAACAAACTTCATATTCATGCAAGACAATGATCCTAAGCATACCGCCCATCAAACTCGAATGTGGATACTTTATCATATTCCAAATTGCTTGAAATGGCCCCCACAATCACCGGATCTCAATCCAATTGAACATGTTTGGGAAGAACTGTCGCGTCGACTTGCAACACATAACATCCGCAGCAAATCCGCGCTTAAGGAAATAATAAAAGAAGAGTGGGGCAAGATCACTCAAGAATACTGCGCTAAGTTGGTTTCATCTATGCCAAGAAGGCTTCAAGCTGTCATAGATCGAAAAGGAAATCCTACCAACTATTAAGAACCATTGATTGATATCAGTAACCCAATACAGTTGGTAGAATATGATCGAGGTTTAATTTTTGCATCACTTTTTCTCGGTAGCCAAAAATGAATTGATTTATTTTTTAATTTTTTTCTTGTAGAAAAGTAATTTTTTTTTATTTTTGTTTTATATCTAATCACTGTTTGGAAATATATTAATAGCAAGAAAAAAACCAACGGACTTTTTATTCACTACTTTTAAAAATATGAAAAGGTTAACCCAAAGAATTTCTTAAATATGAGATTTTGCATCACTTTTTCTCGGCACTGTATATATATATATGTATGTGTATCGTCCCATAGCGGAGGAGTGGTTGATCGCGTCAGAGTATCCGCTGAGCCCAACCTCACTCAACGGCTCGCGGCTCCATATTGGGTGAGTGAGTAGCGCCCACGACCCGTCTCTGGCGAGTTACACCAGGGACCCGAACGAGCCGAGCCGTGCTGGCAACCTTTCGCCAGTATCAAAGCCAAGAATATATCAAATCTGCTTCACGTTGTTTAATTACATTCGAAGTTATAGGAGTATAAAGAAATTTAGGGTTACCTGCAGCGAGTTTTTTCAAATGATCGAAAGCTTAATATTTGCTGTTTATTGTCACTACAATATCATTACCATTTGAAAATTCTACGATAAAACCGCTTAATAAAGATATTGCAATTAAACACAAAACCAACAATAGCTGGCAACCCTATCGTATCTTTTCAACCAAATTTGGCCTGAATAATGCTTATGACAGGTTTCATTAATTGTATGAAATTCGTATTGATTTCATGACTGCACTGGAAGTTATAGTGCAAAAAGTTTTATTTTCCTGAGCGAATTTTCAAAACCAAAGACACAAAAATTACCATAGCTGGTAGCACCAATCAATATTTTCAACCAAATTTCCACCAAACAGAGATTAGAGTTAGGTTTAGCTTCTGTGTCAATTTCATGAAAATCTGGTAACTTATTCACATTTCATAGGGCAAAAAGCAGTTTTTTTTCTTTGTAATTTTTCAAGATGGCACCACTGGCACAGAGTTGCCCACAATTCAAAATCGCTTCTATCAAATCTGGTCTTACTTAAGTCCAATGCATTCTGTAAATTTTAGCTGTATCTGATTATTGGTTCGTGAGTTTCCGTGAACAGAAGTTTTTGATGCTAAAAATATAGGTTAACTGGGAGAGGGTTACCGTTCTTGTCCGACATGAAATTTCCAAAGTTTTATTTTGAACGTGTAGATAAAACATAAGATTTATATACAGATTGGTTTTATTGTAAGAAACGGACATTTTTTTGAATATTCGATGGTTTGAATGTTTGCACTTCCAAATTTTTTTTTTCAAAATGAAGACACCAAAATTATCATAGCTGGCAGCTCCAACCGAATTTTTCGACCAAATTTCTACCAAACGTGGCTTTAAGTAAGGTCCAGCAATTGTGTGAGTTTCGCCAAAATCGAACGATTCAATCAGAGTTTTTAGGGCTAAAAACAGTTATCTTTTTTAGTGGTTTTTCAAGATGGCACCACTGGCACAGAATCGCCCGCATTTCAAAATCACTTCTATCAGATCTGGTCCTATTTAAGGCCAATACATTCTGTGAATTTCAAATAATTCTGTTCATCGGATCGTGAGTTTCCGTGAACAGAAGTTTTTGATGCTAAAAATATAGGTAAATTGGGCAAGGGTTACCAGGCGTGCCCGTTATACCATATCTTTTTTTACTAATTTTCGAAGAAAAGTAGTATTAAACTCGTTTCGCCAAAAATTCATATTTCTTTATATATATATATATATATATATATATATATATATATATATATATATATATATATATATATATATATATATATATATATATATATATATATATATATATCTATATATATATATATATATATATATATATATATATATATATATATATATATATATATATATATATATATATATATATATATATATATATATATATATATATATATATATATATATATATATATATATATCATCAAAATGATTAAGGGAGATAATCTCTGGAGTGGCCTATCCGATTTAGCTGAAACTTTCGGAGAACGTAGATGTATTTAGTAGGTAGGTCCACAATTTGCTAAAATTCAGATATCCTAAACCTTTTGGCGGCGGCGAGCGTTTAAGTGAATTTTGAAGTACTCCTATATTTCGAAGCACCGTGAATTTTTGTTCAAAAAAAGTATTGGGAATGAAAACTTAGTATGTTCTTAGCTTGTTTATGGTAAAGAATTGGAAATTTTGAGCCGTGTGTGGGTGCAGCGTGCCTAAAAGTAGGCAAGGATTTTTTTTCAAATTTTGATTTGTCATTACTTCTGACCAAAACATTGGATCATCGTGAAATTTGCAGAGCGTATTGATGTTGATCAAAGTTTAATATACATGGATTTCCAAGGTAGTGCGGGTAACCCTGTAGCTGCGGCAGGCTCTTGAAAAAAAATCTTTCAAATCATTGAACCTCCTGAAAAATTTTTGATTTTTGACAAAAAATTCAAATCATTGATAAATTTAAACGTTTGTGCATCATGTCAGTTTAAAAATTTTAATATTCCGATTTGCACAAGAACGGCAACCCATCACTAAATTACCTCTATTTTCAGCACTCGAAAGTTCTGTTCACGAGAACTGACGACCGGATTATCCGATCATAATGAAATTCACAGGACATGTTGGTATCAGCTAGGACCAAGTCTGATAGAAATGATTTTGAAATGCAAGCAATATTGTGGCAGTGGTGCCATCTTGAAAAATCACTGAGAAAAAAAACAGCTTTTTGGCCTATAACTTCCGATACAGCCATCAGATTGAAATAAAATTCACACACTATTTGGACCTTACTGAAGGCAAAATTTGGTTAAAATTTGGCTGAAAAATTAGAATAGGGTTGCCAGCTATGGTGATTTTTGTCTCCTCAATCTTTCAAATTTGCTCAGCAAAATAAAGCTTTTTTCCCTATAACTTCCGGTGCAGTCATGATATCAAAATGAAGTTTATGCAGTAAATAGATTTTGATGTTAGCCAAATGTCATAGGAATTTCGTACAAAAATCGTGTAAGGGCTGCCAGCTATGACCATTTTTGTAATTTTTTGGAATTTCTTTACTGCGCGATTATGTCATTAGATTTGCAAATGGAAACGATCCTGCAATGAAAATTAACAACAAATATTAACGTTTTAAAAATTTGAAAAGTTTTTAGGGTGGTGACCCTAAAATTTTTTCACCCGTATAACTTCTAGCGCAGCGATTCAATCGAAACGAAATTTATTGGTTGGTTTTAGTTTAACGTGAAGCAGATTTGGTATATATTTTGCTGTGCTGCTAGCACAGGGTAACGAGCTTTAGCCATTTTCGTAACTATTGCATCAACAGATGCTTCACATATGCAAAACATTTGCAATAAAACTAAGAAACCAATTTTTAAATTTTCCGAGTTTTGAACATTTTTAGGATGGCTGCTTCAAACAACGTTACCCGCTAAAGCTTTCGACGAAATCCTCCGATGAGAACGAAATGCAAAGGATAAGTTGATTTTAGTATGAGCTTGTGAAGGTTAACTTATTGCTGCTTCGTTGGGAAAATGTTGCCAGCACTGAACATTTTCATCATTTGAGTTATAACTAGTTGAGTTCTGTTGCTTTGAACAAGGAATGGTTGATATGATTCTACAAAATAGTGTATTACGTCTTTCCACATTGTCACTCAAAGACAATTTCTCCGAAAATTAGTTTTCTAGCGGTTCAGGTGCGCTAGAGTTTTTTTTTTTTTTGGTTATGTAAACAAAGCACAAGATTTACATATGAGTGGCTTTTTTTTGAAGAAACGGCATTTTTTCAAGAGAGACGATGATTTGGAGGTTTTCACTTTCAGTGCCTGCCCTAGCTACAGGGTTGCCAGCACGCTCATTAAAAGCTACACAAATCTACAACTAAATAATATCAATATGTTCTGAAAATTTGGTAATGATTGAATAGCTCTGTCAAAAGTTATCGAAATTTAAAAATTTTCAAATTTTCCCGTCCTCTTTTGAGGCACCCAGCGCACACATAGGGTTTAAAAATTCCAAAGCATTATCCAATTCATATGTAAAACACGTTAGAAATTTATTTCGTTAACTTTATTTTTGCGAAAATCATTTGTGCACGAAATAATAGGTATATTAAAAATATCACTTAAATGGCCGCCGGCGCCAAAAGGTTAACAACAACTGACATTTAAAGAGATTTGGACCTATTCTGCATATACACCAATGTATCCTGAAAGTTTCAGCTCAATCGGATGGCGCGTTCTCGAGATTATCTCACTGAAATTTTTTGATGATATATATATATATATATATATATATATATATATATATATATATATATATATATATATATATATATATATATATATATATATATATATATATATATATATATATATATATGGAAATATGAATTTTTGGCCGAATCGATTTTAATACTAATGTTCTTCGAACATTAGTAAAAATAATTGCTGACATCGTTCGCGAGGACAATACAGCTGAAATAAAAGAGTGCCGACTGATGTCCATTATGGTAGACGAAGCAAGGGTCCACAAAAAGGAACAACTCTCCGTGGTTGTCAGATTTACTATAGAACTAGCAGTCGAAGAAAGGTTCTTAAGCTTTGTAAACTGTTCAGGAGCTAAAAATCCCTCGTATTTAGCAGATATAATTTTCCGCCTGTTAGACAGCTACGGACTTAGCAAATTGCCTGTTGTTGGGCAGTCTTATGATGGTGCTAGTGTCATGTCAGGACAAAAAAGTGGTGTATAAATCTAAATTAAGATGAAACACCCTGCACCCACATTTGTACACTGTCTAGCTCATAAAGTAATCCTTGTTGTGATGGATACATTTTTCACAATCGAAACGTGTACATCCTTTTTCTATGCCATCGAATCCCTTTACCTACACTTTTTGAAGCCATCACAACACGAATTGTTGAAGCAGCTTGAAGAGGTAGTTGGTCTAAATTCAAGGCGTGGAATGAGAAGTTTAAGCTTGACTCGTTAGTCAATGAAATTTCACCATTGCAAATATGAGATCGAAAGCTATGGGACTATGAAAGAGGCTGTAGAAAAAGAAATGAATGAGGGAAAATACAACGACTCAGTTTATTCATTGGGGATCTTTCATTCGATCAGTTATCCTAAGTTTGTAGTAAATCTTTTCATCTTTCACTATGTTCTTTTTATAACGAAAATATTAAGCACATATTTCCAAACTAAAAATTCAACTCTTAGGAATGGGATAGATCTTGTGAATGGAACAGTTAAAACGCTACTTAGTGAGCGAAAAGACTTGTATGTAGCTTGGGAAAAAATTAAATTATTTGCAGAGAAGAACTGTCTGGATCTCACATTTCCCAGAGGATCGCGATAACGGAAAACAGCAAAACGCACTAATGTCAAAGATTTTGCTGTTTGAGCTCGCCTTAAACACGCAGTTAGTGCTACGAAGATACCCCTGTAAACCAACTGGCTCGAAAAGAGTTTGCTACAGCATTCTTCCATCTTGCCAAGTTATTTATGCTTTTTCTAGGTTTTCTAGGTAAGAAAAGTTTGAAGCAAGAGGTCAATTTCTTCCTTCTTAGCTTAATATATTCCAATTTCTTCAAGCACATTTTGAAACTCAGCTATCCTCTTCTTCAAGTATAAGTTGAAATATATTTAACTTCTAAACGAAAAAATAGTCTTATTGTTTATGATTGCACAAGCCAAGCGAATGACAAAACTCACGTTAAACACAAAACAAGCCTTTATTTCATTAAAACTTCACTATGGTTTATCATTAAACATTACTTGAAATATATATATGCCAAAATGACAACTTGTCGCCTCGTTTCACCTCGCCATTGATTTCGATTCTAAACCTTACTTAGAAAAACAAAACGAGAATTGTCCAGAACGTGTTGTCCGATCCTCACATGGCTGTTCGAAACAGTTGCTCAGAAGTATCCCTGGTTCTCAATCTCAAACAATAAATATCACTGGTTCTCAATCTCAAACATCCTGCCCGGCTGGACCAGTAGGTTCAGGATTGGCCTCTAGGAGTCGGCACACCCACTGGACTGATCGAGTGCACGTCCCCTTTGCATGTTGAATGGTCACAGACCAGACGAGCCCATCGTCACCGGGATGGACAGCAATGATTTTGCCAAGGCGCCAATGGGTTGGTGGTAGATTCTCCTTTCGGACGGCCACGATATCGTCAAGTTGCAAATTATCTGATGCCTGATGCCATTTGCTGCGGGTCTGCAATGAAGCCAAATAGTCGTCATGCCATTTCTGCCAAAATTGCTGATGCATGTGCCGCAAATTCTGCCATTGTTTCAGTCGACCGATGGACCCATCTGCGATGGGAGGTTCTGGAACAGCTACCAGAGAACGCCCAATGAAGAAATCAGCAGGTGATAAAGCCAAATGATCATCGATTCCATCGTGCAGCACAATCAATGGACGCGATTTGAGACATGCTTCAATGCGTGACAGCAACGTATGCAGTTGATCGTAAAAGAACGACTGCTTGCCTGTAACGCGCAACAAATGCCTTTTTGCAGATTTCACCGCCGCCTCCCATAGACCTCCTTGGTGCGGAGCTTCCGGAGTGATGAAGTGCCATGTCGTTCCGAGATTAGCTACTTGTTGTTGGGTATAATTGCTATGCCATTCCATGAGATCCTTCTTCAAAATGGTATTTGCGCCAACAAACGCAGTGCCATTCTCACTATATAAATGGTGACATGGACCGCGCCGGCTAATAAAGCGAGCAAATACATTAAGGAATGCCTGTGAGGATAAGTTCTCGGCCAGCTCGATATGGACCGCCTTGGTTGCCATACATACGAATATCGCCACATACGTTTTGACCACAGTCCGTGTCCTCTTGGTCCCAACTCGAATATTGAAAGGGCCACAATAATCTACCCCCGAAGACGAGAACGGAGGAGCTGCCACCACCCGTGATCTAGGTAGAGATGCCATTTGTTGTTGCGACATCGCCTGCTGATACTGCCTACATGTGACATATTCATGGATACATCGTTTTACCACAGCTCTGCCATGTATAATCCAATATTTTTGTCGTAACGTTTGTAGCATAAGCTGTATCCCGCCATGTAGTGTCAAGGTGTGCGCCTCTCGTACAATAAGCCTAGTGAGTCTGTTATATTTCGCCAGAATCATGGGATGTCGCTGGTCATCGTCAAGCTGAGCATGTTTGAATCGGCCACCAACTCGAAGTATATGCTGATGATCCAAAAACGGTGCGAGAGCTACGATTGAGCTTGACGATGGAAGCCTCGAACTGTTGCCTAACAGATGAATCTCAGTGCCAAAAATTTGTACTGTTCGGTCCGAATATGCCATTGCAAAGCCTCGTCCATTTCATCAGCGCCAACGACTGGTTTATGCCAATGATGCCTGCGTGTTGTATGCCATCGCAAAATGTATGCTGTTGTTCGAATTAGCCGCCCAATTATGCTGAAGCGGTCTAGCAAGTCTAGTGATGAGCCATCCGGTCTGGTTGTCCGCAAACTCCAAGAACATGACACCTTTGCCACAGTTACGTTCACGGGTTTCTCCTCTGATGCCATAGTCATGCTATCTGCCTCAGACAATGTGGGAAGTTCAGTTGCTGAAGCGCAATCAATCAGCCACGGATCTGGACCATGCCACCACAATTTATGGTCCCGAAGAGCCTCAGCGCTGATTCCTCGACTGGCACAATCGGCAGGATTGTACTGAGTCCGGATATGATGCCAATATTGCAAATCTGAGTTCTGCTGGATATAGCCAACACGATTGGCCACATAAGGTTTGAGCAGGGCAGCAGGTTTCCTTAGCCAACAGAGCACGATAGTCGAGCCTGACCACACGGAGTATGGTACTGCTGGTAACTCTAACGCTTGGATTATACTAGCCATTGTTGAAGCCAATAGCTGAGCTGTGCACAGCTCCAGCCGAGGTATGGTTGCTGCCTTAACTGGTGCCACCTTTGTTTTAGAGGTGATCAGTACGGAGCTTGAGTAGCCTAGTGGGTAGAGCACTGGCTTCTTGCGTGTGGGGTCCCTGGTTCGAATCCAGGTTCGGACGAGGGTCCGCGCACCAAGCTTTGAGTTCACCTAGCTCTGATTTAGGTACCTGATTTAAATCAGGGGTAAAGTGAGTCGTGGAACTAATCACTCCACACTCGTATCCACAATGATTAAAAAAATTGTAATGAAGCTCTCTACCAGCTTCAACCCCTAGACCCGTACGAGGGTTGTCGTGGGATTGCTTTAGTACGGAGGTACGTTCGCCATTGTGATTGATGCTAGACAAATAAATCACAGCTGCATAGGCTTTCTCGCTAGCATCAAAGAAGCCATGTAACCGAGATTGAATTTCAGATCTCAAGCCAAGCCAACGTGGTATTCGAATGGTGTCAAGCTGCGGGAGGCCACCACGAAAGGTAAGCCATTCTGTTAATAAGGAAGCTGGCAATGGCGTATCCCATTCCAGCCCTGCAAGCCACAATTTCTGCATAAAGATCTTGGCCACAATAATGACGGGGGCCAGCAAGCCCATCGGATCAAACAGCCTCGAAGTGTCACTGAGCACTTGCCTCTTTGTGTTCGATGGGACCTCGTCCAAGGCAACGTTAAAAAAAAACTCTAGCGCACCTGAACCGCTAGAAACACTAATGTTCGAAGAACAGTAGAAGAATCGTGCAGGTTTTGAGTGCATATTCCACCACATGTGCTGCTTATTACGGCCAAACTGTTTCAAATGCCACGTTTTACTTTCGTCTTAAGAATGCATTATAACTCATATGGTGCAAGGTTTCAGATATTACCACTGGCATGAATTTCAACGTTTATGAGAGCAAAACACGGGTTAATTATATTCGTTATCAGTTGCTTATTTCACATAATTTTGAAAGCAGCATCTCATATAACATCAATGAAGAAAATGCTCAGTGCCTGCAGCACTGTAACTGAAGTTGGTGTTTGGGGCTGCGATCCGAAAAATTTGCAGAACTTTG
The DNA here is from genome assembly GCA_947369275.1 of Nemotelus nigrinus. Classification (NCBI taxonomy): domain Eukaryota; kingdom Metazoa; phylum Arthropoda; class Insecta; order Diptera; family Stratiomyidae; genus Nemotelus; species Nemotelus nigrinus. The sequence goes on along the minus strand of OX376373.1, from coordinate 123,179,081 downwards.
CGAATTGTAACATCGGTTATTTATTTTCATTGTAAATGTTTCCGGTATGTATACTAACTGTAAGCATTTATTGATACAAAAGTAGCACAACCGACTCGTGCTGGCAAACTTTCGCCAGTATCAAAGCCAAGAATATATCAAATCTGCTTCACGTTGTTTAATTACATTCGAAGTTATAGGAGTATAAAGAAATTTAGAGTTACCTGCAGCGAGTTTTTTCAAATGATCGAAAGCTTAATATTTGCTGTTTATTGTCACTACAATATCATTACCATTTGAAAATTCTACGATAAAACCGCTTAATAAAGATATTGCAATTAAACACAAAACCAACAATAGCTGGCAACCCTATCGTGTCTTTTCAACCAAATTTGGCCTGAATAATGCTTATGACAGGTTTCATTAATTGTATGAAATTCGTATTGATTTCATGACTGCACTGGAAGTTATAGTGCAAAAAGTTTTATTTTCCTGAGCGAATTTTCAAAACCAAAGACACAAAAATTACCATAGCTGGTAGCACCAATCAAATTTTTCAACCAAATTTCCACCAAACAGAGACTAGAGTTAGGTTTAGCTTCTGTGTCAATTTCATGAAAATCTGGTAACTTATTCACATTTCATAGGGCAAAAAGCAGTTTTTTTTCTTTGTAATTTTTCAAGATGGCACCACTGGCACAGAGTTGCCCACAATTCAAAATCGCTTCTATCAAATCTGGTCTTACTTAAGTCCAATGCATTCTGTAAATTTTAGCTGTATCTGATTATTGGTTCGTGAGTTTCCGTGAACAGAAGTTTTTGATGCTAAAAATATAGGTTAACTGGGAGAGGGTTACCGTTCTTGTCCGACATGAAATTTCCAAAGTTTTATTTTGAACGTGTAGATAAAACATAAGATTTATATACAGATTGGTTTTATTGTAAGAAACGGACATTTTTTTGAATATTCGATGGTTTGAATGTTTTCACTTCCAAATTTTTTTTTTCAAAATGAAGACACCAAAATTATCATAGCTGGCAGCTCCAACCGAATTTTTCGACCAAATTTCTACCAAACGTGGCTTAAAGTAAGGTCCAGCAATTGTGTAAGTTTTGTCAAAATCGAACGATTCAATCAGAATTTATAGGGCTAAAAACAGTTATCTTTTTTAGTGGTTTTTCAAGATGGCACCACTGGCACAGAATCGCCCGCATTTCAAAATCACTTCTATCAGACCTGGTCCTATTTAAGGTCAATACATGCTGTGAATTTCAAATAATTCTGCCCATCGGATCGTGAGTTTCCGTGAACAGAAGTTTTTAATGCTAAAAGTATAGGTAAATTGGGCAAGGGTTGCCAGGCGTGCCCGTTATACCATATCTTTTTTTTTTTTTTGGTTATGTAAGCAAAGCACAAGATTTACATATGAAAGGCTTATTTTTGAAGAAACGGCATTTTTTCAAGAGAGACGATGATTTGGAGGTTTTCACTTTCAGTACCTGATCTTGCTACAGGGTTGCCAGCACGCTCATTAAAAGCCACACAAATCTACAACTAAATAATATCAATATGTCCTGAAAATTTGGTAATGATTGAATAGCTCTGTTAAAAGTCATCGAAATTTAAAAATTTTCAAATTTTCCCGTCCTTTTTTTAGGCACCCAGCGCACACATAGGGTTAAAAAATTCCAAAGCATTATCCGATTCATATGTAAAACACGTTAGAAATTTATTTCGTTAACTTTATTTTTGCGAAAATCATTTGTGCACGAAATAATAGGTATATTAAAAATATCACTTAAATGCCCGCCGGCGCGAAAAGGTTTACAATAACTGACATTTAAAGAGACCTGGACCTATTCTGCATATACACCAATGTATCCTGAAAGTTTCAGCTCAATCGAATGGCGCGTTCCCGAGATTATCTCACTGAAATTTTTTGTACATATATATATATATATATATATATATATATATATATATATATATATAGAAATATGAATTTTTGGCCGAATCGATTTTAATACTAATGTTCTTCGAACATTAGTAATAATTCATCCCGTTGAGGGTCCCAATGCAAGCCGAGCACTGTTGTTCCAGAAGATCTCAGTTCCACATCTTCAGTACTGATTGGTACTTTCGTGATCTCTGCCACAGTTGCTTCATCATTCGATTGCCACTAACGCAAAATAAGATGGCCCATGCACAAGATGGAGTCCACGTCGTTAGCCAACTGAACTGCTTTATGTGTTGTTTCAATACTCGTCAAATAGTCGTCGACGTAAAAATCACGGAAAATGCTCTCCTGGGCTAGTGCTGCCCGGCTGACGTCCAAAATTATGCCCGAGTTGTCAGTTCCACACTGTTGTAATGCACAAACTGAATTATATGGACTACATGCCATGCCATACGTCACTGTCGTTAGTTCGTAGATGCGCAATGGCTCAGTTGCCGATTCTCGCCACAGTATTCTCTGCCATCGCAAGTGTCGCTCATCGATACGTATTTGTCGGAACATCTTCTCGATGTCCGCCGACAATGCCACCAGATATCGCCGAAATCGCAAAATTATATTGAATAATGTCTCCTGGATCATTGGGCCACTAAATTGAATGTCGTTCAGAGCCACCCCGTTCGACGACTTCGCCGACGCATTGAACACCACCTGAAACTTGGCCATAACGGCGCGATGTGGTATGTAATAAGCCTGCGATGGATCGCACGACTCATAGGTGGCTTCACGCATATGTCCAAGTGCCAAATATTCCTCCATGAATGCCACATATCTCCGTTTTAATTCAGCATCCAAATTCAACTTCCGCTCTAATCGAAGGAACTGTTGCAAAGCCATGGCATATGAATCACCCAATGTCAAAGCATCCGGTCTGAACGGTATCTGAACGACATATCTACCATCCAGGTCCCGACGATGTGTCACCACAAATAAACTTTCGCAAAAATTAGAGTCATCCATTAGTGATGATGGCGTCAATGGCTCCTCGATCTCCCAAAATCTCCACAACAAATCATCCAGTCTTAGTTCTTGATCGTTACAGCAAACATGTAAAGATGTTAACGATTGCGATGTGATTGAACTAACTGATGCTGGTCCAAACACCACCCAGCCAAGTTTTGTTGCCTGCGCGAAGGGTTCGTCCAGTGAACCGCGTACGATGCCATCTTGAATGATGGCTCCCCAAACATCAGCGCCAATCAATGCGTCGATTCGGCCAGTACTACCGAACGTCGGATCAGCTAGCTTTAGAGAGCGTAGATGCGTCCAGCATGATTCATCAATATTCGTAGTCGGAGTAGGCGATGTGATGGACTCGAGAATATAGAACTCAATCGCCATACTAAAGGTTGAATCTTGAATAGACGATAACTGCAGTGTAGCTCGACCATGAGTACATGCAGAAGCCAAAGCGCCAACACCTTCCACTTGCAGTTCGTACCGCTCCTTACGGATAGCCAAATTGTAGTTATAAAACTGGCCTGCGAGCCTGGGTCGCATAATACTCGACATCGATGTTGAGTATTGAAGCCATCTAATATATGTGTATGCTGTTGCCAATAAGACTGTTCGATCGCCAATTACTAGAAATGTTTTCCTCCGCCTGCCTACTCACGAAGTATAGTTCTGTGGAGGCTTTCCATGTGCTGTAGCTGTAGAAACTTGTATGCCTGATGGTGCATTTGTAGCTGCTGCCACGCTGCGACACAAAAGAGTATGGTGCTTGCCGCCACAATTACGACAATTGCCCGATTGACACATTTTAGTTGAGTGTCCTGGCCTCAAACAATTAAAGCATAAATTGGAGCCTTTGAGCCGGTGGAACCGTTCAGCCACAGGTAAAGCCAATAGTTGAGGGCAACGTCCAATGCGGTGAGATCCATCGTTGCGAAATTCACAGTGCCCCGGTGCCGTGGCAACCAAATTTGATTTCACTAAACGTGGAGAATGCGTTGTTGCCTTTTGCGTGCCTAAAGCATGTCCATAGCTCGTTGTCGGCGTAAGCCAACGCATAACCTCCAAAGTTAGGCTGTAAGCGCGTTTCTCCACAAAAGTGAGCAGTTGCTCCAAAGTCGGTATGTGGTTGGAGGTTAAACTCCATGCCTGTTGGGTAGCCTTAGACAGCTTCGACGTCACGATGGGAACGGCCAATGCATCCCACTGCTCAACTGCGAGCCCCATAACTGACAATGCTCGATATGACTCGCGAACAGTGTCCACTACTGCCAACAATGAACTCGCGGACTCGTTCGCCTGAGGTTTCATCGTCATGAACTGTGAGACATGGATCTCGGCCAACTGTTTTGGGTTGTCGTATCTCGCCTCTAAAGCCTTCCAAACTTCCGCATAGCCCCCAGAATACATCCCGCCAACCAGCGACACCGCATCGCCCTTCACTGCCGCACCCAGCTTTGCCAACTTGTATGCTTCCGGATAATCCGGATGATGTACTAACGTCTCGAACGCGTCTTTGAAGGCTAGCCAATTTCGCAACGTGCCGTGAAAAACCGGCACACTTAGCGGATCCAACCTCAAATCGATTTTGGCCAGCCTTGAGGCCTCCGGCCCATTATCCTGGTCTGTTTCAGCCTCCCGGCGCCGCAACTCAGCCACTGCCGCATTGTACTCTTGTTCTATATCTTCCCATAGCTGTTCGTGAGCCTCGACTTCAGACGCCTTTGCCTCTGCCAACAGACCGTCATTAGCAGTTGCGAAACGCTCAAAATGCCTTTCCAAGGAACGGAGCTCTTGCGCCCGTTTGTGTTTGTCGCCAACATAACTTGAAGCCAACACGGCCGACGCTATGCGCTTAATAGCATTCGCTGCCGTGGTTCGCTTGTTCAGCTCCGCCATACCCAACTGAATTCCACTTCCAAAATTCTCAAATGGACGCCACTACCAATTCACGAAATCACGCCAACTGTTCAAAAACACCAATCCAAAATGTCCACGCCACAAGTCCAAATGCCAATAATTCGCGAAATCACGCCAATTTTTCAAAAACACCAATCCAAAATGTCCACGCCACAAGTCCAAATGCCAATAATTCGCGCAATCACGCCAATTGTTCCTGCGCAAAAGTCAGTTCCTCACAGGAGGCACCAAAATGTTTATGATTGCACAAGCCAAGCGAATGACAAAACTCACGTTAAGCACAAAACATTCATTAATACTTCACTATGGTTAATCATTAAACATTACTTGAAATATATATATGCCAAAATGACAGCTTGTCGCCTCGTTTCACCTCGCCATTGATTTCGATTCTAAACCTTACTTAGAAAAACAAAACGAGAATTGTCCAGAACGTGTTGTCCGATCCTCACATGGCTGTTCGAAACAGTTGCTCAGAAGTATCCCTGGTTCTCAATCTCAAACAATAAATATCACTGGTTCTCAATCTGAAACACTTATGTTTCTAATTATTTCCATTCTATTCCCGTATAATTCGTACAAGCGTTCATTTCTTAGCGGTCATATATAATTCATGTGTAGTTCATACCTACCGTTCACATTATATGTATGTGGTAGTAGCTCATACGTATTCACAGACATGAAGTTTATTTGATAATGCATTATGCATCAGCAAATAACAAAGAATATATTAACAAATATATAATATATTAGTAAATTATATAAGTTGTATGAACAGTGCGTGTACCTTACGGAAGACAAAATCATAGCATGTCTTGAACCTTTTGGTCCCTGGCCCCCACCAGATTTTAGGTCACGGCACGCCTATCCCTGCCGTCCCTTTCCGATATCGTCCTTCGCACCATGTGCCTCTCGTTAATTCCAATTTCATCGGTTGCATTAGATTCGAAAGGCATCATTGGTCTGATCTGCGTTCTAGAGAAACAACCATTTCAAGTTACGACCGCACAGTCGTTCTTACCTCCCAATACAGTGCTTGCAACGAAGAACTAGACAGATCGTTCAACCGAGTGGTTTTTGCCCAACAACAACCATGCAACCTCAGTACTTTCGTGGACCCAATAGAGAAATCGAATGTCGGAGCGGCTTTTCCTGCAACATGTGGAGCCACTTTAACTGGCAATCATCGTATGGAATCGTGGAGCAGTTTCGTATGGTATGTAAATAAATAAATATGTGTTTGCAAATGAAACCTCGGTCGACAGAACGCATGAGCCAGTCTGTTTGCGCAAATCCTATTGTAGTTCACGGCGGATCAGTCTAGCGGCGCGGCATTTCCACCTCACCGGTAGGGCGAACGATAGTACAGGTAATGAGAAAGGGTTACCGTTCTTGTCCGACATGAAATTTCCAAAGTTTTACTTTGACTGTGTAGACAAAGCATAAGATTTGTATACAAGTTTGTTTTTATTGTAAAGAACGAATATTCTTAAGAAGATTTGACGGTTTGAATGTTTTCACTTTCAGCCCTTTCACTAGCTACAGGGTTGCCAGTTGTCTTTGAGTGACAAAAAAATGTGGAAAGACGTAATACACTTTATTGTACAACCATTCCTTATCCCAAGCAACAAAACTCAACTACAACACAAATGATGAAAATGTTCAGTGCTTGCAACACTTTCCCAATGAAGCAGCAATAAGTTTACCTTAACAAAATCATACTTAAATCAACTTATCCTTTGAATTTCGTTCTCATCGCAGGATTTCATCGAAAGTTTCAGCGGTTAAACGTTGTTTGAGGCTGCCATCTGAAAAATGTTCAAAACTCGGAAAATTTATATATTGGTTTCTTATTTTTATCGCAAATGCCTTGCATATGAGTACGTAATTTGAAGCATCTGCAATATTTACGAAAATGGTTAATGCTGGTTACCCTGTGTCAGCAGCAAGACAAAAAATATACCAAATCTGCTTCACGTTAAGTTAAACCTAACCAGTAAATTTCGATTGAATCACTGCGCTGGAAGGTATACGGGTGATAAGAATTTAAGGTTTACCGCCCTCAAAAATTTTCAAATTTTTAAAACGTTAATATTTGTAGTTAATTTTCATTGCAGGATCATTCTCAATTGCAAATCTAATGACATAATCGCTGAGTAAAGAAATTCCTATATACTAATTTTTCAACCAAATTTTTACCAAATGTTACATAGAAAAGCATCCAAGTACTGTGTAAATTTAATTCAAATTTGATGGCTGAATCGGAAGTTATAGGCCAAAAAGATGTTTTTTTTTCTGAGTGATTTGTGAAGATGGTACCACTGCCACAGGGTTGCCTGCATTTCAAAATCACTTCTATCAGACTTGGTCCTAGCTAATACCAACATGTCCTGTAAATTTCATTATGATCGGATTATCTGGTCGTCAGTTCTCGTGAACAGAACTTTCGAGTGCTGAAAATAGAGGTTATTTGGTGATGGGTTGCCGTTCTTGTGCAAATCGGAATTTTGAAAGTTTTGTCTTGAGATGGAGGACAAAAGATAAAATTTATCAAAGATTTGAAATTTTTGTCAAAAATCAAAAAATTTTCAGGAAGGTCAATGATTTGAAGGATTTTTTTTCCAGCCAAAGCTACAGGGTTACCCACTTTATGTTGAAAATCTATACGTGCCAAATTTTAGTCAACTTCAATACGCTTTGTAATTTTCACGATGATCCATTGTTTTTCTTACAAGTAATGACAAATCAAAATTTGAAAAAAATTCCTTGCCTACTTTTAGGCACCCTGCACCCACACACGGCTCAAAATTTCCAATTCTTTATCATAAACAAGCTAAGAACATAATTAGTTTTCATTTCAAAAATTTACACTGCTTGGAAATATAGGAGTTCCTCAAAATTCACTAAAACGCTCGCCGCCGCCAAAACGTTTGATATATCTGAATTTGAGAAAAACATGGACCTACCTACTATATACATCTATGTTCTCCGAAAATTTCAGCTTAATCGGATCGGCCACTCTAGAGATTATCTCCCTTATTCATTTTGCTGAGATATATATATATATATATATATATATATATATATATATATATATATATATATATATATATATATATATATATATATATATATATATATATATATATATATATATATATATATATATATATATATATATATATATATATATATATATATATATATATATATATATATATATATATATATATATATGGAAAAATGAATTTTTGGCCGAATCGATTTTAATACATATGTTCTTCGAACATTAGTAAAAAAAAAAACAACCCTTCCCGGGAAGGGTTGCCCATGTCCAAACCGCGAAACCACCACTCAAATTGATAGGCTATCAAATGTAGCCACTCGTTGGATTGTTTTGAACGTCGCATCCGACTTCTGTCGTATACTAGTCGGATGTCGATGATTTAGTACTAAGCTAAAGCAATGCTACATAGCATATATACATTACATGCCTTAGAGATAAGATTAAACTAAGACTTTAACTAACTAAATATAAGCGACGCGCTGTCGATGGAGTGGCTGAAGCAGGGCCTGTGCGTCAACTGGCTGGTAATCTCGGAGCTGGCTGTTTTACTGGTGAGCCGCAGCCTGAAAGAGAAATATATATATTTATCATGTTCCTCAGTCATCTACTCATACAACCTCCCACGGAGCCGCAACTTCCGACGAGTCGCCAACCGCCGATCAACGAGGCGCTCGCCAGTGACTCACGGCGGATCTCCCCACGTCGACCTGAAATACACCAGAAACACGACAAAGAATCGGTCCGGAAACACGAAACTGAAAGGAATACTTATCTGAAGGAATGCACCACCGACCGGCAGCCACCAAGTCGTTTTCCTCTGTCGCTGTTTCGCCAGCCAGCACTCAGCTGCCACCCGCCGCCACCGGATCCCAAGGTCGCAACGTGACGAACCACGGTATATTAACACCCGCGAAACGGACGCATATACGTGAAACAAACCAATCCACTGTACGTTTCACTACAAACCACCCAATCAATTGGGGGCCAATTCAATTCAAAACATAAACATCCCGAGAACTGTCACTGCGAACTAGATCATAATCACCTGCACAACCCCGAGATCAGCTCTGTTTCATGGAGTGAGACGAAGCAGCAGACATTCACGGTTGATTCGAATATGTTGAATACGTCGAATAGGTCGGATATGTCGAATATTCGGCACGAGCGTCGAGAGCGTACACCTTATGTAGCGGTACGAGTCGGAGAGCCGCTATTCGTGGGTGGAATGGAAAATGCAGCTCGGGATGTTCGTTCTTTTTCAACGTGCAGTCGAATTAACCAGAGCATTCAATTTGATCAGGTAATAAAGAATGGATAAAAGCGTTTGCGGAAATTTGTTTTTTTTTTTCAACGTGCAGTCGAAGTAACCAGAGCATTCAATTTGATCAGGTAATAACGAATGGATAAAGGCGTTTGCGGAAATTTGGTTCATTTCCAATGTATAGTCAAAGTAACCAGAACATTCAATTTGATCAGTCGAAGTAACCAGAGCATTCAATTTGATCAGTCGAAGTAATAACGAATGGATAAAGGCGTTTGCGGAAATTTGCTTCTTTTTCAACGTGCAGTCGAAGTAACCAGAGCATTCAATTTGATCAGTTATTAGCGGACGGATAAAGGCGCCTGCGAAAATCATCTCTGTTTCAGAGGGCAGTCGAATCGAAGTAAGGACGGACGGCAAAAGGCGCGTGCGAAGATCATCATTTTCAAAGGGGAGTCGAATTAACGAATGCAGGCAAATAGATCAGAGTCCCGACGTGAGGCAAAACATTACTAGCTGAGTCTGGGGTCCAAGGACGCGGAATCGCAGAACTTTTTGGCTAAGGTTAGTCTAAGTTAAGAATTTTACTCTTATGCTATTAATTCACGATATGAAAATTTTTTATACGACATGGGTCGTATAACCGAATAGTTATTTAAACCATCAATGTTCGGATGGTCTAGAATCTCTAGTGTTGTCTGTGTATAGTAAGAAAACAAAACAATGCAAGTGTAGCAAGTGGTGTATTTCTTAGGAAGAAAAGAACAATTTGAGTGGTGGTCGACGAGACAGCGGTTAAGACGGTTGATTTAAAGAGCGGTTAATTTAAAGAAGTTTTTACGCGGAAACCAAGTACGACACGTTGGTTAGGCAGACGATCGGTAGGTAGGTGGCTTTTGAAAGGTTATAGCTGGTTCGGTTTGGATATATATATATATATATATATATATATATATATATATATATACATATATTTACCTATATATATATATATATATATATATATATATATATATATATATATATATATATATATATATATATATATATATATATATATATATAGGTAAATATATGTATATATATATATATATATATATATATATATATATAGGTAAATATATGTATATATATATATATATATATATATATATATATATATATATATCCAAACCGAACCAGCTATAACCTTTCAAAAGCCACCTACCTACCGATCGTCTGCCTAACCAACGTGTCGTACTTGGTTTCCGCGTAAAAACTTCTTTAAATTAACCGCTCTTTAAATCAACCGTCTTAACCGCTGTCTCGTCGACCACCACTCAAATTGTTCTTTTCTTCCTAAGAAATACACCACTTGCTACACTTGCATTGTTTTGTTTTCTTACTATACACAGACAACACTAGAGATTCTAGACCATCCGAACATTGATGGTTTAAATAACTATTCGGTTATACGACCCATGTCGTATAAAAAATTTTCATATCGTGAATTAATAGCATAAGAGTAAAATTCTTAACTTAGACTAACCTTAGCCAAAAAGTTCTGCGATTCCGCGTCCTTGGACCCAGACTCAGCTAGTAATGTTTTGCCTCACGTCGGGACTCTGATCTATTTGCCTGCATTCGTTAATTCGACTCCCCTTTGAAAATGATGATCTTCGCACGCGCCTTTTGCCGTCCGTCCTTACTTCGATTCGACTGCCCTCTGAAACAGAGATGATTTTCGCAGGCGCCTTTATCCGTCCGCTAATAACTGATCAAATTGAATGCTCTGGTTACTTCGACTGCACGTTGAAAAAGAAGCAAATTTCCGCAAACGCCTTTATCCATTCGTTATTACTTCGACTGATCAAATTGAATGCTCTGGTTACTTCGACTGATCAAATTGAATGTTCTGGTTACTTTGACTATACATTGGAAATGAACCAAATTTCCGCAAACGCCTTTATCCATTCGTTATTACCTGATCAAATTGAATGCTCTGGTTACTTCGACTGCACGTTGAAAAAAAAAAAACAAATTTCCGCAAACGCTTTTATCCATTCTTTATTACCTGATCAAATTGAATTCTCTGGTTAATTCGACTGCACGTTGAAAAAGAACGAACATCCCGAGCTGCATTTTCCATTCCACCCACGAATAGCGGCTCTCCGACTCGTACCGCTACATAAGGTGTACGCTCTCGACGCTCGTGCCGAATATTCGACATATCCGACCTATTCGACGTATTCAACATATTCGAATCAACCGTGAATGTCTGCTGCTTCGTCTCACTCCATGAAACAGAGCTGATCTCGGGGTTGTGCAGGTGATTATGATCTAGTTCGCAGTGACAGTTCTCGGGATGTTTATATTTTGAATTGAATTGGCCCCCAATTGATTGGGTGGTTTGTAGTGAAACGTACAGTGGATTGGTTTGTTTCACGTATATGCGTCCGTTTCGCGGGTGTTAATATACCGTGGTTCGTCACGTTGCGACCTTGGGATCCGGTGGCGGCGGGTGGCAGCTGAGTGCTGGCTGGCGAAACAGCGACAGAGGAAAACGACTTGGTGGCTGCCGGTCGGTGGTGCATTCCTTCAGATAAGTATTCCTTTCAGTTTCGTGTTTCCGGACCGATTCTTTGTCGTGTTTCTGGTGTATTTCAGGTCGACGTGGGGAGATCCGCCGTGAGTCACTGGCGAGCGCCTCGTTGATCGGCGGTTGGCGACTCGTCGGAAGTTGCGGCTCCGTGGGAGGTTGTATGAGTAGATGACTGAGGAACATGATAAATATATATATTTCTCTTTCAGGCTGCGGCTCACCAGTAAAACAGCCAGCTCCGAGATTACCAGCCAGTTGACGCACAGGCCCTGCTTCAGCCACTCCATCGACAGCGCGTCGCTTATATTTAGTTAGTTAAAGTCTTAGTTTAATCTTATCTCTAAGGCATGTAATGTATATATGCTATGTAGCATTGCTTTAGCTTAGTACTAAATCATCGACATCCGACTAGTATACGACAGAAGTCGGATGCGACGTTCAAAACAATCCAACGAGTGGCTACATTTGATAGCCTATCAATTTGAGTGGTGGTTTCGCGGTTTGGACATGGGCAACCCTTCCCGGGAAGGGTTGTTTTTTTTTTTTACTAATGTTCGAAGAACATATGTATTAAAATCGATTCGGCCAAAAATTCATTTTTCCATATATATATATATATATATATATATATATATATATATATATATATATATATATATATATATATATATATATATATATATATATATATATATATATATATATATATATATATATATATATATATATATATATATATATATATATATATATATATATATATATATATATATATATATATATATCTCAGCAAAATGAATAAGGGAGATAATCTCTAGAGTGGCCGATCCGATTAAGCTGAAATTTTCGGAGAACATAGATGTATATAGTAGGTAGGTCCATGTTTTTCTCAAATTCAGATATATCAAACGTTTTGGCGGCGGCGAGCGTTTTAGTGAATTTTGAGGAACTCCTATATTTCCAAGCAGTGTAAATTTTTGAAATGAAAACTAATTATGTTCTTAGCTTGTTTATGATAAAGAATTGGAAATTTTGAGCCGTGTGTGGGTGCAGGGTGCCTAAAAGTAGGCAAGGAATTTTTTTCAAATTTTGATTTGTCATTACTTGTAAGAAAAACAATGGATCATCGTGAAAATTACAAAGCGTATTGAAGTTGACTAAAATTTGGCACGTATAGATTTTCAACATAAAGTGGGTAACCCTGTAGCTTTGGCTGGAAAAAAAATCCTTCAAATCATTGACCTTCCTGAAAATTTTTTGATTTTTGACAAAAATTTCAAATCTTTGATAAATTTTATCTTTTGTCCTCCATCTCAAGACAAAACTTTCAAAATTCCGATTTGCACAAGAACGGCAACCCATCACCAAATAACCTCTATTTTCAGCACTCGAAAGTTCTGTTCACGAGAACTGACGACCAGATAATCCGATCATAATGAAATTTACAGGACATGTTGGTATTAGCTAGGACCAAGTCTGATAGAAGTGATTTTGAAATGCAGGCAACCCTGTGGCAGTGGTACCATCTTCACAAATCACTCAGAAAAAAAAACATCTTTTTGGCCTATAACTTCCGATTCAGCCATCAAATTTGAATTAAATTTACACAGTACTTGGATGCTTTTCTATGTAACATTTGGTAAAAATTTGGTTGAAAAATTAGTATATAGGAATTTCTTTACTCAGCGATTATGTCATTAGATTTGCAATTGAGAATGATCCTGCAATGAAAATTAACTACAAATATTAACGTTTTAAAAATTTGAAAATTTTTGAGGGCGGTAAACCTTAAATTCTTATCACCCGTATACCTTCCAGCGCAGTGATTCAATCGAAATTTACTGGTTAGGTTTAACTTAACGTGAAGCAGATTTGGTATATTTTTTGTCTTGCTGCTGACACAGGGTAACCAGCATTAACCATTTTCGTAAATATTGCAGATGCTTCAAATTACGTACTCATATGCAAGGCATTTGCGATAAAAATAAGAAACCAATATATAAATTTTCCGAGTTTTGAACATTTTTCAGATGGCAGCCTCAAACAACGTTTAACCGCTGAAACTTTCGATGAAATCCTGCGATGAGAACAAAATTCAAAGGATAAGTTGATTTAAGTATGATTTTGTTAAGGTAAACTTATTGCTGCTTCATTGGGAAAGTGTTGCAAGCACTGAACATTTTCATCATTTGTGTTGTAGTTGAGTTTTGTTGCTTGGGATAAGGAATGGTTGTACAAAAAAGTGTATTACGTCTTTCCACATTTTTTTGTCACTCAAAGACAACTGGCAACCCTGTAGCTAGTGAAAGGGCTGAAAGTGAAAACATTCAAACCGTCAAATCTTCTTAAGCATATTCGTTCTTTACAAAAAAAACAAACTTGTATACAAATCTTATGCTTTGTCTACACAGTCAAAGTAAAACTTTGGAAATTTCATGTCGGACAAGAACGGTAACCTTTTCTCATTATCTGTACTATCGTTCGCCCTACCGGTGAGGTGGAAATGCCGCGCCGCTAGACTGATCCGCCGTGAACTACAATAGGATTTGCGCAAACAGACTGGCTCATGCGTTCTGTCGACCGAGGTT
>OX376373.1:123126452-123164516 GCA_947369275.1 Nemotelus nigrinus | reverse complement strand
TAATGATATTGTAGTGACAATAAACAGCAAATATTAAGCTTTCGATTATTTGAAAAAACTCGCTGCAGGTAACCCTAAATTTCTTTATACTCCTATAACTTCGAATGTAATATAAGAACGTGAAGCAGATGTGATATATTCTTGGCTTTGATACTGGCGAAAGGATGCCAGCACGAGTCGGTTGTGCTACTTTTGTATCAATAAATGCTTACAGTTAGTATTCATACCGGAAACATTTACAATGAAAATAAATAACCCATGTTTCAATTCCCAAAGTTCTACAAATTTTTCGGATCGCAGCCCCAAACACCAACTTCAGTTACAGTGCTGCAGGCACTGAGCATTTTCTTCATTGATGTTATATGAGATACTGCTTTCAAAGTTTGGTGAAATAAGCAACTGATAACGAAAATAATTAACAAGTGTTTTTCTTTCATAAACTTTGAAACCCATGCCAGTGGTAATATCTGAAACCTTCTACCATATGAGTTATAATGCATTCTTGAGACCAAAGTAAAACGTGGCATTTGAAACAGTTTGGCCGTAATAAGCAGCTCATGTGATGGAATATGCACTCAAAACCTGCACGATTCTTCTACTGTTCTTCGAACATTAGTGTTTCTAGCGGTTCAGGTGCGCTAGAGTTTTTTTCGGGATCAATTTGGTAGTTGTAGATTGCTTGATTGTGTTGCAGATAGACTGTATAAATTTATGAGCAGATAAGTTAGCATCATCATCACTATTGATAACTAGGTCCCAATCGATTAGTCCAAGTTTCCTTTTTACTTCATTAAAATTAATTATATTGGTCGTTCGTCTACTTACTGAGTTGATATTTGATTCCTGGCAGTTAATTTGAACTTTAATTAGAGTTGTGAACTGATCTGTTATTGAGTTTTGTAGAATAATAGGTGTAGCATGGCACTGGGGGGAGTTACTCCTAAGCAGGATATGGTCAATGCATGATTTGCTGATACCATCTATTCGAGTCGGTTCATTTATTTGTGATACGTAACCTATGCTGTTAAGAGTTGTCAGATAGTTGTTAGTTGTATTGGTATTATCTAATAAGTTAATATTGATGTCACCTAATATAATGTCGATCGAGGTATGGTCTGTGCAAATAACTGTATTGTAAATATCTGAAATGAAGCTATCATTGTCAATAGCTGGTGATTCATAAATCGCAAATATCCTAGCAGTTTTATTATTTGTCATTTCTATATTTAATTGAAGGCCAGTAAAGTTTTGGGTGCTGATTTCGTCGCATGTGTGCTTAATTGTTTGCTTAGTGTAAACTAAAACCCCATCATTTTTGTTGAGACATTGAGATGTATAATACATCGAATACATAGCTATATTGAAGGATGGTGACATGATGTCAAAATCGACCAAGTAGCTACCGTGGTGCGTTTCCGACAAAACAATTACGTCTAAGCTAATATTTAATTCATTTAGTAATATGGTTAATTCATCGAAATTTTTTTTTATGCTCCTAATGTTGAAATGAAGAATTTTTAGCCCTTTACAATCAGAACTGCTAAATAATTGCTTGCACTCAGTTGCACATTTAGCGATGTGTGTTTCGATATCGTTATTAGTAAGTATTTCATTGAACAAATCCATTAACAATGTGTAAAAAGAAGAAAAATGATATATGAAAACAACTTTAGTTTAAGACTTATCTTAGGTGATTGATATCTAATTCTGCTTCACAATTAATTTTGAAAACTCTACCCTGTTCAGTTTTTCTGATAAGGATACTTTCATCTCGAGTCCATACGAACTTAAACAAATTTTCTCTCGCAAATTGTTTTGTTAAATAAAGTAATTTTTTGTTTGTTTTTGTGAGATGACTGTTAATGAAGAACTTTGAAGGTGGTAAGCTATCATGCAGGTTCTTACAAACTAAGTCAGCTTTTTTCAATTTAGATTTCTCCAGCCAAATATCTCGTATGTTCTTTAGTGGAAAATCGGACAATCAAAGGCCTCGGTGGATTATTTTTTTGGTTACGTTGTATTTGTCTCCTAGCAAAAACCGGCTTGACTTGGTTAGCATCGATATTCAGTAAACTCGCAACGCTATTCAGCACTTCCACTACGTTCTCGTTGGGTGTTTCAACTAGTCCATTGATTTCGATATCAGAACTAAATTTCTCCTGCTCCAGTTGGTTGACTTGGATTGTTAGATTTTTTACCTGTTTCTTAAGTTGATGTTATCAGCGTCCAGCTTGCCACATATATTGGAAAGGCTTTCGATTTTCTCGCCGTATTGGTCCATTTTTGTCTGAAACTCATCAATCTTATTGCAACAATAGTCCAAGGATCGTCGGTACTCCGATAGTTCTTCCTTGAACATATTGCGCATCTCCTGCAGTTCATTTGAGTGGGTTCGCATTTCCCGCTTGATCAACTCAAGGTTAGTCTCAATTTCATTCCTGTTAGGGTCGATATCATTTGGCGTTTTCGGCGGTGATTCAATTGTATGTATCTTAACAGTATCTAACGCAGTTTTACAGTTTTGGCATTGCCAATGCTTCTTTTTTTCTTTCTATATATATATACAACTTTCGAAAGCTAGATTCGGTAAAGCCTCCACAGAAAAAGTGGAAGCTTTTTTTGCAAGACAAGCATCCTAAAGCTTCAGCTTTATCCAAGATTTTCTCCATGCATCTTTCACATTGGATCATTGTAGCCGTGATTGATAAATAACGGGTGGGGTTTTAGGTGTGTTATGGTTGGAGTCTATGATCAGATGTTACAAGGTGCTTTAGCACAGACCACTGTGGTAGGGATATATGCTAGATCCGCTTTTCTTGTAGTCTCTTTGTTTGTTTGCAAGCACAGTTACCGCACAATGATTAATTTCTTCAAGAATAAGAAGCTACCGACTTACTGCGTTCAATCCTGGTGCTGGTATTCGGTGAGTCTCCAGTTGAAATTCGTCAGGATCGGATTTCGAAAATAACAGATGACAGCAACACTTTAATTTTGGAATAAAGTTAGAGCGGTTGTTTATGTCGACTGATTGACAGATAAGCTTTCGATATATGCTTGATTTTCAATTTAATGTGGATCTGATTACAATGCATTTTACACAAGTTGGAAAGTCTAAAATTTTTTATGAGTAATTTTTCATGGTTTATTAATTGGCTAGATATTGAAAGTTGAGTTGCTTTAATGAATGTACACGTGATAGCTTAGTTGACTCAGCGACCAATTCGGATGGATATTTGCGAAATTTAACAACGTCTATAATCTACACAGAGTCGTGAAGTTCCGTTTCTTTTCTTTACAAGAATCACACGAGAACAGATTGGTGAATTCGAAGGGCGAATAATATTTTTCTCAAGCAAGTCGTTAACAAGAATTTTAGTCATATCACGATCAGTAAAAGATTGACGAGTTGGAGCGCATTTGAAAAATTCTTCGCGTGTTAGCTCGATATTTATATTATAAGGCGGAACATAAATCGAATCGTTTAGGCATTGGTAATCGTTTAAAATTTTTAAAATTTGGTTTTTCTTACTCACGGACGTGTCGGATTCTCCAATATCGTATTCGCATTGTTGATGTTCCGTATTGATATTAAATATGTTTTCAGCTTCAACAGTCGGTTCGCTATTTATTAATTCAACCTTGGTACCTTCGACGACCATACGCAAACTGGAAGCACAAAAAAATGAACGTCCCAACAACACTTCATCAGACATGGCTTCGTCAGCAACCACCAAAAACTGTAGCCTGCAAAGATAAGATTTTACTTCTACATTCACTTCAATACTTCCCAATACATCCAATGGTGTTCCGTTAATTCCAGTAAAGGAGTTTTTTCCTACATAAGGCCCAATATTACAGTAAACATTTGATAATCGTATAAAATTCTCTGGTGAACCAGTATCAATTAACGCATTTAAACTAACGGATCGCCATTTATCAAACTTAACACTAATTGAAATAATGAAACTGTTATAGCTACTAATCGCGTTTGTCGATTTGGATAAATTATCCGGACAGTCATTCGTCTTGTGAGTCGTTCGGTTGCAAATGCGACATCGTTCTCTTCTCGCTGGCTTAGGACATCTAGCCGAGACGTGTCCACTCTCGTTGCGATTGTAGCAGATTATTTGCGTTTTCCTCGGTTGTTGCATATTAGATGCTCGAGATGTCAATGTGGATGTCACGGTTGAATCACCGGATCGTTTCGCTCGACCAACAAATTGTTCACTAATACACTGCATTCGGTTATTCGAATATCGTTGCAATGCACGTAACAGATCGCCACACTTTTCAAATTTCAACGCTGCTATATTATTTTGAAGCGTTTCGTCCTGCAATCCGCGCCGAATAAATTGAACGATGGAACCATCTTCCAGACTTCCTCGTCTTCCAATCGCTACCACTCTATGGTAAAATTCAATTACGTCTTCGTGCGGTGCTCGCTTTATAGCTGACACCTTAATATAAACATCTGCTAGCTCGGTGCTATCAGGAAAGGCTTCGCACTATTCGTCCGCAAACTCTTCAAAGTTTGTGAAACAATCCGCTTGGGCATCGAACCACGTTTTCGCAAACCCACGCAGTTTCATTTGCGCCGCAAAAAGAACCACTTCTGTGTTCCACGCATACAACGTTGTCAGTCGTTTGACTCGTTTTACAAATAGGATTGAGGTTAAGCCTGTTTCGTCTTGTGGATCGAACGTAGACAATAATTCGGCAATATCAGCTATCCGAAAAGAGCCGCCACTGCTCAAAATCACATTCCACTGGCTATTGCGTCTCATTTGACCCACTTCGTTTTCCAGCCTCAGGATTTCACCTTCCGTGCACGTGCCTCATCGCCTCATCCAAACGTTGGGTATCTGGCGTTGCTTGCTTTGCCCTCGTTCATTCAACCAGAATTAGACTTTTTCCCCTCTATCCCACTTCTGATATTTTTAAGCTGTAGGAGCTTTATTCAAAACCAACCGCCTTCCGTGAATACAAAAATAGAACTCTTCTTAACTTAACATGTGTACTTCAAAAAAATGACATTTCAACTTAAGCTACTCTTTCTTGCCGGTAGATGGCAACTGTATCGTAATGACCGTTAACAACAAATATTTAGGTTTCGAAAATTTGAAAAGTTTTGAGGATGGTTTCCATGAAGTTCTATTCATTTCTATAACTTCCAGCGCAGCCATTCAATCGAAACGAAATTCACAGTGTGGATTTAACTCAATGTGAAGCAACTATGGTGCTTATGCATGATTGCCAGCATCAGACAATTTCGTAAATATTGCACCAACAGATGCTTCCATTTTGTATTCATAAGCAAAGTCTTTACAATAAAATAAGCAACCGATATTTAAAATTTTCCGAGTTTTGGAAATTTTTCGGATGGCAGCCCCAGACATAGTTTAATCGCTGAAACTTTCGATGATATCCTTGGATGAAAACGATACTCAAAGGGTAGGTTGATTAAGCACGAGCATGTTATGGTAGACTTATTGCTGCTGTGTTGGACAAATATTGCCAGCACTGAACATTTTCATCATTTGTGTTGTAGGAAATGCTGTCAGAAAATGATATTTGTTCCTTTGAGTAAGAAATGGTTGATATGATACTACAAAGAAGTATATTAAGTTTTCACACATTTTCAAGTCCGTCAAAGATAATTTCTTCGAAAATAAGTTTTGTAGCGGTTCTGATGCGCTAGACTTTTTTTCTTTAGAAGCTAAATATGAGAGCCTAGACAGACAGCGCAGCCTAAATCATAATTTGTCGTAAATGATCATTTAAGTGCTGTGTGTCATATGGTAATTTTGACTAATTATCACTAAATGACCAAATCATCAATCATTAAGTGTTATATATCTTCAGCAACTGCAAACTCTTTCACTATATCAAACACTTTTGTGAACGTTTTAATATTTCTTTAATATTCTTAACTGGAGTTGACTGTTCGAGTCAAAGTCTGAATTACAACTGAATTTATGAATTTTAACTTCACTAAGAATTTCTATTTCTATATGGAAATATTCTGGTTTCACATGTGTATACAAACAATATAAATTATGAGCATCGTTTGTGTACACATGTGCAACGAAATCAAAATTTTATGTTGCCATGCATATGCATGCAAATCATTCCGCAAGACGAACCAAACATAAACATTCCCTTGACTTTTAATGGTCATCTTCTTGGACCGAGAAATATCGAAATACGATATGCCACACATCTAGTTTGCATAAATATTACAATCATGTGAACGTCCACGATTGTTTACGTTGGTGTCGTCTTGTGTCGTCTCAAGTGGTTTGAGAATGTACATAACACCTCCCTCCTTAAAAGAAGGATTAATCTTATTAATCCGAAGTTAAATTGACTTAAAATTATGAATTACAAATAATGTATATAAAATAAGTATATTTTTTTTTTATCAGTACAATAGAAAAATAATGAAGACATAAGTATTTGATAATTTAAGTGACTAATCGGCGGTTGAGAATCCAATATCGTTTTGAAAAGATGAAATTGATTGACGATTAACATCGTGTTGACTTCGTAAAGGACGACGGGTGAATTCCCGAACGTAGTTACTTGTTGTAGATTAGTCTACTTCGCGATGAGAATTGAATTGAGTTCGCTGGTCTTCGATTTCGCGATGATCAAGACATTGATTATATATGTTGACAAGACATCCAGAATTCGGTTGATTACGCTGGCCAGAGTAGCAGAAACAACGTCGTAGAAGTAATTTAATGAAAATGTAAACTCCAAGCCAATCGAAAAGTTTGTGGAGTAATATTAGAGCAGTAATGGCACCAATAATTTTTATTGTAGTTATATACCACTTGGAATGACGAACAATGTCTTCCTTTTGGATAACCATATCGATGTGCTCCTCTAGTTTATCCAAACGATGAGATGCGTGTTTCAATTCGTCCAATCGAACGTTAGTAAGATGAATTGGCGAGATGTGAAAATTGAAATTTGTCTGATTTGAAGACTTCCTGGAACAGCATTCGTCTTCAACAATGTTAACTTCTGGAATTATGTTTTTAAAATCCATGGTTACGTCTCCGGTGGCAACAAGTTGTGTTGTTTTGGAGAAAACGCGGCAACCTTCCTCTAACGTAAGTGTTCCGGTATTTCTGATGACTTCATCAATAACATCAGCATTTCGACAATCAATAGCGATTCGTTGAGGTTCACTCAGAACGAAAATCCACTTGTTGGATTTCAAAGGATGCCAAATTTCCAATGTGTCTTGCACGACACTTGTCTTACAAGATGACGGAATCTTATCCGCAACAGAAGTGAGTAAAGTTGTTTCACAAATCGGTTTTTCCAGCGCAGAATAGAATGCATTGTTGAAGCAGAGGTAGTCCTCGTCGGTGATTTTCGTGTAATCATCCAATTTAGTTAAATGAACATAATTTATTTTATTGTTTGTGATTGCCAGGAAGGGGAACATAGGTACTATGAAAGCAAAGGTGTTTCGACTTTGAGGGATAGGTAAAGGTATAAGATTGTACAAACTATAAACTAGAGTAATCGTTAAAGGTATTTTAATTACAAAAACTAGATTATTATTAGAATAATATACCTTTAAACTAGACATTTCTAAAATCTTATGGGCATAATCATTACTTAATGGTAGTGGGAAGCTTTTCCCATCAGTTAATAATTTTGTATTTGTACTTAATACTCTAATAAGTTGCTTAGGTGTAATAACACTTGGATGTATAACGTTGTTTTTTGCAAATAGTATAGAATGTGTTAACAAGTCAAATTCTTCATTTAATTCATTTGAAATGTAAGTTAAAAAGTTTAAGTGTTCTAGAAGATCTATTGAATGTTCGATCGTTGATTGCCTTTGTATAGTGTTATCAATAAATTCATTAAACTTCTGAACGTTTTCGTTGAATTTTTCTTCATGAAATTTTAAACTTGTGATAGAACTATTGAAATTTGATATAGTACTTTTAATTACTTGAATCTGTTCCTTCATGAGTATTTGGAGTGATTTGTCGTCATCTTCAACCTTTTTTATAATTTCATTGTAATAATTAATATCATCAGCATCGGCGGTTCCAAATAACCAATTCAAAACTTTTCCACCGCCATTGAAAATACCACGTTTTTCTCTTTTGTGACTTAAGAGTTGTAGCAACGCTTCTTCCTTTTGTGAAAGTTTAGGAATTTGCAAAGAAAGGAAATCTAACGTTTGGCTACAGTGTAAAGCATGGAATTTAATAGACGTTTCCCGGCATTTATCTTTTGTTTTAGAGTAAGTATTTCGCAAAACTTCTAATTTCTTCGAATAGAAAGAAATGTTTGTGTAGACGATAAGTTGCCAATGATCCGAGTAAAATTTTACGTGACCTATCTGCTCGTAAAATAATCCACTACCAACTTGAATCGGATCAATTTTATAGGAATTCGCTAAAACTAAGAAAATCGAGATGCATCTGAAATGAGAGATTATAGACAAGAGTTATCATTTCAGATCATCAACGGATGCGTATGTGTATATCTTAACCCTAAAAAAAAGTGTAATATTAAGAGATTAATAGCTAACTTATTCGTTGGATGAGTAAAATAGAAATATAATTAGCATAATTATTTATTATTCAGAAGGTTTAAGGCGATTTAAGTGTACTCTGACATACTTATTTCTAATTTTAATAGTCGCGTTCTGGTTACGATGTAATTTAATTATTCGGTAAGGACCGAAAAACTTAGGACTTAATTTTCGGGAATGACCTATTTTTACTTTATTATTTTCTAGATATACTAAGTCGTTTTCCTTATATTGAGGAATATTCGCTACCTTATCGTAGTAAGTTTTTGAACTTTAGATTGTACCAAGTTTTCTCGTGCGATTTGGTGGCACTTGTTCATTTTGTACTTCAATTGATCGAAGTATGAATCGTATGTATACTTGAATTCAGAATTTGATGTAATTGAACTGGGAAGGATTGGTTTATGACCAAAGATTAGCTCGAAAGGAGTAAATTTTGTAGAGGAATGAACACTTGTATTATAAGCAAACATTGCAAGTGGAATAAACTTATCCCAATCATTTTGTTTGTCGCCGACGTAATGTTTTAAGTAATTTTTTAGGGTGGAGTGTGAACGTTCAAGAGCTCCGTTGCTCTGAGGGTGATAAGCTGTAGTGATAATATGTTTAATATTTAACAGTTTCCTAAGTTCCTTTGTAAGGTTTGACATGAACTCGGAACCCTGATCGGTCAAAATCGATTTAGGAATTCCAAACATTGAAATAAATTTTACAAGACTATCACTAACAGATTTGGCGTCGTGTCGAGGTAATGGAATGGCGTATGAGAATTTCGTTAAATTGTCTTGCATTGTAAGAACGTATTCGTTGCCATCCTCTGTCATAGGCAATTGGACAATGTCAAGCGCTAGTTTTTCGAAGGGTTGGTTACTAGTATACTTAAACTTCCATAGGGGCCCTGTATGATCTACGCAAGGTTTTATTTGTTTGACACGAAGAACATTTTTTTATGAACGTTTTAATATCCTTTCTCATTCGAGGCCACTTGAAACTTTGAGAAATACGGTTGTACATTCGGTGATATCCACAATGACCGGATGTAGGAGAATTATGGTTGTCCTTCAATATTATAGGAATTTGATCGGGGGTTGGATTTGTTATAACATTTTTATAGATAATTATCTTGATTTTCGAGTTTCTAAAAATGAATAATATTATGTCCTTACATTTCTGGTAGCAAAATTGATTAAATTTATCAACCGGGTTCGCTATTGCTATAGCGTGTACTTTGTCTTTTTCCAATTCAATTCTAACGTTTTGAATGGTGTAGAAAAAGTCTGAATACGAAGGTTTATCATAGAATTTTTGTTTAACAAAGCAATGGTAGGTTACTTTTCCATTCTTATCGTGAGTTTTATAATTTGAAAACAACTCGTGTGGATGCGAAGTAATAACTTTTGGATTAACTGATTTTGAAATAAATTCAGCCACATATGGATTTTCTTCATCCAAATCGAGAGCAGTTATATAGGCCATACTGTCTGAACAATTCAGGATATTATCATTGGTTTCGTTAAAATCGTGTATTTTCGGAGTTAAAGAGCAATAGTAAAACTTGACATAATCGTTGAACGTTTCTTTCGTTTCAACATAAGAAATAGTAGTTTCCGGAGGAATTCTAGATAAACAGTCTGCATTAGAATTAACGCGGCCTGGTTTATAGATTACTTTGTAATCGTATTGTTCAAGTTTCAGTCTCCAGCGGATAAGTCTCGGTCCGGGATCTTTGACATTCATGAGCCACGTTAATGGTCTATGATCCGTTACAACCTTGAAACAGTTTCCGTACAGGTAAGGGCGGAAATGATTTATAGCCCAAACGATGGCTAGAAGCTCTCTTTCGGTGGTGCTGTAATTTGATTCAGCTTTGTTCAATGTTCTGCTTGCATAAGCGATAGGAAGGTCTGAACCTTGATTATCCTGACTGAGCACGGCATCAATGGCAAAATTAGAAGCGTCCGTGGTTAATATAAATTCTCTAGAAAAATCAGGGTACTGTAGAATTGGCTCAGATGTAAGTTTTTCTTTTAATAAATTGAAAGCAGTATTCTGTTCAATAGACCAATGAAATGGTGCGTCCTTTTTTAATAAATTAGTAAGCGGACGAGTAATTTTTGAAAAGTTTTCAATAAAACGGCGATAGTAGCCAGCTAATCCTAAGAATGATTTCACACTCTTGGCATTTTTTGGAACAGGAAAGTCTGAAACAGCTTTTACTTTTGAAGGGTTGGGTTTAACACCTTGGTCTGTGATTATGTGTCCCAGGTATGTAACTTCTTTTCGCATAAACTCACATTTGTCGGGTTGTAATTTTAAATTATTAAATCGAAGCCTTTCAAATACATTTTTCAATTTTGTCTCATGACAAAATTGAAAAATGTCTCAACTTGTCTCATCAGAGATAGAGGAAGCGTAAATTACGATGTCGTCTAGGTATACAAAACACTGTAAGCCTTGAAGGCCAGTTAATACAGGATTCATTAGTCTTTGAAACCTAGCAGGAGCATTCTTCAACCCGAACGGCATACGAACGTATTCGTAATGTCCGGTTGGTGTTGAAAATGCTGTTTTGGGTGCATCGACCTCTTTCATTTCAATTTGATGGAAGCCAGAGGCCAGGTCCAACTTAGTGAAATATGAAGAATGACTTAATTGATCCAAAATATCAGAGATATTTGGAAGCGGATAGGCATCACCGACAGTTACCTCATTTATTATTTATTTTATTTATTTATTTATTGCCAACTTAAATTCATATAAACAGCCACTTAAATTTCTAGCTTATCGTAGATAAACATTATAATTTTAATTCCATTTTACTTAGTTTTACAATATGTACATATGTAGTTCTTATTTTGTATGTGTTTAATATTTGGTTGGCCACTCCACAAAGAGCAAAGCTCGAGTTGTGAGGTGGAATGGTGTAATACTTTAGTTTGTGTGGACGTTATAATGTCAAATTAACTACAAGTATTCAATTAAAAAAAATTGCTTCACTATTTATCTATTTATGCTACATCGTTCAACAAAAGATATTCCTTTACTGCATTTTTAAAAATTCTAAAATTAAATTGTGAACATATTTCTATTGGCAAGCTATTAAACAATCGTGGAGCATAATAGAATGCATGATTAGCGGCTAAAGTTGTCCTAAATTTTGGTTCCCGAGTCACTCCGCGAACCATTCTTCGTGTACCATGTTTTGCTTCTGTCTCGCGTGGAAAATGAGCAGGGTGCATAAAGAGATACTTTAGTACCTTAAATTTGTATAGATTTGAAATAGACAATACATTGAAGTCATCAAAAAGGTTTGCTGTAGGATAACGAATTGGTTTCTTCAGACAAATTTTTATAATTTTTTTTTGTGTAAAAGCACAAGAAGAATTAAGTTGCTAGGGGCAGTTCCGCCCCAACTAACGAGACCATACTCTATAATGGACTGCACTAGGACCAGGAAAATTGTCCTAAGTCTGTCTTTTGTGAAAATATTTTTCAATAGCCTAAATATGAACAAAATTCTCCTCAAACGACTAGAGAGATAAGAGATGTGCTCGTTGTAACGCAAATGGCGATCTATTATCACCCCCAGATATTTCACACTGCCTTTTACTGCTAAAGGAGGACATGGGCAGTTTGCTATGTGAGCACACGAACTTTCATGAATTATTACTTTTAATGACTCCTGAGGAGCACCAGATAAATTGTGTGAAAAAGGTAATGCAGCACATTTATCAATGTTCACACTTATAAGGTTTGCGTTTATCCACTTTGAAATGTTTCTCAAGTTTTTATTTGCCTCATCAAAAACCGTCTCCCAGCTTGTTCCCCAAAAAAGTGCAACTGTATCATCTGCGTAAGCTTGTAACGAAGAATTAGGTGCTTGCAAGTTTAATAGGTCATTAATATACATAAGAAACAGAATTGGACCTAACACTGTTCCCTGGGGCACACCTATATTAACGTTAGATGCAGAGCTCATGTGGTCTTCTAAAATAACAGATTGAACTCTATCTTTTAAATAACTTTTAAAAAGTTGCAGAACTATACCCCTTTATTCCAATTTTATGCATTTTATTGAAAAGCAGATCATGATCCACCGTATCGAAAGCTTTTCTAAAATCTAAAAACACGCCCAAACATTTTAACCTTTGATCTAGTTTTCCTACAATCTCTTTCGTTACATTAAAAATTGCATCTTCTGCACTAAGAGATTTTCTAGAACCATATTGGTATTCTGAAATAATTTTATTTTTTTCTAAGTACGCCACAAGTCTTTTCTTAATAGCCTTTTCAAAGATTTTGGAAATACTCGAAAGAAGAGATATAGGCCGGTAGTTTATTTATTTATTTATTTATTAATGTCCAAATCAACAGAACAAATCCAATTATAGATTAGACATAACAAAAATAGAGAGAGAAAAAAAATATATATATATAAAAAGAAAAAAAAAGAAAAAAGGCACAATAATATGAGAGTTAAAAAGAGAAAAATTAAATTAAAAAAAAATAATAATAATTAAAATCAAATGAAATTCAGAAAGGAAAAGTAATCAAAGGAAAATCGACCGAAAAAAAGATACAACAAAAAACTAAATCATGACATATTTCATGTGCCTGAAATAACGTTATTTTTTAGAATATTTTTAAACATAGCTAACGATCGAGGCAGAGGACCAAGGTTAAGATTATTATGCTGACGAGGCAAACGCAAAAGGGGAGAAAAGAAATAGGTGTCGGTACGGGCAAATGGAACATTAAATTTGAAAACTGTTCTATTAAGACGGCCCGAATCTCTAACAGAAAGGTGAATGCTAGGGTCCACCAATATACAGCCGTTGAAAAGTTTAAAGAGGAGGCACTCGTCAAGGAACACTCTACGTGACTCAAGGGAAGGAATTTGAAGGATGGAGAGGCGCATACTGTAATCGCAATACGGAATATTGAACTTATAGAACAATGAGCGGGTGAATCTGCGTTGCACGGATTCAACCGCAGCAATCAAGTATCCGTAATGTGGACACCAAATTTGGCAACAGTATTCAAGAACACTACGAACGAAGGAAAAAAACAGATATAGAGGAGTGGAAAGATTAACAAAACGTTTAGAGGATCTAATGATGAAGCCGGACAAACGAGAAGCCTTGGCAGTGACGTGTAAAATATGTAAATCAAATTTCAGCTTGGAATCGAAAATCACGCCAAGGTCCTTGAAGCTAGTCACAACATTGAGGGAGGAGCCGAGGACAGAGTAGGAGAAGAGAAGTGGGGATGTTTTGTGGGTGAAAGACATTTGATGACATTTCGAAACATTCAAAGTGAGAGAATTCGCTGCGCACCAAGTAGCCAAAGTATCCAAATCTTTCTGTAATAACGAACAGTCACTAGCGGATTCTATCACTCTGAAAATTTTGAGATCATCAGCGAACAAAAGACTGGGTGTGCTAAAGAGGGAAGGAAGATCATTAACAAACATAAGGAACAATAAAGGACCAAGAATAGATCCTTGCGGAACTCCTGAGGTAGGAAAAAAGGGTGTAGAAGAGCAAGAGCTGACAATCACAACACAAGAGCGATCACAGATGTAGGAGGAGAACCAAGAAAAGAGGGCACCAGAGAGACCAAACCCTGCTAACTTAGACCGAAGAACAGCATGGTTCACAGAATCGAAAGCCTTGGCAAAGTCAGTATATAAAACATCTACTTGCTTTTGCTTGTCGATTGCGGAAGCAACGGTGTTTGTAAAAGACAATAAGTTTGTAACCGTTGACTTACCTTTAACGAATCCATGCTGTTCACTGGCCAGCAAGGGCTGAATAAAAGGGTATACTCTGTTGTAAACTACTCTTTCGAGGAGCTTACTAAAGCATGGCAAAAGGGATATGGGACGGTAATTAGGGATGGAAGAAGAATCACCAGCTTTATGAATAGGAAATATGTTGGCAGATTTCCAAAGAGCAGGAAAGGTACCGGTTGAAATACTAATGTTGAAAATTATTGACAGAGGAACACACAAAGAGGAAGACAGTGATTTGGTGAAAAAATTCGGAATGCCGTCAGCACCGAGGCTTGTACTTCCATCGAGGGACAACATTAATGATTCGACTTCTAAAGGATTAGTTAAAGCAGTGGAAAGGGTACGATCAGGTGTGGGAAAAACTGTTGAAGGTGAAGAACTAGTGAGATGGGAGGTAAAAGAAGAAAAAAATTGAGCAAAGAGCTCGCAGGAATCTTGAGGTGAAGACGCAGAATTATCATGAAGATACATGACAGAAGGAATGCTAGAGGAAGTTTTAAGGGATATTGTTCAATACAGACTTGTCTCCGCCCTTATGCAAAGGTATCACTAACGCTTTTTTTAATTGACTCGGAAAATAACCCTGAATAAAACAAAGATTTATAATATGAGACAATGGACGTGCTATAAAGAAGGCGTTTTTTCTTAAACAGTCTGAACTGATTCCATCTGAACCTGAAGCTACTTCTGCTTTAGTGTTAAGAATAAGCTGTACTACTTCTGACTCAGACACAGGTTGCATGAAAAGGGAATCACACACCGTGTCAATTGTCCCTAAAACGCTTCTTTGAATCGAACTGCTATCACTTACAACTGCTAGAATTTTATTCGCTAGGTCTTTGCCGATTTTCACAAAGTATCTATTGAATTCCTCTCCAATTTCTTGCTTATCGTTGCTTGAAATTAAACGACCCTCCATAGATTGAATACTATTCGCCAACTTTTTCCTACTAGTTTTTGAGTTGGTTGCATCATTTACAATCTCCCATAATTTTTTCATATTTTGCCCATATTTTTCTAATAATTTCTTGTAATAAGTATCTTTCGCACACCTGATTAATGTCACTAAAACATTTCTATACTTTTTGTAGTACTCCTTAAGATCTAAATTGAAAGGCTGCTTTCTGAGGCAACGGGCGATTTTGTCTCGACTTCTAATTGAAATGATTAGACCTTTCGTTATCCAAGTTTTCAGCTTCCAAAACTTATTGCGAATTCGAGGCTCTGATCTAAGGCAAGTGTTGTAGTACTCTGAAATTTTATCATAGAAAATTGTAAAAGATTTGTTGGCATCTACTTCATTTAGTACATCATTCCACGTTTCCCTTTCTATAGCAAACCT
The DNA here is from genome assembly GCA_947369275.1 of Nemotelus nigrinus. NCBI lineage: Eukaryota > Metazoa > Arthropoda > Insecta > Diptera > Stratiomyidae > Nemotelus > Nemotelus nigrinus. The sequence goes on along the minus strand of OX376373.1, from coordinate 123,148,811 downwards.
AAAATTATCCAAATTAAGTGTATTGCATGTGAATAGTTCTGGATTACTTTTAGCTTTGACTTTGTCATCAAAGAAATTTATACAACCAAGAGTAATAAAGTGATCTGTTATTGATGTATGGTAGATCGCTGAGCGAAAAACACATTGCTTTTGACTTTTCAGAAAGATATGGTCAACACATGATACTCTTGATACACTTTCGCGAGTGCATCCGTAAAGGTAGTGGACAAAGCCGTATTCATGCAAGATGTTCAAGTATTTATGTCCTACTGGCTCTATATTATTTTCTAGTATGTCAATATTAATGTCACCAGCTAGCACATGATACTGAAAGTTCTTGCTACTTTGCAAAAAAATCTCTAGGCTATCTATGAAGTCAAAGGCACTGGTATCGTTTGGTGAACGATATAAACTAGTTAGTAATATTTCCTTACTTCCTACTGTGATTGATACATTTATATAATTAACATGATCTATATCTAAATTAATTATCCTATAGTTTAAACTGTCACGTATGTATGTAATGACTCCGTCGCATTTATTGAATCTATTTGGCTTTGTTATTTTACTATATCCTTGTATTTGGAATGATTCTACATCATATGCAAGCCAAGTTTCTGTCAATACAATTACGTCGAAATCAACATCAATATGAGACAGTAACAAGATAAATTCTTCAAAATTCTTTGATATGCTTCTTATGTTCATTTGCATAATTCTTAGATTTTCAGGATGGCTCTCTTTGAAAAATTGCTTACAGTCTTTTCTGTTGCTCAAGATTGTAGATGGCTTGTTGACAATGCCACAGAATTCATTTAATTCATTTAAAAATGTGTCAATATTCATTAAAAATAGAAAAATTAGCTGAACTTTACTATAAAATTACTGAATTTTGATATACAGTTACTGATTTAGCTTGTTTATATCTAAATCGCTCTCACAATTTATTCTATAAACTTTAGAGCTCTCAGTTTTTCTTATACAAATGTTACTTTCCTTTACCCACACAAATTTATATGAGTGACTCTTAGCAAAAATTTTAGTGCAATACAAAAGCTTTTTATAATTTTGTGTTAGCCTATTATTAACAAATATTTTGTTGCACGGGAAACTTGAATGCAGCTTGTTTCCCAAAAGTTGATCGCGATGCCGTTTGGCGTGTTCGATCCAAGTATCACGGCCGTGTTTGGCATTGAAAGTTGCCAAAATCAGTCTCGGTTTGTCGGTTCGTCTATTCCCATGCCCTCTGGTTGCTGTTATTGGCATGATCACGCTGCACTCAATCAAAGCACCAACTTTTTTGACGATTTCGGTTATATTTTCATTTTGTGTTTCTGGGACACCCGCAATTTCAATATTGCATGCTAGCTGTTCCTGTTCCATTTTGTTTATTATTATTATTTATTTCAACCAAACAAGGCGTACAAAACACTTACAATTAATATCTAACAATTTATATAAATTTGTATAATTAACAACAATGGAAGAAGTTAAACTTAAATTCATCATAAATTTACCATCAAACTTAAATTCATCATAAATTTACCATCAAAATCAATAAGTTTTTATTTGAGCTTAATTTGATTCGAAGGAATTGCATATCTTTGGGCGCTTCTTCGACCAAATCAGCATACGCTACAAAACAATGAATTTCAAGTGCAGCCTAGATAACTGCTTTGCTTTTGATAACACGTTAAAATTTGTGACTTGCAAAGCTTTCTGCAACAGAAAATTGCATGGCGCTTGCATGGGCGCTCCAAGGGATTGGTATCATCCCTATTTAGACAATCATTTCATATGTACAGACTGCCAAAATGTCGAGCGACTCATGAAGAGTATGTATGACAGCCTAATCAGCTTTATTGGAACGTTGAATGCTGAAAAGGATCATTTGATTTCCAAACAGCAAGCCCAGACAAAAGTAAATGAGGAAATTCTAATCGAACTAACACAACATTTTGATGGTTTTACGTCAGCAATTTCCGCGTCAAACAACAACAACAGCAATAACATAAACGTCGCGAAGTCTTTCGACACGTTGGATGAAAAAATTGATAAGTTAGCGGACAAAATGGAATCCATTGCTGCACTATTCTCATCCTCCAGAAAATCAAGTAACAGTTCCCAAGCTAGCAGCACCGATATACTAGAAAATATAGAGTTAAAAATGACGAGTATGATGAAACCACTTATTGATTCGATAACAGATGCGTTCTCTGCACAACAATTAAAGTTTGAAGAATTGAGCAGCCAACTCGAAAGTTTGAGGGGCGCCCAGCAGACCCTGATCGATGATAATATCAAACATATTGCGTTGAATGAGCAGTCACTACACCAGGAACTGCTGATGGTAGATCATAACAGTTCGTCAAGCATCTCAACAAGCTGTAAGAAGATATACTCGCAGGACAAAGCTTCTTCACCTATAAAAGAGTTGATAAACAGCACTGCACCAACAGCTCCATGCTCTAGTTTACGTTTACCCTCAGACCCCGAAGCCGCATCGATCTACAAATTCGGTACCTTTTGGTCCAAGCACGACTGGGCCACTCGCCTACAAAAACTTAAGACAGCTAACACGCACAATCATGTTGAGAAAGCATGCTCCAAACTGCCTATCAAAGTAAACCGAATGGCATTCTACGTAAATCAAGTTCCTCACAATGCTGATGATGGATGGCTGGGAAGACTTCTTGAAGCTGATTTCTGCATCACCGATTACAATATCGAACAACTACCCCAGCGCAAATGTAGATCACCTAAGCGGTACAAGGTTTTTATACCAACTAAATTTGCCTGGCTCTTTATCGATCTCAATGGAAATAGCGGCAGGTTCGACTGGAAAGGAATCACGTTCAGCCCTTGGAAGAAAGTCAGCAACAAAATTAGCAGTAAGAAAAAAAAGAATATTGTAAAGAAAAAATGTATATATCCAAATGTCCCTACCTGCGATATCCCCTTCAATCACAAACCTTACTCCTTATCTTCTCCTAAATCTCTTCTTCTCAAAGATACTGATCCTCTGCCTCCCACAACTTCACGAGACCGCCTCTTTAGCGGTCCGTTCAACGTTACTACTAACCGTACCAAGATGCTGAAATCACTTGATTCTAGTATTTCCTTTTTCTCTTCTCTAAAAGCTTGTAACAGCGCGGCGAATATAGGCCCATTGAGAAACCATAACAAAGGGACTGCAAATCTTGCATCCACTGCGGCAACGGGAACTGCAATATCGAATAATAACTTGGCGACTTCTGCATCTCCTCAAAGACCAGACCACTCTGTTAGGAATTTTTCCTAACAAAACACACACAAACCTCAAACTGTTTTACCACAATTGTGGTGGTATGAGAGGTAAACTATCTAAACTTTTTCTTGACGCCAAATCATGCCATTTTAATTTATTTGCCTTCACTGAAACTTGGCTTAATGACTCACATACAAACGAGGAAATTCTTGACAGTAGCTGGACCATTTACAGAGATGATCGCGACTACTGCTCTACAGGCCAAACACGAGGAGGTGGTGTCTTAATTGCTGTGAGCAACAAATTTTCAAGCAAACGCATCGATACCACACCAAACGTAATGTTCCAGCACTTAATTGTTCAAATCTCTTTGAATAATACATCGATTTACATTGGTGTAGTTTATATTCCACCCAGATCCGACGAATCGGTATACGACCATTTATGCGAATCTGTATCTTCCTTCGTATCATCCCTAAACGAAAAGGACAAAGTTATATTCCTGGGAGATTTCAATCGCCCCAATCTATGTTTCATTCCCGATGAAAATGACACTTACCTGCTCCCTGTAAACCTTTCAGATCGCAACGACTTTAACCTTATGAGTACCTTCTATGGCAATGATTTGCAGCAAGTTTGTCCGGCTCCCAACCAAAACGGTAATTGGTTAGATCTTGTGTTCACTAACGCTTATGACGAGGTAGTGGTAAGTCCAACTAATGACATAGAGCATCTTTTTTGTAATAGTTCGCACCATTCAGCACTCTCAGTTGAACTTGCCACTCCTGATTCTACTTACTTAAGAACGTACAATAATTCAATTGTATATGACTTTCGTAATGCTAATTATGAAAGCATTCACCATTTTCTTGACTCTATAGATTGGACGAATATTCTTTCAACTTTAGACCTTGAGGAAGCCATTTCTACTTTTTACAATAAAATATTTGACGCCGTTGAGAGATATGTACCAAAGATGAAGAAAAAGAATAAACTCTCTGAACCATGGCTTGATAGGGACCTTAGGCATTTACGGAATCGTAGGAACAAGCTTTATAAGCGGATTAAAAATAATATTGACGTTAGTTCGGCTATTCAGGAAGAATATAACGAAATTGCTAAGCAGTTTTTAACGAAGTCCCACGAGGCTTATGACAACTACATTAAGACTACCGGCGAAAATATAATCCGCGACCCGAAAAATTTTTATGATTTTGTAAATGTGAAGCGGAAAACTACTGGTTATCCATCATCGATGTTCTTTAATGATATCACTTCTTCCTCTCCTAATGTGATTTGTGATTTATTCGCAGATAATTTCCAGAATATTTTTATTGCTACTGACTCATCAAACTCACATCTCCCTTCGTCCCATTCTAATCCTACAGCTTTTATCAGTCACTTAGAAATTACACGTGACGAAATACGTAAAGCTATTTCGGAACTCGACTGCAACAAAGGTCCAGGGCCAGATCTTCTTCCTCCAACTTTCTTGTGCAAATGTGTAGAGCAGCTTATAACTCCCTTTCATATTTTTTTCAACAGATCACTTTCGTCTGGAGTTTTCCCATCCTGTTGGAAACTTTCATATGTCACACCCATCTTCAAAAATGGTGATAGACGCTGTATCGGAAATTATAGAAGTATTGCCATCTTATCTTCTATTCCGAAACTTTTTGAAAAGATTGTCTACGATAAACTTTCTCCACTTGTTGACTCCCGACTGAACGAGCAACAACATGGTTTTAGAAAAGGTCGCTCAACTACCACAAATTTGACAGTCCTAATCTCAGACGTCCTGTGTAAAATGGAGAAAGGATACCAAATTGACGCAGTCTATACAGACTTTAGTAAAGCTTTTGACAGAGTTGACCACCCTACCTTAATTCTAAAGCTACTGAAATTCGGACTTGGTGGATCTTTGCTTAGCTGGCTGACTTCTTATCTTGGAAATCGAACTCAGCTGGTAAAATTTGAAGGACTTTTATCGAAAAATATTTCTGCTACCTCTGGTGTACCACAAGGTAGCCATCTTGGCCCACTTCTCTTTAATATATTTATTTCTGACCTATCTGACGTCCTATCATATATACCTCATCTACTTTATGCCGACGATCTCAAAGTCTATCATATCATTAAATCTAAATCCGATGCACTCTTTCTCCAGTCCAAACTTGATTCACTTGATCATTGGTGCAATGAAAACAAGCTCTCTCTCAACATTGCTAAGTGCCAAGTTATAAGTTTCTCCCGAAAATGCACCGTCTCACATAACACATACTTCCTCGGGAATAAGTTGCTAGCTCGAGTTGATAACGTTGTCGACCTTGGTGTTGTCTTGGATGAGCGACTCCGCTTCACCTTGCATTATGATAAAATACTTTCCCGGGCAAACAAACAGCTAGGCTTCATCAAAAGACGTGCCAAGGAATTTCGTAACCTGTGGGTCACACGATCCTTATACATCTCTCTAGTACGCCCCATTCTCGAATATGCTTCCATTTGCTGGAATCCGGCTTTTGAAACCCACAGTAGCAGACTCGAGTCCATACAAAAGCAATTCTTACTTTTCGCATTGAGAGAACTATACAGCCCTTACGATTTTAATACCCTTCCTCCTTATGAGTTTCGACTGGGTCATCTAAACTTATTAACACTTGCATCTAGAAGAAAGATGCTTTCGGCCTGCTTCACATTCGACGTCATTAGAGGCGTCATCAAAGTTGAATTCCTGAATAGCAAAATTGTTCTGAATAACCCTGTAAGAAACACCAGGTCCTCTCGTTTACTTAAGGAATATCCACACTCCACTACTTACGCAGCTAATGAGCCGATAAATAGATGCTGCAGGATATTCAATAGCATAAGTAATCTGTATTCTCCAACAGTCTCAAAATTATCCTTCAAATCCTCCCTTTTCAAAGCCATCCGCAACCCTTTATCCTAAGCTATATGTTCAATGTTTTATTTATTTGTTATTTATTAATTTGTTATTGATTTATCTTGTTAATTATTTTATTTAATTTTTCGTTTTATTTCTATGTACTCATATTTTCCAATTTTGTTTTTTTACTGTTTACGTTACTTGTACCTTGCTTGGTTGAGAAATAAAATAAAAAATATATAACCATCTTTAGTAGGGAATTGGATAGGGCATTCATGACGTGAGCACCTTAGTCAGAGCAGTTTTAAACCTAGGTCTGGAAATGGTAGGGGAATAGTATTTTGCGAAGCTATTGAATATTTTGCAACATCTATTGACTGGCTCATTGTTGGCGTAAACTGTGTGGTGTCGGTATTCATTCAGTAAACGTGTGTGCCTCGTCTGCCTTACTGATTCGTTGAAGGTGATCTTATTGGACAGGGACACAACATTGATCAAGCCCCTAATAACGTCAAAAGTAAAGCAGGAGCATATGACTATCCTCCGCGAAGATAGACTTGATAGATTTAAGAGACTTAGCCTGTATCTGTATGAAGGTAGATTTTCAAATTCGTAAGGATTATACAGATCTCTCAACGCAAATAGCAAGAACTGCTTCTGCACCGATTCGAGCCTATCGCTATGGACATCAAAGGTAGGGTGCCAGACAATACATGCATATTCGAGCAATGGCCGAACTAGAGCTATGTATAAGGACTTCGTGACCCATAGGTTTTTGAATTCCTTCGCACGTCTTTTGATAAATCCAAGCTGCTTATTAGCCTTGCTTAAGACTTTGTCATAGTGTAAATTAAAACGCAGCTTTTTATCCAAAGTAACCCCGAGGTCGATGGCATTGTCAACATTATTGATTGTAACATTATTGAGGCGGTAATCAAAATGTATATTACTGGTTTTGCGGGAAAAACTAATGACTTGACATTTACTGACATTAATGTCGAGATTATTTTGTTTGCACCACTGCTCAAGAGAAAGCAGTTTCGATTGAAGGAAAACTGAGTCAGATTTCGATTTAATTGTGTGGTACATTTTCAGATCATCTGCATAAAAAAGGTGAGGGATTTCTGATAAAACTTCAGAAAGATCCGAAACGAAAATATTGAATAAAAGAGGCCCCAAGTGACTACCTTGTGGAACACCTGATAAAACTTCGATTTTTTTGGATAGGATACCCTGAAACTTAACGTACTGCGTCCTATTTCGAAGATAAGAGTCCAACCAGTTTAATAAAAGACCCGAGATGCCAAATTTCTGTAGTTTGATTCGAAGAATATCATGATCAACCCGATCAAAGGCCTTGCTGAAGTCTGTGTAGATGGTATCAATTTGATGCCCTTTTTCCATGCCACAGAGAACATCTGAGACGAGAACCATGTTGTTGTTCATTTAGAAGAGGTTCTATTACAGTAGTGAGCTTATCACAGACAATTTTTTCAAATAGTTTAGGCAATGCTGAAAGTATTGCAATACCTCTGTAATTATCAATTGACCGCCTATCACCACTTTTAAAAATCGGGGTCAGATGGGATGATTTCCAGAAGGAAGGGAAAACCCCACAAGAAAGTGCTTTGTTGAAAATTAAATACACGGGTAAGATAAGCGACTCCATGCATTCGAGTATGAAACTAGGAGGTAGTAAGTCAGGACCAGGACCCTTGTTGACATTGAGATCTTTGATGGCCCTGGCAATCTCCTCTCTAGTTAAATACATTTCACAAATGATATCTGGTGGGAATGTTTGAGGGAGAAGAATGTTAGACATGCTTGTACATGAACAAAATACTTCCTGGAAATGCTCAGCGAACAGGTCGCAAATTTCGTGAGGGCATGTCGAACAAATGTTCTTTTTGTGCATCGAAGTAGGGTAGCCCGAAGTTTTCCGTTTGGTGTTCACGAAATCAAAAAACTTTTTAGGATCATGAATTATATTTTCGCCCATGATATTAACATAGCGCTCATACGCTTCACGGGATTTCGACAGGAATTCTTGAGCTAATTCATTATGTTTATCCTTGATATCATCTCTGACATCAGTGCTGGTGGTAATTACTTTGTAAAGTTTATTTCTTTGATTCCGCAAATACCTTAGATTGCTATCAAGCCATGGTTCAGATATTTTGTCTTTTCTCTTAATCTTTGGGGTGAACCTTTCAACGGCGTCAAAAACCAACTCATAGAATAATGATACAGCATCATCTAATTCTAGCGTTGAAAAATTACTAGCCCAGTCAATTCTGAGAAGACAATCCGTAATGCTCTTATAATCAGCATTGCGAAAGTCATATACAATAGAGTTATTGTAAGATAGGGAAGCGAACATATCAGATGTAGATAATAACTCAACTGTGAACGCAGAGTGGTGAAGAGTGTTGCCAAAAAAATTTTCTGCATCAGCAGTTGAGTTAGCCACTACATCGTCGTAGCTATTAGTAAATATGAGATCTAACCAATTTCCATTTTGGTTAGGTGTCGGAGCTATTTGCTGCAAATCATTGCCATAAAATGTACTAACTAGATTGAAATCGCTGGAGTCAAGAAGATTAAAAGCAATGAGATTATTATCAGTTTCATCGGCCGTAAATTTTAAATTTGGGCGATTGAAATTACCGAGAATTATAATTTTATCCTCCTCATTAAGAGATGAAACTAAGTTAGAAATCACTTCGCACACATCATTATAAACGGCTTCGTCTGAACCGGGTGGGATGTAGAATATTCCGATGTAAATGAAATGCGTATTGTTAGCTCCTTCACTTGTTGTTTTATTGTGACATTTTCCTGTGATAAGTTGTCACAGAGCTTTGTTAATAGCTCTATTTTTTCGTTGTACTTTGAAAGTTGCAGTTGAAAATCATCAATTTTGTTACAACAATAGTCCAGTGATTTACGGTATTCAGTTAGCTCAGCCCAGAAACTTGTTCTAAGTTCCTTTAGTTCAACCTGCATGAGTGCTTTGAACTCAGATATGGTTTTTAGTATCTCACTGGTGGAATCGAACGATCTCGTTACTGTTTCCTGCTCAGAACGACAAGCTTTGCATGTAAACGACTTAATTTGCGGTAATCGATTACAACGCGCCATTTTTGTTCACCAGATGCGTCCATCTTTTTGGGGACTACCCATAATGGAGCAGACCATGGAGAGTTTTATGATACCTTGTTTTAACATTTTTGCTATTTGATGATTGACTTCTTCTTTATGTTTTTCGGGATAACGGTAGGTTTTAGCGACAATAGGACTTGTATCCTTGGTAAGAATTTCATGTTTTGTAGCTCTAGTAGCCGTGAGCACATCGTCTTTTAAATGAAAAATATCATTATATTTAGAACAAATGTCTAGAATAGATTTTTTCTCTTCATCGTTTAGATGAGAAAGACGGAGATTTTCGAATAACTGTGCTGTACGATTCAAAGTACAATTACTAGCAGTTGAAGGCTCAGAAAACATTATCGTTGCGTTATTTGCAAGTGGCTCCAAAAATAAACTAATCTCTTTGATTTTAAACTTGTTAGCGGTAGTGTTAAGAATTGAAGCTATTGCTTTGGAATTATCACCAACTTTAGTTATAGCCTTAGAAATGTATACTCCATCCTGAATAAGTGTTTCAGGGATGACTCCCTCTTTGATCTCAGGGTTAAGGACGTTAAATGTAATTATAGTTTCAGTCCTGGAGTTTAAGAAAATTGATGAATATTCAGTAGAACCTCCATTGTAGATAGGTATGGAATTATTCAGATCAATTTCCATACGTTAGGATTTGTAATTTATGAGACAATTGTGGTCGATTAAGAAATCATTGCCCAAAATCCCATCAAAAGGTATATTGGAAGGTTGTGTTAAAACATGAAATTTAAAATGTACGGTTTTCGTAGGAAACAAAAGGGTGAGATTTGTGAATCCGGCCGATAAGAGTGGATTATTTTGGCTAATGCCATTTAATTTTATTTGTTCACTACAATCAATAATTGTTTTTGGCTTTAGGGTTTTGTTTTTTTATTATGAATACGTTTGCACCAGTATCGATTGTTGTTTGCTTGAGCGCAACGAATTATTACGAACGAGTTTGGGTTATTTAAAAAATTATTTTCAGAATGAGTGTAGTGAAGTTTATATTGACCGTCCGTTTTTAATGAGAATTCTCTAGCTGGACAGCTTGCACTAGAGAATTGTTGGCGTTTTTTGAAACGTTTCCATTTCCTGAGGTGTCGGAAATAGGTTTCGGACTCCACTGAGTCTTATTTTTCCTTTTGAAACAATCTCTCAGAAGGTGACCTTTTCGTTTGGAATAATTGCAAACCTTTACGGTCTCGGCTGCGATGCCAGGTTTCTCATCAACTGAAGCTCTATTTATTTGTGAGACACTAGGGTATTTAGGCTTGGTGTGAAAAGTTTTTGAGTTATTTAGGGTTTTAGTGCGAAAGTCTGAAGAAATATTTGAGTTTTTGTTAGAATAGTTTTTCCCACTATTATACATATTTTGGACTTGCTCTTCAGCAATTGCCACAGATAAAGCCTCATTAAGGGTTTTTATTTCCCGAATGCGTAAGACATTAGAAATTAAAGGAGGTGTGAAGTAGATAAAACAATTAAGGGCGATTTCGTTTAACATTTCAATTTTTCATCTAAATTTGAACGAGATATTTCAGCTGTTTGCTGCTGTGTAGCGTTAATAGTTCTTTTCAAACATGTTTCGACTCGACACACAAATTGGGATGTAGATTCATTAGAGCCCTGTTTTAAATTTGTAACTTCACACAAAAGTTGAGAATAATGTTTCTTGTCCTGGTACATTGTTTTCAGAAAGTTTTTCAGTTCGTCCCAATTAGAAAAGGAACGATTAATACAAGCAGCTTTTGCTTTTCCCGAAATTTGGGTTAGAATCTAATCAAGCAAGATAAATATATTCTGCGTAGAAGCCAAAGCAAAGGCTTTGTTGCAGTCACTAATGAACGACGTCAATTCGTCCCGATTGCCATCGAAAGGTTTAATAAATTTTATTAAGAATGTTATTGGTAGCTCCGTGGATGTTGATTGATCAACAATTTCGTTAGTTTCAACAGACATGTCGAAGTTAAAGTTCGAGGTAACGTAAAACTGTTAAAATTTCGAACTCGAAGTTTCCACGGGGAAACCAAATAAAATGTTATTTATAAAATTTCATAAAATGAAATTAGAATGAAGTTTCAGAGAACAATTCACCAGAATTATAGTTATAGAATCGTTGAATATCAAACAGTTCGATGAGGTTTTCGAAAAGAACATCGACAAGGATATAAAAATTTAGAGCACAATTTAACGCGGTTTCGAAGAGAATTTCAACGAAATTTTAAATATTTAATCACAAAACAGTATCGAGATCGTTTCTATGATTCTGCTTTCAAAAGATCGAACATTCCTATTCACTTTTCCAATAGTTAAAGGTTTTGCAATAATAAAATTTAGTTACAATTTATTATATTATAATTAATTATTTATAACGTAGTTGGAACGTGTGCATGGAACGAATTGTGAACGTGAAATAGAAAATTAATAATTTCTCCGAACAATAAAGTGTTAATTTAAAGCGAGCAATAAAATTGGTTGCTCTTGAAAGAGACAATGTTAAAAGAATCACACCATTGATTTAAAACACGTAACACGATATCACTATACCGCAATTTTCACTTTCACCTTCGTTGAACTTAGAAATGCACAGATACATAAATTTTTTTATTTTTTTTATTTTTTTTAGTAACTTATGCTAATAAATAAGTAGTTTTGTAAGGTATTGTGACAAAGCTAATAAGCTGAATGCATAAAAATGTCAAAACTCGAAATTTGAAGAAAAAGACTTTAAATGCAAGATAAGCCCATAAATATTTTTATTTTATTTATTTTGTCCTTTTATTTCGTGCACCCAATGAAAAATTTAATTGTTACATAAATAAATCAAGAGCACAATATGTTTTTCAAAAAGGATATGAGGATGATGATTAAAAGGATGTGAGAGGAAAAAAGGGTGAGTTGCAATCACAAACTTACCGAAATCCAGCTGAGAAGTATTTTACTTCTGACACCATTTTGTTATATATCTTCAGCAACTGCAAACTCTTTCACTATATCAAACACTTTTGTGAACGTTTTAATATTTCTTTAATATTCTTAACTGGAGTTGACTGTTCGAGTCAAAGTCTGGATTACAACTGAATTTATGAATTTTAACTTAACTAAGAATTTCTATTTCTATATGGAAATATTCTGGTTTCACATGTGTATACAAACAATATAAATTATGAGCATCGTTTGTGTACACATGTGCAACGAAATCAAAATTTTATGTTGCCATGCATATGCATGCAAATCATTCCGAAAGACGAACCAAACATAAACATTCCCTTGACTTTTAATGGTCATCTTCTTGGACCGAGAAATATCGAAATACGATATGCCACACATCTAGTGTGCATAAATATTACAATCATGTGAACGTCCACGATTGTTTACGTTGGTGTCGTCTTGTGTCGTCTCAAGTGGTTTGAGAATGTACATAACATAAGCAAATCGCTAATAATCATCAATCTTTGGTAATTTATTCTTAAATGAAGTAGAGTTACCCGAGATAATACCAATTCCCCTTGTAAAAAGTCGCTTTTCGAATTGAAAAGGAAGAAGACAATTTTATATCATCAAATATCATCAAAAAATTTCAGTGGCTATTTCTCAGAAACGCGCCATCCGATTCAGCTGAAACTTTCAGAGCACATTGGTGTATATGCAGAATAGGTCCAGGTATCACTGAATGTCAATTATCGTAAACCCTTTGGCTCCGGCGGCCATTGTAGTGATATTTTCAATATACTTATTCACCCGTATTATGAGTGTCGAGTCGATTGCTAGTCGAGATGCGACGAAGCTGTCGAGTCGATGGCGTTTTGGTATTGCGAGAGTCGATCGAAACGACTTATAAGTACTGCCATATCGAAATCGCGGAAAATGCTTGAATTGAGCACTATTGTGAACGAAATTGCCAATTTGAACAACTTTAGCATCCACCAACTGTCAAGTGAAACTTTTTTAAAAACAATCTGTTATTTTTTGGAAAGTTTGTGAAATGAATTGTTTTGATTTATTTTTTACGACGAGTTTGATGAAGACAGTCAAGCCACCCTCTTAGAACTAAAGCGAAAAAGAAAGTGGCTTAGAGATTCGTCAAATCCTTTGAATATGGACAATGCGAAGTAAGTATTGTGCATTAGAATAGTCTGTATTTGTTTAATGAAGAGTAGATTTATATAGCATTTCAGACTGTCAAAAGAAGCTTTTGTAATGCTGCTCGGCGTTTTGGACGACAAATTGAAAACACCGGTATTGTCGTCTGCAGTGCCAAACATATTAAAGGTAGCTACAGCACTGCGTTTCTTGGCAGAAGGCGCGTATCAACGAGGTGTTGGAAATGACTTCAATATAGCTATGGCTCAACCAACAGTGTCCCTTATTTTGCATGAAGTTTGTTCAGCAATAGAATCATATGTTTGCCCAACATGGATTAACTTTGACTACACAGAAGTCGAAAAGGACCAGGCAAAAAAATACTTTTATGAAAAGTGCAGATTTCCTGGTGTGCTAGGCTGCATTGACGGAACACACGTGGCAATACGGAGGCCGAGTAAAGAAACGCAACATTTATATTATAACAGGAAAGGTTTTCACAGTGTTAATGTTATGATTGTAAGTATTAGCTTTATGAATTATCGTAAAATTAATGAAAATTGTTTCTTTACTAGGTTTGCGACCATCGAATGAAGATCCGTTTTGTCGATGCCCGGTATCCGGGCGCTACTCATGATTCTATCATATTCAGAATGTCTCAGCTGCGAACTGCAATGATTGCCAATCATTCAAGCGGAGACAGGAATACATGGTTGCTTGGTAAAATTTTCATTTACATTGTATTGAAGCAATTGATGTTGTATTGTCTTAGGTGATTCTGGTTACGCTCTGGAGCCATTCCTTATGACCCCATTCCAAGATGCATCCACTGGTAGCGATCAACGATATTACAATGAATTGCACGCAAAAAGGAGGAACATTATTGAAAGAACGAACGGAGTTCTAAAAAATAGGTTTCGTTGCATCATCGGCGAGAGAGTGCTGCATTATTCACCAGAAAAATGCAAGCAAATTATCAATGCATGTGTTGCGCTTCATAACATCTGCGTATCCTATAATGTGGAATTTACTACGGAAAATGTGGAAAATGCAGACGATGAAATAGCCGAAGGAGAAGATAACGAAGGTGCATGTGATATTCGCAATCGAATAATGCAATCTTTGCGGTAAAACTTAAAAAAATAGTAACAGTTAATTTTTATTTTTTTAAATAAACAGTAAATAAACATTTGCATTTTTACTAAACGCTAAGAAATTTTTTTAATTTTTACTAAATAATAAATTAACGTTTTCACGTTTTTGGTAATAAATCTGCTGATAATTTAAAATGTTGTAGCTGCAGCTCATACATTTTTTTTTTAATTTTAATTTTTCCGCACGATGTTTTTTTTTATCTCTCGCATCTTCTTCATAAATTTCCAAAGTTTTTTCTTGATTTGTAAGGACTTTTCTCGCAATTTTAACTTATTTTTTTTTATGTAATACATTTTTTTGGTTAAATGCAGAGTTTCTGCGACATTTTTATTTATGTTCTCCTGTAGCTCAGTTTGCTTTTGGAGAAGTCGGAGTCTACTTTCCTGTTTTGTTGGCGTTGGAAGATCTACTTTCTGGAGGTGTTCTTTCCATTGAACAAGTTGCATCTATGGCAACTGGTGGTACAGCGCTTACCACTGAAGTTGCCTGATTACTTGCGGAACAAGTTAAAATCGACGATGCAGACTCCACACTTGTTTCGCGCGGTGTTCCGAATTCACAGCCAGTGGGATTAAGCGCAACATTCAAATTTAGTAAATTCACCACACACTCTTCAAGAGGAGAGAAATAAACCTCTTTGTTCGGTCCACCACCCGTTTTGCGTTTTTCGCTATTGTTTTTAATTATCTTTTTCCGAATTTTGAATTTCAAATCAATCCACACCTGGGGAAGTCATGTGAGTATAAGCATTTTGATACCTTAATAACAAACCTGCCAACCACATCCATCTCTTACTGGTGGACCCAAGCTATTTAGCTCTGCCGCAAAGCTATTCCATCGATCCTTCACTTCGCCCCCACCAGCTTTAACGAATCCTCTTGCGAGCTCTTCGTTACTTTCAAGTAGAGATACTAAACGTTCGAATTGTTTTGCGTTTGTAATTTTTACCCTTAAATAATTATTTTATAAGCTACTGCATATTCCAAGGATATAACTTACATTTTGCGTGTATCCAACAACCTGTCGATGTAACGTCGCGAAGCAAAATGCAATCGACAAAACTTGTCGATTAAATCGATAATTTGACAATAGATATCGACAGTCACAATAGCATATCTGTCGATATGCAGTCGATGTCGATGTGTCGATATTATCGACATCGACACGACACTCACAATAGCATATCTGTCGATATGCAGTCGATGTCGATATAATCGACATCGACTCGACACTCATAATATGGGTGATTGTTCCGTCCACAAATAATTTTTGCAAAAATTAAGGTAACGGACTGAATTTCACGCGTGTTCTTAACGTGAATTAGATAGTGTTTTGGAATTTTTTTTTAACCCCATGTATGCGCTAGGTGCCTAAAAAGAGAACGGGGAAATTTAAAAATTTTTAAATTGCGATAACTTTTGACAGAGCTGTTCTATCATTATGGAACTTTATTTAGTTGTAAATTTGTGTAACTTTTAATGAGCATGTTGGCAACCCTGTAGCTAGGGCTGGCGCTGAAACTGAAAACCTTGAAATCATCGACTCTCCGGAAATAATGTCATTTCTTGGCAAAAAGCCACTCATATATAAATCTTATGCTTTTTCTAGACAGCTAAGGTAAAAAACTTGAAATTTTACAACGGGCACGCCTATTAACCCTTTCCCAATTAACCTATATTTTTAGCATCAAAAACTTCTGTTCACAGAAACTCACGATCCGATAATCAGAATTAGTTGAAATGTACAGAATGTATTGGTCTTAAGTGAAACCAGGTCTGATAGAAGTGATTCTGAAATGCGGGCAATTTTGTGCCAGTGGTGCCATTTTGAAAAATCACTAATAAAAATAAAAAAATTCACACAGTAGCTGAACCTTAATTTAAACCACGTTTGGTGGAAATTTGGTTGAAAAATTCGGTTGGAACGGCCAGCTATGGTAATTTTTGGTGGCTTAACCCTCCGAGAACACAGGGGGTCAAATTGACCCCAGAGACCTTTACGACCAATCGCAGCGCTTAGGCCTGCAAGAAAAGGGGGGTACTGTAGGGTTCTTAGTGTATTTCTGTGCCTTGACTTTTAGTTTAAACCGTTCTCATACAGTCCCATGTCGTCAGTCGTCGTTGAGAAGCCTTTGAAGCAGATCAAGGGGTCAAATAGACCCCATGTGTACTCGACGTCAATTTTGAGGTAAAATTCAATATTTTTTTTACTTTATAAATCGATAGATTAATTTAAAATAGCCGAAAAATAATTGTTTTTAATATGTACCAATTTTTCCCAGCTTGTAAAAACTGTTTTTAAAAAACCGATTGTTCCTTTCGAAGCTAGATATATTTAGTTTTTGTGACAAATATCGATATTTCGAGGCTAATCTGCCCTCTTCTTCTTCAGTGTCTATCGGTCTATCGATAGACACTGACACTGACGCTACCAAAAATAAATCTGCCATTGCTGTCTTGAAAGAAGTTGTGGCTCACCTCGTCGAGCCATATTTACGAGAAAAATTAAATAATACCATTCTACGTGTAGACATTCGAAAAGGGATCGAGAATATTTTAGGCATAAATATCCCAAATGTTCCTTCAGAACGCCCAAAGCTCAATAAAAGAACAAGATGTTTATTGTTCTCTCGAAAACAGGACCACAAAACAAAAGATGTGTGCGCATCTTGCGATCGACCGATGTGCGACGAGCATCGGGCATTTTTATGTAATGATTGTGTTGGATATGAATAATTTTTCAATTTCTTCTTTATTTTGTCAATATTTTTATATATTTTAATGAATAAAAAATAGTTTTTCTATTCAAAAATGAAAAAAATCATTATTTTTCATACCCTCAATATTACTACTACCAATATGCGTAACGAATATCTTTTTTGCAACCCTTTGTATAGGGATGATTTTTGTATTATTCTAACCATATAAATTTTAAGCTCAAAATATTAAAAATCAATAAATTTATTATTTTTTTTTTTAAATATGCAAATATAAAAAACCTTCAAAATCGCCACCGTAAATATGCAAAATAAATACTTTTTTTTAAAGGTCCAATATACATCTAATTTTTTTATGATTTTGTCATATCTTGAGAGTATCTGTCTAAATTTTTAGCCAAAAATATAGAAAATAAAAAAAAATGACGATTTTTTAGTAAAAAACCTGATTTTTGGCAAAACTGTTTTTCGCGAATTTTTTTTAGGTATGTTAAGGACATTTAAGGCACGTCATATGCATAAGAACTACTAGAAAAGGTCTCAAACTATTCCTACAAATTTTTTCAAATTAAAACCTTCAGTGGCGGCGATTCTATAGACGTTCAAAAGTGCTTGGGGTCAATTTGACCCCAAGTGTTCTCCATGATCGAAAAAATAGGTGTGTACTCGGAGGGTTAAATTTGGAAAATTCCTGAGGAAAATAAAGTTCTTTGCCCTACAGCTTCCAGTACAGTCATTGAATCATAATGAAATTCAAATGGCAAATAAAACTTATTGTAAGCAATATTCAGTAAAAATTTAATTTCAAAACAATGATAGGGTTACCAGCTATGGTCGTTTTTGTATTTTTTTGGCATATCTTTAGTAAGCGATTTTATCATGGAATTTTCAAATCGCAGTGATCTTATAGTGAAAATAAACACCAAATATTAAGATCTAGAAAATTTGAAAACTTTTGCGAATGGTAATCCTAAATTTCTTTGCATTCCTATAACTTCCAGTGCAGTCATTGGGTCAATACGAAATTCGCACAGCAGGTTGACTTCAACGTAAGGCAGATGCGACATATTTATTGCTACGGTGCTAACAAAGGGCTGCCAGCACTAGGTCTTTTTGTTATTTTCGTTCCAATAAATGCTTGCATTAAGTATTTTCATCGCAAACATTTGCAATGAAAATAAGTAAACAATGTTTAAATTTTCTAAAATCTGCACATTTCGCGGATGACAACCCCAAACACCTTTCTATCGCTGTAAATTTCGATGAAGTCACCGAAATTAAAATAAGTTTAGATTCTATTATTACTTAGGGTGTATTAGTTTTAAGTAGCAAAAGTAAGTAGTGGTAGAATACACACTCAAAATCTGCACAAATCCTCTACTTTTCTTCGAACTTTAGTGTTTCTAGCGGTTCTGATGCTTTAGGGTTTTTTTGAGATGTTAAATCTAAATTCGAAATATTTGATCAATTTTTATGTAGTTCTTGCGTGATTTGTACTCCAACTTCATCAATTAGAACATAAAAGAGGCAACATACACTTAACACACATTCGATTTCTCCATTTTTCAAAAACTAATTCCTTTGAGTGACAAACAGGCAATGACATTATTCATCATTAATGCAAGGGCTTTGTGTCAGCACCTTTTAATTTAGGTACATATGATAATTAGAAATTTAAGTGCCTGTCTGTCTATACTTTTATGTCTTGACATATATTTGCTGAATAGTCTACTCTCTTCTTTAAGCAAAATTAGCGTTTCTTATAAAATCTTTGATTCTTGGGGAGACTTCAATGAAAAACTTTGTTTTCCAACTTCAAATTCACCAATTAAAATTCCCAAAATGAATTGTTTTTCTAATGGCAATTATACAAACCCTTCCCGAACATATCTTTAATACTAAATTTGTCTTCTCTTTTACAGCGCTAGCACTCTTCGAACATGTTAATTTAGTTTATGGTACCATTAGTGAATTTTGTACAACATCCAGTTGCTCAGATATGACTGGACCAGGAAATAGGTAAGCATATTTTCAAAATCACTCGCCACTATTCAGCACAAATACTAATCAAAAATAATTCATCTCGTTTTAGGACATATTTATGGTTCGATGAGAAGGGTAAAAAAACAAGAGTGGCTGCGCCACAATATACTGATTATGTAATGACATTTACCCAAAAAACGGTCAGTGATGAATCAATATTTCCAACAAAATTCGCTAATGAATTTCCCAGTTCATTTGAGAGTATCGCTCGTAAAATTTTACGCTTGCTATTTCATGTGATAGCTCATCTCTATGCGGCGCATTTTCGTGAAATCGCCACCTTAGGTTTACATACACATTTAAATTTAACATTTGCCCACTTAACCGCCCTGCATCGACGTTTCAATTTAATTGATGGAAAAGAAACAGATGTGTTACGTGATCTCGAGATAGCACTGCGTTTAACTGAAGATGACCAAACAACAATAGCATCAACAAGTTCATCAACATTTACTACTATTAATTCTGCTACGTCAACTATAGGCACTAGTCCTGCAACGTTTGCAACTGATGGCTTGGCAGCAATAAGAATGGCCGATGCAGTGGGAATGATAACCACAGCTTCTAATAATGGTTCGGGGATGGATTGCTCAACGACGTTGACGTCATCAGCTTCAACTGTAGCCGCAACCAGTTGCAGTCAAGGTACCGATATAACTGGTAGTAAAATTCTTGGTAATAATACGACCACGACTAGTCATGACAGCTGTTTGATACATCATCATAACCTACAGCAAACCTCGTCCACAACAAAAACAACTACAATATTATTATCACCAACACCAACTAGAGTCATCGATGGCGATGCAACCGTACAGCCAATCTGCACACAACCCGAGGCGATGCATGGTGGTGTCTCTGCTGGAACGGGTCTTGGAAGCTCTGGTGCTGTTAGCGATGGAGACGGTTGTGGGCAATATCATCGCTTGATTGGTGACGAGCGTCATGGAAAGAACAGCAACTTCACGATTAATAAAAACAGCGGCAACAATTTGATCGACTTTAATTGTACGAAAACAACTGGAATCGGGTGGCATACAACAGTATCACCTGCACCGAAAACACTTCAAGCCAGCGAATTAGGTAGCGGTACTCACATTAGCAGCACCACCAACAGCAGCAAACATAATGATCTGTTCGGTTACTGTAGGCCCAACATTTATCCAGATAGTAAAATAAGCACTCATCCCATTCAAACCACAAATACTAGTTTGTTACAAAAACCATGCAATAGTAACGGTGGCAGTAGAAGTAATAATGTGCATACTACAGCTGCATAGTTCTGTTCACTCCTAGTTTTTACTATTATGATTACTATGATTATAACTATTATAATTAAAGACGATGCAAATAATAAAGATAGATCTATACATATACAAATGATATATTATATTGAAAAAATTAAAGTGACATTAGGAGAAAGAACTATAAAGTAAATTGATACATGACGAACTTGACTAGATGAATGGAGTGAAAGGTAAAGAGCAAATATGGCAAAGAGTAAAGTAAATATTATATTTAAGTTTTAACTTAAAAAGCAAACAAGTTCACTAAACAATCACAATATTAGTTCCCTTTTTGGATGCCAAAGTCATTGCAGGGTCATGACGAACACAAAGCTTTCTCTACGCGATTTGGATACCAAAATTATTTTTTGTGACATTTTGAAAACTTACAATTCAGAAATAGCATTGTTGTAACACCTAAATCCACAACTCATTAACGAATAAATCAGTGTGTCTGTTTGCTTTCCCTTGCACGCTATTTTGTACTGTTTCTTATTTCTTATAATTTAATTCTTGTGATGCGTTTATCATTTCCTGATGTTATTTTATTTTAAGCTGATTCTCTCTGATTTCTTTCCAATTTAGCATTGATTGTATTCGCTAGTCAAGTAACACATATTTAAAGCTGGCTCATTAAATGTGGTTGTTTAGACATCAAAATTACTAAAACTGAACCGAAGATGAGAGAGCTAATTATTACAAAGTGAGAATAGTTTCATACGCTTATGAAAATATCATAATGCAACCGATTTAAAAAATAACATTCTCGACGAGCAGACAATCATGAAAATGATATTATAAAATATTTTGTTTCATTTTACATTTGATTTTTGCTTTTCTGAAAGTTGGTATGTGTGAGATTATCTAAATGTCAACTCAAAAATACTACCCAAAACTGTATGGCTCTCAAGAATATTTAACAATCATATGCACACATAAAATTCTTGCGTCATTATGCATTTCACTTTACCATCTCAATTCCAATGTCAACTTTCATAACAAACCACAATCTTTGCAGACATTATCCTTCATTTTAGTCCGTGAAAGAAAAGTAGTTAACAATATTTGACCAATACCTAATTATTTAGACAATGCTTGAAAGTTTGTATTCAAATTAAGTACAACGTTTTTTAATATTATTAGAATTGACAATCCTTCTGTCCGAAATTAATGTTTCCGCTGTAGTTTCATTTCATAATTTTTCATGGTGATGATCATTCACGTTTACTTTTTTTTGGTAATGAAACTTAACTAGATCATATGTATATAGGAGGTTTCAATGAAGGTTTGAAATAGAGGAAAAAACCAACAAAAAATTAAAGGTAGATCAACAATTATAATAAATGAAAATAACAAGGTTAAAGAAGACGAAAAAAAATTGAAGAACAAAGTGAGAAGATGATGAAAAAAATTAGAAAATTTATTTTATTAAAAAAGTGTGCTTGCTTGTAAAAAAATAAAGAAGCCTTAATTCGATTTGAAAAAAATTAAAAATATTCTTTGAATTATTTAGCAATGAAAAAAATCTAAGGAATTTTGCAGGTAAAAAGCTGTATTTAAAGAGCTGCTCTAGTTTCACCTAGGTTGAGATATCTCAGCAAAATGTGTTTCATGATTCACAACTCGGTTGCTCTAACTTGCCTGACATTGCTCTGATTTGTGTTTCATTAACCTGCTCTAAGTTGAACTAGAGCAATTTAGAACACAATTTCTGCTCTACTTTTTGGCAGAGCAGCTTCGGGCAAGCAAACGCTAAATGTCCATTATCACTGTCAAAGTA
>OX376373.1:123001288-123126252 GCA_947369275.1 Nemotelus nigrinus | reverse complement strand
AAATTCACACAATTTTTGGATCTTTCTTAATTAGAATAGAGTTGCCAGCTATGGTGATTTTTGTCTCCTAAATCTTGCAAATTTGCTCAGCAAAGTAAAGCTTTTTTCCCTATAACTTCCGGTGCAGTCATGATATCAAAACTAATTTTAGCTGTAAATAGACTTTGATGTGAGCCAAATTTCGTAGAAATTTTGTATGAAAATTGTGAGAGGACTGCCAGCTATGACAAATTTTTGTAAATTTTTGGAATTTCTTTACTGAGCGATTATGTCATTAGATTTGCAAATGGAAACGATCTTGCAATGAAAATTTACAACAAATATTAACGCTTGAAAAATTTGAACAGTTTTGAGGGTGGTAGCCCTAAAAATTTTTCACCCGTATAACTTCTAGCACAGTGATTCAATCGAAACGAAATTTATTGGTTGGGTTTAGCTTAACGTGAAGCAGATTTGGTATATATTTTGCTTTGCTGCTGACAAAGGGTAACCAGCTTTAGCCATTTTCGTAACTATTGCACCAACAGATGCTTCAAATTACGTTCTCATATGCAAAGCATTTGCAATAAACATAAGGAATCAATTTTTAAATTTGCCGAGTTTTGAACATTTTTCGGATGGCCGCCTCAAACAACGCTGAAACTTAACCGCTGAAACTTTCGATGAAATCCTGCGATGAGAACGAAATTCAAAGGATAAGTTGATTTAAGTATGAGCTTGTTAAGGTAAACTTACTGCTGCTTCGTTGGGAAAAGTTGCCAGTACTGAACATTTTCATCATTTGTGTTAAAGTTGAGTTCTGTTGCTTTGAATGAGATATGGTTGATGTGATTATACAAAAAAGTGTATTACGTCTTTCCACATTTTTTAGTCACTCAAAGACAATTTCTTCAAAAAATAGTTTTCTAGCAGTTCAGGTGCGCTAGTTATGTATATGACACCTACACAATTGTATTGCATTAGAAATGCAACAAGCTAGTTATGTATATGACACCTACACATTTGTATTGTATTAGAAATGCAACAAGCTACAATTCACTGTTATAAACACTCAACACTGAATTATGTTTTAAATAAACTTAATTAAACAGTAGGCTAAGAAAATTGACATTTTGAATGTATGTAGACGATTAGGCTAGTCTACTTGGAATTTTCGAAGAAATAAAAACGAATAGAGTCGAAACTCGAGTTTTATTTAAATACGTATACATATCTTTCATTTACAAAAAGATATAACTGGCGCAGTCGGATACGAATCTCGGGCAAATATTTTTTTATATAATAATAAAAACAATGCAAGAGTCCGAACACGAAGCCAAAAGTCGGCTTAAAAGACCTGGTGAGGCTGCTAGGTTATCTTGCTATAAATAAAATAAAATAATAATAATTAGTGAAAAGTTTCGACAAACCGTTTGTCGTTGGTGGAGATAGAAGTGTGATCGAAGAATGAAACTTTGAGCGGCGAATACTCTTCGATTAAGAAAATTTGCAAAACGTAGAAGGTAGAAATATACAGACTGTGATAGTGATAGATAGAAATAGATACAAATTGTGATAAAAGTGATTTAATTAAAAAGTGAACAAGAAGTGATCTCTCTCTCTATCTCGCAACTCGAAAAGATTTCCGGTTAGAAATTGAAATTGACATTTTCGGTCGGACTTGTCAAGTTCAGTTCAACTCGTTGTTCGCTTCCTTTCGCGAAAAATTTACGCAAGGAGTGAGAAGCAGATTTACGTTTTCGAAGGCTCATATTGAGAAATACACACAGTAAGTATTTTTGTTTGTAATTATAAACTGGGAAAAAAGAGAAAAAGATGACGAGCAATCGCAAGAAATTGACAATGAAGATTTAGTGAAAAAGAAGCACGAAAAGAAAGTTAAGTAAACATAAAGTTTTCTCAGCTGGATTACAGTAACGAGTCGAATTTTTAATATATCTATAAGCGAATGCGATTTGGGAATGAATGTACTATTAGGATAGTTGAAGCAGGAATTATCGAAGATTCCAAGAGAAACTTTAAATATATAAAAAGACAAATTAATCAAACTAAAAATCAGTGAGATTAATATATAAAAAAAAAAAAAAAAAATTTTAACTAAAAATCAATTCCAATTAATAAATGATATGGCAAAATGAAAGGCAGCTGTCTTCAAACGAATAGCACTTGATTACATGTTAAGTCATTTTACTAATCAATAACAAAAGCCCTTCGGAGCTGAAAATCCGAACAGTGAGGACAAGATCCTAAAAAAAAAAAAAAAAATATTAATAGTTGTTACCAACAATAATAATAAAAAAAAAAAAAAAAAAAACTGTTCCCGAAAAACAATTGATTCAATAATCAGTAAAAAGAAATAAAAAGTAAAAGAAAAAAAAAATTTTTTTATTAGTTGTTATCACCAATAAATAATGAATGAATAATAGAAAAGAAAAGAGGAGTGAAGAATATAACATAATAAGAAAAGTAGATATTAAAAATTTTGAAATGGAACAGCAAATAGAAATATTACAACGTGAGTTAGCAGAAAGGGAAAGTCAACTACGGGTAGTAGGAGAAGCGTTAATACGAGCAACGACCCAACAAGCTGCAACACAAAATAACGTACTAAAAACCATACAACATATGAGTATATTTACAGGCAATGGAGCAGTATCAATAAACGCATTTATACGAAGCGTAGAATTTTTTCTACAAACGATTGAGAGCGAAGAACTAAGAAAAACTGCAACGAGAAATATATATTTTGAAAGAATACAGGGAGAAGCAAAGGATGTTATTATAAACATACAGCAGCCAGATAATTTGAGAGGCGTAGCTATTGATTGAAAATGTTGCAAACTAATGGGTTGAGAGTAACAAGCAAATAACTTGCATCCACACCGCATGAGCCGATTAATAGATAAACTATTATAATTTATAGTTACAAATTCTTAATAAAATGTTACTTAATTTTGGCACACAAATTGCAGAGTTTAATAACGTGAAACGTGCCATAGCAATTGCTCTTAATCCGATAGAATATGGATTTTAAATTAACCTGACGAATATTTTCAGACAAGAATCGCAGTTCAAAGCATTGTTTGATTCATAAATTGTAATGTATTTATCCGGGTGTGGCTGAAATTCTAAGGTTGTTTAGTAAAAGGTTCGCAAAAGTGGAATTGATTAACGATCTATCGATCGTTTGTTGCTATTGTAACGAACATGAAACACTTTTATAAGCAATAATTTTTATTTCCACTAAAAACTCTTTAATCAAAGTCATATAACAATCGACAAGACCTACTTTTCGAAGATAATTTAAAAGCGGTCTGATTTTTTTTGACTGATTTTATAAAGCTTACAAAACGATGATTTGGATCGAGTTTTGTTTGACTAAATTCGTTTCCAGTAGCACCCAAACTGGAAACAGCCGTGCAACGATTCAATTCGAAAATCGGAACCGAAAAGCTTGTGGGCACACCTATCCAAGATCTTGGATCATATGAGATGCAAATAATATAATTTTTTTGTTAAATGCTCAATGAATAAAAGGTTTTTGAGTATAATAATAAATGGAATTGGGTGTATCATGTGCAGTACTTTAGGTTCAAGTTGAATCTGTTTTTACTGTAATTAATTTAATTATTATGGAAATGTATGTAGATATCTTATAACATTGCACACTGGTTACAGTTTCCCGATGTGCCAGCTAGCAGGCAAATTATGGTTTTAAGACTAAAGAAAAATATGTAATCTGCTATGAATGTGTATATATGTAACATGCAAGATTGATGGGATCTAACAGGGTAGTTGCAAAGACTTTGACTCTATGATGCATGCGCGTTTGCACGTAAAATTGAATGGAAACTAAGTAAATTTGGGGTAATAAATCAGTTATTAATATTCGATGTGATTTTCGAAGAATACTGGTGAATATATGAGAGCAAAGAATCAATAGGATGGAAGAATTCATAGAATGAGTGGCTACTAGTTTCGAAAGTATGCACTGTTTCTCAAAAAATCAATAATCACCCACTGCAAGTGGTCACATCAGTTAGATATACACTATGAGCTTAGTTCAATTTGAATTTTTATCGTCCCAGAATTAGAAAACATTTCTATTTGAATATGGTAATTTCACATTAACGTTTAGAAAAATCTTCTTTTTGATAATCGACAGAGAATACTTAGCTCAGAAATTTTAAGATGAAATAGCTCGACATCGCCAAAAACCAATAAATATGTTATTCAATAAGGACATAGCAATTCACCGAAAAATCACCGTTGTACGTGAACACGTCATCCGATTGAGCTGAAATACTCAAGATACAGTGGTATATATATG
Organism: Nemotelus nigrinus; assembly: GCA_947369275.1. Taxonomy (NCBI): domain Eukaryota; kingdom Metazoa; phylum Arthropoda; class Insecta; order Diptera; family Stratiomyidae; genus Nemotelus; species Nemotelus nigrinus. Next base: position 123,121,922 of record OX376373.1, on the reverse strand, counting down.
GAATAGGTCCTAGTTTCACCAAATGTTGGTTATCTTTAGTGCTTTGGCACCAACTGCCATATAATTGATATTTTAAGTGATCTTAAAGTCCTAAAGGTGTTATGACACTACATTAATAATGCCATTAACCCCCGCTAGACACACCTGGGTCTTTGGTGTCCGGCTGTTTTTGAAAATCGTCAGGGCGCACAGTTACGTCAATATTTCGGGTTCTAACCTCCGCTTAAAAAATTTTACTTGGATCCAGAACTGGCGTAGTGAACGTCACGCTCGGTCCTCCGTTCTTCGTGAATTGCTGAGCTGTCAAAGTTGGCTGCGGACACCAAAGACCCATGTGTGTCTACGGAAGCATAAAAGTGTGCATTTTCTTCGAAGCTTTTCTTCGGTATATTAGATCAAGCGGTAGTTAATTGTAACATTTTGTACAATTTTAATGAAGCGAACACTGCATTGGGAAGATATAAATTTATTGAAACGTTGGCACTTAGTTTAACCAGCGAAGAAATAAAAATTTGCGAAGAACACAAGCTTCATGTATGCAAGCTACTTTATTTATTTTAATAAGAATAAGTGTAAGTAATAATAAATAACACAAAAACGTATAAAACTTTGAGTTACATTACTTTCAAACCAAAAATTGTAATTTCAAACGAATTTTCGACTCTAAAAAAATTGTACTTTTTCTCTTGTTATAATAATTATACTTTTTTCGAAGTTTCATTATGTCCTTTTTTTTCTTTCATCTACTATATGTCAAGAAACATTTCGTACAGTAGAATTTTCTTAAACTTATTTAACAAAAAGCTATGATGTTTTAAGTGAATACGTGTATTTCTCGTGTTTTGTGTCGATTTCCATTAAATAACAATAATAAAAATTCATATATATCCATCACCTAATGCACGCTCTTTTTCTATAGATATCGATCTACCTTCATGAATTTTTTCAGATTTTAAAACGATTCGAAGTGTGGTAAAAAAACGGCAGGACTCCATAGACCCAGGTGTGTCTAGGGAGGTGCTCGAATAGTAGTGTGTATGGGGAGGGTTAATAATCCGAGTAGAGAGAGACAATGAATAAACATGGATATGTGCATTTTGTATGAGCGAATAGGCCTCACTTGCCAATAATGTCAAACTGTTAAATATTAATGCCATAATTAATGTGGTGTGCTATAATAATGCGGCCGGCTTCGCATTATTCAGCTGCTAGCAGCTGAAATTTTGACAAGTCGGAAATTGAATGTGTCATATTAGAATATTTGACACATTTTAGCCTTGATTTGATCCGCGTTCCAGCAAACCTTCGACATTTCGATAACAGTTAATCGTCACTGTCAAAACGAACAATTGTTTTGACTGCACTCACCTACTTGTCTCTTTCACACTAAATATTTCGATCTCTTTTCTTTTCGGATTAATAATGAGATGATTAATGCGCAAAATAATGTAGTGTCATAACACCTTAACAACAAATATATTTTCAAAAAACCAAGTAGGTATGCGAAATAAATTTTTGAACGTATTTCAAACAGGCATATACGTTTTTGACGTTACATTACGCTATCATTTAAACAAAATTTTAAGCCTATGTGTACACTACGCTTCCGCTAGGAGTAGCGTGAAATTGGCTGCAATGAATCCATCACGGCAAACATGCTCGTGGAAGTCACGTGAGCAAAATTCAATTTCAGACTTAAAAATAACATGTGTACTACATTTGGAATAAATTTCAGCCCCATATCTAATTATTCGGTGTTTTATTTAAATACAAAATTATTGTCTTTATTTTAAAACCCCTGTATAAAAGCTAACTTTCTGATGGCATTAATATATTTGAATCATATCTTGTGGTCTCGCAGTCATAGTTAGTGAACAGTTGGCGTTATCCCGTGATAGCTTTGAGTTTGATAGTGTCAAGTACTACTTTTAAATATGTACGAAGTTGGTACATTAAGTTCGTGGAAAAGGAGTAAGAATATAATTAGTTATAATAGTTTATCATCCACATTTTCAAAATGGTTTGTCTTTGTCGGAAAGGAATGCTGAAGTCGCAACCTTCACTTCGTCGTTGGAAAATTTCTTTCCACAAATTTTTTTTTCAATTTTGGGGAAAAATAATAATCGCTGGGAGCCATATCATGGCTGTAGATTGGGTGATGTAAAATATCGAAGCCCACTTTATGCAGGGCAGTAAACGAAAAACAACTCCTGTGAACAGGCTCGTTGTCGTGCAAAAGAAGGATAGCTTTGGTCAATTTTCTTTTTTCTTTGATGGCTTCTTTCAACTATTGTAGAATTGAAGCGTAGTATTCTATAGTTGTGGAGACGACTTTGTTTTTAAAATCTATCAACACTATCCCTTCTGAGTTCTATCAACAGTATCCCTTCTGAGTCATCTGCCATGACTTTTCCAGCAGAGGGTGACACCTAGAACTTCTTCGGTGGTGGTGTGCGTATTTGTTTCACTGCATATCATCTTGTTTGGACTCAGGATTGTAATGATCAATCCAAGTTTTGTCTCCAGTAGCGATTCGACTCAATACTCCACCTCGTCTTCACTACACCTTGCACTACATCTTATTCATGCCAGGATGATTTGGGTAATATTTAAAATGGTTGTATCTGGCACTGCAAGCATTTCTGCGAGCTGTTTCTTTTTGAGTATAGCATCTATCAATATAAATTTTCGACTTTTTGAGCAATATTCGAAGTGGCCGTCCTGCTCGTGGGTTGTCTTCTTTTTTTGTTTAAAAAGACAAATTGGAAAGGATGCCACCTTTTCCATTATGGTTTGAGCCTACTTTCCTTATTTGGCGAGGACCTTTATAGCAGCGTGGTACTCGATTGTACTTTACACTTTCTTCCAGATTGAGTTACTTGGTCGGCGAAGGTTCAAAAACTAATAGCTCGATGAAAATAAAACTTGCATTTGATGCTTATAATACGTCCCTAAAGCCATAACGTTTCATTAAACTACCCCCATTAATTATCTACCTACTCAAATCGCGAACCCTTGTAGTTATTGATACTGTAGCTTAAGTTACATTGTGAAAATAATGTACCATTCAATTACACAAATCATTTCAAATGATTAAACTATGATTGAATAAATATTCTGCTGACTTATGAAGCATGTGTATAGGTTTAGGGCGCATGATCAGGATTCTAGCCTAGCCATCAGTCTGCAGTTCAATTCCGGCACATGACACTCAGCTTTTTTCTTCATTGCATACATTATATTTTACAGTTACCTTTCATCGGGCTCAAAATGCAAACATCAAATTTAATTCAGTTTGATTTGAAATTTAAATTGTTGGACTGACGAAAATTTCAGTCATATTTTTCGTAGTAGGGGTTAGATTAAGCGCCAAGCCTAACAGTTGTAAGAGTATCCAGAAGAATAAAATAGAATAATTCTAATATGGACGAAAACATAATTCATTATAAATGCATGCATTGAAACATAATTCGTAATAAATGCTTTTACTGCACAATAACAGACAAAACTCTAACTTGTTCTGATTTCACATGCACATCTGTTGGATAGTTTGTTGTGTATTGCAAATTAAGTAAGAACCACGCAAAATATTAGCTAGACTCTAACACAACTTTGAGACAAGTGGCACTAGTTTCGTATAACTTTTTCTCATTTGCTTCCATCAAATGTACGTAAGTAAAGAGCTGGTGAGATTTTACAAAAGAAATTTTAATTTGGGGGCCAACATAACGATTTCGATCGAATTTGCTTGAATTAATTTCAACTCAGCGGCCCTCAAACTGTAGCAAGTCTTGACTTCCGATACAAATTTTGTTTGTGCACATCTATCCAAGATCCTCCGTTCATATGAACTGCAACTTATATATTTTTGGGCATTCAATGTGGAATGAACTAAATATTTATGAGCACAATAATAAATGAAAATGTGTACATCATATGCAGTACTTTGCGTCCGAGTATTTAGCTTTTTACGTTAATTAGCACGTACATATGCATGCTGTTCGGAGTGGAAATGTATTAAGATACCTTATTAGTTGGACTTTGAATACATATTGATTTTATAATGTTGTACCCTATTTGCAATTTCCCATTATGTAGGCTTGCAGTCAAATGGCTGCTTTAAGGCCAATGAAAAAGTTGCAACCGGATATTAAATTTTACAAGATCGGGGTAGGCTATTATAAATGACGTTGACTCGATGGTGCATGTGCACTAATATGAATGAATAGAAACTAAGTGAATTTGGAGTAATAATGTAGTATTGATATTCGATACGATGTTTATACAACCTTTTCACCTTCGAGCATTAAACTAAAACAACCAGTCTTCCTTGCACATGTTTTTTGAGTTGAGGTTTTTGGATGCTCCAGCAAAATTCCTAAGCAAATGAAGAATGTGAACAATGTCTCTGATTACTCACGTTTTTTGTTTGTATTTAGCGGGCTGTTATGGCATAAACCGTCAATAGTTCAAATTCTCAGGCAAGAACATGACTAAATATTAAAAAAGGAAATACATTTTTGCTAATCATATACATGGTTAGAGAAATATACATTTTTACTACTCAATCGCCAAGTTAAAAAATATTTTACATTTTTTTCTATGAAAATGCCAAAGCTCAGGGGATTACCCTTTGAAGCAAATGCTTTGCTATGGTGCCAAGGAGACACAAATAAGAGAAATCTATATCAATTATTCCATTATTCTCTTTTAAAGTGCCACATTATTTATTGTTTTCTGAAGCGCTGGTGCTATGCCCATTCGCCACTAAAACTACGATATGACACTTAATTAATGCGGTGCTGGCATTATGCCCAGTCAATGGCTATTAGAACAATACAAGACGAACAAATACAGCCATGAGCATACAGCGGGATTCAAAACCACAGGCAGTAGATCGCTGCTCAGCGAACTGACGCCTTAGCGAGCAGAGCCAACGATCTCTCATCCCCTGGTTGTGGGCCTCTCATAACCTGGTCTTCGCATATTCGAAAATATTTTACATTTGATGTTTTCATGTCCCTCTCTATATGTTTAAAATGTCCCGAAAATTCAAGTTTTCAAATAAAAAAAAAAAACGATTTAAAGGTTTTGCAAATATTGGTCGCAATGTGTTCCGATATTATGACTTCCATCATTTTTTCTCGTAGATTTTCCCACAGAGATATAACCTTTTTCAATTTCAAGATTGCTTATGTGTGGCAATTTAAAACACACGGAGGAACAATTTTTTGAAAAGAATTTCACGTCCCTGCTCTAGCTATAGCGGTGCCCACTAATTCATTATAAATCAGAAATGTATATTTTTTATAGGCATAAACTCGTCCTGTAATTTCGTTATGATCCGATGTTTCTCTCAGAAGCTATGACAAATAAAATCTTTGAAAAATTTGAAAAATGTACCAGCTGTTGAAAGATTATTTTTTGAGCATTGCAAAATGTCCCAAATTATAAAAAAAATTTTTTTTTGAAGATCCTACATTATGGTTTCAATTTTTCCACGCTCAGTCAGCAAGTTTTCACCAAGCTGTATTGCAGGTTGAAGGTCAGACTTTGTCGGCAATAGAAGCAGCAAAAAAAAAAAACTAATCATCTCAAAGACAATTTGGCTCAAAAACAGATGAATTAGTTTCTTCCATTTACTGCTCGTAGTTTAATTGTGAAACTAAAAGATAATGACACTAATATTGATGAAGAGTTTGTGAAACGTATGGGTACTGAATTTTATAAAACAAGCCGTGAATAACCGGAAGAGTGGACTAGCTTTCTTACTAAAGAAATGGAGATATTTGATTGTACCTGCATGGAAAGACATTCAAAAAGCACTGGATGTATTGACTGAAAAGGGATATATTGACTGTAATAAAGATACAGAAGTATTTGACAAATTTACATTAATTTTAAGCTACGTCACTTCTCAAAAAAATACCGAATGCGATAATTTTAAAGTTTCCACAGAAACTCGTTGGGTTGAAGTATTCAAACACTTTCACACCAATAATCTTCAACATGAAAATTTTTGTGTTCTAATGGACTATATTTGATGTCTACCTGGTACAAATGCTCCAGTAGAAAGAGTTTTTTCCCTAATGAATAAATTAAAATCTTATTTAAAATCATCTCCAACTTTATTAAAACAAATTTGTTCCTCTGAGAAATATAAATATAATTTTAAAAACTCTAGCGCACCTGAACCGCTAGAAACACTAATGTTCGAAGAACAGTAGAAGAATCGTGCAGGTTTTGAGTGCATATTCCACCACATGTGCTGCTTATTACGGCCAAACTGTTTCAAATGCCACGTTATACTTTCGTCTTAAGAATGCATTATAACTCATATGGTGCAAGGTTTCAGATATTACCACTGGCATGAATTTCAACGTTTATGAGAGCAAAACACGGGTTAATTATATTCGTTATCAGTTGCTTATTTCACATAATTTTGAAAGCAGCATCTCATATAACATCAATGAAGAAAATCCTCAGTGCCTGCAGCACTGTAACTGAAGTTGGTGTTTGGGGCTGCGATCCGAAAAATTTGCAGAACTTTGCGAATTGTAACATCGGTTATTTATTTTCATTGTAAATGTTTCCGGTATGTATACTAACTGTAAGCATTTATTGATACAAAAGTAGCACAACCGACTCGTGCTGGCAACCTTTCGCCAGTATCAAAGCCAAGAATATATCAAATCTGCTTCACGTTGTTTAATTACATTCGAAGTTATAGGAGTATAAAGAAATTTAGGGTTACCAGCAGCTAGTTTTTTCAAATGATCGAAAGCTTAATATTTGCTGTTTATTGTCACTACAATATCATTAGCATTTGAAAATTCTACGATAAAACCGCTTAATAAAGATATTGCAATTAAACACAAAACCAACAATAGCTGGCAACCCTATCGAGGCTTTTCAACCAAATTTGGCTTGAATAATGCTTATGACAGGTTTCATTAATTGTATGAAATTCGTATTGATTTCATGACTGCACTGGAAGTTATAGTGCAAAATGTTTTATTTTCCTGAGCGAATTTTCAAAACCAAAGACACAAAAATTACCATAGCTGGTAGCACCAATCAAATTTTTCAACCAAATTTCCATCAAACAGAGATTAGAGTTAGGTTTAGCTTCTGTGTCAATTTCATGAAAATCTGGTAACTTATTCACATTTCATAGGGCAAAAAGCAGTTTTTTTTCTTTGTAATTTTTCAAGATGGCACCACTGGCACAGAGTTGCCCACAATTCAAAATCGCTTCTATCAAATCTGGTCTTACTTAAGTCCAATGCATTCTGTAAATTTTAGCTGTATCTGATTATTGGTTCGTGAGTTTCCGTGAACAGAAGTTTTTGATGCTAAAAATATAGGTTAACTGGGAGAGGGTTACCGTTCTTGTCCGACATGAAATTTCCAAAGTTTTATTTTGAACGTGTAGATAAAACATAAGATTTATATACAGATTGGTTTTATTGTAAGAAACGGACATTTTTTTGAATATTCGATGGTTTGAATGTTTTCACTTCCAAATTTTTTTTTTCAAAATGAAGACACCAAAATTATCATAGCTGGCAGCTCCAACCGAATTTTTCGACCAAATTTCTACCAAACGTGGCTTAAAGTAAGGTCCAGCAATTGTGTAAGTTTCGTCAAAATCGAACGATTCAATCAGAATTTATAGGGCTAAAAACAGTTATCTTTTTTAGTGGTTTTTCAAGATGGCACCACTGGCACAGAATCGCCCGCATTTCAAAATCACTTCTATCAGACCTGGTCCTATTTAAGGTCAATACATGCTGTGAATTTCAAATAATTCTGCCCATCGGATCGTGAGTTTCCGTGAACAGAAGTTTTTGATGCTAAAAATATAGGTAAATTGGGCAAGGGTTGCCAGGCGTGCCCGTAATACCATATCTTTTTTTTTTTTTTGGTTATGTAAACAAAGCACAAGATTTACATATGAAAGGCTTATTTTTGAAGAAACGGCATTTTTTCAAGAGAGACGATGATTTGGAGGTTTTCACTTTCAGTACCTACCCTAGCTACAGGGTTGCCAGCACGCTCATTTAAAGCCACACAAATCTACAACTAAATAATATCAATATGTCCTGAAAATTTGGTAATGATTGAATAGCTCTGTCAAAAGTTATCGAAATTTAAAAATTTTCAAATTTTCCCGTCCTCTTTTTAGGCACCCAGCGCACACATAGGGTTAAAAAATTCCAAAGCATTATCCGATTCATATGAAAAACACGTTAGAAATTTATTTTATTAACTTTATTTTTGCGAAAATCATTTGTGCACGAAATAATAGGTATATTAAAAATATCACTTAAATGCCCGCCGGCGCGAAAAGGTTTACAATAACTGACATTTAAAGAGACCTGGACCTATTCTGCATATACACCAATGTATCCTGAAAGTTTCAGCTCAATCGAATGGCGCGTTCCCGAGATTATCTCACTGAAATTTTTTGTACATATATATATATATATATATATATATATATATATATATATATATATATATATATATATATATATATATATATATATAGAAATATGAATTTTTGGCCGGATCGATTTTAATACTAATGTTCTTCGAACATTAGTAAAAATATGTTGCATACAATTTAATAATTACTGTCAAAAGAACTTTGCTTTATTATTTTTACTAAGCTGGTGAGCCAGTGATTGATTTGATTATTCACAATTTGTTATCGTAAAAATAATTATAATGAATCTAAATATAATTATAGTGAACATTAATTGTATTAAGTTACACTTGTTTTAAATAAAGAATATTAAAAAGTGGTGTTTATTTTCAATGTTAACCTGCTAACTGAGGTATATAAACCCATGTCCCGTTTTGAGTTAAAAAAAAAATGGTCAGTTTAGGTATTCCTCGACTTTTCATATCCCGAATCGTAGCGTTCGGTAGCCGTCCAGACACTGAAATCGCATAAATACCCAGGCAAAATCGATCTAGAAGTGAAATTCTCATTAGTATCATCGTTGGAAATGAGATGCGCCGTCGCTCACTTATCCGTTGCCATTTGGTGACCCAACTATCTTCTGGGCTCGTGACCGCAACTAACCCATCGAACTTATTGCTGGTGCAGTCGTACACTTGATCTTCATTATTTTTCATTCAGAGAAACTCCGCAATTATCGCAGCTGTCATATTCGAATGTTGAAAAGTCTACCAAAGCAAACTAAAATTACAGACGTACATAACTTTGAATGCAGGAGTAGAGCATTTTACCTTGACTATCGAACAGACCAAACATGCCCGCAACCCTCGTAGGTCTTTAGGAATTGTATCAAAAGACATTATTAACTATTGGATAAACACGTACTTTACTTCGCAATTAAGCCAAACGCATAGAACCGAGCCCACCGACCAGCACCAATCACTTTATTATTAGGAATGTCAAAAATTGTCGCCGAAATTGACAGCATAAATAGCCGTTTGAGTGCCACTGAATTTACTCAATCTACCGCCAATTCTCCCTCTTGTGGTGAATTTTCGCAACCATGGGCACAAGTATCCAAGTTTTACCGGAAGAACTTTTGGATTATATCCCAATAAAGTCAGAAATTGTAAACAAATATAAAACACAGTTAATCTTAACAAATAATAAGACACAAGAAATAGAGATAATGCATGGAAAAAGAATAATATATATATCCGAATACGACTTTAGGAATTTACGTGATATCTTAAGAAGGTATATCAAGAAGGGCATAACTGGAATATACACAGAGCTATCTGATAGTCAATATAATGTAGTACAGGAACATATTAGACAAATGTTTTCAAACGACAGGCAAATTAAATTTGCAAGATGCTCATTCAGAGCACAAGATATTCACACAGAAGTCGAGGCAATAAAACAGATATCGCTTTATCATGTCAGAGAAAGTTTTCACTCAGGCATACAAGAAACCTTCCAAATGCTTAAAAACAAAATCTACTATCCAAAATTACAAGAGTTGATACAACTAGTCATAAATCAGTGCGATGTGTGTCAGGAAGTTAAATACGAGCGACGGCCTATCAAACCGAAATTTCAGCTAACGGAAACAGCTACAGATGTAAATCAAATAATCCATATCGACATGTATTTGATAATGAAATATTGTTTCCTCACTTGTATTGATACGTTTTCGAAATTTGGCACAGCATATTAGTTACCTGACAGTAACCATCTCACAATAATAGAAACTCTTGAAGAACATTTTACGAAATTTGGAAAACCAAACAAAATAGTTTCAGGTAATGAGTTTAATGCGATTCGAATCAAAGAATATTTTCAAAATGAAGGTATTATTCATCACATGACAAAGCCTCATAGCCACACTGGCATTGCTGACATAGAAAAATTACATAGCACAATAGCTGAAAAATTTAGGATTCTTACTTTTGGAAAGACAAAATTCGCACCGAAACGTATACTACAACAGGCATTACGAAATTATAATCAGACATACCATTCATCTATTAAGTGCACACCATGCGAAGTGCAGAATCGAAAAGTAGATCTTGAACAAATAAAAAAAAATTTGATCGACACTAAAAACAAAATGCTAGCAAAACAAAATGTAAAACGAGAGGAATATTTGGAAACACGTACAACAGGCTTTATAAAAAATTACAAAGCGACGAGACTCAAACAATTACCTAAATATCGAAAATCAAAGCTAGAAAATATTCATCCATATTCATCCGTCAATATTAAGAGAGTTCGTAAGTCTGTGGATTGTAACGGAAACTCAATGGACCCTATTACGAAAGAAGAAAGAAAAGTGATTGACAAGGCTACAAACTCAATGGAACCTATTACGGAAGAAAAAAGAAAAGTGATTAACAAGGCTACAAATGGGGAAACACAGGAAGAAGTTCTAATATCAAAATTTAATTTAACTCTAACACGTCGAGATATAAATAGTCTGGTGGGCTCATCATGGTTAAATGACAATATTATAAACTTTTACTTAAACCTTTTAGTAGAACGCAATCAACAGCAAATCAACATCTATTCAATTCATGAATTCCCGAAGGTTTTTACTATGAATACTTTCTTTGTTCCAACTTTATTACGTTTAGGCTATAAAACAGTGAAAAATTGGACGAAAAATGCAGATATTTTTGCATATGATCTTATATTAATTCCTGTTCATGTCAACGGTACGCATTGGTGCCTAGCGGTAATTGATTTCCGGAACAAAACTATAAAATATTACGACTCTTTAGGAAATAATAATCCACAACTTCTAAATACATTAGAGAACTATTTAAAAGAAGAGTCCCTAGATAAAAAGAGAATACCGTTTGTTACAGAAGCATTCATTAAAGAAAGTGCTAATAATTGTCCAAGGCAAAGTAATGGGAGCGATTGTGGAGTTTTCTGCTGTATGATAGCTGAATGCCTCACAAGAAATTGTAACCCAACATTTGCACAAGTAGATATACCATATTTCAGGGAAAGAATGATCTTAGAAATAGTTCAGGGAAAACTAAAAATATAAACAAACTTGTGTTCATACTAACAGTTAGTTTCATTTAAATATTACTTTACTTTACATTAAAATTTGTACCTTTTTGACACAATAATCATATTGATGACAACAACACAAGGATCTACTAAAAACGGAATTAAGACATTCGATAAATAAAGTACAGACTCTAATAAAAAAAAAACTCTAGCGCACCTGAACCGCTAGAAACACTAATGTTCGAAGAACAGTAGAAGAATCGTGCAGGTTTTGAGTGCATATTCCACCACATGTGCTGCTTATTACGGCCAAACTGTTTCAAATGCCACGTTTTACTTTCGTCTTAAGAATGCATTATAACTCATATGGTGCAAGGTTTCAGATATTACCACTGGCATGAATTTCAACGTTTATGAGAGCAAAACACGGGTTAATTATATTCGTTATCAGTTGCTTATTTCACATAATTTTGAAAGCAGCATCTCATATAACATCAATGAAGAAAATGCTCAGTGCCTGCAGCACTGTAACTGAAGTTGGTGTTTGGGGCTGCGATCCGAAAAATTTGCAGAACTTTGCGAATTGTAACATCGGTTATTTATTTTCATTGTAAATGTTTCCGGTATGTATACTAACTGTAAGCATTTATTGATACAAAAGTAGCACAACCGACTCGTGCTGGCAACCTTTCGCCAGTATCAAATCCAAGAATATATCAAATCTGCTTCACGTTGTTTAATTACATTCGAAGTTATAGGAGTATAAAGAAATTTAGGGTTACCTGCAGCGAGTTTTTTCAAATGATCGGAAGCTTAATATTTGCTGTTTATTGTCACTACAATATCATTACCATTTGAAAATTCTACGATAAAACCGCTTAATAAAGATATTGCAATTAAACACAAAACCAACAATAGCTGGCAACCCTATCGTGTCTTTTCAACCAAATTTGGCCTGAATAATGTTTATGACAGGTTTCATTAATTGTATGAAATTCGTATTGATTTCATGACTGCACTGGAAGTTATAGTACAAAAAGTTTTATTTTCCTGAGTGAATTTTCAAAACCAAAGACACAAAAATTACCATAGCAGGTAGCACCAATCAAATTTTTCAACCAAATTTCCACCAAACAGAGATTGGAGTTAGGTTTAGCTTCTGTGTCAATTTCATGAAAATCTGGTAACTTATTCACATTTCATAGGGCAAAAAGCAGTTTTTTTTCTTTGTAATTTTTCAAGATGGCACCACTGGCACAGAGTTGCCCACAATTCAAAATCGCTTCTATCAAATCTGGTCTTACTTAAGTCCAATGCATTCTGTAAATTTTAGCTGTATCTGATTATTGGTTCGTGAGTTTCCGTGAACAGAAGTTTTTGATGCTAAAAATATAGGTTAACTGGGAGAGGGTTACCGTTCTTGTCCGACATGAAATTTCCAAAGTTTTATTTTGAACGTGTAGATAAAACATAAGATTTATATACAGATTGGTTTTATTGTAAGAAACGGACATTTTTTTGAATATTCGATGGTTTGAATGTTTTTACTTCCAAATTTTATTTTTCAAAATGAAGACACCAAAATTATCATAGCTGGCAGCTCCAATCGAATTTTTCGACCAAATTTCTACCAAACGTGGCTTAAAGTAAGGTCCAGCAATTGTGTAAGTTTCGTCAAAATCGAACGATTCAATCAGAATTTATAGGGCTAAAAACAGTTATCTTTTTTAGTGGTTTTTCAAGATGGCACCACTGGCACAGAATTGCCCGCATTTCAAAATCACTTCTATCAGACCTGGTTCTATTTAAGGTCAATACATGCTGTGAATTTCAAATAATTCTGCCCATCGGATCGTGAGTTTCCGTGAACAGAAGTTTTTGATGCTAAAAATATAGGTAAATTGGGCAAGGGTTGCCAGGCGTGCCCGTTATACCATATCTTTTTTTTTTTTTTGGTTATGTAAACAAAGCACAAGATTTACATATGAAAGGCTTATTTTTGAAGAAACTGCATTTTTTCAAGAGAGACGATGATTTGGAGGTTTTCACTTTCAGTGCCTGCCCTAGCTACAGGGTTGCCAGCACGCTCATTAAAAGCCACATAAATCTACAACTAAATAATATCAATATGTCCTGAAAATTTGGTAATGATTGAATAGCTCTGTCAAAAGTTATCGAAATTTAAAAATTTTCAAATTTTCCCGTCCTCTTTTTAGGCACCCAGCGCACACATAGGGTTAAAATATTCCAAAGCATTATCCGATTCATATGTAAAACACGTTAGATATTTATTTTATTAACTTTATTTTTGCGAAAATTATTTGTGCACGAAATAATAGGTATATTAAAAATATAACTTAAATGCCCGCCGGCGCGAAAAGGTTTACAATAACTGACATTTAAAGAGACCTGGACCTATTCTGCATATACACCAATGTATCCTGAAAGTTTCAGCTCAATCGAATGGCGCGTTCCCGAGATTATCTCACTGAAATTTTTTGTACATATATATATATATATATATAAAGAAATATGAATTTTTGGCCGAATCGATTTTAATACTAATGTTCTTTGAACATTAGTAAAAAATGAACGACAGAACTAAGAGAGGCTTGATTGACATAGTAGGCACTCACACAATACGCAATCGAGTATTTTTTATATACATTGAAAATGTGAATGAAATGCATTATTTTAGTATGAATTGATGAGCGAACCATAATGTAAAATATATTAATTAGCTTAAAACATACTTAAAAAAAAAAAAAAAAAAAAAAAATTCAATTTTGCAAATATGTGACCGAATGTTAACAACAAATGACGATGTAATACAGAATTACTTATGAAAAAAGCAAAAGTTTATAGATTGTTAATATTTGAAAACCTAAATTTGTAAGATACAAATGGCTGTGAGAAGAGAAAAGATGAAAATCACCTGGAATCTATTATTTTATATTCCGTAGCCATATTGACGAAATAAAAGATCAGAATGCTGATTGATAATTTTGATAAAGTTCTCATATTAGAAAGAACAATTGTAATTAGCTTCACTGATTTAAAAAAAAAAAAAATTAACAACAAAGAAATTGATTTTAAGAAAGAAATTATATTTATGTTTAAACATATGTTTTAAATGAACTTAATTTAATCAAACATTGTATATTTAAAAAAAAGCAAAGAATTGTAAAATTTGATGTAGAAAATAGAATTCAGGAGAATTCTAATTGTGTGAGGGGAGAAGTTATGTATATGACACCTACACAATTGTATTGCATTAGAAATGCAACAAGCTAGTTATGTATATGACACCTACACATTTGTATTGTATTAGAAATGCAACAAGCTACAATTCACTGTTATAAACACTCAACACTGAATTATGTTTTAAATAAACTTAATTAAACAGTAGGCTAAGAAAATTGACATTTTGAATGTACGTAGACGATTAGGCTAGTCTACTTGGAATTTTCGAAGAAATAAAAACGAATAGAGTCGAAACTCGAGTTTTATTTAAATACGTATACATATCTTTAATTTACAAAAAGATATAACTCGCTAGAGTTTTTTCCATTTGATGTGAAATTTTATACATTTTCCCTTTCGTATTGAATTCCCGTCTTGAAGAGGATCCGTCAGAATTTTTTTTTTTATGCTTGCTATCCTTCAAAAGATCTGACTAATATTTGTTCGCTACAAATAAATAAAAATACAACTTATTATACTATTATAACATTTTTAGTGCATTTTCTGCTTTTGATACATACAGGTATTTTGCACATTTAAAGCACAGTTACTTGAGCGAGATAATCACGAATTTTTATGATACTTGGTAGTTTGAATTGGACATTCATTCAAGCTATTGCATTTCTTTTAGTGAATTCTGTTTTACATAACAGGTACATAGTTGCATGAATTTAGTACCTTGGCTGTTAGTTTTTTTTGTTTCTTTGGGTTTTTCTTGGGATTCGGATAAATACATTTTTTTTTGTTATTTTGATTGCGCAAGTTTTGTTTTGCGGTTAAGAATTTGTATAAAGAAAAATAAAACTATAATCTGAAGCAATGCGTCGCAGAACGAATAGCTGGGATCCCAGCTACACGCCTTTCCAGCATCAACTGGAACGACTAAGTTTGTCACCATCTGCTGCTCAAGCCACAAGTAATACCGAGTCACATATATGAAATAATTCCTTCCCAAGGCAATCGGATTCCCATTTGTCAGAGACCGAGGCAAGGAGAAGACGGAACACACGAGAGGAGGATTCTAGCTACCTTCAGGATCGGTCAAATCGACTAACTACGTCTGGCAATAACGAGGCAAGAGTAACCTTTCGGGATCAAGTCGAAGCAAGTCCTCAGTCATTCGTTAAATTACCTATTTCAAAGTGGAATATTATATTTGACGGGACTACTTCGGGTTTAATTGCACGACAGTTTATGTTTCGAGTGCTGTCTTTGGCGAAAGATTATTGCGTTCCATCGACTATTCTGGCAACTGATTTCCATCTGCTCTTGAAAGGTAAGGCAGGCGAATGGTATTGGCGCTTTCGGGAGCAGAATTATCCTCTCATATGGAATAAATTGAGGTGGGAGTTTTCGGAACGATTCAACGATGTGTATATACGAAGGATGTTGGATGGTCGTTTACAGAAAGCAGGAGAGCGGTTTCAGGACTTTTTCGACGGTCTCGAGAGTATATCTTTGCAGTTAAATATCCCTTTAACGGACTTAGACTTTCAATGCGTAGTATTAAGGAACATGTCCCCCGCCCTTAGAGCCCATCTGTCTGGAGTAGAATTTCACTCAACCCGTGAGCTTGTTAAACGCTGTTATTTAGTGGAAGCAGAGTGGCGATTGTTAGGGTGGAAAAGCGAGCGCGAGTTGATTCGTCGAACGCGTCCGGTGCACGAACTATATTTTGATTTGGATCGCGCTGATAATAGTCGGTCCAGTCTATCTACTTCTTCCACTCGTCATCCATTGTGGGATTACGAGGCAGGCACACAGAACGAGTCGAGGCAACATGATAGGCAGACAGTGCATTCGGATTTCCACGAAATTCCATTTGAAAATTACAACATACCCCAAACCCCCAGTCGATCAGGTCAGTCATTTGGGAGACAACCCAGCTTTGAGGAAGAAACTCGCACGTATGCAAACCGTGAAACACCTGCACTTAGACATCCAGTAAAATATAGTGAATTTACACCACCTACGATCGCGTTAAGGCAGGAAGTACATGCCGTGCAATCTAGTTCCAATGAATATACGAATAGAGGTCGCAGGATGGATGACAGAAGTAATTTACGGGTATGTTGGAATTGTCACGATCTGGGGCATGGATTTATGGATTGCACGACTCTCATACAGCGTGTTTTCTGCTTTGGCTGTGGTCGCGAGGGAATTTTGAAAACCTGATGTCCGAATTGTCAGGCGGGAATCTTGAACAGGAATGCGCTTCCCGCGGGGAGGCTGCGTATTCCTCCAGGCACTCGTTCCTCCCGACCCGAGATGACAGATGCGGCAACGAATATCGACCCGAAATTTTGCCGAACACGATAAATCCCTTAAATTTTCCTTCAACCAAGCTCCCTACCATCAATTCCGAATGTGATTGTACGCGAGTGGCCCGCAAGCGCTCGGTATCGCGCTTTCATCGAGCATGAAAGTATTTTGCCAATAGGCAATGGCTTCGTAAAGCGTGTGTCGACACCATTCTGACACCGCAAGGAGAGAACCGTCCTTTCGCCATTATATCCATCAAGGGACGGGAACTTCAGGGGTTGTTGGACAGTGGTGCAAGCGTCCGCATCCTGGGAGCAGGAGCTTTGGACTTGATAGCGGAACTCAATTTATACATGCAACCCATGGCATCAGATGTTCAGACCGCGTCAGATCATTGGGCTTCTGTTCTGGGATATGTTGAGACCTTGGTGAAATTTAATTTTAAATCACGTCTGATTAAGTTGTGGGTCGTTCGATCGTTGTCCAACCCAGTATACCTCGGAATGGATTTCTGCTACACGTTCCAAATTACACCGACTCAACAGGCGACGGTTGCATCCTTTTCTGAAGTTCCAACCCCGGCGTTTCACACTCTGTCTTCTGAGGAGCAGTCCTGATTACAGCGCGTCATACATCAGTTTTCCTCTTATAACATCAATGGCTTGGGTAAGACTACTTAAGTCACTCATCATATTGACACCGGGTCCGCCAAACCCATTAAACAGCGGCATTATTCGGTGTCCCCAGTCATTCAGAAACTGATGTATGATGAGCTAGATCGCATGCTATCCTTAGAAGTCATTGAGGAAAGTAGAAGCGCTAGGAGTTCACCAGTCACGCTTGTGCGGAAGCCTGACAAAGTACGGCTTTGTTTGGATGCCAGACGACTGAATGAGGTAGCCCTGAAAGATGCATATCCATTACCTCTCATTGAAGGCTGATTGGCACATTTACAGTCCACTAAATTTATTACGAGTTTGAACCTTAAAGATGCCTTGTGGCAAATACCGTTAGATGCAGAATCTAGGGAGAAGACCGCGTTTACCGTTCCTGGCCACCCATTATACCATTTCACAGTGATGCCGTTTGGTCTATGTAACATTTCTCATTCCATGTGCCGACTAATGCACAAAGTGATTCCTCACGAGCTGCATGACAAGGTGTTGGTATATCTCGACGATTTGCTCGTTACTAGCTCTTCTTTTGACGAACATTTGGATCTACTTGCCAAGGTGGCGCAGCTGCTTCACGCAGCTAAATTGACCATTAACGTCGAGAAGAGCAAGTTCGTACAGCGAGAGATCAAATACCTTGGATATGTGGTTAGTGATGGAATCCTCAAGGCAGATCCAGAGAAAATCTCCGGAATTCCCAACACCTAAGTCTGCAAAGGACGGAAACGCAAGAAAGGAAATGGCGGGATGGTATCGGTGGTTTATCCCCAATTTAGTGGCAGTGTCATCAGCCCTGACGGATTTGCTGAAGGGTAAGCGCTCGTTTCAGTGGACAGACGCTGCTAATAATGCTTTCTTAGAGATTAAAAGACTGTTGATTTCGGCACCAGTGTTAGCTAACCCCGATTTCTGCCGAAGATTTTTCATCCAGTGTGATGCTAGTGCCACCGGGATCGGGAGCGTCCTATTCCAGAAAGATGATGATGGTGGAGAGTACCCAATCGCTTTTATGTCTGTAAAGCTTAACGCTGCGCAGCGCAACTACAGTGTTACTGAATTGGAATGCTTGGCTGCGGTGCGGAGCGTTAAGAAATTCAGAGCATATATCGAAGGGTTGCCTTTCACCATTATCACTGACCATGCTAGCCTTAAATGGCTCATGGGACAGCAGGACCTGACTGATGGATTGGCTCGCTGGAGCTTGAAACTGCAGTCTTTTGATTTTAACATCGAGCATCGTAAGGGAACTCACAACGTCGTTACAGACGCACTATCGAGAGTTTGTGGGTCGATCGAAACAAGGCAATCTCTAAGGGGTCCTTAGAGCTCCTGAGTATTTGGACCTCATCGCCCAAATTGAAAAGAGCACTGATGATTTTAAGAATGTGCACGTTAGGGAGGGACGTGTGTTCATTACTACCGGAACACACCATGACTTGTGCACCAATATATCTCGACCAAAATTATGGGTCCCTGAAGGTGAATGAGAGCAGTTGATCATGCGGGCATATGATGATCCTGGAGGGTCTCATTGTGGGATTCGAAAAACTTTGGAGCTGCTGCAAAGATATTATTACTGGCCGAAGTTGAGCAAACAAGTTAAAGATGACATTTCTTCCTGCACCGTTTGCAAGCAGGTCAAGCCTTCGAATCGTGGCATGAGGTCGCCCATGGGGAATCAAAGGGAAACAGATAGGCCATTGCAACGACTGTTCATCGATTTCATGGGCCCATACCCTCGTTCGAAGGCAGGGAATACTCAGTTGCTCGTGGTGTTGGATCATTTCAGCAAGTTTGTATGGCTCGAGGCCATACCCAAAGCCACATCGGGAGCAGTCGTGAAGTTTCTAAAGAACGATATCTTTTTGACGTATGGGGTACCGGAATTCGTGCACTCGGACAATGGTGTACAATTTACATCTAAATGTTTCAAAACTTTTCTCCTTGAGTACGGAGTCCAGCATATCACTTCACCCTTGTATTCACCACAGGCTAATGCATCAGAGCGTGTCAACCGCTCCATACTTAGTGCCATTCGCGCCTACGTCGGTGATGATCACAGGAATTGGGATGAACTGCTGGTCGAATCATGTGCAGCATTTGGAAATGTTGTTCATGAGGCGAATAGTTGTTCACCTCATTTCCTTTTGTTCGGTTTTCACCGTATCCAGCATGGCGACGAATATAAATTACTCAGGCAAATGCAGGCATTGGATGATGGAGAGATAGAGCTCTGTTCCCACACAGACAAGATGTGGTGGATGCAGGATAGAGTGAAGGCTAAATTGACTGAAGCTCATGCTAGAGGTGTCCGGGTGTACGATCTCCGGAGCCGCACAAAAACTTTTACCCCTTGACAAGTAGTCTTCGTACGGAACTTTGCACTTAGTAGCGCTGTGGATTGATTCGCAGCTAAACTTGCCCCTAAGTTCCTAAGGGCTGTTGTGCGAAGGAAGTTAGGTGAAGTATCCTATGAGATTGCTGATGAAAAGGGAAAAATAATAGGTGTCTATCATGCCAAGGACATTAAACAGTGATGAACTAACGAAAATTGCCCGGCATTTGAGGACTCTTCTCAGGGTAGGTCGGCCCCACGATTTGTGACAGAGCAGAACGACAGACTAACTGACTGACAGACGGGATATTTAACATCCCAATGTTTGGTGAAAATTCAACTAAATGTCCCATCAGCTGAAGTTGTTGTTCGGAACTGTACAAGACGGGGATGGGTGATACCCATAGATATAGAGAGGAATGGATACGAAATGGGCCGAGAGGAATGAAGCAATTTTCGACCTCTGGTGTAGTTGTGTGAGCGAGAGGTCGCAATGTGTTTGTATGACGAGGGCGGCGTAAAATATTGCAAAACTAAAGGGCAACTTTTTTGGTGCAAATAAAAATTTGTTAATATTGATGTAATGTAATTCACGTCAATAGCGAATCAATGAGTTTCGATTTGCACTAAAACTGTGCGTAGTATTTTAATTAGTTGTGCGGCAGCTGAACAGGTTTTTTTTTATGAAAATGATTAGCTCTGAGCAGAGCTGAAGTCTGTTCGCGTACTTTCAGTCACAGAATTTTTGTGAATCATGTGGTGGGGGATATTCAGGAAAAGTACGAAAACGCTCTGATTGCATTTCCGGAAAAGATTCAGTTGTCGGTTTTTGTGAGAACAATTGTAATTATAAAGTCATTGTAAGTGGTGATAAATTATCGCCACAAAAATATTCGATCTTCAAAACAACATTACGCAAAAATATGTTGCTTGCCGCGCACATTTGGAAATTTTTACTCGCGACACGCGTTTCACATTTTTCACTGTTTTTCAATAGCTCAGACTCTACTGAAATTTACTGAAAGAGGCGAAATTTTCAGCATTGAGTAAAACGAAGTACATAAACGGCTTCATTGCAATTAATTGTAGCACGCGAACAGACCTAATTGTTGCCGTGTTGCCACATAACGCAGATCACTAAGCATAATTCCGTGAAAAAAAACTTCACTTGGATTTATTTGGTAGAGAAATTCTAAATTCAATTTCAGCGGCACTGAGTCACTTTATTAGGCTCAAGAACTATTCAAATAAAACAATCTGAAATAAATGTTTTAATCTAACGAGTATTAAAAAAGTTTCAAATTATGTATACACTCAAGACATTTACGCGCAAATAATGTTAGAAAATTCTCGGCATCCACAAAAAACAAACAATTTATAGAGGTTATTGATTTGTGATCTGGTTTCCTTCTAGTCTATAAATCAACATAGACAACGTATATCGTCTCTAAAGCTAAAGCCGATAATATTTTATTGTATTATTTAAAATGGTACTATTTTGTAATTTTGAAGGTACATTTTTATCCCTTCAAATGCGCTCAAGCTGTATAGCCTTTGTCTGAAAAAATCACTTCACATATCGCGGCGTCTATTTCGACACAAGTTTTACTTGCAATATTTGCTGTGGTAAATTCAAATATTGTTTACTTACCGGAAAAAAGAAATCGCCCTCGCACTGCGTTTATAATCACTATCACAATTCACAACACTACACTTCATTTTGCTCAATACGAATATTAACGCTTTCACTCGCCGTAAATTTTGCTTTCAAAAGGTGCGAATACAGATTCTTCGCACATTTCTTATACGAAATGATCCTTAAGCACATGTTTTTAATTACCTTTTTGCCCGACAAATCGTCCCAACGTCATACACAAAATTCTTCGCACTTTTCTTGTAACAAAAGGATATATTTCTTTCAGGTAAAACATATTTTTTCAAAATTCATGATCCCTTTGTTTTACATTATGTTCCCACCCTACAAATTTGTCCCCACATCGCATGTAAAATCTTGGCTTTTTTCAACCAAGGGGACGTATTTATTTCAGGTTAAATAGGTTATTTCCCGAAATTAGCGATCCTTTTGTTTTAAATTATCTTCCCACTCTACAAATCGTCCCTCCATTGTATGTAAAATAACCGCACATTTTTGTAGCAAACGGACATATTTATTACAGGTAAAATAGGTTTTTCAAAATTAATAAATTACGTTTCCACCCTAGAGATCGTCTTTACAAAGCCCAGGAAAAAGAAAGTAAATTGGTATGCTTCATACGAGAGAGTGGCAAGAGTGGTATACATGTTTTTTTATATGAACGAGCTCATAGATTTGATTGCCATAAATGCAAATTTGATTGGCATAAATTTGATGCCATAAATGTTCGATCGGGTTTAAGTTCGGTAATAGCATTTGGACAATAACAAATAGCCCAAAGCCTACATTGCTCCAGATACATGCGAAAATTGTATAAAATGCCTTATTTTTTAGCACTTTGTTTAATATTTCTTTTAAGAATACCCAGGCAACACGTTTGATCCATCCTACCATTCACAAAATCTATATATAGCATAATGCTTCCTCCGCTGTATTTTACAGCGGAAGTAGTATGTTCCCTCCTAAACTCTGTATTAAACATTCGCGCAACATATTGCCGCTTATTAGATTCAAAAACATTAATTTTTACTTCAGCAACAAAAATTATGGACTTCCAGAATTATTTTGGCTTTTTTGCGCACTCTTAAGCGAAACGTTATTTAACAAATCAATTTTTTTTAAACTATTATAAGGTTAGCTTCCGCCATTCTGCCCTTTAAATTCGCTTTCTTTTTTGAATTTCGAATAATTTGAGTAGAGACTTTCTTTTCAACTCGTTTGTTCACCTTAATTTGTAAAACTGGGGCACTTAATTTAGGGATTTTCATAATTTTTCTGATAATCCACTTTTTTCACACTCAGATAAGATTTTAGGCCTTTCTGACCGATGCTTTGTTTCAAAAAATTTGGTTGATTTATTTATTGTTATTACATTTCTCACTGTATGTCTTTTATAATTAATTTTATACCTATGACGCAAATAATGCAACAACAATAATATTATTTCTTGATTAGCCACCTTATTCAACGTATTTTCTATTAACATAAAAAAGTAAACTATAGTGTAAGAAATACCATTTAGAAAATTTAATTTGCAGACAAACACAGCCATCAAATCTAAAATTCCCTTAAATTCCCTAAAATAGATATATTTGAAATCAAACTGAAATAAAATTTTCGCGACCAAAACACTTGCTAATTTAATTTCAATCAACCGGTTTGCCTACCAACGTAACATAAAACATCTACATGCGTATAGATCATTTAGCATCATAATCTGCATGCAGCATTCGTAAATAGTAGCCCAAGTCAATAACGAAGTTTACTTGTGCTACTTTAAATCGTTCATTCACACCGGTTTTCATCGTTCGAACAATTTTCTTCACCTAAATGACGTCAATTCATATAATTGATCAAACTTAATGCCCCTACACGCTATCAAGCTTTCCCCGCCTATGAACAAAAGCAATCAATAAAAATGGCGATCGGGCGGTTTGACACATGTTTTATTTTCGTGTTTTCATCAATTAAAAGTATAAATGTTTAGATTGATCAATAAACAGTGTGAAAGTAAAAAGTGTTTTGCACCAATTACTCATAGGACTTCGCCCTAGAATGTGTGATGTAAGTACAAATTCAATTTGAATCAATGTACCTCTTTTTACCGGATTTAGGATAGAAAGCTTTCGAATTGTGGAAAGAAATGGTTGTTATATGTATGCAAGCAACATTTTCGACCTCCCCTTACAAAATAACATCAAATTTCATTCAGAAAATTTCATTAATTTTGAAATTTGTGCCCCATGTGACACATATTTTATTTTCCCTGCTATTCCAACTAAAGGCTGGTACTGAGTTCGAGTTCACGTAAAATTTGGACATGTTTCCATTATCTGGTCATTCTTTCGAGCGAAAATTTTGACAACGGAGAAAAGCAGAGACACTGCTCATTCCTGACGGATAAAATGTCAAGAATTTCACTTTTCGATCGATTTTCTTATTGGAAAGTCATTTGCACTGCTCAATTTTCAAATTGAAACACTAAATGTCACTTTTTCGCTCGAAAGAATGAACTGCACAAACTAAATTGGCGTGAAATGATTGACAACATGTTTCAGTGCCATCTATGTTTTCAAAGCGAAAGCAACTTCAAAGCAACTTTTCATGCTAAGAACACAGTACCAAACTTGCTTATTTTCAAGCGAAATTTTCGCCGAAACAGATTTCGCGCGAAATTTTATATGAAAATTTCGCGTGAAATCGAACTCAGTACTATGCTTAACCCGAAAATCGACCATGTTCACAACAATAGAAATGTATGGAAATGTTTGTTTACATAGAGAGTCAACAGCGCAGAAGGGTATAGTGTGCGGCATTGAGGGGAAAGCTTTTTTGCAGAGAGTAAGTTGCATATGTAGTAAAAATGCTTCATTCACGTACGGGTTCATGGATAATCATTTCGTGTCCATTCTTTATATGTCTATGGTGATACCCTAATTGTATGAAAAGATGTTGAAATTTAAAATTGGAAAGAAACCGCTCTAGCGGTACTGTGAAAAAATTTTCGAACAAAGGAAAAGGAGACTTTGGGCGATTCGAAAGAGAGAGTTGAAAAGAAGAAGTTGGAGGAATCTTGGGTGTTGAAAGTAAAAGTAGAAAATTGAGCGGATTTCGGCTGCGGAAAATTAAATCCAAAATAAAAACAAAAGAAAAGAAAGTTATGTACTTTGCAAAGAAAAAGTGGATTTGAATTTTGGTGTTTGAAGATTATTGAATATCGAACAGACAGTTGTAGAAAAGTGCAAAGTGTTTCCAAAATAAAAGTTTGTGTTACAACCCATTAAAACTACGAAAGTGGAAATTGCCGAAGAAGAGGAGGAAAATTGTGCGAAATGAAAATTGATTAATAGCTGAAGATGGACAAAGGAACAAAGGCGATCGATGAAAGTGCCCAGCTTTTCAACTACACAGCGACAGGCTCGAATCAGTTCAGAAACAATTTTTGCTTTTCGCCTTGAGGCACCTCTATAATCCAAACGACTTTAGTAATCTTCCCTCTTACGAATACAGACTTGGTCTTTCAAACCTAATGACTCTTTCATCAAGAAGAACCATAATTAGCGCATGCCTAGCCTTTGATGTCATTAACGGAACAGTTAGTATAGCAGCTCTCTCTAACCGAATTACTTTCAACAATCAAATAAGACGGACTAGGCATACAACCCTCCTTAAGGAATACCAGCACCTTACAGTTTATGGGTATAATGAACCCATCAATAGGTGCTGTAGAACATTCAACACTGTAAGTCATCACTACTCTTCAGGTATCACCAAATCTACTTTCAAAAATAACTTGACAAAGGCCCTAGTAACTTCTTAACCTACTTATTTCCCATCCTTATTCGCCTAAATGCAAATAAACATTAACTTGAAATACTTGCTTGTTCTATTTTATGCATATTCTATTGTAATCTATTGTATCATATCTAGTATATATATCTATTATATATCTATGTATCATATCTATATCTATTGTATCAATATTCTATTGTATCATGCCTTGTTTGGCAAATAAATAAATAGATTGCTGATGAAAAGGGAAAAATAATAGGTGTCTATCCTGCCAAGGACAGTAAACAGTGATGAACTAACGAAAATTGCCCGGCATTTGAGGACTCTTCTCAGGGTAGGTCGGCCCCACGATTTGTGACAGATCAGAACGACAGACTAACAGACTGACAGACGGGATATTTAACATCCCAATGTTTGGTGAAAATTCAACTAAATGTCCCATCAGCTGAAGTTGTTGTTCGGAACTGTACAAGACGGGGATGGGTGATACCCATAGATATAGAGAGGAATGGATACGAAATGGGCCGAGAGGAATGAAGCAATTTTCGTCCTCTGGTGTAGTTGTGTGAGCGAGAGGTCGCAATGTGTTTGTATGACGAGGGCGGCGTAAAATATTGCAAAATTAAAGGGCAACTTTTTTGGTGCAAATAAAAATTTGTTAATATTGTTGTAATGTAATTCACGTCAATAGCGAATCAATGAGTTTCGATTTGCACTAAAACTGTGCGTAGTATTTTAATTAGTTGTGCGGCAGCTGAACAGGTTTTTTTTTATGAAAATGATTAGCTCTGAGCAGAGCTGAAGTCTGTTCGCGTACTTTCAGTCACAGAATTTTTGTGAATCATGTGGTGGGGGATATTCAGGAAAAGTACGAAAACGCTCTGATTGCATTTCCGGAAAAGATTCAGTTGTCGGTTTTTGTGAGAACAATAGTAATTATAAAGTCATTGTAAGTGGTGATAAATTATCGCCACAAAAATATTCGATCTTCAAAACAACATTACGCAAAAATATGTTGCTTGCCGCGCACATTTGGAAATTTTTACTCGCGACACGCGTTTCACATTTTTCACTGTTTTTCAATAGCTCAGACTCTACTGAAATTTACTGAAAGAGGCGAAATTTTCAGCATTGAGTAAAACGAAGTACATAAACGGCTTCATTGCAATTAATTGTAGCACGCGAACAGACCTAATTGTTGCCGTGTTGCCACATAACGCAGATCACTAAGCATAATTCCGTGAAAAAAAACTTCACTTGGATTTATTTGGTAGAGAAATTCTAAATTCAATTTCAGCGGCACTGAGTCACTTTATTAGGCTCAAGAACTATTCAAATAAAACAATCTGAAATAAATGTTTTAATCTAACGAGTATTAAAAAAGTTTCAAATTATATATACACTCAAGACATTTACGCGCAAATAATGTTAGAAAATTCTCGGCATCCACAAAAAACAAACAATTTATAGAGGTTATTGATTTGTGATCTGGTTCCCTTCTAGTCTATAAATCAGCATAGACAACGTATATCGTCTCTTAAGCTAAAGCCGATAATATTTTATTGTATTATTTAAAATGGTACTATTTTGTAATTTTGAAGGTACATTTTTATCCCTTCAAATGCGCTCAAGCTGTATAGCCTTTGTCTGAAAAAATCACTTCACATATCGCGGCGTCTATTTCGACACAAGTTTTACTTGCAATATTTGCTGTGGTAAATTCAAATATTGTTTACTTACCGGAAAAAAGAAATCGCCCTCGCACTGCGTTTATAATCACTATCACAATTCACAACACTACACTTCATTTTGCTCAATACGAATATTAACGCTTCCACTCGCCGTAAATTTTGCTTTCAAAAGGTGCGAATACAGATTCTTCGCACATTTCTTATACGAAATGATCCTTAAGCACATGTTTTTAATTACCTTTTTGCCCGACAAATCGTCCCAACGTCATATACAAAATTCTTCGCACTTTTCTTGTAACAAAAGGATATATTTCTTTCAGGTAAAACATATTTTTTCAAAATTCATGATCCCTTTGTTTTACATTATGTTCCCACCCTACAAATTTGTCCCCACATCGCATGTAAAATCTTGGCTTTTTTCAACCAAGGGGACGTATTTATTTCAGGTTAAATAGGTTATTTCCCGAAATTAGCGATCCTTTTGTTTTAAATTATCTTCCCACTCTACAAATCGTCCCTCCATTGTATGTAAAATAACCGCACTTTTTTGTAGCAAACGGACATATTTATTACAGGTAAAATAGGTTTTTCAAAATTAATAAATTACGTTTCCACCCTAGAGATCGTCTTTACAAAGCACAGGAAAAAGAAAGTAAATTGGTATGCTTCATACGAGAGAGTGGCAAGAGTGGTATACATGTTTTTTATATGAACGAGCTCATAGATTTGATTGCCATAAATGCAAATTTGATTGCCATAAATTTGATGCCATAAATGTTCGATCGGGTTTAAGTTCGGTAATAGCATTTGGACAATAACAAATAGCCCAAAGCCTACATTGCTCCAGATACATGCGAAAATTGTATAAAATGCCTTATTTTTCAGCACTTTGTTTAATATTTCTTTTAAGAATACCCAGGCAACACGTTTGATCCATCCTACCATTCACAAAATCTATATATAGCATAATGCTTCCTCCGCTGTATTTTACAGCGGAAGTAGTATGTTCCCTCCTAAACTCTGTATTAAACATTCGCGCAACATATTGCCGCTTATTAGATTCAAAAACATTAATTTTTACTTCAGCAACAACAATTATGGACTTCCAGAATTATTTTGGCTTTTTTGCGCACTCTTAAGCGAAACGTTATTTAACAAATCAATTTTTTTTAAACTATTATAAGGTTAGCTTCCGCCATTCTGCTCTTTAAATTCGCTTTCTTTTTTGAATTTCGAATAATTTGAGTAGAGACTTTCTTTTCAACTCGTTTGTTCACCTTAATTTGTAAAACTGGGGCACTTAATTTAGGGATTTTCATAATTTTTCTGATAATCCACTTTTTTCACACTCAGATAAGATTTTAGGCCTTTCTGACCGATGCTTTGTTTCAAAAAATTTGGTTGATTTATTTATTGTTATTACATTTCTCACTGTATGTCTTTTATAATTAATTTTATACCTATGACGCAAATAATGCAACAACAATAATATTATTTCTTGATTAGCCACCTTATTCAACGTATTTTCTATTAACATAAAAAAGTAAACTATAGTGTAAGAAATACCATTTAGAAAATTTAATTTGCAGACAAACACAGCCATCAAATCTAAAATTCCCTTAAATTCCCTAAAATAGATATATTTGAAATCAAACTGAAATAAAATTTTCGCGACCAAAACACTTGCTAATTTAATTTCAATCAACCGGTTTGCCTACCAACGTAACATAAAACATCTACATGCGTATAGATCATTTAGCATCATAATCTGCATGCAGCATTCGTAAATAGTAGCCCAAGTCAATAACGAAGTTTACTTGTGCTACTTTAAATCGTTCATTCACACCGGTTTTCATCGTTCGAACAATTTTCTTCACCTAAATGACGTCAATTCATATAATTGATCAAACTTAATGCCCCTACACGCTATCAAGCTTTCCCCGCCTATGAACAAAAGCAATCAATAAAAATGGCGATCGGGCGGTTTGACACATGTTTTATTTTCGTGTTTTCATCAATTAAAAGTATAAATGTTTAGATTGATCAATAAACAGTGTGAAAGTAAAAAGTGTTTTGCACCAATTACTCATAGGACTTCGCCCTAGAATGTGTGATGTAAGTACAAATTCAATTTGAATCAATGTACCTCTTTTTACCGGATTTAGGATAGAAAGCTTTCGAATTGTGGAAAGAAATGGTTGTTATATGTATGCAAGCAACATTTTCGACCTCCCCTTACAAAATAACATCAAATTTCATTCAGAAAATTTCATTAATTTTGAAATTTGTGCCCCATGTGACACATATTTTATTTTCCCTGCTATTCCAACTAAAGGCTGGTACTGAGTTCGAGTTCACGTAAAATTTGGACATGTTTCCATTATCTGGTCATTCTTTCGAGCGAAAATTTTGACAACGGAGAAAAGCAGAGACACTGCTCATTCCTGACGGATAAAATGTCAAGAATTTCACTTTTCGATCGATTTTCTTATTGGAAAGTCATTTGCACTGCTCAATTTTCAAATTGAAACACTAAATGTCACTTTTTCGCTCGAAAGAATGAACTGCACAAACTAAATTGGCGTGAAATGATTGACAACATGTTTCAGTGCCATCTATGTTTTCAAAGCGAAAGCAACTTCAAAGCAACTTTTCATGCTAAGAACACAGTACCAAACTTGCTTATTTTCAAGCGAAATTTTCGCCGAAACAGATTTCGCGCGAAATTTTATATGAAAATTTCGCGTGAAATCGAACTCAGTACTATGCTTAACCCGAAAATCGACCATGTTCACAACAATAGAAATGTATGGAAATGTTTGTTTACATAGAGAGTCAACAGCGCAGAAGGGTATAGTGTGCGGCATTGAGGGGAAAGCTTTTTTGCAGAGAGTAAGTTGCATATGTAGTAAAAATGCTTCATTCACGTACGGGTTCATGGATAATCATTTCGTGTCCATTCTTTATATGTCTATGGTGATACCCTAATTGTATGAAAAGATGTTGAAATTTAAAATTGGAAAGAAACCGCTCTAGCGGTACTGTGAAAAAATTTTCGAACAAAGGAAAAGGAGACTTTGGGCGATTCGAAAGAGAGAGTTGAAAAGAAGAAGTTGGAGGAATCTTGGGTGTTGAAAGTAAAAGTAGAAAATTGAGCGGATTTCGGCTGCGGAAAATTAAATCCAAAATAAAAACAAAAGAAAAGAAAGTTATGTACTTTGCAAAGAAAAAGTGGATTTGAATTTTGGTGTTTGAAGATTATTGAATATCGAACAGACAGTTGTAGAAAAGTGCAAAGTGTTTCCAAAATAAAAGTTTGTGTTACAACCCATTAAAACTACGAAAGTGGAAATTGCCGAAGAAGAGGAGGAAAATTGTGCGAAATGAAAATTGATTAATAGCTGAAGATGGACAAAGGAACAAAGGCGATCGATGAAAGTGCCCAGCTTTTCAACTACACAGCGACAGGCTCGAATCAGTTCAGAAACAATTTTTGCTTTTCGCCTTGAGGCACCTCTATAATCCAAACGACTTTAGTAATCTTCCCTCTTACGAATACAGACTTGGTCTTTCAAACCTAATGACTCTTTCATCAAGAAGAACCATAATTAGCGCATGCCTAGCCTTTGATGTCATTAACGGAACAGTTAGTATAGCAGCTCTCTCTAACCGAATTACTTTCAACAATCAAATAAGACGGACTAGGCATACAACCCTCCTTAAGGAATACCAGCACCTTACAGTTTATGGGTATAATGAACCCATCAATAGGTGCTGTAGAACATTCAACACTGTAAGTCATCACTACTCTTCAGGTATCACCAAATCTACTTTCAAAAATAACTTGACAAAGGCCCTAGTAACTTCTTAACCTACTTATTTCCCATCCTTATTCGCCTAAATGCAAATAAACATTAACTTGAAATACTTGCTTGTTCTATTTTATGCATATTCTATTGTAATCTATTGTATCATATCTAGTATATATATCTATTATATATCTATGTATCATATCTATATCTATTGTATCAATATTCTATTGTATCATGCCTTGTTTGGCAAATAAATAAATAGATTGCTGATGAAAAGGGAAAAATAATAGGTGTCTATCCTGCCAAGGACAGTAAACAGTGATGAACTAACGAAAATTGCCCGGCATTTGAGGACTCTTCTCAGGGTAGGTCGGCCCCACGATTTGTGACAGATCAGAACGACAGACTAACAGACTGACAGACGGGATATTTAACATCCCAATGTTTGGTGAAAATTCAACTAAATGTCCCATCAGCTGAAGTTGTTGTTCGGAACTGTACAAGACGGGGATGGGTGATACCCATAGATATAGAGAGGAATGGATACGAAATGGGCCGAGAGGAATGAAGCAATTTTCGTCCTCTGGTGTAGTTGTGTGAGCGAGAGGTCGCAATGTGTTTGTATGACGAGGGCGGCGTAAAATATTGCAAAATTAAAGGGCAACTTTTTTGGTGCAAATAAAAATTTGTTAATATTGTTGTAATGTAATTCACGTCAATAGCGAATCAATGAGTTTCGATTTGCACTAAAACTGTGCGTAGTATTTTAATTAGTTGTGCGGCAGCTGAACAGGTTTTTTTTTATGAAAATGATTAGCTCTGAGCAGAGCTGAAGTCTGTTCGCGTACTTTCAGTCACAGAATTTTTGTGAATCATGTGGTGGGGGATATTCAGGAAAAGTACGAAAACGCTCTGATTGCATTTCCGGAAAAGATTCAGTTGTCGGTTTTTGTGAGAACAATAGTAATTATAAAGTCATTGTAAGTGGTGATAAATTATCGCCACAAAAATATTCGATCTTCAAAACAACATTACGCAAAAATATGTTGCTTGCCGCGCACATTTGGAAATTTTTACTCGCGACACGCGTTTCACATTTTTCACTGTTTTTCAATAGCTCAGACTCTACTGAAATTTACTGAAAGAGGCGAAATTTTCAGCATTGAGTAAAACGAAGTACATAAACGGCTTCATTGCAATTAATTGTAGCACGCGAACAGACCTAATTGTTGCCGTGTTGCCACATAACGCAGATCACTAAGCATAATTCCGTGAAAAAAAACTTCACTTGGATTTATTTGGTAGAGAAATTCTAAATTCAATTTCAGCGGCACTGAGTCACTTTATTAGGCTCAAGAACTATTCAAATAAAACAATCTGAAATAAATGTTTTAATCTAACGAGTATTAAAAAAGTTTCAAATTATATATACACTCAAGACATTTACGCGCAAATAATGTTAGAAAATTCTCGGCATCCACAAAAAACAAACAATTTATAGAGGTTATTGATTTGTGATCTGGTTCCCTTCTAGTCTATAAATCAGCATAGACAACGTATATCGTCTCTTAAGCTAAAGCCGATAATATTTTATTGTATTATTTAAAATGGTACTATTTTGTAATTTTGAAGGTACATTTTTATCCCTTCAAATGCGCTCAAGCTGTATAGCCTTTGTCTGAAAAAATCACTTCACATATCGCGGCGTCTATTTCGACACAAGTTTTACTTGCAATATTTGCTGTGGTAAATTCAAATATTGTTTACTTACCGGAAAAAAGAAATCGCCCTCGCACTGCGTTTATAATCACTATCACAATTCACAACACTACACTTCATTTTGCTCAATACGAATATTAACGCTTCCACTCGCCGTAAATTTTGCTTTCAAAAGGTGCGAATACAGATTCTTCGCACATTTCTTATACGAAATGATCCTTAAGCACATGTTTTTAATTACCTTTTTGCCCGACAAATCGTCCCAACGTCATATACAAAATTCTTCGCACTTTTCTTGTAACAAAAGGATATATTTCTTTCAGGTAAAACATATTTTTTCAAAATTCATGATCCCTTTGTTTTACATTATGTTCCCACCCTACAAATTTGTCCCCACATCGCATGTAAAATCTTGGCTTTTTTCAACCAAGGGGACGTATTTATTTCAGGTTAAATAGGTTATTTCCCGAAATTAGCGATCCTTTTGTTTTAAATTATCTTCCCACTCTACAAATCGTCCCTCCATTGTATGTAAAATAACCGCACTTTTTTGTAGCAAACGGACATATTTATTACAGGTAAAATAGGTTTTTCAAAATTAATAAATTACGTTTCCACCCTAGAGATCGTCTTTACAAAGCACAGGAAAAAGAAAGTAAATTGGTATGCTTCATACGAGAGAGTGGCAAGAGTGGTATACATGTTTTTTATATGAACGAGCTCATAGATTTGATTGCCATAAATGCAAATTTGATTGCCATAAATTTGATGCCATAAATGTTCGATCGGGTTTAAGTTCGGTAATAGCATTTGGACAATAACAAATAGCCCAAAGCCTACATTGCTCCAGATACATGCGAAAATTGTATAAAATGCCTTATTTTTCAGCACTTTGTTTAATATTTCTTTTAAGAATACCCAGGCAACACGTTTGATCCATCCTACCATTCACAAAATCTATATATAGCATAATGCTTCCTCCGCTGTATTTTACAGCGGAAGTAGTATGTTCCCTCCTAAACTCTGTATTAAACATTCGCGCAACATATTGCCGCTTATTAGATTCAAAAACATTAATTTTTACTTCAGCAACAACAATTATGGACTTCCAGAATTATTTTGGCTTTTTTGCGCACTCTTAAGCGAAACGTTATTTAACAAATCAATTTTTTTTAAACTATTATAAGGTTAGCTTCCGCCATTCTGCTCTTTAAATTCGCTTTCTTTTTTGAATTTCGAATAATTTGAGTAGAGACTTTCTTTTCAACTCGTTTGTTCACCTTAATTTGTAAAACTGGGGCACTTAATTTAGGGATTTTCATAATTTTTCTGATAATCCACTTTTTTCACACTCAGATAAGATTTTAGGCCTTTCTGACCGATGCTTTGTTTCAAAAAATTTGGTTGATTTATTTATTGTTATTACATTTCTCACTGTATGTCTTTTATAATTAATTTTATACCTATGACGCAAATAATGCAACAACAATAATATTATTTCTTGATTAGCCACCTTATTCAACGTATTTTCTATTAACATAAAAAAGTAAACTATAGTGTAAGAAATACCATTTAGAAAATTTAATTTGCAGACAAACACAGCCATCAAATCTAAAATTCCCTTAAATTCCCTAAAATAGATATATTTGAAATCAAACTGAAATAAAATTTTCGCGACCAAAACACTTGCTAATTTAATTTCAATCAACCGGTTTGCCTACCAACGTAACATAAAACATCTACATGCGTATAGATCATTTAGCATCATAATCTGCATGCAGCATTCGTAAATAGTAGCCCAAGTCAATAACGAAGTTTACTTGTGCTACTTTAAATCGTTCATTCACACCGGTTTTCATCGTTCGAACAATTTTCTTCACCTAAATGACGTCAATTCATATAATTGATCAAACTTAATGCCCCTACACGCTATCAAGCTTTCCCCGCCTATGAACAAAAGCAATCAATAAAAATGGCGATCGGGCGGTTTGACACATGTTTTATTTTCGTGTTTTCATCAATTAAAAGTATAAATGTTTAGATTGATCAATAAACAGTGTGAAAGTAAAAAGTGTTTTGCACCAATTACTCATAGGACTTCGCCCTAGAATGTGTGATGTAAGTACAAATTCAATTTGAATCAATGTACCTCTTTTTACCGGATTTAGGATAGAAAGCTTTCGAATTGTGGAAAGAAATGGTTGTTATATGTATGCAAGCAACATTTTCGACCTCCCCTTACAAAATAACATCAAATTTCATTCAGAAAATTTCATTAATTTTGAAATTTGTGCCCCATGTGACACATATTTTATTTTCCCTGCTATTCCAACTAAAGGCTGGTACTGAGTTCGAGTTCACGTGAAATTTGGACATGTTTCCATTATCTGGTCATTCTTTCGAGCGAAAATTTTGACAACGGAGAAAAGCAGAGACACTGCTCATTCCTGACGGATAAAATGTCAAGAATTTCACTTTTCGATCGATTTTCTTATTGGAAAGTCATTTGCACTGCTCAATTTTCAAATTGAAACACTAAATGTCACTTTTTCGCTCGAAAGAATGAACTGCACAAACTAAATTGGCGTGAAATGATTGACAACATGTTTCAGTGCCATCTATGTTTTCAAAGCGAAAGCAACTTCAAAGCAACTTTTCATGCTAAGAACACAGTACCAAACTTGCTTATTTTCAAGCGAAATTTTCGCCGAAACAGATTTCGCGCGAAATTTTATATGAAAATTTCGCGTGAAATCGAACTCAGTACTATGCTTAACCCGAAAATCGACCATGTTCACAACAATAGAAATGTATGGAAATGTTTGTTTACATAGAGAGTCAACAGCGCAGAAGGGTATAGTGTGCGGCATTGAGGGGAAAGCTTTTTTGCAGAGAGTAAGTTGCATATGTAGTAAAAATGCTTCATTCACGTACGGGTTCATGGATAATCATTTCGTGTCCATTCTTTATATGTCTATGGTGATACCCTAATTGTATGAAAAGATGTTGAAATTTAAAATTGCAAAGAAACCGCTCTAGCGGTACTGTGAAAAAATTTTCGAACAAAGGAAAAGGAGACTTTGGGCGATTCGAAAGAGAGAGTTGAAAAGAAGAAGTTGGAGGAATCTTGGGTGTTGAAAGTAAAAGTAGAAAATTGAGCGAATTTCGGCTGCGGAAAATTAAATCCAAAATAAAAACAAAAGAAAAGAAAGTTGTGTACTTTGCAAAGAAAAAGTGGATTTGAATTTTGGTGTTTGAAGATTATTGAATATCGAACAGACAGTTGTAGAAAAGTGCAAAGTGTTTCCAAAATAAAAGTTTGTGTTACAACCCATTAAAACTACGAAAGTGGAAATTGCCGAAGAAGAGGAGGAAAATTGTGCGAAATGAAAATTGATTAATAGCTGAAGATGGACAAAGGAACAAAGGCGATCGATGAAAGTGCCCAGCTTTTCAACTACACAGCGACAGGCTCGAATCAGTTCAGAAACAATTTTTGCTTTTCGCCTTGAGGCACCTCTATAATCCAAACGACTTTAGTAATCTTCCCTCTTACGAATACAGACTTGGTCTTTTAAACCTAATGACTCTTTCATCAAGAAGAACCATAATTAGCGCATGCCTAGCCTTTGATGTCATTAACGGAACAGTTAGTATAGCAGCTCTCTCTAACCGAATTACTTTCAACAATCAAATAAGACGGACTAGGCATACAACCCTCCTTAAGGAATACCAGCACCTTACAGTTTATGGGTATAATGAACCCATCAATAGGTGCTGTAGAACATTCAACACTGTAAGTCATCACTACTCTTCAGGTATCACCAAATCTACTTTCAAAAATAACTTGACAAAGGCCCTAGTAACTTCTTAACCTACTTATTTCCCATCCTTATTCGCCTAAATGCAAATAAACATTAACTTGAAATACTTGCTTGTTCTATTTTATGCATATTCTATTGTAATCTATTGTATCATATCTAGTATATATATCTATTATATATCTATGTATCATATCTATATCTATTGTATCAATATTCTATTGTATCATGCCTTGTTTGGCAAATAAATAAATAGATTGCTGATGAAAAGGGAAAAATAATAGGTGTCTATCCTGCCAAGGACAGTAAACAGTGATGAACTAACGAAAATTGCCCGGCATTTGAGGACTCTTCTCAGGGTAGGTCGGCCCCACGATTTGTGACAGATCAGAACGACAGACTAACAGACTGACAGACGGGATATTTAACATCCCAATGTTTGGTGAAAATTCAACTAAATGTCCCATCAGCTGAAGTTGTTGTTCGGAACTGTACAAGACGGGGATGGGTGATACCCATAGATATAGAGAGGAATGGATACGAAATGGGCCGAGAGGAATGAAGCAATTTTCGACCTCTGGTGCAGTTGTGTGAGCGAGAGGTCGCAATATGTTTGTATGACGAGGGCGGCGTAAAATATTGCAAAATTAAAGGGCAACTTTATTGGTGCAAATAAAAATTTGTTAATATTGTTGTAATGTAATTCACGTCAATAGCAAATCATTGAATTTCGATTTGCACTAAAACTGTGCGTAGTATTTTAATTAGTGGTGCGGCAGCTGAACAGGTTTTTTTTTATGAAAATGATTAGCTCTGAGCAGAGCTGAAGTCTGTTCGCGTACTTTCAGTCACAGAATTTTTGTGAATCATGTGGTGGGGGATATTCAGGAAAAGTACGAAAACGCTCTGATTGCATTTCCGGAAAAGATTCAGTTGTCGGTTTTTGTGAGAACAATAGTAATTATAAAGTCATTGTAAGTGGTGATAAATTATCGCCACAAAAATATTCGATCTTCAAAACAACATTACGCAAAAATATGTTGCTTGCCGCGCACATTTGGAAATTTTTACTCGCGACACGCGTTTCACATTTTTCACTGTTTTTCAATAGCTCAGACTCTACTGAAATTTACTGAAAGAGGCGAAATTTTCAGCATTGAGTAAAACGAAGTACATAAACGGCTTCATTGCAATTAATTGTAGCACGCGAACAGACCTAATTGTTGCCGTGTTGCCACATAACGCAGATCACTAAGCATAATTCCGTGAAAAAAAACTTCACTTGGATTTATTTGGTAGAGAAATTCTAAATTCAATTTCAGCGGCACTGAGTCACTTTATTAGGCTCAAGAACTATTCAAATAAAACAATCTGAAATAAATGTTTTAATCTAACGAGTATTAAAAAAGTTTCAAATTATATATACACTCAAGACATTTACGCGCAAATAATGTTAGAAAATTCTCGGCATCCACAGAAAACAAACAATTTATAGAGGTTATTGATTTGTGATCTGGTTCCCTTCTAGTCAATAAATCAGCATAGACAACGTATATCGTCTCTAAAGCTAAAGCCGATAATATTTTATTGTATTATTTAAAATGGTACTATTTTGTAATTTTGAAGGTACATTTTTATCCCTTCAAATGCGCTCAAGCTGTATAGCCTTTGTCTGAAAAAATCACTTCACATATCGCGGCGTCTATTTCGACACAAGTTTTACTTGCAATATTTGCTGTGGTAAATTCAAATATTGTTTACTTACCGGAAAAAAGAAATCGCCCTCGCACTGCGTTTATAATCACTATCACAATTCACAACACTACACTTCATTTTGCTCAATACGAATATTAACGCTTCCACTCGCCGTAAATTTTGCTTTCAAAAGGTGCGAATACAGATTCTTCGCACATTTCTTATACGAAATGATCCTTAAGCACATGTTTTTAATTACCTTTTTGCCCGACAAATCGTCCCAACGTCATATACAAAATTCTTCGCACTTTTCTTGTAACAAAAGGATATATTTCTTTCAGGTAAAACATATTTTTTCAAAATTCATGATCCCTTTGTTTTACATTATGTTCCCACCCTACAAATTTGTCCCCACATCGCATGTAAAATCTTGGCTTTTTTCAACCAAGGGGACGTATTTATTTCAGGTTAAATAGGTTATTTCCCGAAATTAGCGATCCTTTTGTTTTAAATTATCTTCCCACTCTACAAATCGTCCCTCCATTGTATGTAAAATAACCGCACTTTTTTGTAGCAAACGGACATATTTATTACAGGTAAAATAGGTTTTTCAAAATTAATAAATTACGTTTCCACCCTAGAGATCGTCTTTACAAAGCCCAGGAAAAAGAAAGTAAATTGGTATGCTTCATACGAGAGAGTGGCAAGAGTGGTATACATGTTTTTTTATATGAACGAGCTCATAGATTTGATTGCCATAAATGCAAATTTGATTGGCATAAATTTGATGCCATAAATGTTCGATCGGGTTTAAGTTCGGTAATAGCATTTGGACAATAACAAATAGCCCAAAGCCTACATTGCTCCAGATACATGCGAAAATTGTATAAAATGCCTTATTTTTTAGCACTTTGTTTAATATTTCTTTTAAGAATACCCAGGCAACACGTTTGATCCATCCTACCATTCACAAAATCTATATATAGCATAATGCTTCCTCCGCTGTATTTTACAGCGGAAGTAGTATGTTCCCTCCTAAACTCTGTATTAAAATTTCGCGCAACATATTGCCGCTTATTAGATTCAAAAACATTAATTTTTACTTCAGCAACAAAAATTATGGACTTCCAGAATTATTTTGGCTTTTTTGCGCACTCTTAAGCGAAACGTTATTTAACAAATCAATTTTTTTTAAACTATTATAAGGTTAGCTTCCGCCATTCTGCCCTTTAAATTCGCTTTCTTTTTTGAATTTCGAATAATTTGAGTAGAGACTTTCTTTTCAACTCGTTTGTTCACCTTAATTTGTAAAACTGGGGCACTTAATTTAGGGATTTTCATAATTTTTCTGATAATCCACTTTTTTCACACTCAGATAAGATTTTAGGCCTTTCTGACCGATGCTTTGTTTCAAAAAATTTGGTTGATTTATTTATTGTTATTACATTTCTCACTGTATGTCTTTTATAATTAATTTTATACCTATGACGCAAATAATGCAACAAAAATAATATTATTTCTTGATTAGCCACCTTATTCAACGTATTTTCTATTAACATAAAAAAGTAAACTATAGTGTAAGAAATACCATTTAGAAAATTTAATTTGCAGACAAACACAGCCATCAAATCTAAAATTCCCTTAAATTCCCTAAAATAGATATATTTGAAATCAAACTGAAATAAAATTTTCGCGACCAAAACACTTGCTAATTTAATTTCAATCAACCGGTTTGCCTACCAACGTAACATAAAACATCTACATGCGTATAGATCATTTAGCATCATAATCTGCATGCAGCATTCGTAAATAGTAGCCCAAGTCAATAACGAAGTTTACTTGTGCTACTTTAAATCGTTCATTCACACCGGTTTTCATCGTTCGAACAATTTTCTTCACCTGAATGACGTCAATTCATATAATTGATCAAACTTAATGCCCCTACACGCTATCAAGCTTTCCCCGCCTATGAACAAAAGCAATCAATAAAAATGGCGATCGGGCGGTTTGACACATGTTTTATTTTCGTGTTTTCATCAATTAAAAGTATAAATGTTTAGATTGATCAATAAACAGTGTGAAAGTAAAAAGTGTTTTGCACCAATTACTCATAGGACTTCGCCCTAGAATGTGTGATGTAAGTACAAATTCAATTTGAATCAATGTACCTCTTTTTACCGGATTTAGGATAGAAAGCTTTCGAATTGTGGAAAGAAATGGTTGTTATATGTATGCAAGCAACATTTTCGACCTCCCCTTACAAAATAACATCAAATTTCATTCAGAAAATTTCATTAATTTTGAAATTTGTGCCCCATGTGACACATATTTTATTTTCCCTGCTATTCCAACTAAAGGCTGGTACTGAGTTCGAGGTCACGTGAAATTTGGACATGTTTCCATTATCTGGTCATTCTTTCGAGCGAAAATTTTGACAACGGAGAAAAGCAGAGACACTGCTCATTCCTGACGGATAAAATGTCAAGAATTTCACTTTTCGATCGATTTTCTTATTGGAAAGTCATTTGCACTGCTCAATTTTCAAATTGAAACACTAAATGTCACTTTTTCGCTCGAAAGAATGAACTGCACAAACTAAATTGGCGTGAAATGATTGACAACATGTTTCAGTGCCATCTATGTTTTCAAAGCGAAAGCAACTTCAAAGCAACTTTTCATGCTAAGAACACAGTACCAAACTTGCTTATTTTCAAGCGAAATTTTCGCCGAAACAGATTTCGCGCGAAATTTTATATGAAAATTTCGCGTGAAATCGAACTCAGTACTATGCTTAACCCGAAAATCGACCATGTTCACAACAATAGAAATGTATGGAAATGTTTGTTTACATAGAGAGTCAACAGCGCAGAAGGGTATAGTGTGCGGCATTGAGGGGAAAGCTTTTTTGCAGAGAGTAAGTTGCATATGTAGTAAAAATGCTTCATTCACGTACGGGTTCATGGATAATCATTTCGTGTCCATTCTTTATATGTCTATGGTGATACCCTAATTGTATGAAAAGATGTTGAAATTTAAAATTGGAAAGAAACCGCTCTAGCGGTACTGTGAAAAAATTTTCGAACAAAGGAAAAGGAGACTTTGGGCGATTCGAAAGAGAGAGTTGAAAAGAAGAAGTTGGAGGAATCTTGGGTGTTGAAAGTAAAAGTAGAAAATTGAGCGGATTTCGGCTGCGGAAAATTAAATCCAAAATAAAAACAAAAGAAAAGAAAGTTATGTACTTTGCAAAGAAAAAGTGGATTTGAATTTTGGTGTTTGAAGATTATTGAATATCGAACAGACAGTTGTAGAAAAGTGCAAAGTGTTTCCAAAATAAAAGTTTGTGTTACAACCCATTAAAACTACGAAAGTGGAAATTGCCGAAGAAGAGGAGGAAAATTGTGCGAAATGAAAATTGATTAATAGCTGAAGATGGACAAAGGAACAAAGGCGATCGATGAAAGTGCCCAGCTTTTCAACTACACAGCGACAGGCTCGAATCAGTTCAGAAACAATTTTTGCTTTTCGCCTTGAGGCACCTCTATAATCCAAACGACTTTAGTAATCTTCCCTCTTACGAATACAGACTTGGTCTTTCAAACCTAATGACTCTTTCATCAAGAAGAACCATAATTAGCGCATGCCTAGCCTTTGATGTCATTAACGGAACAGTTATTATAGCAGCTCTCTCTAACCGAATTACTTTCAACAATCAAATAAGACGGACTAGGCATACAACCCTCCTTAAGGAATACCAGCACCTTACAGTTTATGGGTATAATGAACCCATCAATAGGTGCTGTAGAACATTCAACACTGTAAGTCATCACTACTCTTCAGGTATCACCAAATCTACTTTCAAAAATAACTTGACAAAGGCCCTAGTAACTTCTTAACCTACTTATTTCCCATCCTTATTCGCCTAAATGCAAATAAACATTAACTTGAAATACTTGCTTGTTCTATTTTATGCATATTCTATTGTAATCTATTGTATCATATCTAGTATATATATCTATTATATATCTATGTATCATATCTATATCTATTGTATCAATATTCTATTGTATCATGCCTTGTTTGGCAAATAAATAAATAGATTGCTGATGAAAAGGGAAAAATAATAGGTGTCTATCCTGCCAAGGACAGTAAACAGTGATGAACTAACGAAAATTGCCCGGCATTTGAGGACTCTTCTCAGGGTAGGTCGGCCCCACGATTTGTGACAGATCAGAACGACAGACTAACAGACTGACAGACGGGATATTTAACATCCCAATGTTTGGTGAAAATTCAACTAAATGTCCCATCAGCTGAAGTTGTTGTTCGGAACTGTACAAGACGGGGATGGGTGATACCCATAGATATAGAGAGGAATGGATACGAAATGGGCCGAGAGGAATGAAGCAATTTTCGTCCTCTGGTGTAGTTGTGTGAGCGAGAGGTCGCAATGTGTTTATATGACGAGGGCGGCGTAAAATATTGCAAAATTAAAGGGCAACTTTTTTGGTGCAAATAAAAATTTGTTAATATTGTTGTAATGTAATTCACGTCAATAGCGAATCAATGAGTTTCGATTTGCACTAAAACTGTGCGTAGTATTTTAATTAGTTGTGCGGCAGCTGAACAGGTTTTTTTTTATGAAAATGATTAGCTCTGAGCAGAGCTGAAGTCTGTTCGCGTACTTTCAGTCACAGAATTTTTGTGAATCATGTGGTGGGGGATATTCAGGAAAAGTACGAAAACGCTCTGATTGCATTTCCGGAAAAGATTCAGTTGTCGGTTTTTGTGAGAACAATAGTAATTATAAAGTCATTGTAAGTGGTGATAAATTATCGCCACAAAAATATTCGATCTTCAAAACAACATTACGCAAAAATATGTTGCTTGCCGCGCACATTTGGAAATTTTTACTCGCGACACGCGTTTCACATTTTTCACTGTTTTTCAATAGCTCAGACTCTACTGAAATTTACTGAAAGAGGCGAAATTTTCAGCATTGAGTAAAACGAAGTACATAAACGGCTTCATTGCAATTAATTGTAGCACGCGAACAGACCTAATTGTTGCCGTGTTGCCACATAACGCAGATCACTAAGCATAATTCCGTGAAAAAAAACTTCACTTGGATTTATTTGGTAGAGAAATTCTAAATT
The DNA here is from genome assembly GCA_947369275.1 of Nemotelus nigrinus. NCBI lineage: Eukaryota > Metazoa > Arthropoda > Insecta > Diptera > Stratiomyidae > Nemotelus > Nemotelus nigrinus. Next base: position 123,078,577 of record OX376373.1, on the reverse strand, counting down.
CAATTTCAGCGGCACTGAGTCACTTTATTAGGCTCAAGAACTATTCAAATAAAACAATCTGAAATAAATGTTTTAATCTAACGAGTATTAAAAAAGTTTCAAATTATATATACACTCAAGACATTTACGCGCAAATAATGTTAGAAAATTCTCGGCATCCACAAAAAACAAACAATTTATAGAGGTTATTGATTTGTGATCTGGTTCCCTTCTAGTCTATAAATCAGCATAGACAACGTATATCGTCTCTTAAGCTAAAGCCGATAATATTTTATTGTATTATTTAAAATGGTACTATTTTGTAATTTTGAAGGTACATTTTTATCCCTTCAAATGCGCTCAAGCTGTATAGCCTTTGTCTGAAAAAATCACTTCACATATCGCGGCGTCTATTTCGACACAAGTTTTACTTGCAATATTTGCTGTGGTAAATTCAAATATTGTTTACTTACCGGAAAAAAGAAATCGCCCTCGCACTGCGTTTATAATCACTATCACAATTCACAACACTACACTTCATTTTGGTCAATACGAATATTAACGCTTCCACTCGCCGTAAATTTTGCTTTCAAAAGGTGCGAATACAGATTCTTCGCACATTTCTTATACGAAATGATCCTTAAGCACATGTTTTTAATTACCTTTTTGCCCGACAAATCGTCCCAACGTCATACACAAAATTCTTCGCACTTTTCTTGTAACAAAAGGATATATTTCTTTCAGGTAAAACATATTTTTTCAAAATTCATGATCCCTTTGTTTTACATTATGTTCCCACCCTACAAATTTGTCCCCACATCGCATGTAAAATCTTGGCTTTTTTCAACCAAGGGGACGTATTTATTTCAGGTTAAATAGGTTATTTCCCGAAATTAGCGATCCTTTTGTTTTAAATTATCTTCCCACTCTACAAATCGTCCCTCCATTGTATGTAAAATAACCGCACTTTTTTGTAGCAAACGGACATATTTATTACAGGTAAAATAGGTTTTTCAAAATTAATAAATTACGTTTCCACCCTAGAGATCGTCTTTACAAAGCACAGGAAAAAGAAAGTAAATTGGTATGCTTCATACGAGAGAGTGGCAAGAGTGGTATACATGTTTTTTATATGAACGAGCTCATAGATTTGATTGCCATAAATGCAAATTTGATTGCCATAAATTTGATGCCATAAATGTTCGATCGGGTTTAAGTTCGGTAATAGCATTTGGACAATAACAAATAGCCCAAAGCCTACATTGCTCCAGATACATGCGAAAATTGTATAAAATGCCTTATTTTTCAGCACTTTGTTTAATATTTCTTTTAAGAATACCCAGGCAACACGTTTGATCCATCCTACCATTCACAAAATCTATATATAGCATAATGCTTCCTCCGCTGTATTTTACAGCGGAAGTAGTATGTTCCCTCCTAAACTCTGTATTAAACATTCGCGCAACATATTGCCGCTTATTAGATTCAAAAACATTAATTTTTACTTCAGCAACAAAAATTATGGACTTCCAGAATTATTTTGGCTTTTTTGCGCACTCTTAAGCGAAACGTTATTTAACAAATCAATTTTTTTTAAACTATTATAAGGTTAGCTTCCGCCATTCTGCTCTTTAAATTCGCTTTCTTTTTTGAATTTTGAATAATTTGAGTAGAGACTTTCTTTTCAACTCGTTTGTTCACCTTAATTTGTAAAACTGCGGCACTTAATTTAGGGATTTTCATAATTTTTCTGATAATCCACTTTTTTCACACTCAGATAAGATTTTAGGCCTTTCTGACCGATGCTTTGTTTCAAAAAATTTGGTTGATTTATTTATTGTTATTACATTTCTCACTGTATGTCTTTTATAATTAATTTTATACCTATGACGCAAATAATGCAACAACAATAATATTATTTCTTGATTAGCCACCTTATTCAACGTATTTTCTATTAACATAAAAAAGTAAACTATAGTGTAAGAAATACCATTTAGAAAATTTAATTTGCAGACAAACACAGCCATCAAATCTAAAATTCCCTTAAATTCCCTAAAATAGATATATTTGAAATCAAACTGAAATAAAATTTTCGCGACCAAAACACTTGCTAATTTAATTTCAATCAACCGGTTTGCCTACCAACGTAACATAAAACATCTACATGCGTATAGATCATTTAGCATCATAATCTGCATGCAGCATTCGTAAATAGTAGCCCAAGTCAATAACGAAGTTTACTTGTGCTACTTTAAATCGTTCATTCACACCGGTTTTCATCGTTCGAACAATTTTCTTCACCTAAATGACGTCAATTCATATAATTGATCAAACTTAATGCCCCTACACGCTATCAAGCTTTCCCCGCCTATGAACAAAAGCAATCAATAAAAATGGCGATCGGGCGGTTTGACACATGTTTTATTTTCGTGTTTTCATCAATTAAAAGTATAAATGTTTAGATTGATCAATAAACAGTGTGAAAGTAAAAAGTGTTTTGCACCAATTACTCATAGGACTTCGCCCTAGAATGTGTGATGTAAGTACAAATTCAATTTGAATCAATGTACCTCTTTTTACCGGATTTAGGATAGAAAGCTTTCGAATTGTGGAAAGAAATGGTTGTTATATGTATGCAAGCAACATTTTCGACCTCCCCTTACAAAATAACATCAAATTTCATTCAGAAAATTTCATTAATTTTGAAATTTGTGCCCCATGTGACACATATTTTATTTTCCCTGCTATTCCAACTAAAGGCTGGTACTGAGTTCGAGTTCACGTGAAATTTGGACATGTTTCCATTATCTGGTCATTCTTTCGAGCGAAAATTTTGACAGCGGAGAAAAGCAGAGACACTGCTCATTCCTGACGGATAAAATGTCAAGAATTTCACTTTTCGATCGATTTTCTTATTGGAAAGTCATTTGCACTGCTCAATTTTCAAATTGAAACACTAAATGTCACTTTTTCGCTCGAAAGAATGAACTGCACAAACTAAATTGGCGTGAAATGATTGACAACATGTTTCAGTGCCATCTATGTTTTCAAAGCGAAAGCAACTTCAAAGCAACTTTTCATGCTAAGAACACAGTACCAAACTTGCTTATTTTCAAGCGAAATTTTCGCCGAAACAGATTTCGCGCGAAATTTTATATGAAAATTTCGCGTGAAATCGAACTCAGTACTATGCTTAACCCGAAAATCGACCATGTTCACAACAATAGAAATGTATGGAAATGTTTGTTTACATAGAGAGTCAACAGCGCAGAAGGGTATAGTGTGCGGCATTGAGGGGAAAGCTTTTTTGCAGAGAGTAAGTTGCATATGTAGTAAAAATGCTTCATTCACGTACGGGTTCATGGATAATCATTTCGTGTCCATTCTTTATATGTCTATGGTGATACCCTAATTGTATGAAAAGATGTTGAAATTTAAAATTGCAAAGAAACCGCTCTAGCGGTACTGTGAAAAAATTTTCGAACAAAGGAAAAGGAGACTTTGGGCGATTCGAAAGAGAGAGTTGAAAAGAAGAAGTTGGAGGAATCTTGGGTGTTGAAAGTAAAAGTAGAAAATTGAGCGAATTTCGGCTGCGGAAAATTAAATCCAAAATAAAAACAAAAGAAAAGAAAGTTGTGTACTTTGCAAAGAAAAAGTGGATTTGAATTTTGGTGTTTGAAGATTATTGAATATCGAACAGACAGTTGTAGAAAAGTGCAAAGTGTTTCCAAAATAAAAGTTTGTGTTACAACCCATTAAAACTACGAAAGTGGAAATTGCCGAAGAAGAGGAGGAAAATTGTGCGAAATGAAAATTGATTAATAGCTGAAGATGGACAAAGGAACAAAGGCGATCGATGAAAGTGCCCAGCTTTTCAACTACACAGCGACAGGCTCGAATCAGTTCAGAAACAATTTTTGCTTTTCGCCTTGAGGCACCTCTATAATCCAAACGACTTTAGTAATCTTCCCTCTTACGAATACAGACTTGGTCTTTTAAACCTAATGACTCTTTCATCAAGAAGAACCATAATTAGCGCATGCCTAGCCTTTGATGTCATTAACGGAACAGTTAGTATAGCAGCTCTCTCTAACCGAATTACTTTCAACAATTAAATAAGACGGACTAGGCATACAACCCTCCTTAAGGAATACCAGCACCTTACAGTTTATGGGTATAATGAACCCATCAATAGGTGCTGTAGAACATTCAACACTGTAAGTCATCACTACTCTTCAGGTATCACCAAATCTACTTTCAAAAATAACTTGACAAAGGCCCTAGTAACTTCTTAACCTACTTATTTCCCATCCTTATTCGCCTAAATGCAAATAAACATTAACTTGAAATACTTGCTTGTTCTATTTTATGCATATTCTATTGTAATCTATTGTATCATATCTAGTATATATATCTATTATATATCTATGTATCATATCTATATCTATTGTATCAATATTCTATTGTATCATGCCTTGTTTGGCAAATAAATAAATAGATTGCTGATGAAAAGGGAAAAATAATAGGTGTCTATCCTGCCAAGGACAGTAAACAGTGATGAACTAACGAAAATTGCCCGGCATTTGAGGACTCTTCTCAGGGTAGGTCGGCCCCACGATTTGTGACAGATCAGAACGACAGACTAACAGACTGACAGACGGGATATTTAACATCCCAATGTTTGGTGAAAATTCAACTAAATGTCCCATCAGCTGAAGTTGTTGTTCGGAACTGTACAAGACGGGGATGGGTGATACCCATAGATATAGAGAGCAATGGATACGAAATGGGCCGAGAGGAATGAAGCAATTTTCGACCTCTGGTGTAGTTGTGTGAGCGAGAGGTCGCAATATGTTTGTATGACGAGGGCGGCGTAAAATATTGCAAAATTAAAGGTCAACTTTATTGGTGCAAATAAAAATTTGTTAATATTGTTGTAATGTAATTCACGTCAATAGCGAATCATTGAATTTCGATTTGCACTAAAACTGTGCGTAGTATTTTAATTAGTGGTGCGGCAGCTGAACAGGTTTTTTTTTATGAAAATGATTAGCTCTGAGCAGAGCTGAAGTCTGTTCGCGTACTTTCAGTCACAGAATTTTTGTGAATCATGTGGTGGGGGATATTCAGGAAAAGTACGAAAACGCTCTGATTGCATTTCCGGAAAAGATTCAGTTGTCGGTTTTTGTGAGAACAATAGTAATTATAAAGTCATTGTAAGTGGTGATAAATTATCGCCACAAAAATATTCGATCTTCAAAACAACATTACGCAAAAATATGTTGCTTGCCGCGCACATTTGGAAATTTTTACTCGCGACACGCGTTTCACATTTTTCACTGTTTTTCAATAGCTCAGACTCTACTGAAATTTACTGAAAGAGGCGAAATTTTCAGCATTCAGTAAAACGAAGTACATAAACGGCTTCATTGCAATTAATTGTAGCACGCGAACAGACCTAATTGTTGCCGTGTTGCCACATAACGCAGATCACTAAGCATAATTCCGTGAAAAAAAACTTCACTTGGATTTATTTGGTAGAGAAATTCTAAATTCAATTTCAGCGGCCCTGAGTCACTTTATTAGGCTCAAGAACTATTCAAATAAAACAATCTGAAATAAATGTTTTAATCTAACGAGTATTAAAAAAGTTTCAAATTATATATACACTCAAGACATTTACGCGCAAATAATGTTAGAAAATTCTCGGCATCCACAAAAAACAAACAATTTATAGAGGTTATTGATTTGTGATCTGGTTCCCTTCTAGTCTATAAATCAGCATAGACAACGTATATCGTCTCTAAAGCTAAAGCCGATAATATTTTATTGTATTATTTAAAATGGTACTATTTTGTAATTTTGAAGGTACATTTTTATCCCTTCAAATGCGCTCAAGCTGTATAGCCTTTGTCTGAAAAAATCACTTCACATATCGCGGCGTCTATTTCGACACAAGTTTTACTTGCAATATTTGCTGTGGTAAATTCAAATATTGTTTACTTACCGGAAAAAAGAAATCGCCCTCGCACTGCGTTTATAATCACTATCACAATTCACAACACTACACTTCATTTTGCTCAATACGAATATTAACGCTTCCACTCGCCGTAAATTTTGCTTTCAAAAGGTGCGAATACAGATTCTTCGCACATTTCTTATACGAAATGATCCTTAAGCACATGTTTTTAATTACCTTTTTGCCCGACAAATCGTCCCAACGTCATATACAAAATTCTTCGCACTTTTCTTGTAACAAAAGGATATATTTCTTTCAGGTAAAACATATTTTTTCAAAATTCATGATCCCTTTGTTTTACATTATGTTCCCACCCTACAAATTTGTCCCCACATCGCATGTAAAATCTTGGCTTTTTTCAACCAAGGGGACGTATTTATTTCAGGTTAAATAGGTTATTTACCGAAATTAGCGATCCTTTTGTTTTAAATTATCTTCCCACTCTACAAATCGTCCCTCCATTGTATGTAAAATAACCGCACTTTTTTGTAGCAAACGGACATATTTATTACAGGTAAAATAGGTTTTTCAAAATTAATAAATTACGTTTCCACCCTAGAGATCGTCTTTACAAAGCCCAGGAAAAAGAAAGTAAATTGGTATGCTTCATACGAGAGAGTGGCAAGAGTGGTATACATGTTTTTTTATATGAACGAGCTCATAGATTTGATTGCCATAAATGCAAATTTGATTGCCATAAATTTGATGCCATAAATGTTCGATCGGGTTTAAGTTCGGTAATAGCATTTGGACAATAACAAATAGCCCAAAGCCTACATTGCTCCAGATACATGCGAAAATTGTATAAAATGCCTTATTTTTTAGCACTTTGTTTAATATTTCTTTTAAGAATACCCAGGCAACACGTTTGATCCATCCTACCATTCACAAAATCTATATATAGCATAATGCTTCCTCCGCTGTATTTTACAGCGGAAGTAGTATGTTCCCTCCTAAACTCTGTATTAAACATTCGCGCAACATATTGCCGCTTATTAGATTCAAAAACATTAATTTTTACTTCAGCAACAAAAATTATGGACTTCCAGAATTATTTTGGCTTTTTTGCGCACTCTTAAGCGAAACGTTATTTAACAAATCAATTTTTTTTAAACTATTATAAGGTTAGCTTCCGCCAGTCTGCCCTTTAAATTCGCTTTCTTTTTTGAATTTCGAATAATTTGAGTAGAGACTTTCTTTTCAACTCGTTTGTTCACCTTAATTTGTAAAACTGGGGCACTTAATTTAGGGATTTTCATAATTTTTCTGATAATCCACTTTTTTCACACTCAGATAAGATTTTAGGCCTTTCTGACCGATGCTTTGTTTCAAAAAATTTGGTTGATTTATTTATTGTTATTACATTTCTCACTGTATGTCTTTTATAATTAATTTTATACCTATGACGCAAATAATGCAACAACAATAATATTATTTCTTGATTAGCCACCTTATTCAACGTATTTTCTATTAACATAAAAAAGTAAACTATAGTGTAAGAAATACCATTTAGAAAATTTAATTTGCAGACAAACACAGCCATCAAATCTAAAATTCCCTTAAATTCCCTAAAATAGATATATTTGAAATCAAACTGAAATAAAATTTTCGCGACCAAAACACTTGCTAATTTAATTTCAATCAACCGGTTTGCCTACCAACGTAACATAAAACATCTACATGCGTATAGATCATTTAGCATCATAATCTGCATGCAGCATTCGTAAATAGTAGCCCAAGTCAATAACGAAGTTTACTTGTGCTACTTTAAATCGTTCATTCACACCGGTTTTCATCGTTCGAACAATTTTCTTCACCTAAATGACGTCAATTCATATAATTGATCAAACTTAATGCCCCTACACGCTATCAAGCTTTCCCCGCCTATGAACAAAAGCAATCAATAAAAATGGCGATCGGGCGGTTTGACACATGTTTTATTTTCGTGTTTTCATCAATTAAAAGTATAAATGTTTAGATTGATCAATAAACAGTGTGAAAGTAAAAAGTGTTTTGCACCAATTACTCATAGGACTTCGCCCTAGAATGTGTGATGTAAGTACAAATTCAATTTGAATCAATGTACCTCTTTTTACCGGATTTAGGATAGAAAGCTTTCGAATTGTGGAAAGAAATGGTTGTTATATGTATGCAAGCAACATTTTCGACCTCCCCTTACAAAATAACATCAAATTTCATTCAGAAAATTTCATTAATTTTGAAATTTGTGCCCCATGTGACACATATTTTATTTTCCCTGCTATTCCAACTAAAGGCTGGTACTGAGTTCGAGTTCACGTGAAATTTGGACATGTTTCCATTATCTGGTCATTCTTTCGAGCGAAAATTTTGACAACGGAGAAAAGCAGAGACACTGCTCATTCCTGACGGATAAAATGTCAAGAATTTCACTTTTCGATCGATTTTCTTATTGGAAAGTCATTTGCACTGCTCAATTTTCAAATTGAAACACTAAATGTCACTTTTTCGCTCGAAAGAATGAACTGCACAAACTAAATTGGCGTGAAATGATTGACAACATGTTTCAGTGCCATCTATGTTTTCAAAGCGAAAGCAACTTCAAAGCAACTTTTCATGCTAAGAACACAGTACCAAACTTGCTTATTTTCAAGCGAAATTTTCGCCGAAACAGATTTCGCGCGAAATTTTATATGAAAATTTCGCGTGAAATCGAACTCAGTACTATGCTTAACCCGAAAATCGACCATGTTCACAACAATAGAAATGTATGGAAATGTTTGTTTACATAGAGAGTCAACAGCGCAGAAGGGTATAGTGTGCGGCATTGAGGGGAAAGCTTTTTTGCAGAGAGTAAGTTGCATATGTAGTAAAAATGCTTCATTCACGTACGGGTTCATGGATAATCATTTCGTGTCCATTCTTTATATGTCTATGGTGATACCCTAATTGTATGAAAAGATGTTGAAATTTAAAATTGCAAAGAAACCGCTCTAGCGGTACTGTGAAAAAATTTTCGAACAAAGGAAAAGGAGACTTTGGGCGATTCGAAAGAGAGAGTTGAAAAGAAGAAGTTGGAGGAATCTTGGGTGTTGAAAGTAAAAGTAGAAAATTGAGCGAATTTCGGCTGCGGAAAATTAAATCCAAAATAAAAACAAAAGAAAAGAAAGTTGTGTACTTTGCAAAGAAAAAGTGGATTTGAATTTTGGTGTTTGAAGATTATTGAATATCGAACAGACAGTTGTAGAAAAGTGCAAAGTGTTTCCAAAATAAAAGTTTGTGTTACAACCCATTAAAACTACGAAAGTGGAAATTGCCGAAGAAGAGGAGGAAAATTGTGCGAAATGAAAATTGATTAATAGCTGAAGATGGACAAAGGAACAAAGGCGATCGATGAAAGTGCCCAGCTTTTCAACTACACAGCGACAGGCTCGAATCAGTTCAGAAACAATTTTTGCTTTTCGCCTTGAGGCACCTCTATAATCCAAACGACTTTAGTAATCTTCCCTCTTACGAATACAGACTTGGTCTTTTAAACCTAATGACTCTTTCATCAAGAAGAACCATAATTAGCGCATGCCTAGCCTTTGATGTCATTAACGGAACAGTTAGTATAGCAGCTCTCTCTAACCGAATTACTTTCAACAATCAAATAAGACGGACTAGGCATACAACCCTCCTTAAGGAATACCAGCACCTTACAGTTTATGGGTATAATGAACCCATCAATAGGTGCTGTAGAACATTCAACACTGTAAGTCATCACTACTCTTCAGGTATCACCAAATCTACTTTCAAAAATAACTTGACAAAGGCCCTAGTAACTTCTTAACCTACTTATTTCCCATCCTTATTCGCCTAAATGCAAATAAACATTAACTTGAAATACTTGCTTGTTCTATTTTATGCATATTCTATTGTAATCTATTGTATCATATCTAGTATATATATCTATTATATATCTATGTATCATATCTATATCTATTGTATCAATATTCTATTGTATCATGCCTTGTTTGGCAAATAAATAAATAGATTGCTGATGAAAAGGGAAAAATAATAGGTGTCTATCCTGCCAAGGACAGTAAACAGTGATGAACTAACGAAAATTACCCGGCATTTGAGGACTCTTCTCAGGGTAGGTCGGCCCCACGATTTGTGACAGATCAGAACGACAGACTAACAGACTGACAGACGGGATATTTAACATCCCAATGTTTGGTGAAAATTCAACTAAATGTCCCATCAGCTGAAGTTGTTGTTCGGAACTGTACAAGACGGGGATGGGTGATACCCATAGATATAGAGAGGAATGGATACGAAATGGGCCGAGAGGAATGAAGCAATTTTCGACCTCTGGTGTAGTTGTGTGAGCGAGAGGTCGCAATATGTTTGTATGACGAGGGCGGCGTAAAATATTGCAAAATTAAAGGGCAACTTTATTGGTGCAAATAAAAATTTGTTAATATTGTTGTAATGTAATTCACGTCAATAGCGAATCATTGAATTTCGATTTGCACTAAAACTGTGCGTAGTATTTTAATTAGTGGTGCGGCAGCTGAACAGGTTTTTTATTATGAAAATGATTAGCTCTGAGCAGAGCTGAAGTCTGTTCGCGTACTTTCAGTCACAGAATTTTTGTGAATCATGTGGTGGGGGATATTCAGGAAAAGTACGAAAACGCTCTGATTGCATTTCCGGAAAAGATTCAGTTGTCGGTTTTTGTGAGAACAATAGTAATTATAAAGTCATTGTAAGTGGTGATAAATTATCGCCACAAAAATATTCGATCTTCAAAACAACATTACGCAAAAATATGTTGCTTGCCGCGCACATTTGGAAATTTTTACTCGCGACACGCGTTTCACATTTTTCACTGTTTTTCAATAGCTCAGACTCTACTGAAATTTACTGAAAGAGGCGAAATTTTCAGCATTGAGTAAAACGAAGTACATAAACGGCTTCATTGCAATTAATTGTAGCACGCGAACAGACCTAATTGTTGCCGTGTTGCCACATAACCCAGATCACTAAGCATAATTCCGTGAAAAAAAACTTCACTTGGATTTATTTGGTAGAGAAATTCTAAATTCAATTTCAGCGGCACTGAGTCACTTTATTAGGCTCAAGAACTATTCAAATAAAACAATCTGAAATAAATGTTTTAATCTAACGAGTATTAAAAAAGTTTCAAATTATATATACACTCAAGACATTTACGCGCAAATAATGTTAGAAAATTCTCAGCATCCACAAAAAACAAACAATTCATAGAGGTTATTGATTTGTGATCTGGTTCCCTTCTAGTCTATAAATCAGCATAGACAACGTATATCGTCTCTAAAGCTAAAGCCGATAATATTTTATTGTATTATTTAAAATGGTACTATTTTGTAATTTTGAAGGTACATTTTTATCCCTTCAAATGCGCTCAAGCTGTATAGCCTTTGTCTGAAAAAATCACTTCACATATCGCGGCGTCTATTTCGACACAAGTTTTACTTGCAATATTTGCTGTGGTAAATTCAAATATTGTTTACTTACCGGAAAAAAGAAATCGCCCTCGCACTGCGTTTATAATCACTATCACAATTCACAACACTACACTTCATTTTGCTCAATACGAATATTAACGCTTCCACTCGCCGTAAATTTTGCTTTCAAAAGGTGCGAATACAGATTCTTCGCACATTTCTTATACGAAATGATCCTTAAGCACATGTTTTTAATTACCTTTTTGCCCGACAAATCGTCCCAACGTCATATACAAAATTCTTCGCACTTTTCTTGTAACAAAAGGATATATTTCTTTCAGGTAAAACATATTTTTTCAAAATTCATGATCCCTTTGTTTTACATTATGTTCCCACCCTAAAAATTTGTCCCCACATCGCATGTAAAATCTTGGCTTTTTTCAACCAAGGGGACGTATTTATTTCAGGTTAAATAGGTTATTTCCCGAAATTAGCGATCCTTTTGTTTTAAATTATCTTCCCACTCTACAAATCGTCCCTCCATTGTATGTAAAATAACCGCACTTTTTTGTAGCAAACGGACATATTTATAACAGGTAAAATAGGTTTTTCAAAATTAATAAATTACGTTTCCACCCTAGAGATCGTCTTTACAAAGCCCAGGAAAAAGAAAGTAAATTGGTATGCTTCATACGAGAGAGTGGCAAGAGTGGTATACATGTTTTTTATATGAACGAGCTCATAGATTTGATTGCCATAAATGCAAATTTGATTGCCATAAATTTGATGCCATAAATGTTCGATCGGGTTTAAGTTCGGTAATAGCATTTGGACAATAACAAATAGCCCAAAGCCTACATTGCTCCAGATACATGCGAAAATTGTATAAAATGCCTTATTTTTCAGCACTTTGTTTAATATTTCTTTTAAGAATACCCAGGCAACACGTTTGATCCATCCTACCATTCACAAAATCTATATATAGCATAATGCTTCCTCCGCTGTATTTTACAGCGGAAGTAGTATGTTCCCTCCTAAACTCTGTATTAAACATTCGCGCAACATATTGCCGCTTATTAGATTCAAAAACATTAATTTTTACTTCAGCAACAAAAATTATGGACTTCCAGAATTATTTTGGCTTTTTTGCGCACTCTTAAGCGAAACGTTATTTAACAAATCAATTTTTTTTAAACTATTATAAGGTTAGCTTCCGCCATTCTGCCCTTTAAATTCGCTTTCTTTTTTGAATTTCGAATAATTTGAGTAGAGACTTTCTTTTCAACTCGTTTGTTCACCTTAATTTGTAAAACTGGGGCACTTAATTTAGGGATTTTCATAATTTTTCTGATAATCCACTTTTTTCACACTCAGATAAGATTTTAGGCCTTTCTGACCGATGCTTTGTTTCAAAAAATTTGGTTGATCTATTTATTGTTATTACATTTCTCACTGTATGTCTTTTATAATTAATTTTATACCTATGACGCAAATAATGCAACAACAATAATATTATTTCTTGATTAGCCACCTTATTCAACGTATTTTCTATTAACATAAAAAAGTAAACTATAGTGTAAGAAATACCATTTAGAAAATTTAATTTGCAGACAAACACAGCCATCAAATCTAAAATTCCCTTAAATTCCCTAAAATAGATATATTTGAAATCAAACTGAAATAAAATTTTCGCGACCAAAACACTTGCTAATTTAATTTCAATCAACCGGTTTGCCTACCAACGTAACATAAAACATCTACATGCGTATAGATCATTTAGCATCATAATCTGCATGCAGCATTCGTAAATAGTAGCCCAAATCAATTACGAAGTTTACTTGTGCTACTTTAAATCGTTCATTCACACCGGTTTTCATCGTTCGAACAATTTTCTTCACCTAAATGACGTCAATTCATATAATTGATCAAACTTAATGCCCCTACACGCTATCAAGCTTTCCCCGCCTATGAAAAAAAGCAATCAATAAAAATGGCGATCGGGCGGTTTGACACATGTTTTATTTTCGTGTTTTCATCAATTAAAAGTATAAATGTTTAGATTGATCAATAAACAGTGTGAAAGTAAAAAGTGTTTTGCACCAATTACTCATAGGACTTCGCCCTAGAATGTGTGATGTAAGTACAAATTCAATTTGAATCAATGTACCTCTTTTTACCGGATTTAGGATAGAAAGCTTTCGAATTGTGGAAAGAAATGGTTGTTATATGTATGCAAGCAACATTTTCGACCTCCCCTTACAAAATAACATCAAATTTCATTCAGAAAATTTGATTAATTTTGAAATTTGTGCCCCATGTGACACATATTTTATTTTCCCTGCTATTCCAACTAACCCGAAAATCGACCATATTCACAACAATAGAAATGTATGAAAATGTTTGTTTACATAGAGAGTCAACAGCGCAGAAGGGTATAGTGTGCGGCATTGAGGGGAAAGCTTTTTTGCAGAGAGTAAGTTGCATATGTAGTAAAAATGCTTCATTCACGTACGGGTTCATGGATAATCATTTCGTGTCCATTCTTTATATGTCTATGGTGATACCCTAATTGTATGAAAAGATGTTGAAATTTAAAATTGGAAAGAAACCGCTCTAGCGGTACTGTGAAAAAATTTTCGAACAAAGGAAAAGGAGACTTTGGGCGATTCGAAAGAGAGAGTTGAAAAGAAGAAGTTGGAGGAATCTTGGGTGTTGAAAGTAAAAGTAGAAAATTGAGCGAATTTCGGCTGCGGAAAATTAAATCCAAAATAAAAACAAAAGAAAAGAAAGTTGTGTACTTTGCAAAGAATAAGTGGATTTGAATTTTGGTGTTTGAAGGTTATTGAATATCGAACAGACAGTTGTAGAAAAGTGCAAAGTGTTTCCAAAATAAAAGTTTGTGTTACAACCCATTAAAACTACGAAAGTGGAAATTGCCGAAGAAGAGGAGGAAAATTGTGCGAAATGAAAATTGATTAATAGCTGAAGATGGACGAAGGAACAAAGGCGATCGATGACTAGTGCTGTATTTGGGCGAAAAAAAACTTAGAAAAACGAAACGATGGGAAAAACTCTAGCGCACCTTAACCGCTAGAAACACTAATGTTCGAAGAACAGTAGAAGAATCGTGCAGATTTTGAGTGCATATTCTACCACACTAGCTGCTTATTACAGCCAAACTAATTCAAACGCCAGGTTTTACTTTGGTCTTATAACTCATATGGTGGAAAGGTTTCAGATATTACCAGTGGCTTAAATTTCAAAGTTTATGAGAGCAACACTTGTTAATTATATTCGCTCTCAGTTGCTTATTTCACCAAAATTTTCAAAGCAGCATCTCATAAAACATCAATGAAGAAAATGCTCAGTGCCTGCAGCACAGTAACTGAAGTTAGCGTTTGGGGCTGCGATCCGAAACATTTGCAGAACTTTGGGAATTGAAACATTGGTTATTTATTTTCATTGTAAATGTTTCCGGTATGAATACTAACTGTAAGCATTTATTGATGCATAAGTAGCACAACCGACTCGTGCTGGCAACCTTTTGCCAGTATCAAAGCCAATAATATATTACATCTGCTTCACGTTGTTATATTACATTCGAAGTTATAGGAGTATAAAGAATTTTAGGGTTACCTGCAGCAAGTTTGTTCAAATAATCGAAAACTTAATATTTCCTGTTTATTGTCACTACAATATCATTACCATTTGAAAATTCTACAATAAAACCGCTTAGTAAAGATATTGCAATTAAACACAAAACCAATAATAGCTGGCAACCCTATCGTGGCTTTTCAACAAAATTTGGCCTGAATAATGTTCATAATAGGTTCCATTAATAATATGAAATTCGTATTGATTTCATGACTGCACTGGAAGTTATAGGGCAAAAAGTTTTTTTTTCCTGAGCGAATTTTCAAAACCAAAGACACAAAAATTGCCATAGTTGACAGCACCAATCGAATTTTTTTCAAACAGAAACAAAATTTCTCTCAAACAGAGTTTAGAGTAAGGTTCAGCTATTGTGTTAATTTCATGAAAATCGGGTTACTTATTCACATATCATAGGGCAAAAAGCATTTTTTTTTCATCATAATTTTTCAAGATGGCACCACTGGCATAGAGTTGCCCACAATTCTAAATCGCTTCTATCAGACCTGGTCCTACTTAAGTCCAATGCATTCTGTAAATTTCAGTTGTATCTGATTATTGGTTCGTGAGTTCCCGTGAACAGCAGTTTTTGATCCTAAAAATATAGGTTAACTGGGAAAGGGTTACCGTTCTTGTCCGACATGAAATTTCCAAAGTTTTACTTTGAACGTGTAGATAAAGCATAAGATTTGTATACAGATTGGTTTTATTGTAAGAAACTGACATTTTTTAGGATATATTATTATATTTGAATATTTTCACTTCCAAATTTTCATTTTTTCAAATTTAAGACACCAAAATTATCATTGCTGGCAGCTCCAACCGAATTTTTCAACCAAATTTCTACGAAACGTGGTTTGAGGTAAGGTCCAAGTACTGTGTGAGTTTTGTCAAAATCGAACGATTCAATCAGAATTTATAGGGCTAAAAGCAGTTATCTTTTTTAGTGGTTTTTCAAGATGGCACCACTGGCACAGAATCACCCGCATTTCAAAATCACTTCTATCAGACCTGGTCCTATTTAAAGCCAATGCATTCTGTAAATTTCAATTAATTCTGCTCATCGGATCGTGAGTTTCCGTGAACAGAAGTTTTTGATGCTAAAAATATAGGTAAATTAGGCAAGGGTTACCAGGCGTGCCCGTAATACCATAACTTTTTTTATTTTTTGGTTATGTAAACAAAGCACAAAATTAACATATAAATGGCTTTGTTTTGAAGAAACGGCATTTTTTCCAGCACGCTCATTAAAAGCTACACAAATCTACAACTAAATAATATCAATATGTCCTGAAAATTTCGTAATGATTGAATAGCTCCGTCAAAAGTTATCGCAATTTAAAAATTTTCAAATTTTCATGTTCTCTTTTTAGGCACCCAGCGCACACATAGGGTTAAAAAATTCCAAAACATTATCCGATTCACATGTAAAACACGTTCGAAATTTATTTCGTCAACTTTATTTATGCGAAAATTATTTGTGTACGGAATAATAGGTATATTAAAAATATCACTAAAATGGCTGCCGGCGCCAAAGGGTTAACAATAATTGATATTTAGTGAGACCTGGACCTATTCTGCATATACACCAATGTATCCTGAAAGTTTCAGCTCAATCGGATGGCGCGTTCCCGAGATTATCTCACTGAAATTTTTTGATGATATATATATATATATATATTATATATATATATATATATATATATATATATATATTATATATATATACTATATATAAATATATTATATATATATATATATATATATATATATATAATATATATATATATATATATATATATATATATATATATATATAGTATATATATATATATATATATATATATATATATATATATATATATATATATATATATATATATATATATATATATATATATATTATGGAAATATGAATTTTTGGCCGAATCGATTTTTAATACTAATGTTCTTCGAACATTAGTAAAAATTAATTGACCGTCAGCTTCTAAAGAAACTTCTGAACCCTCGGGATCATCCAATTGCTCAGACATTGCGTCACCAGATAAGTGGTTAACCAATTTGATAATTATTCCGTTTTTTTTTTTATGAAAACCCTAATTCAAAAGAAATCGCATGCACTATTTAAGTTGATTTAGTTTAATAAAACTAATGTAGTTATAATGAATGAGTTGAGAGCTTACGATATTTCAACGATATTTCTTATATTTAACGATATTACTTTAAGTTAACGAATCAATGCTTGCTGCCTTTAATTTGGCTTGTTTGAGTTGCTTCAATAATTGGTTTCAAATTGATAATTGAATTATATTTTCTTTTGGTTTTGGTTTTGAATTGGATTTGGATATGCCTAGAGATAATTTAAGTTATAAAGATTTCTTTAGCATGACTATTATTTGAATGGTTTGTCAAGATTGGTGTGAACTCCACTCCGACCGGGGGGTTGGGTGTGAAGAAACCCGACCTGATTTATTAATTAATTGATTTACTTGATTTGTTTTGATTCACTGTGGGTTATATGTTTGGATTTATTTGAAGTTGATTATTGAATTTTTGGTTAGATTGCATTCTTTGGCTTTATATTTTTTCTTTTGAGTTCATTTTGGTTATACCATACATAATGTATTTTGAATCAGATATTAAAATATAATTCTGAAGGATTCTCTTCATTTCCTTCTTCTGTGTGGTTGTCGTTGTCCTAGTTGGTAATGAAATGTTTTAAGTGTTGTGTTGTCTGCGTGCCGTAGCACTTAGGGATTTTTCCGCCCGCCAAACCCACGACAGACTGAGCCAGTCAGCGGGGATAAGGCACGCCGGGCAAACAAAGTAAAAATCGCTAATGCCGGTTTACATTCTCGCGAGGAATGGCAAATGTAGACAAGGTCTGTGTGTTAATGGTCTCCTTGTCTATTCTCGGCTGTTTTTTTCATGGCAAGTACGCGTGTGTAAATGGTTTGCTCGTCGGCTCTTGTTTGTTTTATGAAGGGATAGTGATCCTTTTATTGCTGTGCCTGAGTGTTTATGACCGTCTCGTCCTAGCTCGAAGCCGCTGGAAGCGAAGTCGGTTTTATGCATTGAGTCAAAGGGATTCGAGAGGGTAGCATGTGCTCATTCACATTTTCGAATTTTTTGCTGGGACTTCAAACATGTCTTTGCGTGTCCTAGATTGAAATCACTCAAGGCACACCAGGCAGTTGCAATAGCCACAACCTGTACCTCAGCCATCGTTCACTGAACTGAACAAAACAGCTCACAAATGTCGAAAGATGCACGGTGCAATATCCTAAGTAAACATTCACCCTATGAAAGGTGCATGGTGCATGGTCCGTGTTGCATGGTGCAATATCCTAAATAAACAGTTCACCCTTTGTCTTGCTGATTCTCGTCCAATGTCTTGGTGAGTCTTGTTGAGTCTTGTCCACGAGACGCTCGTTCCTATGCATAAATCCGGCATAACAAATATATGCTGCACTGACGACGGCTCGGCAGAGCTTTGTCAGTTGAAACAAATGGCGCCCAAGCTGTTTTTATATAGTTTTCTTTTATATAGCTTTCTTTTTATATAGTTTTCCTTTTGGCAGATGCGCTTTCGGCTGGGGTGGCTAATGTTTAATAGAAGCATTCTGTTGCGGTCAGCCATTTTTTTTTGTTTTCGTTGGCTGTGGTTGTAATTATATACCTGAAATTTTCAATTATTTTACATCATCTAGTCGAGCGGTCGTCAATGCAGCATTGGCGCCCATCTCGTGCTACTGTCTTGTGCTATGTGTCCAACAGAGCTTGTCTCTTCAATTTATATCTAGTCCTATTTTTACCAATTTTCGAAGAAAATTAGTATTAAACTCGTTTCGCCGAAAATTCGTATTTCTTTATATATATATATATATATATATATATATATATATATATATAGATATATATATATATATATATATATATATATATATATATATATATATATATATATATATATATATATATATATATATAGATATATATATATATATATATATATATATATAATATATATATATATATATATATATATATATATATATATATATATATATATATTATATATATATATATATATATATATATATATATATATATATATATATATATATATATTATATATATATATATATATATATAATTATATATATATATATATATATATATATATATATATATATATATATATATAGATTGATATTGATATATATATATATATATATCATCAAAATGATTAAGGGAGATAATCTCTGGAGTGGCCGATTCGATTAAGTTAAAACTTTCGAAAAACGTAGATGTATATAGTAGGTAGATTTACAACTTGCTAAAATTCAGATATCTTAAACCTTTTGGCGGCGGCGAGCGTTTTAATAAATTTTGAGGTACTCCTATATTTCCAAGCAGCGGGAATTTTTGTTCAAAAAAAGTATTGGGAATGAAAACTTATTATGTTTTAAGCTTGTTTATGGCAAAAACTTGGAAATTTTGAGCCGTGTGTGGGTGCCTAAAAGTAGGCAAAGACTTTTTTTTTCAAATTTTGATTTGTCATTACTTCTGATAAAAACATTGGATCATCGTGAAATTTGCAGGGCGCATTGATGTTGATTAAGATTTAATACACATGGATTTTCAAGGTTGTGCGGCTTATCCTGTAGCTGGGGCAGGCTCCTGAAAAAAAATCCTTCAAATCATTGACCCTCCTGAAAATTTTTTGATTTTTGACAAAAATTTCAAATCATGATAAATTTTAACCTTCGTTCATCGTGTGAAATTGAAATTTTTAAAATTCCGATTTGCACAAGAACGGCAACCCATCACCAAATTACCTCTATTTTCAGCACTCGAAAGTTCTGTTCACGAGAACTGGCGACCGAATCAACTAGGACCAGGTCTCATAGAATCGATTTTTAAATGCGGGTAACCCTGTGGCAGTGGTGCCGCCTTGAAAAATCATTGAAAAAAAACAGCTTTTTTGCCTATAACTTCCGATTCAGCCATCAGATTTAAACCAAATTCACACAATTTTTGGATCTTTCTTAATTAGAATAGAGTTGCCAGCTATGGTGATTTTTGTCTCCTAAATCTTGCAAATTTGCTCAGCAAAGTAAAGCTTTTTTCCCTATAACTTCCGGTGCAGTCATGATATCAAAACTAATTTTAGCTGTAAATAGACTTTGATGTGAGCCAAATTTCGTAGAAATTTTGTATGAAAATTGTGAGAGGACTGCCAGCTATGACAAATTTTTGTAAATTTTTGGAATTTCTTTACTGAGCGATTATGTCATTAGATTTGCAAATGGAAACGATCTTGCAATGAAAATTTACAACAAATATTAACGCTTGAAAAATTTGAACAGTTTTGAGGGTGGTAGCCCTAAAAATTTTTCACCCGTATAACTTCTAGCACAGTGATTCAATCGAAACGAAATTTATTGGTTGGGTTTAGCTTAACGTGAAGCAGATTTGGTATATATTTTGCTTTGCTGCTGACAAAGGGTAACCAGCTTTAGCCATTTTCGTAACTATTGCACCAACAGATGCTTCAAATTACGTTCTCATATGCAAAGCATTTGCAATAAACATAAGGAATCAATTTTTAAATTTGCCGAGTTTTGAACATTTTTCGGATGGCCGCCTCAAACAACGCTGAAACTTAACCGCTGAAACTTTCGATGAAATCCTGCGATGAGAACGAAATTCAAAGGATAAGTTGATTTAAGTATGAGCTTGTTAAGGTAAACTTACTGCTGCTTCGTTGGGAAAAGTTGCCAGTACTGAACATTTTCATCATTTGTGTTAAAGTTGAGTTCTGTTGCTTTGAATGAGATATGGTTGATGTGATTATACAAAAAAGTGTATTACGTCTTTCCACATTTTTTAGTCACTCAAAGACAATTTCTTCAAAAAATAGTTTTCTAGCAGTTCAGGTGCGCTAGTTATGTATATGACACCTACACAATTGTATTGCATTAGAAATGCAACAAGCTAGTTATGTATATGACACCTACACATTTGTATTGTATTAGAAATGCAACAAGCTACAATTCACTGTTATAAACACTCAACACTGAATTATGTTTTAAATAAACTTAATTAAACAGTAGGCTAAGAAAATTGACATTTTGAATGTATGTAGACGATTAGGCTAGTCTACTTGGAATTTTCGAAGAAATAAAAACGAATAGAGTCGAAACTCGAGTTTTATTTAAATACGTATACATATCTTTCATTTACAAAAAGATATAACTGGCGCAGTCGGATACGAATCTCGGGCAAATATTTTTTTATATAATAATAAAAACAATGCAAGAGTCCGAACACGAAGCCAAAAGTCGGCTTAAAAGACCTGGTGAGGCTGCTAGGTTATCTTGCTATAAATAAAATAAAATAATAATAATTAGTGAAAAGTTTCGACAAACCGTTTGTCGTTGGTGGAGATAGAAGTGTGATCGAAGAATGAAACTTTGAGCGGCGAATACTCTTCGATTAAGAAAATTTGCAAAACGTAGAAGGTAGAAATATACAGACTGTGATAGTGATAGATAGAAATAGATACAAATTGTGATAAAAGTGATTTAATTAAAAAGTGAACAAGAAGTGATCTCTCTCTCTATCTCGCAACTCGAAAAGATTTCCGGTTAGAAATTGAAATTGACATTTTCGGTCGGACTTGTCAAGTTCAGTTCAACTCGTTGTTCGCTTCCTTTCGCGAAAAATTTACGCAAGGAGTGAGAAGCAGATTTACGTTTTCGAAGGCTCATATTGAGAAATACACACAGTAAGTATTTTTGTTTGTAATTATAAACTGGGAAAAAAGAGAAAAAGATGACGAGCAATCGCAAGAAATTGACAATGAAGATTTAGTGAAAAAGAAGCACGAAAAGAAAGTTAAGTAAACATAAAGTTTTCTCAGCTGGATTACAGTAACGAGTCGAATTTTTAATATATCTATAAGCGAATGCGATTTGGGAATGAATGTACTATTAGGATAGTTGAAGCAGGAATTATCGAAGATTCCAAGAGAAACTTTAAATATATAAAAAGACAAATTAATCAAACTAAAAATCAGTGAGATTAATATATAAAAAAAAAAAAAAAAAATTTTAACTAAAAATCAATTCCAATTAATAAATGATATGGCAAAATGAAAGGCAGCTGTCTTCAAACGAATAGCACTTGATTACATGTTAAGTCATTTTACTAATCAATAACAAAAGCCCTTCGGAGCTGAAAATCCGAACAGTGAGGACAAGATCCTAAAAAAAAAAAAAAAATATTAATAGTTGTTACCAACAATAATAATAAAAAAAAAAAAAAAAAAACTGTTCCCGAAAAACAATTGATTCAATAATCAGTAAAAAGAAATAAAAAGTAAAAGAAAAAAAAAATTTTTTTATTAGTTGTTATCACCAATAAATAATGAATGAATAATAGAAAAGAAAAGAGGAGTGAAGAATATAACATAATAAGAAAAGTAGATATTAAAAATTTTGAAATGGAACAGCAAATAGAAATATTACAACGTGAGTTAGCAGAAAGGGAAAGTCAACTACGGGTAGTAGGAGAAGCGTTAATACGAGCAACGACCCAACAAGCTGCAACACAAAATAACGTACTAAAAACCATACAACATATGAGTATATTTACAGGCAATGGAGCAGTATCAATAAACGCATTTATACGAAGCGTAGAATTTTTTCTACAAACGATTGAGAGCGAAGAACTAAGAAAAACTGCAACGAGAAATATATATTTTGAAAGAATACAGGGAGAAGCAAAGGATGTTATTATAAACATACAGCAGCCAGATAATTTGAGAGGCGTAGCTATTGATTGAAAATGTTGCAAACTAATGGGTTGAGAGTAACAAGCAAATAACTTGCATCCACACCGCATGAGCCGATTAATAGATAAACTATTATAATTTATAGTTACAAATTCTTAATAAAATGTTACTTAATTTTGGCACACAAATTGCAGAGTTTAATAACGTGAAACGTGCCATAGCAATTGCTCTTAATCCGATAGAATATGGATTTTAAATTAACCTGACGAATATTTTCAGACAAGAATCGCAGTTCAAAGCATTGTTTGATTCATAAATTGTAATGTATTTATCCGGGTGTGGCTGAAATTCTAAGGTTGTTTAGTAAAAGGTTCGCAAAAGTGGAATTGATTAACGATCTATCGATCGTTTGTTGCTATTGTAACGAACATGAAACACTTTTATAAGCAATAATTTTTATTTCCACTAAAAACTCTTTAATCAAAGTCATATAACAATCGACAAGACCTACTTTTCGAAGATAATTTAAAAGCGGTCTGATTTTTTTTGACTGATTTTATAAAGCTTACAAAACGATGATTTGGATCGAGTTTTGTTTGACTAAATTCGTTTCCAGTAGCACCCAAACTGGAAACAGCCGTGCAACGATTCAATTCGAAAATCGGAACCGAAAAGCTTGTGGGCACACCTATCCAAGATCTTGGATCATATGAGATGCAAATAATATAATTTTTTTGTTAAATGCTCAATGAATAAAAGGTTTTTGAGTATAATAATAAATGGAATTGGGTGTATCATGTGCAGTACTTTAGGTTCAAGTTGAATCTGTTTTTACTGTAATTAATTTAATTATTATGGAAATGTATGTAGATATCTTATAACATTGCACACTGGTTACAGTTTCCCGATGTGCCAGCTAGCAGGCAAATTATGGTTTTAAGACTAAAGAAAAATATGTAATCTGCTATGAATGTGTATATATGTAACATGCAAGATTGATGGGATCTAACAGGGTAGTTGCAAAGACTTTGACTCTATGATGCATGCGCGTTTGCACGTAAAATTGAATGGAAACTAAGTAAATTTGGGGTAATAAATCAGTTATTAATATTCGATGTGATTTTCGAAGAATACTGGTGAATATATGAGAGCAAAGAATCAATAGGATGGAAGAATTCATAGAATGAGTGGCTACTAGTTTCGAAAGTATGCACTGTTTCTCAAAAAATCAATAATCACCCACTGCAAGTGGTCACATCAGTTAGATATACACTATGAGCTTAGTTCAATTTGAATTTTTATCGTCCCAGAATTAGAAAACATTTCTATTTGAATATGGTAATTTCACATTAACGTTTAGAAAAATCTTCTTTTTGATAATCGACAGAGAATACTTAGCTCAGAAATTTTAAGATGAAATAGCTCGACATCGCCAAAAACCAATAAATATGTTATTCAATAAGGACATAGCAATTCACCGAAAAATCACCGTTGTACGTGAACACGTCATCCGATTGAGCTGAAATACTCAAGATACAGTGGTATATATATGGAATAGGTCCTAGTTTCACCAAATGTTGGTTATCTTTAGTGCTTTGGCACCAACTGCCATATAATTGATATTTTAAGTGATCTTAAAGTCCTAAAGGTGTTATGACACTACATTAATAATGCCATTAACCCCCGCTAGACACACCTGGGTCTTTGGTGTCCGGCTGTTTTTGAAAATCGTCAGGGCGCACAGTTACGTCAATATTTCGGGTTCTAACCTCCGCTTAAAAAATTTTACTTGGATCCAGAACTGGCGTAGTGAACGTCACGCTCGGTCCTCCGTTCTTCGTGAATTGCTGAGCTGTCAAAGTTGGCTGCGGACACCAAAGACCCATGTGTGTCTACGGAAGCATAAAAGTGTGCATTTTCTTCGAAGCTTTTCTTCGGTATATTAGATCAAGCGGTAGTTAATTGTAACATTTTGTACAATTTTAATGAAGCGAACACTGCATTGGGAAGATATAAATTTATTGAAACGTTGGCACTTAGTTTAACCAGCGAAGAAATAAAAATTTGCGAAGAACACAAGCTTCATGTATGCAAGCTACTTTATTTATTTTAATAAGAATAAGTGTAAGTAATAATAAATAACACAAAAACGTATAAAACTTTGAGTTACATTACTTTCAAACCAAAAATTGTAATTTCAAACGAATTTTCGACTCTAAAAAAATTGTACTTTTTCTCTTGTTATAATAATTATACTTTTTTCGAAGTTTCATTATGTCCTTTTTTTTCTTTCATCTACTATATGTCAAGAAACATTTCGTACAGTAGAATTTTCTTAAACTTATTTAACAA
The DNA here is from genome assembly GCA_947369275.1 of Nemotelus nigrinus. NCBI lineage: Eukaryota > Metazoa > Arthropoda > Insecta > Diptera > Stratiomyidae > Nemotelus > Nemotelus nigrinus. Next base: position 123,053,322 of record OX376373.1, on the reverse strand, counting down.
AAAGCTATGATGTTTTAAGTGAATACGTGTATTTCTCGTGTTTTGTGTCGATTTCCATTAAATAACAATAATAAAAATTCATATATATCCATCACCTAATGCACGCTCTTTTTCTATAGATATCGATCTACCTTCATGAATTTTTTCAGATTTTAAAACGATTCGAAGTGTGGTAAAAAAACGGCAGGACTCCATAGACCCAGGTGTGTCTAGGGAGGTGCTCGAATAGTAGTGTGTATGGGGAGGGTTAATAATCCGAGTAGAGAGAGACAATGAATAAACATGGATATGTGCATTTTGTATGAGCGAATAGGCCTCACTTGCCAATAATGTCAAACTGTTAAATATTAATGCCATAATTAATGTGGTGTGCTATAATAATGCGGCCGGCTTCGCATTATTCAGCTGCTAGCAGCTGAAATTTTGACAAGTCGGAAATTGAATGTGTCATATTAGAATATTTGACACATTTTAGCCTTGATTTGATCCGCGTTCCAGCAAACCTTCGACATTTCGATAACAGTTAATCGTCACTGTCAAAACGAACAATTGTTTTGACTGCACTCACCTACTTGTCTCTTTCACACTAAATATTTCGATCTCTTTTCTTTTCGGATTAATAATGAGATGATTAATGCGCAAAATAATGTAGTGTCATAACACCTTAACAACAAATATATTTTCAAAAAACCAAGTAGGTATGCGAAATAAATTTTTGAACGTATTTCAAACAGGCATATACGTTTTTGACGTTACATTACGCTATCATTTAAACAAAATTTTAAGCCTATGTGTACACTACGCTTCCGCTAGGAGTAGCGTGAAATTGGCTGCAATGAATCCATCACGGCAAACATGCTCGTGGAAGTCACGTGAGCAAAATTCAATTTCAGACTTAAAAATAACATATGTACTACATTTGGAATAAATTTCAGCCCCATATCTAATTATTCGGTGTTTTATTTAAATACAAAATTATTGTCTTTATTTTAAAACCCCTGTATAAAAGCTAACTTTCTGATGGCATTAATATATTTGAATCATATCTTGTGGTCTCGCAGTCATAGTTAGTGAACAGTTGGCGTTATCCCGTGATAGCTTTGAGTTTGATAGTGTCAAGTACTACTTTTAAATATGTACGAAGTTGGTACATTAAGTTCGTGGAAAAGGAGTAAGAATATAATTAGTTATAATAGTTTATCATCCACATTTTCAAAATGGTTTGTCTTTGTCGGAAAGGAATGCTGAAGTCGCAACCTTCACTTCGTCGTTGGAAAATTTCTTTCCACAAATTTTTTTTTCAATTTTGGGGAAAAATAATAATCGCTGGGAGCCATATCATGGCTGTAGATTGGGTGATGTAAAATATCGAAGCCCACTTTATGCAGGGCAGTAAACGAAAAACAACTCCTGTGAACAGGCTCGTTGTCGTGCAAAAGAAGGATAGCTTTGGTCAATTTTCTTTTTTCTTTGATGGCTTCTTTCAACTATTGTAGAATTGAAGCGTAGTATTCTATAGTTGTGGAGACGACTTTGTTTTTAAAATCTATCAACACTATCCCTTCTGAGTTCTATCAACAGTATCCCTTCTGAGTCATCTGCCATGACTTTTCCAGCAGAGGGTGACACCTAGAACTTCTTCGGTGGTGGTGTGCGTATTTGTTTCACTGCATATCATCTTGTTTGGACTCAGGATTGTAATGATCAATCCAAGTTTTGTCTCCAGTAGCGATTCGACTCAATACTCCACCTCGTCTTCACTACACCTTGCACTACATCTTATTCATGCCAGGATGATTTGGGTAATATTTAAAATGGTTGTATCTGGCACTGCAAGCATTTCTGCGAGCTGTTTCTTTTTGAGTATAGCATCTATCAATATAAATTTTCGACTTTTTGAGCAATATTCGAAGTGGCCGTCCTGCTCGTGGGTTGTCTTCTTTTTTTGTTTAAAAAGACAAATTGGAAAGGATGCCACCTTTTCCATTATGGTTTGAGCCTACTTTCCTTATTTGGCGAGGACCTTTATAGCAGCGTGGTACTCGATTGTACTTTACACTTTCTTCCAGATTGAGTTACTTGGTCGGCGAAGGTTCAAAAACTAATAGCTCGATGAAAATAAAACTTGCATTTGATGCTTATAATACGTCCCTAAAGCCATAACGTTTCATTAAACTACCCCCATTAATTATCTACCTACTCAAATCGCGAACCCTTGTAGTTATTGATACTGTAGCTTAAGTTACATTGTGAAAATAATGTACCATTCAATTACACAAATCATTTCAAATGATTAAACTATGATTGAATAAATATTCTGCTGACTTATGAAGCATGTGTATAGGTTTAGGGCGCATGATCAGGATTCTAGCCTAGCCATCAGTCTGCAGTTCAATTCCGGCACATGACACTCAGCTTTTTTCTTCATTGCATACATTATATTTTACAGTTACCTTTCATCGGGCTCAAAATGCAAACATCAAATTTAATTCAGTTTGATTTGAAATTTAAATTGTTGGACTGACGAAAATTTCAGTCATATTTTTCGTAGTAGGGGTTAGATTAAGCGCCAAGCCTAACAGTTGTAAGAGTATCCAGAAGAATAAAATAGAATAATTCTAATATGGACGAAAACATAATTCATTATAAATGCATGCATTGAAACATAATTCGTAATAAATGCTTTTACTGCACAATAACAGACAAAACTCTAACTTGTTCTGATTTCACATGCACATCTGTTGGATAGTTTGTTGTGTATTGCAAATTAAGTAAGAACCACGCAAAATATTAGCTAGACTCTAACACAACTTTGAGACAAGTGGCACTAGTTTCGTATAACTTTTTCTCATTTGCTTCCATCAAATGTACGTAAGTAAAGAGCTGGTGAGATTTTACAAAAGAAATTTTAATTTGGGGGCCAACATAACGATTTCGATCGAATTTGCTTGAATTAATTTCAACTCAGCGGCCCTCAAACTGTAGCAAGTCTTGACTTCCGATACAAATTTTGTTTGTGCACATCTATCCAAGATCCTCCGTTCATATGAACTGCAACTTATATATTTTTGGGCATTCAATGTGGAATGAACTAAATATTTATGAGCACAATAATAAATGAAAATGTGTACATCATATGCAGTACTTTGCGTCCGAGTATTTAGCTTTTTACGTTAATTAGCACGTACATATGCATGCTGTTCGGAGTGGAAATGTATTAAGATACCTTATTAGTTGGACTTTGAATACATATTGATTTTATAATGTTGTACCCTATTTGCAATTTCCCATTATGTAGGCTTGCAGTCAAATGGCTGCTTTAAGGCCAATGAAAAAGTTGCAACCGGATATTAAATTTTACAAGATCGGGGTAGGCTATTATAAATGACGTTGACTCGATGGTGCATGTGCACTAATATGAATGAATAGAAACTAAGTGAATTTGGAGTAATAATGTAGTATTGATATTCGATACGATGTTTATACAACCTTTTCACCTTCGAGCATTAAACTAAAACAACCAGTCTTCCTTGCACATGTTTTTTGAGTTGAGGTTTTTGGATGCTCCAGCAAAATTCCTAAGCAAATGAAGAATGTGAACAATGTCTCTGATTACTCACGTTTTTTGTTTGTATTTAGCGGGCTGTTATGGCATAAACCGTCAATAGTTCAAATTCTCAGGCAAGAACATGACTAAATATTAAAAAAGGAAATACATTTTTGCTAATCATATACATGGTTAGAGAAATATACATTTTTACTACTCAATCGCCAAGTTAAAAAATATTTTACATTTTTTTCTATGAAAATGCCAAAGCTCAGGGGATTACCCTTTGAAGCAAATGCTTTGCTATGGTGCCAAGGAGACACAAATAAGAGAAATCTATATCAATTATTCCATTATTCTCTTTTAAAGTGCCACATTATTTATTGTTTTCTGAAGCGCTGGTGCTATGCCCATTCGCCACTAAAACTACGATATGACACTTAATTAATGCGGTGCTGGCATTATGCCCAGTCAATGGCTATTAGAACAATACAAGACGAACAAATACAGCCATGAGCATACAGCGGGATTCAAAACCACAGGCAGTAGATCGCTGCTCAGCGAACTGACGCCTTAGCGAGCAGAGCCAACGATCTCTCATCCCCTGGTTGTGGGCCTCTCATAACCTGGTCTTCGCATATTCGAAAATATTTTACATTTGATGTTTTCATGTCCCTCTCTATATGTTTAAAATGTCCCGAAAATTCAAGTTTTCAAATAAAAAAAAAAAACGATTTAAAGGTTTTGCAAATATTGGTCGCAATGTGTTCCGATATTATGACTTCCATCATTTTTTCTCGTAGATTTTCCCACAGAGATATAACCTTTTTCAATTTCAAGATTGCTTATGTGTGGCAATTTAAAACACACGGAGGAACAATTTTTTGAAAAGAATTTCACGTCCCTGCTCTAGCTATAGCGGTGCCCACTAATTCATTATAAATCAGAAATGTATATTTTTTATAGGCATAAACTCGTCCTGTAATTTCGTTATGATCCGATGTTTCTCTCAGAAGCTATGACAAATAAAATCTTTGAAAAATTTGAAAAATGTACCAGCTGTTGAAAGATTATTTTTTGAGCATTGCAAAATGTCCCAAATTATAAAAAAAATTTTTTTTTGAAGATCCTACATTATGGTTTCAATTTTTCCACGCTCAGTCAGCAAGTTTTCACCAAGCTGTATTGCAGGTTGAAGGTCAGACTTTGTCGGCAATAGAAGCAGCAAAAAAAAAAAAACTAATCATCTCAAAGACAATTTGGCTCAAAAACAGATGAATTAGTTTCTTCCATTTACTGCTCGTAGTTTAATTGTGAAACTAAAAGATAATGACACTAATATTGATGAAGAGTTTGTGAAACGTATGGGTACTGAATTTTATAAAACAAGCCGTGAATAACCGGAAGAGTGGACTAGCTTTCTTACTAAAGAAATGGAGATATTTGATTGTACCTGCATGGAAAGACATTCAAAAAGCACTGGATGTATTGACTGAAAAGGGATATATTGACTGTAATAAAGATACAGAAGTATTTGACAAATTTACATTAATTTTAAGCTACGTCACTTCTCAAAAAAATACCGAATGCGATAATTTTAAAGTTTCCACAGAAACTCGTTGGGTTGAAGTATTCAAACACTTTCACACCAATAATCTTCAACATGAAAATTTTTGTGTTCTAATGGACTATATTTGATGTCTACCTGGTACAAATGCTCCAGTAGAAAGAGTTTTTTCCCTAATGAATAAATTAAAATCTTATTTAAAATCATCTCCAACTTTATTAAAACAAATTTGTTCCTCTGAGAAATATAAATATAATTTTAAAAACTCTAGCGCACCTGAACCGCTAGAAACACTAATGTTCGAAGAACAGTAGAAGAATCGTGCAGGTTTTGAGTGCATATTCCACCACATGTGCTGCTTATTACGGCCAAACTGTTTCAAATGCCACGTTATACTTTCGTCTTAAGAATGCATTATAACTCATATGGTGCAAGGTTTCAGATATTACCACTGGCATGAATTTCAACGTTTATGAGAGCAAAACACGGGTTAATTATATTCGTTATCAGTTGCTTATTTCACATAATTTTGAAAGCAGCATCTCATATAACATCAATGAAGAAAATGCTCAGTGCCTGCAGCACTGTAACTGAAGTTGGTGTTTGGGGCTGCGATCCGAAAAATTTGCAGAACTTTGCGAATTGTAACATCGGTTATTTATTTTCATTGTAAATGTTTCCGGTATGTATACTAACTGTAAGCATTTATTGATACAAAAGTAGCACAACCGACTCGTGCTGGCAACCTTTCGCCAGTATCAAAGCCAAGAATATATCAAATCTGCTTCACGTTGTTTAATTACATTCGAAGTTATAGGAGTATAAAGAAATTTAGGGTTACCAGCAGCTAGTTTTTTCAAATGATCGAAAGCTTAATATTTGCTGTTTATTGTCACTACAATATCATTAGCATTTGAAAATTCTACGATAAAACCGCTTAATAAAGATATTGCAATTAAACACAAAACCAACAATAGCTGGCAACCCTATCGAGGCTTTTCAACCAAATTTGGCCTGAATAATGCTTATGACAGGTTTCATTAATTGTATGAAATTCGTATTGATTTCATGACTGCACTGGAAGTTATAGTGCAAAATGTTTTATTTTCCTGAGCGAATTTTCAAAACCAAAGACACAAAAATTACCATAGCTGGTAGCACCAATCAAATTTTTCAACCAAATTTCCATCAAACAGAGATTAGAGTTAGGTTTAGCTTCTGTGTCAATTTCATGAAAATCTGGTAACTTATTCACATTTCATAGGGCAAAAAGCAGTTTTTTTTCTTTGTAATTTTTCAAGATGGCACCACTGGCACAGAGTTGCCCACAATTCAAAATCGCTTCTATCAAATCTGGTCTTACTTAAGTCCAATGCATTCTGTAAATTTTAGCTGTATCTGATTATTGGTTCGTGAGTTTCCGTGAACAGAAGTTTTTGATGCTAAAAATATAGGTTAACTGGGAGAGGGTTACCGTTCTTGTCCGACATGAAATTTCCAAAGTTTTATTTTGAACGTGTAGATAAAACATAAGATTTATATACAGATTGGTTTTATTGTAAGAAACGGACATTTTTTTGAATATTCGATGGTTTGAATGTTTTCACTTCCAAATTTTTTTTTTCAAAATGAAGACACCAAAATTATCATAGCTGGCAGCTCCAACCGAATTTTTCGACCAAATTTCTACCAAACGTGGCTTAAAGTAAGGTCCAGCAATTGTGTAAGTTTCGTCAAAATCGAACGATTCAATCAGAATTTATAGGGCTAAAAACAGTTATCTTTTTTAGTGGTTTTTCAAGATGGCACCACTGGCACAGAATCGCCCGCATTTCAAAATCACTTCTATCAGACCTGGTCCTATTTAAGGTCAATACATGCTGTGAATTTCAAATAATTCTGCCCATCGGATCGTGAGTTTCCGTGAACAGAAGTTTTTGATGCTAAAAATATAGGTAAATTGGGCAAGGGTTGCCAGGCGTGCCCGTAATACCATATCTTTTTTTTTTTTTTTGGTTATGTAAACAAAGCACAAGATTTACATATGAAAGGCTTATTTTTGAAGAAACGGCATTTTTTCAAGAGAGACGATGATTTGGAGGTTTTCACTTTCAGTACCTACCCTAGCTACAGGGTTGCCAGCACGCTCATTTAAAGCCACACAAATCTACAACTAAATAATATCAATATGTCCTGAAAATTTGGTAATGATTGAATAGCTCTGTCAAAAGTTATCGAAATTTAAAAATTTTCAAATTTTCCCGTCCTCTTTTTAGGCACCCAGCGCACACATAGGGTTAAAAAATTCCAAAGCATTATCCGATTCATATGAAAAACACGTTAGAAATTTATTTTATTAACTTTATTTTTGCGAAAATCATTTGTGCACGAAATAATAGGTATATTAAAAATATCACTTAAATGCCCGCCGGCGCGAAAAGGTTTACAATAACTGACATTTAAAGAGACCTGGACCTATTCTGCATATACACCAATGTATCCTGAAAGTTTCAGCTCAATCGAATGGCGCGTTCCCGAGATTATCTCACTGAAATTTTTTGTACATATATATATATATATATATATATATATATATATATATATATATATATATATATATATATATATATATATATATATATATATATATATATATATATATATAGAAATATGAATTTTTGGCCGGATCGATTTTAATACTAATGTTCTTCGAACATTAGTAAAAATATGTTGCATACAATTTAATAATTACTGTCAAAAGAACTTTGCTTTATTATTTTTACTAAGCTGGTGAGCCAGTGATTGATTTGATTATTCACAATTTGTTATCGTAAAAATAATTATAATGAATCTAAATATAATTATAGTGAACATTAATTGTATTAAGTTACACTTGTTTTAAATAAAGAATATTAAAAAGTGGTGTTTATTTTCAATGTTAACCTGCTAACTGAGGTATATAAACCCATGTCCAGTTTTGAGTTAAAAAAAAAATGGTCAGTTTAGGTATTCCTCGACTTTTCATATCCCGAATCGTAGCGTTCGGTAGCCGTCCAGACACTGAAATCGCATAAATACCCAGGCAAAATCGATCTAGAAGTGAAATTCTCATTAGTATCATCGTTGGAAATGAGATGCGCCGTCGCTCACTTATCCGTTGCCATTTGGTGACCCAACTATCTTCTGGGCTCGTGACCGCAACTAACCCATCGAACTTATTGCTGGTGCAGTCGTACACTTGATCTTCATTATTTTTCATTCAGAGAAACTCCGCAATTATCGCAGCTGTCATATTCGAATGTTGAAAAGTCTACCAAAGCAAACTAAAATTACAGACGTACATAACTTTGAATGCAGGAGTAGAGCATTTTACCTTGACTATCGAACAGACCAAACATGCCCGCAACCCTCGTAGGTCTTTAGGAATTGTATCAAAAGACATTATTAACTATTGGATAAACACGTACTTTACTTCGCAATTAAGCCAAACGCATAGAACCGAGCCCACCGACCAGCACCAATCACTTTATTATTAGGAATGTCAAAAATTGTCGCCGAAATTGACAGCATAAATAGCCGTTTGAGTGCCACTGAATTTACTCAATCTACCGCCAATTCTCCCTCTTGTGGTGAATTTTCGCAACCATGGGCACAAGTATCCAAGTTTTACCGGAAGAACTTTTGGATTATATCCCAATAAAGTCAGAAATTGTAAACAAATATAAAACACAGTTAATCTTAACAAATAATAAGACACAAGAAATAGAGATAATGCATGGAAAAAGAATAATATATATATCCGAATACGACTTTAGGAATTTACGTGATATCTTAAGAAGGTATATCAAGAAGGGCATAACTGGAATATACACAGAGCTATCTGATAGTCAATATAATGTAGTACAGGAACATATTAGACAAATGTTTTCAAACGACAGGCAAATTAAATTTGCAAGATGCTCATTCAGAGCACAAGATATTCACACAGAAGTCGAGGCAATAAAACAGATATCGCTTTATCATGTCAGAGAAAGTTTTCACTCAGGCATACAAGAAACCTTCCAAATGCTTAAAAACAAAATCTACTATCCAAAATTACAAGAGTTGATACAACTAGTCATAAATCAGTGCGATGTGTGTCAGGAAGTTAAATACGAGCGACGGCCTATCAAACCGAAATTTCAGCTAACGGAAACAGCTACAGATGTAAATCAAATAATCCATATCGACATGTATTTGATAATGAAATATTGTTTCCTCACTTGTATTGATACGTTTTCGAAATTTGGCACAGCATATTAGTTACCTGACAGTAACTATCTCACAATAATAGAAACTCTTGAAGAACATTTTACGAAATTTGGAAAACCAAACAAAATAGTTTCAGGTAATGAGTTTAATGCGATTCGAATCAAAGAATATTTTCAAAATGAAGGTATTATTCATCACATGACAAAGCCTCATAGCCACACTGGCATTGCTGACATAGAAAAATTACATAGCACAATAGCTGAAAAATTTAGGATTCTTACTTTTGGAAAGACAAAATTCGCACCGAAACGTATACTACAACAGGCATTACGAAATTATAATCAGACATACCATTCATCTATTAAGTGCACACCATGCGAAGTGCAGAATCGAAAAGTAGATCTTGAACAAATAAAAAAAAATTTGATCGACACTAAAAACAAAATGCTAGCAAAACAAAATGTAAAACGAGAGGAATATTTGGAAACACGTACAACAGGCTTTATAAAAAATTACAAAGCGACGAGACTCAAACAATTACCTAAATATCGAAAATCAAAGCTAGAAAATATTCATCCATATTCATCCGTCAATATTAAGAGAGTTCGTAAGTCTGTGGATTGTAACGGAAACTCAATGGACCCTATTACGAAAGAAGAAAGAAAAGTGATTGACAAGGCTACAAACTCAATGGAACCTATTACGGAAGAAAAAAGAAAAGTGATTAACAAGGCTACAAATGGGGAAACACAGGAAGAAGTTCTAATATCAAAATTTAATTTAACTCTAACACGTCGAGATATAAATAGTCTGGTGGGCTCATCATGGTTAAATGACAATATTATAAACTTTTACTTAAACCTTTTAGTAGAACGCAATCAACAGCAAATCAACATCTATTCAATTCATGAATTCCCGAAGGTTTTTACTATGAATACTTTCTTTGTTCCAACTTTATTACGTTTAGGCTATAAAACAGTGAAAAATTGGACGAAAAATGCAGATATTTTTGCATATGATCTTATATTAATTCCTGTTCATGTCAACGGTACGCATTGGTGCCTAGCGGTAATTGATTTCCGGAACAAAACTATAAAATATTACGACTCTTTAGGAAATAATAATCCACAACTTCTAAATACATTAGAGAACTATTTAAAAGAAGAGTCCCTAGATAAAAAGAGAATACCGTTTGTTACAGAAGCATTCATTAAAGAAAGTGCTAATAATTGTCCAAGGCAAAGTAATGGGAGCGATTGTGGAGTTTTCTGCTGTATGATAGCTGAATGCCTCACAAGAAATTGTAACCCAACATTTGCACAAGTAGATATACCATATTTCAGGGAAAGAATGATCTTAGAAATAGTTCAGGGAAAACTAAAAATATAAACAAACTTGTGTTCATACTAACAGTTAGTTTCATTTAAATATTACTTTACTTTACATTAAAATTTGTACCTTTTTGACACAATAATCATATTGATGACAACAACACAAGGATCTACTAAAAACGGAATTAAGACATTCGATAAATAAAGTACAGACTCTAATAAAAAAAAAACTCTAGCGCACCTGAACCGCTAGAAACACTAATGTTCGAAGAACAGTAGAAGAATCGTGCAGGTTTTGAGTGCATATTCCACCACATGTGCTGCTTATTACGGCCAAACTGTTTCAAATGCCACGTTTTACTTTCGTCTTAAGAATGCATTATAACTCATATGGTGCAAGGTTTCAGATATTACCACTGGCATGAATTTCAACGTTTATGAGAGCAAAACACGGGTTAATTATATTCGTTATCAGTTGCTTATTTCACATAATTTTGAAAGCAGCATCTCATATAACATCAATGAAGAAAATGCTCAGTGCCTGCAGCACTGTAACTGAAGTTGGTGTTTGGGGCTGCGATCCGAAAAATTTGCAGAACTTTGCGAATTGTAACATCGGTTATTTATTTTCATTGTAAATGTTTCCGGTATGTATACTAACTGTAAGCATTTATTGATACAAAAGTAGCACAACCGACTCGTGCTGGCAACCTTTCGCCAGTATCAAATCCAAGAATATATCAAATCTGCTTCACGTTGTTTAATTACATTCGAAGTTATAGGAGTATAAAGAAATTTAGGGTTACCTGCAGCGAGTTTTTTCAAATGATCGGAAGCTTAATATTTGCTGTTTATTGTCACTACAATATCATTACCATTTGAAAATTCTACGATAAAACCGCTTAATAAAGATATTGCAATTAAACACAAAACCAACAATAGCTGGCAACCCTATCGTGTCTTTTCAACCAAATTTGGCCTGAATAATGTTTATGACAGGTTTCATTAATTGTATGAAATTCGTATTGATTTCATGACTGCACTGGAAGTTATAGTACAAAAAGTTTTATTTTCCTGAGCGAATTTTCAAAACCAAAGACACAAAAATTACCATAGCAGGTAGCACCAATCAAATTTTTCAACCAAATTTCCACCAAACAGAGATTGGAGTTAGGTTTAGCTTCTGTGTCAATTTCATGAAAATCTGGTAACTTATTCACATTTCATAGGGCAAAAAGCAGTTTTTTTTCTTTGTAATTTTTCAAGATGGCACCACTGGCACAGAGTTGCCCACAATTCAAAATCGCTTCTATCAAATCTGGTCTTACTTAAGTCCAATGCATTCTGTAAATTTTAGCTGTATCTGATTATTGGTTCGTGAGTTTCCGTGAACAGAAGTTTTTGATGCTAAAAATATAGGTTAACTGGGAGAGGGTTACCGTTCTTGTCCGACATGAAATTTCCAAAGTTTTATTTTGAACGTGTAGATAAAACATAAGATTTATATACAGATTGGTTTTATTGTAAGAAACGGACATTTTTTTGAATATTCGATGGTTTGAATGTTTTTACTTCCAAATTTTATTTTTCAAAATGAAGACACCAAAATTATCATAGCTGGCAGCTCCAATCGAATTTTTCGACCAAATTTCTACCAAACGTGGCTTAAAGTAAGGTCCAGCAATTGTGTAAGTTTCGTCAAAATCGAACGATTCAATCAGAATTTATAGGGCTAAAAACAGTTATCTTTTTTAGTGGTTTTTCAAGATGGCACCACTGGCACAGAATTGCCCGCATTTCAAAATCACTTCTATCAGACCTGGTTCTATTTAAGGTCAATACATGCTGTGAATTTCAAATAATTCTGCCCATCGGATCGTGAGTTTCCGTGAACAGAAGTTTTTGATGCTAAAAATATAGGTAAATTGGGCAAGGGTTGCCAGGCGTGCCCGTTATACCATATCTTTTTTTTTTTTTTGGTTATGTAAACAAAGCACAAGATTTACATATGAAAGGCTTATTTTTGAAGAAACTGCATTTTTTCAAGAGAGACGATGATTTGGAGGTTTTCACTTTCAGTGCCTGCCCTAGCTACAGGGTTGCCAGCACGCTCATTAAAAGCCACATAAATCTACAACTAAATAATATCAATATGTCCTGAAAATTTGGTAATGATTGAATAGCTCTGTCAAAAGTTATCGAAATTTAAAAATTTTCAAATTTTCCCGTCCTCTTTTTAGGCACCCAGCGCACACATAGGGTTAAAATATTCCAAAGCATTATCCGATTCATATGTAAAACACGTTAGATATTTATTTTATTAACTTTATTTTTGCGAAAATTATTTGTGCACGAAATAATAGGTATATTAAAAATATAACTTAAATGCCCGCCGGCGCGAAAAAGTTTACAATAACTGACATTTAAAGAGACCTGGACCTATTCTGCATATACACCAATGTATCCTGAAAGTTTCAGCTCAATCGAATGGCGCGTTCCCGAGATTATCTCACTGAAATTTTTTGTACATATATATATATATATATAAAGAAATATGAATTTTTGGCCGAATCGATTTTAATACTAATGTTCTTTGAACATTAGTAAAAAATGAACGACAGAACTAAGAGAGGCTTGATTGACATAGTAGGCACTCACACAATACGCAATCGAGTATTTTTTATATACATTGAAAATGTGAATGAAATGCATTATTTTAGTATGAATTGATGAGCGAACCATAATGTAAAATATATTAATTAGCTTAAAACATACTTAAAAAAAAAAAAAAAAAAAAAAAATTCAATTTTGCAAATATGTGACCGAATGTTAACAACAAATGACGATGTAATACAGAATTACTTATGAAAAAAGCAAAAGTTTATAGATTGTTAATATTTGAAAACCTAAATTTGTAAGATACAAATGGCTGTGAGAAGAGAAAAGATGAAAATCACCTGGAATCTATTATTTTATATTCCGTAGCCATATTGACGAAATAAAAGATCAGAATGCTGATTGATAATTTTGATAAAGTTCTCATATTAGAAAGAACAATTGTAATTAGCTTCACTGATTTAAAAAAAAAAAAAATTAACAACAAAGAAATTGATTTTAAGAAAGAAATTATATTTATGTTTAAACATATGTTTTAAATGAACTTAATTTAATCAAACATTGTATATTTAAAAAAAAGCAAAGAATTGTAAAATTTGATGTAGAAAATAGAATTCAGGAGAATTCTAATTGTGTGAGGGGAGAAGTTATGTATATGACACCTACACAATTGTATTGCATTAGAAATGCAACAAGCTAGTTATGTATATGACACCTACACATTTGTATTGTATTAGAAATGCAACAAGCTACAATTCACTGTTATAAACACTCAACACTGAATTATGTTTTAAATAAACTTAATTAAACAGTAGGCTAAGAAAATTGACATTTTGAATGTACGTAGACGATTAGGCTAGTCTACTTGGAATTTTCGAAGAAATAAAAACGAATAGAGTCGAAACTCGAGTTTTATTTAAATACGTATACATATCTTTAATTTACAAAAAGATATAACTCGCTAGAGTTTTTTCCATTTGATGTGAAATTTTATACATTTTCCCTTTCGTATTGAATTCCCGTCTTGAAGAGGATCCGTCAGAATTTTTTTTTTTATGCTTGCTATCCTTCAAAAGATCTGACTAATATTTGTTCGCTACAAATAAATAAAAATACAACTTATTATACTATTATAACATTTTTAGTGCATTTTCTGCTTTTGATACATACAGGTATTTTGCACATTTAAAGCACAGTTACTTGAGCGAGATAATCACGAATTTTTATGATACTTGGTAGTTTGAATTGGACATTCATTCAAGCTATTGCATTTCTTTTAGTGAATTCTGTTTTACATAACAGGTACATAGTTGCATGAATTTAGTACCTTGGCTGTTAGTTTTTTTTGTTTCTTTGGGTTTTTCTTGGGATTCGGATAAATACATTTTTTTTTGTTATTTTGATTGCGCAAGTTTTGTTTTGCGGTTAAGAATTTGTATAAAGAAAAATAAAACTATAATCTGAAGCAATGCGTCGCAGAACGAATAGCTGGGATCCCAGCTACACGCCTTTCCAGCATCAACTGGAACGACTAAGTTTGTCACCATCTGCTGCTCAAGCCACAAGTAATACCGAGTCACATATATGAAATAATTCCTTCCCAAGGCAATCGGATTCCCATTTGTCAGAGACCGAGGCAAGGAGAAGACGGAACACACGAGAGGAGGATTCTAGCTACCTTCAGGATCGGTCAAATCGACTAACTACGTCTGGCAATAACGAGGCAAGAGTAACCTTTCGGGATCAAGTCGAAGCAAGTCCTCAGTCATTCGTTAAATTACCTATTTCAAAGTGGAATATTATATTTGACGGGACTACTTCGGGTTTAATTGCACGACAGTTTATGTTTCGAGTGCTGTCTTTGGCGAAAGATTATTGCGTTCCATCGACTATTCTGGCAACTGATTTCCATCTGCTCTTGAAAGGTAAGGCAGGCGAATGGTATTGGCGCTTTCGGGAGCAGAATTATCCTCTCATATGGAATAAATTGAGGTGGGAGTTTTCGGAACGATTCAACGATGTGTATATACGAAGGATGTTGGATGGTCGTTTACAGAAAGCAGGAGAGCGGTTTCAGGACTTTTTCGACGGTCTCGAGAGTATATCTTTGCAGTTAAATATCCCTTTAACGGACTTAGACTTTCAATGCGTAGTATTAAGGAACATGTCCCCCGCCCTTAGAGCCCATCTGTCTGGAGTAGAATTTCACTCAACCCGTGAGCTTGTTAAACGCTGTTATTTAGTGGAAGCAGAGTGGCGATTGTTAGGGTGGAAAAGCGAGCGCGAGTTGATTCGTCGAACGCGTCCGGTGCACGAACTATATTTTGATTTGGATCGCGCTGATAATAGTCGGTCCAGTCTATCTACTTCTTCCACTCGTCATCCATTGTGGGATTACGAGGCAGGCACACAGAACGAGTCGAGGCAACATGATAGGCAGACAGTGCATTCGGATTTCCACGAAATTCCATTTGAAAATTACAACATACCCCAAACCCCCAGTCGATCAGGTCAGTCATTTGGGAGACAACCCAGCTTTGAGGAAGAAACTCGCACGTATGCAAACCGTGAAACACCTGCACTTAGACATCCAGTAAAATATAGTGAATTTACACCACCTACGATCGCGTTAAGGCAGGAAGTACATGCCGTGCAATCTAGTTCCAATGAATATACGAATAGAGGTCGCAGGATGGATGACAGAAGTAATTTACGGGTATGTTGGAATTGTCACGATCTGGGGCATGGATTTATGGATTGCACGACTCTCATACAGCGTGTTTTCTGCTTTGGCTGTGGTCGCGAGGGAATTTTGAAAACCTGATGTCCGAATTGTCAGGCGGGAATCTTGAACAGGAATGCGCTTCCCGCGGGGAGGCTGCGTATTCCTCCAGGCACTCGTTCCTCCCGACCCGAGATGACAGATGCGGCAACGAATATCGACCCGAAATTTTGCCGAACACGATAAATCCCTTAAATTTTCCTTCAACCAAGCTCCCTACCATCAATTCCGAATGTGATTGTACGCGAGTGGCCCGCAAGCGCTCGGTATCGCGCTTTCATCGAGCATGAAAGTATTTTGCCAATAGGCAATGGCTTCGTAAAGCGTGTGTCGACACCATTCTGACACCGCAAGGAGAGAACCGTCCTTTCGCCATTATATCCATCAAGGGACGGGAACTTCAGGGGTTGTTGGACAGTGGTGCAAGCGTCCGCATCCTGGGAGCAGGAGCTTTGGACTTGATAGCGGAACTCAATTTATACATGCAACCCATGGCATCAGATGTTCAGACCGCGTCAGATCATTGGGCTTCTGTTCTGGGATATGTTGAGACCTTGGTGAAATTTAATTTTAAATCACGTCTGATTAAGTTGTGGGTCGTTCGATCGTTGTCCAACCCAGTATACCTCGGAATGGATTTCTGCTACACGTTCCAAATTACACCGACTCAACAGGCGACGGTTGCATCCTTTTCTGAAGTTCCAACCCCGGCGTTTCACACTCTGTCTTCTGAGGAGCAGTCCTGATTACAGCGCGTCATACATCAGTTTTCCTCTTATAACATCAATGGCTTGGGTAAGACTACTTAAGTCACTCATCATATTGACACCGGGTCCGCCAAACCCATTAAACAGCGGCATTATTCGGTGTCCCCAGTCATTCAGAAACTGATGTATGATGAGCTAGATCGCATGCTATCCTTAGAAGTCATTGAGGAAAGTAGAAGCGCTAGGAGTTCACCAGTCACGCTTGTGCGGAAGCCTGACAAAGTACGGCTTTGTTTGGATGCCAGACGACTGAATGAGGTAGCCCTGAAAGATGCATATCCATTACCTCTCATTGAAGGCTGATTGGCACATTTACAGTCCACTAAATTTATTACGAGTTTGAACCTTAAAGATGCCTTGTGGCAAATACCGTTAGATGCAGAATCTAGGGAGAAGACCGCGTTTACCGTTCCTGGCCACCCATTATACCATTTCACAGTGATGCCGTTTGGTCTATGTAACATTTCTCATTCCATGTGCCGACTAATGCACAAAGTGATTCCTCACGAGCTGCATGACAAGGTGTTGGTATATCTCGACGATTTGCTCGTCACTAGCTCTTCTTTTGACGAACATTTGGATCTACTTGCCAAGGTGGCGCAGCTGCTTCACGCAGCTAAATTGACCATTAACGTCGAGAAGAGCAAGTTCGTACAGCGAGAGATCAAATACCTTGGATATGTGGTTAGTGATGGAATCCTCAAGGCAGATCCAGAGAAAATCTCCGGAATTCCCAACACCTAAGTCTGCAAAGGACGGAAACGCAAGAAAGGAAATGGCGGGATGGTATCGGTGGTTTATCCCCAATTTAGTGGCAGTGTCATCAGCCCTGACGGATTTGCTGAAGGGTAAGCGCTCGTTTCAGTGGACAGACGCTGCTAATAATGCTTTCTTAGAGATTAAAAGACTGTTGATTTCGGCACCAGTGTTAGCTAACCCCGATTTCTGCCGAAGATTTTTCATCCAGTGTGATGCTAGTGCCACCGGGATCGGGAGCGTCCTATTCCAGAAAGATGATGATGGTGGAGAGTACCCAATCGCTTTTATGTCTGTAAAGCTTAACGCTGCGCAGCGCAACTACAGTGTTACTGAATTGGAATGCTTGGCTGCGGTGCGGAGCGTTAAGAAATTCAGAGCATATATCGAAGGGTTGCCTTTCACCATTATCACTGACCATGCTAGCCTTAAATGGCTCATGGGACAGCAGGACCTGACTGATGGATTGGCTCGCTGGAGCTTGAAACTGCAGTCTTTTGATTTTAACATCGAGCATCGTAAGGGAACTCACAACGTCGTTACAGACGCACTATCGAGAGTTTGTGGGTCGATCGAAACAAGGCAATCTCTAAGGGGTCCTTAGAGCTCCTGAGTATTTGGACCTCATCGCCCAAATTGAAAAGAGCACTGATGATTTTAAGAATGTGCACGTTAGGGAGGGACGTGTGTTCATTACTACCGGAACACACCATGACTTGTGCACCAATATATCTCGACCAAAATTATGGGTCCCTGAAGGTGAATGAGAGCAGTTGATCATGCGGGCATATGATGATCCTGGAGGGTCTCATTGTGGGATTCGAAAAACTTTGGAGCTGCTGCAAAGATATTATTACTGGCCGAAGTTGAGCAAACAAGTTAAAGATGACATTTCTTCCTGCACCGTTTGCAAGCAGGTCAAGCCTTCGAATCGTGGCATGAGGTCGCCCATGGGGAATCAAAGGGAAACAGATAGGCCATTGCAACGACTGCTCATCGATTTCATGGGCCCATACCCTCGTTCGAAGGCAGGGAATACTCAGTTGCTCGTGGTGTTGGATCATTTCAGCAAGTTTGTATGGCTCGAGGCCATACCCAAAGCCACATCGGGAGCAGTCGTGAAGTTTCTAAAGAACGATATCTTTTTGACGTATGGGGTACCGGAATTCGTGCACTCGGACAATGGTGTACAATTTACATCTAAATGTTTCAAAACTTTTCTCCTTGAGTACGGAGTCCAGCATATCACTTCACCCTTGTATTCACCACAGGCTAATGCATCAGAGCGTGTCAACCGCTCCATACTTAGTGCCATTCGCGCCTACGTCGGTGATGATCACAGGAATTGGGATGAACTGCTGGTCGAATCATGTGCAGCATTTGGAAATGTTGTTCATGAGGCGAATAGTTGTTCACCTCATTTCCTTTTGTTCGGTTTTCACCGTATCCAGCATGGCGACGAATATAAATTACTCAGGCAAATGCAGGCATTGGATGATGGAGAGATAGAGCTCTGTTCCCACACAGACAAGATGTGGTGGATGCAGGATAGAGTGAAGGCTAAATTGACTGAAGCTCATGCTAGAGGTGTCCGGGTGTACGATCTCCGGAGCCGCACAAAAACTTTTACCCCTTGACAAGTAGTCTTCGTACGGAACTTTGCACTTAGTAGCGCTGTGGATTGATTCGCAGCTAAACTTGCCCCTAAGTTCCTAAGGGCTGTTGTGCGAAGGAAGTTAGGTGAAGTATCCTATGAGATTGCTGATGAAAAGGGAAAAATAATAGGTGTCTATCATGCCAAGGACATTAAACAGTGATGAACTAACGAAAATTGCCCGGCATTTGAGGACTCTTCTCAGGGTAGGTCGGCCCCACGATTTGTGACAGAGCAGAACGACAGACTAACTGACTGACAGACGGGATATTTAACATCCCAATGTTTGGTGAAAATTCAACTAAATGTCCCATCAGCTGAAGTTGTTGTTCGGAACTGTACAAGACGGGGATGGGTGATACCCATAGATATAGAGAGGAATGGATACGAAATGGGCCGAGAGGAATGAAGCAATTTTCGACCTCTGGTGTAGTTGTGTGAGCGAGAGGTCGCAATGTGTTTGTATGACGAGGGCGGCGTAAAATATTGCAAAACTAAAGGGCAACTTTTTTGGTGCAAATAAAAATTTGTTAATATTGATGTAATGTAATTCACGTCAATAGCGAATCAATGAGTTTCGATTTGCACTAAAACTGTGCGTAGTATTTTAATTAGTTGTGCGGCAGCTGAACAGGTTTTTTTTTATGAAAATGATTAGCTCTGAGCAGAGCTGAAGTCTGTTCGCGTACTTTCAGTCACAGAATTTTTGTGAATCATGTGGTGGGGGATATTCAGGAAAAGTACGAAAACGCTCTGATTGCATTTCCGGAAAAGATTCAGTTGTCGGTTTTTGTGAGAACAATTGTAATTATAAAGTCATTGTAAGTGGTGATAAATTATCGCCACAAAAATATTCGATCTTCAAAACAACATTACGCAAAAATATGTTGCTTGCCGCGCACATTTGGAAATTTTTACTCGCGACACGCGTTTCACATTTTTCACTGTTTTTCAATAGCTCAGACTCTACTGAAATTTACTGAAAGAGGCGAAATTTTCAGCATTGAGTAAAACGAAGTACATAAACGGCTTCATTGCAATTAATTGTAGCACGCGAACAGACCTAATTGTTGCCGTGTTGCCACATAACGCAGATCACTAAGCATAATTCCGTGAAAAAAAACTTCACTTGGATTTATTTGGTAGAGAAATTCTAAATTCAATTTCAGCGGCACTGAGTCACTTTATTAGGCTCAAGAACTATTCAAATAAAACAATCTGAAATAAATGTTTTAATCTAACGAGTATTAAAAAAGTTTCAAATTATGTATACACTCAAGACATTTACGCGCAAATAATGTTAGAAAATTCTCGGCATCCACAAAAAACAAACAATTTATAGAGGTTATTGATTTGTGATCTGGTTTCCTTCTAGTCTATAAATCAACATAGACAACGTATATCGTCTCTAAAGCTAAAGCCGATAATATTTTATTGTATTATTTAAAATGGTACTATTTTGTAATTTTGAAGGTACATTTTTATCCCTTCAAATGCGCTCAAGCTGTATAGCCTTTGTCTGAAAAAATCACTTCACATATCGCGGCGTCTATTTCGACACAAGTTTTACTTGCAATATTTGCTGTGGTAAATTCAAATATTGTTTACTTACCGGAAAAAAGAAATCGCCCTCGCACTGCGTTTATAATCACTATCACAATTCACAACACTACACTTCATTTTGCTCAATACGAATATTAACGCTTTCACTCGCCGTAAATTTTGCTTTCAAAAGGTGCGAATACAGATTCTTCGCACATTTCTTATACGAAATGATCCTTAAGCACATGTTTTTAATTACCTTTTTGCCCGACAAATCGTCCCAACGTCATACACAAAATTCTTCGCACTTTTCTTGTAACAAAAGGATATATTTCTTTCAGGTAAAACATATTTTTTCAAAATTCATGATCCCTTTGTTTTACATTATGTTCCCACCCTACAAATTTGTCCCCACATCGCATGTAAAATCTTGGCTTTTTTCAACCAAGGGGACGTATTTATTTCAGGTTAAATAGGTTATTTCCCGAAATTAGCGATCCTTTTGTTTTAAATTATCTTCCCACTCTACAAATCGTCCCTCCATTGTATGTAAAATAACCGCACATTTTTGTAGCAAACGGACATATTTATTACAGGTAAAATAGGTTTTTCAAAATTAATAAATTACGTTTCCACCCTAGAGATCGTCTTTACAAAGCCCAGGAAAAAGAAAGTAAATTGGTATGCTTCATACGAGAGAGTGGCAAGAGTGGTATACATGTTTTTTTATATGAACGAGCTCATAGATTTGATTGCCATAAATGCAAATTTGATTGGCATAAATTTGATGCCATAAATGTTCGATCGGGTTTAAGTTCGGTAATAGCATTTGGACAATAACAAATAGCCCAAAGCCTACATTGCTCCAGATACATGCGAAAATTGTATAAAATGCCTTATTTTTTAGCACTTTGTTTAATATTTCTTTTAAGAATACCCAGGCAACACGTTTGATCCATCCTACCATTCACAAAATCTATATATAGCATAATGCTTCCTCCGCTGTATTTTACAGCGGAAGTAGTATGTTCCCTCCTAAACTCTGTATTAAACATTCGCGCAACATATTGCCGCTTATTAGATTCAAAAACATTAATTTTTACTTCAGCAACAAAAATTATGGACTTCCAGAATTATTTTGGCTTTTTTGCGCACTCTTAAGCGAAACGTTATTTAACAAATCAATTTTTTTTAAACTATTATAAGGTTAGCTTCCGCCATTCTGCCCTTTAAATTCGCTTTCTTTTTTGAATTTCGAATAATTTGAGTAGAGACTTTCTTTTCAACTCGTTTGTTCACCTTAATTTGTAAAACTGGGGCACTTAATTTAGGGATTTTCATAATTTTTCTGATAATCCACTTTTTTCACACTCAGATAAGATTTTAGGCCTTTCTGACCGATGCTTTGTTTCAAAAAATTTGGTTGATTTATTTATTGTTATTACATTTCTCACTGTATGTCTTTTATAATTAATTTTATACCTATGACGCAAATAATGCAACAACAATAATATTATTTCTTGATTAGCCACCTTATTCAACGTATTTTCTATTAACATAAAAAAGTAAACTATAGTGTAAGAAATACCATTTAGAAAATTTAATTTGCAGACAAACACAGCCATCAAATCTAAAATTCCCTTAAATTCCCTAAAATAGATATATTTGAAATCAAACTGAAATAAAATTTTCGCGACCAAAACACTTGCTAATTTAATTTCAATCAACCGGTTTGCCTACCAACGTAACATAAAACATCTACATGCGTATAGATCATTTAGCATCATAATCTGCATGCAGCATTCGTAAATAGTAGCCCAAGTCAATAACGAAGTTTACTTGTGCTACTTTAAATCGTTCATTCACACCGGTTTTCATCGTTCGAACAATTTTCTTCACCTAAATGACGTCAATTCATATAATTGATCAAACTTAATGCCCCTACACGCTATCAAGCTTTCC
Organism: Nemotelus nigrinus; assembly: GCA_947369275.1. Lineage (NCBI taxonomy): Eukaryota > Metazoa > Arthropoda > Insecta > Diptera > Stratiomyidae > Nemotelus > Nemotelus nigrinus. Next base: position 123,030,547 of record OX376373.1, on the reverse strand, counting down.
CCGCCTATGAACAAAAGCAATCAATAAAAATGGCGATCGGGCGGTTTGACACATGTTTTATTTTCGTGTTTTCATCAATTAAAAGTATAAATGTTTAGATTGATCAATAAACAGTGTGAAAGTAAAAAGTGTTTTGCACCAATTACTCATAGGACTTCGCCCTAGAATGTGTGATGTAAGTACAAATTCAATTTGAATCAATGTACCTCTTTTTACCGGATTTAGGATAGAAAGCTTTCGAATTGTGGAAAGAAATGGTTGTTATATGTATGCAAGCAACATTTTCGACCTCCCCTTACAAAATAACATCAAATTTCATTCAGAAAATTTCATTAATTTTGAAATTTGTGCCCCATGTGACACATATTTTATTTTCCCTGCTATTCCAACTAAAGGCTGGTACTGAGTTCGAGTTCACGTAAAATTTGGACATGTTTCCATTATCTGGTCATTCTTTCGAGCGAAAATTTTGACAACGGAGAAAAGCAGAGACACTGCTCATTCCTGACGGATAAAATGTCAAGAATTTCACTTTTCGATCGATTTTCTTATTGGAAAGTCATTTGCACTGCTCAATTTTCAAATTGAAACACTAAATGTCACTTTTTCGCTCGAAAGAATGAACTGCACAAACTAAATTGGCGTGAAATGATTGACAACATGTTTCAGTGCCATCTATGTTTTCAAAGCGAAAGCAACTTCAAAGCAACTTTTCATGCTAAGAACACAGTACCAAACTTGCTTATTTTCAAGCGAAATTTTCGCCGAAACAGATTTCGCGCGAAATTTTATATGAAAATTTCGCGTGAAATCGAACTCAGTACTATGCTTAACCCGAAAATCGACCATGTTCACAACAATAGAAATGTATGGAAATGTTTGTTTACATAGAGAGTCAACAGCGCAGAAGGGTATAGTGTGCGGCATTGAGGGGAAAGCTTTTTTGCAGAGAGTAAGTTGCATATGTAGTAAAAATGCTTCATTCACGTACGGGTTCATGGATAATCATTTCGTGTCCATTCTTTATATGTCTATGGTGATACCCTAATTGTATGAAAAGATGTTGAAATTTAAAATTGGAAAGAAACCGCTCTAGCGGTACTGTGAAAAAATTTTCGAACAAAGGAAAAGGAGACTTTGGGCGATTCGAAAGAGAGAGTTGAAAAGAAGAAGTTGGAGGAATCTTGGGTGTTGAAAGTAAAAGTAGAAAATTGAGCGGATTTCGGCTGCGGAAAATTAAATCCAAAATAAAAACAAAAGAAAAGAAAGTTATGTACTTTGCAAAGAAAAAGTGGATTTGAATTTTGGTGTTTGAAGATTATTGAATATCGAACAGACAGTTGTAGAAAAGTGCAAAGTGTTTCCAAAATAAAAGTTTGTGTTACAACCCATTAAAACTACGAAAGTGGAAATTGCCGAAGAAGAGGAGGAAAATTGTGCGAAATGAAAATTGATTAATAGCTGAAGATGGACAAAGGAACAAAGGCGATCGATGAAAGTGCCCAGCTTTTCAACTACACAGCGACAGGCTCGAATCAGTTCAGAAACAATTTTTGCTTTTCGCCTTGAGGCACCTCTATAATCCAAACGACTTTAGTAATCTTCCCTCTTACGAATACAGACTTGGTCTTTCAAACCTAATGACTCTTTCATCAAGAAGAACCATAATTAGCGCATGCCTAGCCTTTGATGTCATTAACGGAACAGTTAGTATAGCAGCTCTCTCTAACCGAATTACTTTCAACAATCAAATAAGACGGACTAGGCATACAACCCTCCTTAAGGAATACCAGCACCTTACAGTTTATGGGTATAATGAACCCATCAATAGGTGCTGTAGAACATTCAACACTGTAAGTCATCACTACTCTTCAGGTATCACCAAATCTACTTTCAAAAATAACTTGACAAAGGCCCTAGTAACTTCTTAACCTACTTATTTCCCATCCTTATTCGCCTAAATGCAAATAAACATTAACTTGAAATACTTGCTTGTTCTATTTTATGCATATTCTATTGTAATCTATTGTATCATATCTAGTATATATATCTATTATATATCTATGTATCATATCTATATCTATTGTATCAATATTCTATTGTATCATGCCTTGTTTGGCAAATAAATAAATAGATTGCTGATGAAAAGGGAAAAATAATAGGTGTCTATCCTGCCAAGGACAGTAAACAGTGATGAACTAACGAAAATTGCCCGGCATTTGAGGACTCTTCTCAGGGTAGGTCGGCCCCACGATTTGTGACAGATCAGAACGACAGACTAACAGACTGACAGACGGGATATTTAACATCCCAATGTTTGGTGAAAATTCAACTAAATGTCCCATCAGCTGAAGTTGTTGTTCGGAACTGTACAAGACGGGGATGGGTGATACCCATAGATATAGAGAGGAATGGATACGAAATGGGCCGAGAGGAATGAAGCAATTTTCGTCCTCTGGTGTAGTTGTGTGAGCGAGAGGTCGCAATGTGTTTGTATGACGAGGGCGGCGTAAAATATTGCAAAATTAAAGGGCAACTTTTTTGGTGCAAATAAAAATTTGTTAATATTGTTGTAATGTAATTCACGTCAATAGCGAATCAATGAGTTTCGATTTGCACTAAAACTGTGCGTAGTATTTTAATTAGTTGTGCGGCAGCTGAACAGGTTTTTTTTTATGAAAATGATTAGCTCTGAGCAGAGCTGAAGTCTGTTCGCGTACTTTCAGTCACAGAATTTTTGTGAATCATGTGGTGGGGGATATTCAGGAAAAGTACGAAAACGCTCTGATTGCATTTCCGGAAAAGATTCAGTTGTCGGTTTTTGTGAGAACAATAGTAATTATAAAGTCATTGTAAGTGGTGATAAATTATCGCCACAAAAATATTCGATCTTCAAAACAACATTACGCAAAAATATGTTGCTTGCCGCGCACATTTGGAAATTTTTACTCGCGACACGCGTTTCACATTTTTCACTGTTTTTCAATAGCTCAGACTCTACTGAAATTTACTGAAAGAGGCGAAATTTTCAGCATTGAGTAAAACGAAGTACATAAACGGCTTCATTGCAATTAATTGTAGCACGCGAACAGACCTAATTGTTGCCGTGTTGCCACATAACGCAGATCACTAAGCATAATTCCGTGAAAAAAAACTTCACTTGGATTTATTTGGTAGAGAAATTCTAAATTCAATTTCAGCGGCACTGAGTCACTTTATTAGGCTCAAGAACTATTCAAATAAAACAATCTGAAATAAATGTTTTAATCTAACGAGTATTAAAAAAGTTTCAAATTATATATACACTCAAGACATTTACGCGCAAATAATGTTAGAAAATTCTCGGCATCCACAAAAAACAAACAATTTATAGAGGTTATTGATTTGTGATCTGGTTCCCTTCTAGTCTATAAATCAGCATAGACAACGTATATCGTCTCTTAAGCTAAAGCCGATAATATTTTATTGTATTATTTAAAATGGTACTATTTTGTAATTTTGAAGGTACATTTTTATCCCTTCAAATGCGCTCAAGCTGTATAGCCTTTGTCTGAAAAAATCACTTCACATATCGCGGCGTCTATTTCGACACAAGTTTTACTTGCAATATTTGCTGTGGTAAATTCAAATATTGTTTACTTACCGGAAAAAAGAAATCGCCCTCGCACTGCGTTTATAATCACTATCACAATTCACAACACTACACTTCATTTTGCTCAATACGAATATTAACGCTTCCACTCGCCGTAAATTTTGCTTTCAAAAGGTGCGAATACAGATTCTTCGCACATTTCTTATACGAAATGATCCTTAAGCACATGTTTTTAATTACCTTTTTGCCCGACAAATCGTCCCAACGTCATATACAAAATTCTTCGCACTTTTCTTGTAACAAAAGGATATATTTCTTTCAGGTAAAACATATTTTTTCAAAATTCATGATCCCTTTGTTTTACATTATGTTCCCACCCTACAAATTTGTCCCCACATCGCATGTAAAATCTTGGCTTTTTTCAACCAAGGGGACTTATTTATTTCAGGTTAAATAGGTTATTTCCCGAAATTAGCGATCCTTTTGTTTTAAATTATCTTCCCACTCTACAAATCGTCCCTCCATTGTATGTAAAATAACCGCACTTTTTTGTAGCAAACGGACATATTTATTACAGGTAAAATAGGTTTTTCAAAATTAATAAATTACGTTTCCACCCTAGAGATCGTCTTTACAAAGCACAGGAAAAAGAAAGTAAATTGGTATGCTTCATACGAGAGAGTGGCAAGAGTGGTATACATGTTTTTTATATGAACGAGCTCATAGATTTGATTGCCATAAATGCAAATTTGATTGCCATAAATTTGATGCCATAAATGTTCGATCGGGTTTAAGTTCGGTAATAGCATTTGGACAATAACAAATAGCCCAAAGCCTACATTGCTCCAGATACATGCGAAAATTGTATAAAATGCCTTATTTTTCAGCACTTTGTTTAATATTTCTTTTAAGAATACCCAGGCAACACGTTTGATCCATCCTACCATTCACAAAATCTATATATAGCATAATGCTTCCTCCGCTGTATTTTACAGCGGAAGTAGTATGTTCCCTCCTAAACTCTGTATTAAACATTCGCGCAACATATTGCCGCTTATTAGATTCAAAAACATTAATTTTTACTTCAGCAACAAAAATTATGGACTTCCAGAATTATTTTGGCTTTTTTGCGCACTCTTAAGCGAAACGTTATTTAACAAATCAATTTTTTTTAAACTATTATAAGGTTAGCTTCCGCCATTCTGCTCTTTAAATTCGCTTTCTTTTTTGAATTTCGAATAATTTGAGTAGAGACTTTCTTTTCAACTCGTTTGTTCACCTTAATTTGTAAAACTGGGGCACTTAATTTAGGGATTTTCATAATTTTTCTGATAATCCACTTTTTTCACACTCAGATAAGATTTTAGGCCTTTCTGACCGATGCTTTGTTTCAAAAAATTTGGTTGATTTATTTATTGTTATTACATTTCTCACTGTATGTCTTTTATAATTAATTTTATACCTATGACGCAAATAATGCAACAACAATAATATTATTTCTTGATTAGCCACCTTATTCAACGTATTTTCTATTAACATAAAAAAGTAAACTATAGTGTAAGAAATACCATTTAGAAAATTTAATTTGCAGACAAACACAGCCATCAAATCTAAAATTCCCTTAAATTCCCTAAAATAGATATATTTGAAATCAAACTGAAATAAAATTTTCGCGACCAAAACACTTGCTAATTTAATTTCAATCAACCGGTTTGCCTACCAACGTAACATAAAACATCTACATGCGTATAGATCATTTAGCATCATAATCTGCATGCAGCATTCGTAAATAGTAGCCCAAGTCAATAACGAAGTTTACTTGTGCTACTTTAAATCGTTCATTCACACCGGTTTTCATCGTTCGAACAATTTTCTTCACCTAAATGACGTCAATTCATATAATTGATCAAACTTAATGCCCCTACACGCTATCAAGCTTTCCCCGCCTATGAACAAAAGCAATCAATAAAAATGGCGATCGGGCGGTTTGACACATGTTTTATTTTCGTGTTTTCATCAATTAAAAGTATAAATGTTTAGATTGATCAATAAACAGTGTGAAAGTAAAAAGTGTTTTGCACCAATTACTCATAGGACTTCGCCCTAGAATGTGTGATGTAAGTACAAATTCAATTTGAATCAATGTACCTCTTTTTACCGGATTTAGGATAGAAAGCTTTCGAATTGTGGAAAGAAATGGTTGTTATATGTATGCAAGCAACATTTTCGACCTCCCCTTACAAAATAACATCAAATTTCATTCAGAAAATTTCATTAATTTTGAAATTTGTGCCCCATGTGACACATATTTTATTTTCCCTGCTATTCCAACTAAAGGCTGGTACTGAGTTCGAGTTCACGTGAAATTTGGACATGTTTCCATTATCTGGTCATTCTTTCGAGCGAAAATTTTGACAACGGAGAAAAGCAGAGACACTGCTCATTCCTGACGGATAAAATGTCAAGAATTTCACTTTTCGATCGATTTTCTTATTGGAAAGTCATTTGCACTGCTCAATTTTCAAATTGAAACACTAAATGTCACTTTTTCGCTCGAAAGAATGAACTGCACAAACTAAATTGGCGTGAAATGATTGACAACATGTTTCAGTGCCATCTATGTTTTCAAAGCGAAAGCAACTTCAAAGCAACTTTTCATGCTAAGAACACAGTACCAAACTTGCTTATTTTCAAGCGAAATTTTCGCCGAAACAGATTTCGCGCGAAATTTTATATGAAAATTTCGCGTGAAATCGAACTCAGTACTATGCTTAACCCGAAAATCGACCATGTTCACAACAATAGAAATGTATGGAAATGTTTGTTTACATAGAGAGTCAACAGCGCAGAAGGGTATAGTGTGCGGCATTGAGGGGAAAGCTTTTTTGCAGAGAGTAAGTTGCATATGTAGTAAAAATGCTTCATTCACGTACGGGTTCATGGATAATCATTTCGTGTCCATTCTTTATATGTCTATGGTGATACCCTAATTGTATGAAAAGATGTTGAAATTTAAAATTGCAAAGAAACCGCTCTAGCGGTACTGTGAAAAAATTTTCGAACAAAGGAAAAGGAGACTTTGGGCGATTCGAAAGAGAGAGTTGAAAAGAAGAAGTTGGAGGAATCTTGGGTGTTGAAAGTAAAAGTAGAAAATTGAGCGAATTTCGGCTGCGGAAAATTAAATCCAAAATAAAAACAAAAGAAAAGAAAGTTGTGTACTTTGCAAAGAAAAAGTGGATTTGAATTTTGGTGTTTGAAGATTATTGAATATCGAACAGACAGTTGTAGAAAAGTGCAAAGTGTTTCCAAAATAAAAGTTTGTGTTACAACCCATTAAAACTACGAAAGTGGAAATTGCCGAAGAAGAGGAGGAAAATTGTGCGAAATGAAAATTGATTAATAGCTGAAGATGGACAAAGGAACAAAGGCGATCGATGAAAGTGCCCAGCTTTTCAACTACACAGCGACAGGCTCGAATCAGTTCAGAAACAATTTTTGCTTTTCGCCTTGAGGCACCTCTATAATCCAAACGACTTTAGTAATCTTCCCTCTTACGAATACAGACTTGGTCTTTTAAACCTAATGACTCTTTCATCAAGAAGAACCATAATTAGCGCATGCCTAGCCTTTGATGTCATTAACGGAACAGTTAGTATAGCAGCTCTCTCTAACCGAATTACTTTCAACAATCAAATAAGACGGACTAGGCATACAACCCTCCTTAAGGAATACCAGCACCTTACAGTTTATGGGTATAATGAACCCATCAATAGGTGCTGTAGAACATTCAACACTGTAAGTCATCACTACTCTTCAGGTATCACCAAATCTACTTTCAAAAATAACTTGACAAAGGCCCTAGTAACTTCTTAACCTACTTATTTCCCATCCTTATTCGCCTAAATGCAAATAAACATTAACTTGAAATACTTGCTTGTTCTATTTTATGCATATTCTATTGTAATCTATTGTATCATATCTAGTATATATATCTATTATATATCTATGTATCATATCTATATCTATTGTATCAATATTCTATTGTATCATGCCTTGTTTGGCAAATAAATAAATAGATTGCTGATGAAAAGGGAAAAATAATAGGTGTCTATCCTGCCAAGGACAGTAAACAGTGATGAACTAACGAAAATTGCCCGGCATTTGAGGACTCTTCTCAGGGTAGGTCGGCCCCACGATTTGTGACAGATCAGAACGACAGACTAACAGACTGACAGACGGGATATTTAACATCCCAATGTTTGGTGAAAATTCAACTAAATGTCCCATCAGCTGAAGTTGTTGTTCGGAACTGTACAAGACGGGGATGGGTGATACCCATAGATATAGAGAGGAATGGATACGAAATGGGCCGAGAGGAATGAAGCAATTTTCGACCTCTGGTGCAGTTGTGTGAGCGAGAGGTCGCAATATGTTTGTATGACGAGGGCGGCGTAAAATATTGCAAAATTAAAGGGCAACTTTATTGGTGCAAATAAAAATTTGTTAATATTGTTGTAATGTAATTCACGTCAATAGCAAATCATTGAATTTCGATTTGCACTAAAACTGTGCGTAGTATTTTAATTAGTGGTGCGGCAGCTGAACAGGTTTTTTTTTATGAAAATGATTAGCTCTGAGCAGAGCTGAAGTCTGTTCGCGTACTTTCAGTCACAGAATTTTTGTGAATCATGTGGTGGGGGATATTCAGGAAAAGTACGAAAACGCTCTGATTGCATTTCCGGAAAAGATTCAGTTGTCGGTTTTTGTGAGAACAATAGTAATTATAAAGTCATTGTAAGTGGTGATAAATTATCGCCACAAAAATATTCGATCTTCAAAACAACATTACGCAAAAATATGTTGCTTGCCGCACACATTTGGAAATTTTTACTCGCGACACGCGTTTCACATTTTTCACTGTTTTTCAATAGCTCAGACTCTACTGAAATTTACTGAAAGAGGCGAAATTTTCAGCATTGAGTAAAACGAAGTACATAAACGGCTTCATTGCAATTAATTGTAGCACGCGAACAGACCTAATTGTTGCCGTGTTGCCACATAACGCAGATCACTAAGCATAATTCCGTGAAAAAAAACTTCACTTGGATTTATTTGGTAGAGAAATTCTAAATTCAATTTCAGCGGCACTGAGTCACTTTATTAGGCTCAAGAACTATTCAAATAAAACAATCTGAAATAAATGTTTTAATCTAACGAGTATTAAAAAAGTTTCAAATTATATATACACTCAAGACATTTACGCGCAAATAATGTTAGAAAATTCTCGGCATCCACAGAAAACAAACAATTTATAGAGGTTATTGATTTGTGATCTGGTTCCCTTCTAGTCAATAAATCAGCATAGACAACGTATATCGTCTCTAAAGCTAAAGCCGATAATATTTTATTGTATTATTTAAAATGGTACTATTTTGTAATTTTGAAGGTACATTTTTATCCCTTCAAATGCGCTCAAGCTGTATAGCCTTTGTCTGAAAAAATCACTTCACATATCGCGGCGTCTATTTCGACACAAGTTTTACTTGCAATATTTGCTGTGGTAAATTCAAATATTGTTTACTTACCGGAAAAAAGAAATCGCCCTCGCACTGCGTTTATAATCACTATCACAATTCACAACACTACACTTCATTTTGCTCAATACGAATATTAACGCTTCCACTCGCCGTAAATTTTGCTTTCAAAAGGTGCGAATACAGATTCTTCGCACATTTCTTATACGAAATGATCCTTAAGCACATGTTTTTAATTACCTTTTTGCCCGACAAATCGTCCCAACGTCATATACAAAATTCTTCGCACTTTTCTTGTAACAAAAGGATATATTTCTTTCAGGTAAAACATATTTTTTCAAAATTCATGATCCCTTTGTTTTACATTATGTTCCCACCCTACAAATTTGTCCCCACATCGCATGTAAAATCTTGGCTTTTTTCAACCAAGGGGACGTATTTATTTCAGGTTAAATAGGTTATTTCCCGAAATTAGCGATCCTTTTGTTTTAAATTATCTTCCCACTCTACAAATCGTCCCTCCATTGTATGTAAAATAACCGCACTTTTTTGTAGCAAACGGACATATTTATTACAGGTAAAATAGGTTTTTCAAAATTAATAAATTACGTTTCCACCCTAGAGATCGTCTTTACAAAGCCCAGGAAAAAGAAAGTAAATTGGTATGCTTCATACGAGAGAGTGGCAAGAGTGGTATACATGTTTTTTTATATGAACGAGCTCATAGATTTGATTGCCATAAATGCAAATTTGATTGGCATAAATTTGATGCCATAAATGTTCGATCGGGTTTAAGTTCGGTAATAGCATTTGGACAATAACAAATAGCCCAAAGCCTACATTGCTCCAGATACATGCGAAAATTGTATAAAATGCCTTATTTTTTAGCACTTTGTTTAATATTTCTTTTAAGAATACCCAGGCAACACGTTTGATCCATCCTACCATTCACAAAATCTATATATAGCATAATGCTTCCTCCGCTGTATTTTACAGCGGAAGTAGTATGTTCCCTCCTAAACTCTGTATTAAAATTTCGCGCAACATATTGCCGCTTATTAGATTCAAAAACATTAATTTTTACTTCAGCAACAAAAATTATGGACTTCCAGAATTATTTTGGCTTTTTTGCGCACTCTTAAGCGAAACGTTATTTAACAAATCAATTTTTTTTAAACTATTATAAGGTTAGCTTCCGCCATTCTGCCCTTTAAATTCGCTTTCTTTTTTGAATTTCGAATAATTTGAGTAGAGACTTTCTTTTCAACTCGTTTGTTCACCTTAATTTGTAAAACTGGGGCACTTAATTTAGGGATTTTCATAATTTTTCTGATAATCCACTTTTTTCACACTCAGATAAGATTTTAGGCCTTTCTGACCGATGCTTTGTTTCAAAAAATTTGGTTGATTTATTTATTGTTATTACATTTCTCACTGTATGTCTTTTATAATTAATTTTATACCTATGACGCAAATAATGCAACAAAAATAATATTATTTCTTGATTAGCCACCTTATTCAACGTATTTTCTATTAACATAAAAAAGTAAACTATAGTGTAAGAAATACCATTTAGAAAATTTAATTTGCAGACAAACACAGCCATCAAATCTAAAATTCCCTTAAATTCCCTAAAATAGATATATTTGAAATCAAACTGAAATAAAATTTTCGCGACCAAAACACTTGCTAATTTAATTTCAATCAACCGGTTTGCCTACCAACGTAACATAAAACATCTACATGCGTATAGATCATTTAGCATCATAATCTGCATGCAGCATTCGTAAATAGTAGCCCAAGTCAATAACGAAGTTTACTTGTGCTACTTTAAATCGTTCATTCACACCGGTTTTCATCGTTCGAACAATTTTCTTCACCTGAATGACGTCAATTCATATAATTGATCAAACTTAATGCCCCTACACGCTATCAAGCTTTCCCCGCCTATGAACAAAAGCAATCAATAAAAATGGCGATCGGGCGGTTTGACACATGTTTTATTTTCGTGTTTTCATCAATTAAAAGTATAAATGTTTAGATTGATCAATAAACAGTGTGAAAGTAAAAAGTGTTTTGCACCAATTACTCATAGGACTTCGCCCTAGAATGTGTGATGTAAGTACAAATTCAATTTGAATCAATGTACCTCTTTTTACCGGATTTAGGATAGAAAGCTTTCGAATTGTGGAAAGAAATGGTTGTTATATGTATGCAAGCAACATTTTCGACCTCCCCTTACAAAATAACATCAAATTTCATTCAGAAAATTTCATTAATTTTGAAATTTGTGCCCCATGTGACACATATTTTATTTTCCCTGCTATTCCAACTAAAGGCTGGTACTGAGTTCGAGGTCACGTGAAATTTGGACATGTTTCCATTATCTGGTCATTCTTTCGAGCGAAAATTTTGACAACGGAGAAAAGCAGAGACACTGCTCATTCCTGACGGATAAAATGTCAAGAATTTCACTTTTCGATCGATTTTCTTATTGGAAAGTCATTTGCACTGCTCAATTTTCAAATTGAAACACTAAATGTCACTTTTTCGCTCGAAAGAATGAACTGCACAAACTAAATTGGCGTGAAATGATTGACAACATGTTTCAGTGCCATCTATGTTTTCAAAGCGAAAGCAACTTCAAAGCAACTTTTCATGCTAAGAACACAGTACCAAACTTGCTTATTTTCAAGCGAAATTTTCGCCGAAACAGATTTCGCGCGAAATTTTATATGAAAATTTCGCGTGAAATCGAACTCAGTACTATGCTTAACCCGAAAATCGACCATGTTCACAACAATAGAAATGTATGGAAATGTTTGTTTACATAGAGAGTCAACAGCGCAGAAGGGTATAGTGTGCGGCATTGAGGGGAAAGCTTTTTTGCAGAGAGTAAGTTGCATATGTAGTAAAAATGCTTCATTCACGTACGGGTTCATGGATAATCATTTCGTGTCCATTCTTTATATGTCTATGGTGATACCCTAATTGTATGAAAAGATGTTGAAATTTAAAATTGGAAAGAAACCGCTCTAGCGGTACTGTGAAAAAATTTTCGAACAAAGGAAAAGGAGACTTTGGGCGATTCGAAAGAGAGAGTTGAAAAGAAGAAGTTGGAGGAATCTTGGGTGTTGAAAGTAAAAGTAGAAAATTGAGCGGATTTCGGCTGCGGAAAATTAAATCCAAAATAAAAACAAAAGAAAAGAAAGTTATGTACTTTGCAAAGAAAAAGTGGATTTGAATTTTGGTGTTTGAAGATTATTGAATATCGAACAGACAGTTGTAGAAAAGTGCAAAGTGTTTCCAAAATAAAAGTTTGTGTTACAACCCATTAAAACTACGAAAGTGGAAATTGCCGAAGAAGAGGAGGAAAATTGTGCGAAATGAAAATTGATTAATAGCTGAAGATGGACAAAGGAACAAAGGCGATCGATGAAAGTGCCCAGCTTTTCAACTACACAGCGACAGGCTCGAATCAGTTCAGAAACAATTTTTGCTTTTCGCCTTGAGGCACCTCTATAATCCAAACGACTTTAGTAATCTTCCCTCTTACGAATACAGACTTGGTCTTTCAAACCTAATGACTCTTTCATCAAGAAGAACCATAATTAGCGCATGCCTAGCCTTTGATGTCATTAACGGAACAGTTATTATAGCAGCTCTCTCTAACCGAATTACTTTCAACAATCAAATAAGACGGACTAGGCATACAACCCTCCTTAAGGAATACCAGCACCTTACAGTTTATGGGTATAATGAACCCATCAATAGGTGCTGTAGAACATTCAACACTGTAAGTCATCACTACTCTTCAGGTATCACCAAATCTACTTTCAAAAATAACTTGACAAAGGCCCTAGTAACTTCTTAACCTACTTATTTCCCATCCTTATTCGCCTAAATGCAAATAAACATTAACTTGAAATACTTGCTTGTTCTATTGTATGCATATTCTATTGTAATCTATTGTATCATATCTAGTATATATATCTATTATATATCTATGTATCATATCTATATCTATTGTATCAATATTCTATTGTATCATGCCTTGTTTGGCAAATAAATAAATAGATTGCTGATGAAAAGGGAAAAATAATAGGTGTCTATCCTGCCAAGGACAGTAAACAGTGATGAACTAACGAAAATTGCCCGGCATTTGAGGACTCTTCTCAATGTAGGTCGGCCCCACGATTTGTGACAGATCAGAACGACAGACTAACAGACTGACAGACGGGATATTTAACATCCCAATGTTTGGTGAAAATTCAACTAAATGTCCCATCAGCTGAAGTTGTTGTTCGGAACTGTACAAGACGGGGATGGGTGATACCCATAGATATAGAGAGGAATGGATACGAAATGGGCCGAGAGGAATGAAGCAATTTTCGTCCTCTGGTGTAGTTGTGTGAGCGAGAGGTCGCAATGTGTTTATATGACGAGGGCGGCGTAAAATATTGCAAAATTAAAGGGCAACTTTTTTGGTGCAAATAAAAATTTGTTAATATTGTTGTAATGTAATTCACGTCAATAGCGAATCAATGAGTTTCGATTTGCACTAAAACTGTGCGTAGTATTTTAATTAGTTGTGCGGCAGCTGAACAGGTTTTTTTTTATGAAAATGATTAGCTCTGAGCAGAGCTGAAGTCTGTTCGCGTACTTTCAGTCACAGAATTTTTGTGAATCATGTGGTGGGGGATATTCAGGAAAAGTACGAAAACGCTCTGATTGCATTTCCGGAAAAGATTCAGTTGTCGGTTTTTGTGAGAACAATAGTAATTATAAAGTCATTGTAAGTGGTGATAAATTATCGCCACAAAAATATTCGATCTTCAAAACAACATTACGCAAAAATATGTTGCTTGCCGCGCACATTTGGAAATTTTTACTCGCGACACGCGTTTCACATTTTTCACTGTTTTTCAATAGCTCAGACTCTACTGAAATTTACTGAAAGAGGCGAAATTTTCAGCATTGAGTAAAACGAAGTACATAAACGGCTTCATTGCAATTAATTGTAGCACGCGAACAGACCTAATTGTTGCCGTGTTGCCACATAACGCAGATCACTAAGCATAATTCCGTGAAAAAAAACTTCACTTGGATTTATTTGGTAGAGAAATTCTAAATTCAATTTCAGCGGCACTGAGTCACTTTATTAGGCTCAAGAACTATTCAAATAAAACAATCTGAAATAAATGTTTTAATCTAACGAGTATTAAAAAAGTTTCAAATTATATATACACTCAAGACATTTACGCGCAAATAATGTTAGAAAATTCTCGGCATCCACAAAAAACAAACAATTTATAGAGGTTATTGATTTGTGATCTGGTTCCCTTCTAGTCTATAAATCAGCATAGACAACGTATATCGTCTCTTAAGCTAAAGCCGATAATATTTTATTGTATTATTTAAAATGGTACTATTTTGTAATTTTGAAGGTACATTTTTATCCCTTCAAATGCGCTCAAGCTGTATAGCCTTTGTCTGAAAAAATCACTTCACATATCGCGGCGTCTATTTCGACACAAGTTTTACTTGCAATATTTGCTGTGGTAAATTCAAATATTGTTTACTTACCGGAAAAAAGAAATCGCCCTCGCACTGCGTTTATAATCACTATCACAATTCACAACACTACACTTCATTTTGGTCAATACGAATATTAACGCTTCCACTCGCCGTAAATTTTGCTTTCAAAAGGTGCGAATACAGATTCTTCGCACATTTCTTATACGAAATGATCCTTAAGCACATGTTTTTAATTACCTTTTTGCCCGACAAATCGTCCCAACGTCATACACAAAATTCTTCGCACTTTTCTTGTAACAAAAGGATATATTTCTTTCAGGTAAAACATATTTTTTCAAAATTCATGATCCCTTTGTTTTACATTATGTTCCCACCCTACAAATTTGTCCCCACATCGCATGTAAAATCTTGGCTTTTTTCAACCAAGGGGACGTATTTATTTCAGGTTAAATAGGTTATTTCCCGAAATTAGCGATCCTTTTGTTTTAAATTATCTTCCCACTCTACAAATCGTCCCTCCATTGTATGTAAAATAACCGCACTTTTTTGTAGCAAACGGACATATTTATTACAGGTAAAATAGGTTTTTCAAAATTAATAAATTACGTTTCCACCCTAGAGATCGTCTTTACAAAGCACAGGAAAAAGAAAGTAAATTGGTATGCTTCATACGAGAGAGTGGCAAGAGTGGTATACATGTTTTTTATATGAACGAGCTCATAGATTTGATTGCCATAAATGCAAATTTGATTGCCATAAATTTGATGCCATAAATGTTCGATCGGGTTTAAGTTCGGTAATAGCATTTGGACAATAACAAATAGCCCAAAGCCTACATTGCTCCAGATACATGCGAAAATTGTATAAAATGCCTTATTTTTCAGCACTTTGTTTAATATTTCTTTTAAGAATACCCAGGCAACACGTTTGATCCATCCTACCATTCACAAAATCTATATATAGCATAATGCTTCCTCCGCTGTATTTTACAGCGGAAGTAGTATGTTCCCTCCTAAACTCTGTATTAAACATTCGCGCAACATATTGCCGCTTATTAGATTCAAAAACATTAATTTTTACTTCAGCAACAAAAATTATGGACTTCCAGAATTATTTTGGCTTTTTTGCGCACTCTTAAGCGAAACGTTATTTAACAAATCAATTTTTTTTAAACTATTATAAGGTTAGCTTCCGCCATTCTGCTCTTTAAATTCGCTTTCTTTTTTGAATTTTGAATAATTTGAGTAGAGACTTTCTTTTCAACTCGTTTGTTCACCTTAATTTGTAAAACTGGGGCACTTAATTTAGGGATTTTCATAATTTTTCTGATAATCCACTTTTTTCACACTCAGATAAGATTTTAGGCCTTTCTGACCGATGCTTTGTTTCAAAAAATTTGGTTGATTTATTTATTGTTATTACATTTCTCACTGTATGTCTTTTATAATTAATTTTATACCTATGACGCAAATAATGCAACAACAATAATATTATTTCTTGATTAGCCACCTTATTCAACGTATTTTCTATTAACATAAAAAAGTAAACTATAGTGTAAGAAATACCATTTAGAAAATTTAATTTGCAGACAAACACAGCCATCAAATCTAAAATTCCCTTAAATTCCCTAAAATAGATATATTTGAAATCAAACTGAAATAAAATTTTCGCGACCAAAACACTTGCTAATTTAATTTCAATCAACCGGTTTGCCTACCAACGTAACATAAAACATCTACATGCGTATAGATCATTTAGCATCATAATCTGCATGCAGCATTCGTAAATAGTAGCCCAAGTCAATAACGAAGTTTACTTGTGCTACTTTAAATCGTTCATTCACACCGGTTTTCATCGTTCGAACAATTTTCTTCACCTAAATGACGTCAATTCATATAATTGATCAAACTTAATGCCCCTACACGCTATCAAGCTTTCCCCGCCTATGAACAAAAGCAATCAATAAAAATGGCGATCGGGCGGTTTGACACATGTTTTATTTTCGTGTTTTCATCAATTAAAAGTATAAATGTTTAGATTGATCAATAAACAGTGTGAAAGTAAAAAGTGTTTTGCACCAATTACTCATAGGACTTCGCCCTAGAATGTGTGATGTAAGTACAAATTCAATTTGAATCAATGTACCTCTTTTTACCGGATTTAGGATAGAAAGCTTTCGAATTGTGGAAAGAAATGGTTGTTATATGTATGCAAGCAACATTTTCGACCTCCCCTTACAAAATAACATCAAATTTCATTCAGAAAATTTCATTAATTTTGAAATTTGTGCCCCATGTGACACATATTTTATTTTCCCTGCTATTCCAACTAAAGGCTGGTACTGAGTTCGAGTTCACGTGAAATTTGGACATGTTTCCATTATCTGGTCATTCTTTCGAGCGAAAATTTTGACAGCGGAGAAAAGCAGAGACACTGCTCATTCCTGACGGATAAAATGTCAAGAATTTCACTTTTCGATCGATTTTCTTATTGGAAAGTCATTTGCACTGCTCAATTTTCAAATTGAAACACTAAATGTCACTTTTTCGCTCGAAAGAATGAACTGCACAAACTAAATTGGCGTGAAATGATTGACAACATGTTTCAGTGCCATCTATGTTTTCAAAGCGAAAGCAACTTCAAAGCAACTTTTCATGCTAAGAACACAGTACCAAACTTGCTTATTTTCAAGCGAAATTTTCGCCGAAACAGATTTCGCGCGAAATTTTATATGAAAATTTCGCGTGAAATCGAACTCAGTACTATGCTTAACCCGAAAATCGACCATGTTCACAACAATAGAAATGTATGGAAATGTTTGTTTACATAGAGAGTCAACAGCGCAGAAGGGTATAGTGTGCGGCATTGAGGGGAAAGCTTTTTTGCAGAGAGTAAGTTGCATATGTAGTAAAAATGCTTCATTCACGTACGGGTTCATGGATAATCATTTCGTGTCCATTCTTTATATGTCTATGGTGATACCCTAATTGTATGAAAAGATGTTGAAATTTAAAATTGCAAAGAAACCGCTCTAGCGGTACTGTGAAAAAATTTTCGAACAAAGGAAAAGGAGACTTTGGGCGATTCGAAAGAGAGAGTTGAAAAGAAGAAGTTGGAGGAATCTTGGGTGTTGAAAGTAAAAGTAGAAAATTGAGCGAATTTCGGCTGCGGAAAATTAAATCCAAAATAAAAACAAAAGAAAAGAAAGTTGTGTACTTTGCAAAGAAAAAGTGGATTTGAATTTTGGTGTTTGAAGATTATTGAATATCGAACAGACAGTTGTAGAAAAGTGCAAAGTGTTTCCAAAATAAAAGTTTGTGTTACAACCCATTAAAACTACGAAAGTGGAAATTGCCGAAGAAGAGGAGGAAAATTGTGCGAAATGAAAATTGATTAATAGCTGAAGATGGACAAAGGAACAAAGGCGATCGATGAAAGTGCCCAGCTTTTCAACTACACAGCGACAGGCTCGAATCAGTTCAGAAACAATTTTTGCTTTTCGCCTTGAGGCACCTCTATAATCCAAACGACTTTAGTAATCTTCCCTCTTACGAATACAGACTTGGTCTTTTAAACCTAATGACTCTTTCATCAAGAAGAACCATAATTAGCGCATGCCTAGCCTTTGATGTCATTAACGGAACAGTTAGTATAGCAGCTCTCTCTAACCGAATTACTTTCAACAATTAAATAAGACGGACTAGGCATACAACCCTCCTTAAGGAATACCAGCACCTTACAGTTTATGGGTATAATGAACCCATCAATAGGTGCTGTAGAACATTCAACACTGTAAGTCATCACTACTCTTCAGGTATCACCAAATCTACTTTCAAAAATAACTTGACAAAGGCCCTAGTAACTTCTTAACCTACTTATTTCCCATCCTTATTCGCCTAAATGCAAATAAACATTAACTTGAAATACTTGCTTGTTCTATTTTATGCATATTCTATTGTAATCTATTGTATCATATCTAGTATATATATCTATTATATATCTATGTATCATATCTATATCTATTGTATCAATATTCTATTGTATCATGCCTTGTTTGGCAAATAAATAAATAGATTGCTGATGAAAAGGGAAAAATAATAGGTGTCTATCCTGCCAAGGACAGTAAACAGTGATGAACTAACGAAAATTGCCCGGCATTTGAGGACTCTTCTCAGGGTAGGTCGGCCCCACGATTTGTGACAGATCAGAACGACAGACTAACAGACTGACAGACGGGATATTTAACATCCCAATGTTTGGTGAAAATTCAACTAAATGTCCCATCAGCTGAAGTTGTTGTTCGGAACTGTACAAGACGGGGATGGGTGATACCCATAGATATAGAGAGCAATGGATACGAAATGGGCCGAGAGGAATGAAGCAATTTTCGACCTCTGGTGTAGTTGTGTGAGCGAGAGGTCGCAATATGTTTGTATGACGAGGGCGGCGTAAAATATTGCAAAATTAAAGGTCAACTTTATTGGTGCAAATAAAAATTTGTTAATATTGTTGTAATGTAATTCACGTCAATAGCGAATCATTGAATTTCGATTTGCACTAAAACTGTGCGTAGTATTTTAATTAGTGGTGCGGCAGCTGAACAGGTTTTTTTTTATGAAAATGATTAGCTCTGAGCAGAGCTGAAGTCTGTTCGCGTACTTTCAGTCACAGAATTTTTGTGAATCATGTGGTGGGGGATATTCAGGAAAAGTACGAAAACGCTCTGATTGCATTTCCGGAAAAGATTCAGTTGTCGGTTTTTGTGAGAACAATAGTAATTATAAAGTCATTGTAAGTGGTGATAAATTATCGCCACAAAAATATTCGATCTTCAAAACAACATTACGCAAAAATATGTTGCTTGCCGCGCACATTTGGAAATTTTTACTCGCGACACGCGTTTCACATTTTTCACTGTTTTTCAATAGCTCAGACTCTACTGAAATTTACTGAAAGAGGCGAAATTTTCAGCATTCAGTAAAACGAAGTACATAAACGGCTTCATTGCAATTAATTGTAGCACGCGAACAGACCTAATTGTTGCCGTGTTGCCACATAACGCAGATCACTAAGCATAATTCCGTGAAAAAAAACTTCACTTGGATTTATTTGGTAGAGAAATTCTAAATTCAATTTCAGCGGCCCTGAGTCACTTTATTAGGCTCAAGAACTATTCAAATAAAACAATCTGAAATAAATGTTTTAATCTAACGAGTATTAAAAAAGTTTCAAATTATATATACACTCAAGACATTTACGCGCAAATAATGTTAGAAAATTCTCGGCATCCACAAAAAACAAACAATTTATAGAGGTTATTGATTTGTGATCTGGTTCCCTTCTAGTCTATAAATCAGCATAGACAACGTATATCGTCTCTAAAGCTAAAGCCGATAATATTTTATTGTATTATTTAAAATGGTACTATTTTGTAATTTTGAAGGTACATTTTTATCCCTTCAAATGCGCTCAAGCTGTATAGCCTTTGTCTGAAAAAATCACTTCACATATCGCGGCATCTATTTCGACACAAGTTTTACTTGCAATATTTGCTGTGGTAAATTCAAATATTGTTTACTTACCGGAAAAAAGAAATCGCCCTCGCACTGCGTTTATAATCACTATCACAATTCACAACACTACACTTCATTTTGGTCAATACGAATATTAACGCTTCCACTCGCCGTAAATTTTGCTTTCAAAAGGTGCGAATACAGATTCTTCGCACATTTCTTATACGAAATGATCCTTAAGCACATGTTTTTAATTACCTTTTTGCCCGACAAATCGTCCCAACGTCATATACAAAATTCTTCGCACTTTTCTTGTAACAAAAGGATATATTTCTTTCAGGTAAAACATATTTTTTCAAAATTCATGATCCCTTTGTTTTACATTATGTTCCCACCCTACAAATTTGTCCCCACATCGCATGTAAAATCTTGGCTTTTTTCAACCAAGGGGA
Source organism: Nemotelus nigrinus (assembly GCA_947369275.1). Lineage (NCBI taxonomy): Eukaryota > Metazoa > Arthropoda > Insecta > Diptera > Stratiomyidae > Nemotelus > Nemotelus nigrinus. Next base: position 123,009,918 of record OX376373.1, on the reverse strand, counting down.
CGTATTTATTTCAGGTTAAATAGGTTATTTACCGAAATTAGCGATCCTTTTGTTTTAAATTATCTTCCCACTCTACAAATCGTCCCTCCATTGTATGTAAAATAACCGCACTTTTTTGTAGCAAACGGACATATTTATTACAGGTAAAATAGGTTTTTCAAAATTAATAAATTACGTTTCCACCCTAGAGATCGTCTTTACAAAGCCCAGGAAAAAGAAAGTAAATTGGTATGCTTCATACGAGAGAGTGGCAAGAGTGGTATACATGTTTTTTTATATGAACGAGCTCATAGATTTGATTGCCATAAATGCAAATTTGATTGCCATAAATTTGATGCCATAAATGTTCGATCGGGTTTAAGTTCGGTAATAGCATTTGGACAATAACAAATAGCCCAAAGCCTACATTGCTCCAGATACATGCGAAAATTGTATAAAATGCCTTATTTTTTAGCACTTTGTTTAATATTTCTTTTAAGAATACCCAGGCAACACGTTTGATCCATCCTACCATTCACAAAATCTATATATAGCATAATGCTTCCTCCGCTGTATTTTACAGCGGAAGTAGTATGTTCCCTCCTAAACTCTGTATTAAACATTCGCGCAACATATTGCCGCTTATTAGATTCAAAAACATTAATTTTTACTTCAGCAACAAAAATTATGGACTTCCAGAATTATTTTGGCTTTTTTGCGCACTCTTAAGCGAAACGTTATTTAACAAATCAATTTTTTTTAAACTATTATAAGGTTAGCTTCCGCCAGTCTGCCCTTTAAATTCGCTTTCTTTTTTGAATTTCGAATAATTTGAGTAGAGACTTTCTTTTCAACTCGTTTGTTCACCTTAATTTGTAAAACTGGGGCACTTAATTTAGGGATTTTCATAATTTTTCTGATAATCCACTTTTTTCACACTCAGATAAGATTTTAGGCCTTTCTGACCGATGCTTTGTTTCAAAAAATTTGGTTGATTTATTTATTGTTATTACATTTCTCACTGTATGTCTTTTATAATTAATTTTATACCTATGACGCAAATAATGCAACAACAATAATATTATTTCTTGATTAGCCACCTTATTCAACGTATTTTCTATTAACATAAAAAAGTAAACTATAGTGTAAGAAATACCATTTAGAAAATTTAATTTGCAGACAAACACAGCCATCAAATCTAAAATTCCCTTAAATTCCCTAAAATAGATATATTTGAAATCAAACTGAAATAAAATTTTCGCGACCAAAACACTTGCTAATTTAATTTCAATCAACCGGTTTGCCTACCAACGTAACATAAAACATCTACATGCGTATAGATCATTTAGCATCATAATCTGCATGCAGCATTCGTAAATAGTAGCCCAAGTCAATAACGAAGTTTACTTGTGCTACTTTAAATCGTTCATTCACACCGGTTTTCATCGTTCGAACAATTTTCTTCACCTAAATGACGTCAATTCATATAATTGATCAAACTTAATGCCCCTACACGCTATCAAGCTTTCCCCGCCTATGAACAAAAGCAATCAATAAAAATGGCGATCGGGCGGTTTGACACATGTTTTATTTTCGTGTTTTCATCAATTAAAAGTATAAATGTTTAGATTGATCAATAAACAGTGTGAAAGTAAAAAGTGTTTTGCACCAATTACTCATAGGACTTCGCCCTAGAATGTGTGATGTAAGTACAAATTCAATTTGAATCAATGTACCTCTTTTTACCGGATTTAGGATAGAAAGCTTTCGAATTGTGGAAAGAAATGGTTGTTATATGTATGCAAGCAACATTTTCGACCTCCCCTTACAAAATAACATCAAATTTCATTCAGAAAATTTCATTAATTTTGAAATTTGTGCCCCATGTGACACATATTTTATTTTCCCTGCTATTCCAACTAAAGGCTGGTACTGAGTTCGAGTTCACGTGAAATTTGGACATGTTTCCATTATCTGGTCATTCTTTCGAGCGAAAATTTTGACAACGGAGAAAAGCAGAGACACTGCTCATTCCTGACGGATAAAATGTCAAGAATTTCACTTTTCGATCGATTTTCTTATTGGAAAGTCATTTGCACTGCTCAATTTTCAAATTGAAACACTAAATGTCACTTTTTCGCTCGAAAGAATGAACTGCACAAACTAAATTGGCGTGAAATGATTGACAACATGTTTCAGTGCCATCTATGTTTTCAAAGCGAAAGCAACTTCAAAGCAACTTTTCATGCTAAGAACACAGTACCAAACTTGCTTATTTTCAAGCGAAATTTTCGCCGAAACAGATTTCGCGCGAAATTTTATATGAAAATTTCGCGTGAAATCGAACTCAGTACTATGCTTAACCCGAAAATCGACCATGTTCACAACAATAGAAATGTATGGAAATGTTTGTTTACATAGAGAGTCAACAGCGCAGAAGGGTATAGTGTGCGGCATTGAGGGGAAAGCTTTTTTGCAGAGAGTAAGTTGCATATGTAGTAAAAATGCTTCATTCACGTACGGGTTCATGGATAATCATTTCGTGTCCATTCTTTATATGTCTATGGTGATACCCTAATTGTATGAAAAGATGTTGAAATTTAAAATTGCAAAGAAACCGCTCTAGCGGTACTGTGAAAAAATTTTCGAACAAAGGAAAAGGAGACTTTGGGCGATTCGAAAGAGAGAGTTGAAAAGAAGAAGTTGGAGGAATCTTGGGTGTTGAAAGTAAAAGTAGAAAATTGAGCGAATTTCGGCTGCGGAAAATTAAATCCAAAATAAAAACAAAAGAAAAGAAAGTTGTGTACTTTGCAAAGAAAAAGTGGATTTGAATTTTGGTGTTTGAAGATTATTGAATATCGAACAGACAGTTGTAGAAAAGTGCAAAGTGTTTCCAAAATAAAAGTTTGTGTTACAACCCATTAAAACTACGAAAGTGGAAATTGCCGAAGAAGAGGAGGAAAATTGTGCGAAATGAAAATTGATTAATAGCTGAAGATGGACAAAGGAACAAAGGCGATCGATGAAAGTGCCCAGCTTTTCAACTACACAGCGACAGGCTCGAATCAGTTCAGAAACAATTTTTGCTTTTCGCCTTGAGGCACCTCTATAATCCAAACGACTTTAGTAATCTTCCCTCTTACGAATACAGACTTGGTCTTTTAAACCTAATGACTCTTTCATCAAGAAGAACCATAATTAGCGCATGCCTAGCCTTTGATGTCATTAACGGAACAGTTAGTATAGCAGCTCTCTCTAACCGAATTACTTTCAACAATCAAATAAGACGGACTAGGCATACAACCCTCCTTAAGGAATACCAGCACCTTACAGTTTATGGGTATAATGAACCCATCAATAGGTGCTGTAGAACATTCAACACTGTAAGTCATCACTACTCTTCAGGTATCACCAAATCTACTTTCAAAAATAACTTGACAAAGGCCCTAGTAACTTCTTAACCTACTTATTTCCCATCCTTATTCGCCTAAATGCAAATAAACATTAACTTGAAATACTTGCTTGTTCTATTTTATGCATATTCTATTGTAATCTATTGTATCATATCTAGTATATATATCTATTATATATCTATGTATCATATCTATATCTATTGTATCAATATTCTATTGTATCATGCCTTGTTTGGCAAATAAATAAATAGATTGCTGATGAAAAGGGAAAAATAATAGGTGTCTATCCTGCCAAGGACAGTAAACAGTGATGAACTAACGAAAATTACCCGGCATTTGAGGACTCTTCTCAGGGTAGGTCGGCCCCACGATTTGTGACAGATCAGAACGACAGACTAACAGACTGACAGACGGGATATTTAACATCCCAATGTTTGGTGAAAATTCAACTAAATGTCCCATCAGCTGAAGTTGTTGTTCGGAACTGTACAAGACGGGGATGGGTGATACCCATAGATATAGAGAGGAATGGATACGAAATGGGCCGAGAGGAATGAAGCAATTTTCGACCTCTGGTGTAGTTGTGTGAGCGAGAGGTCGCAATATGTTTGTATGACGAGGGCGGCGTAAAATATTGCAAAATTAAAGGGCAACTTTATTGGTGCAAATAAAAATTTGTTAATATTGTTGTAATGTAATTCACGTCAATAGCGAATCATTGAATTTCGATTTGCACTAAAACTGTGCGTAGTATTTTAATTAGTGGTGCGGCAGCTGAACAGGTTTTTTATTATGAAAATGATTAGCTCTGAGCAGAGCTGAAGTCTGTTCGCGTACTTTCAGTCACAGAATTTTTGTGAATCATGTGGTGGGGGATATTCAGGAAAAGTACGAAAACGCTCTGATTGCATTTCCGGAAAAGATTCAGTTGTCGGTTTTTGTGAGAACAATAGTAATTATAAAGTCATTGTAAGTGGTGATAAATTATCGCCACAAAAATATTCGATCTTCAAAACAACATTACGCAAAAATATGTTGCTTGCCGCGCACATTTGGAAATTTTTACTCGCGACACGCGTTTCACATTTTTCACTGTTTTTCAATAGCTCAGACTCTACTGAAATTTACTGAAAGAGGCGAAATTTTCAGCATTGAGTAAAACGAAGTACATAAACGGCTTCATTGCAATTAATTGTAGCACGCGAACAGACCTAATTGTTGCCGTGTTGCCACATAACCCAGATCACTAAGCATAATTCCGTGAAAAAAAACTTCACTTGGATTTATTTGGTAGAGAAATTCTAAATTCAATTTCAGCGGCACTGAGTCACTTTATTAGGCTCAAGAACTATTCAAATAAAACAATCTGAAATAAATGTTTTAATCTAACGAGTATTAAAAAAGTTTCAAATTATATATACACTCAAGACATTTACGCGCAAATAATGTTAGAAAATTCTCAGCATCCACAAAAAACAAACAATTCATAGAGGTTATTGATTTGTGATCTGGTTCCCTTCTAGTCTATAAATCAGCATAGACAACGTATATCGTCTCTAAAGCTAAAGCCGATAATATTTTATTGTATTATTTAAAATGGTACTATTTTGTAATTTTGAAGGTACATTTTTATCCCTTCAAATGCGCTCAAGCTGTATAGCCTTTGTCTGAAAAAATCACTTCACATATCGCGGCGTCTATTTCGACACAAGTTTTACTTGCAATATTTGCTGTGGTAAATTCAAATATTGTTTACTTACCGGAAAAAAGAAATCGCCCTCGCACTGCGTTTATAATCACTATCACAATTCACAACACTACACTTCATTTTGCTCAATACGAATATTAACGCTTCCACTCGCCGTAAATTTTGCTTTCAAAAGGTGCGAATACAGATTCTTCGCACATTTCTTATACGAAATGATCCTTAAGCACATGTTTTTAATTACCTTTTTGCCCGACAAATCGTCCCAACGTCATATACAAAATTCTTCGCACTTTTCTTGTAACAAAAGGATATATTTCTTTCAGGTAAAACATATTTTTTCAAAATTCATGATCCCTTTGTTTTACATTATGTTCCCACCCTAAAAATTTGTCCCCACATCGCATGTAAAATCTTGGCTTTTTTCAACCAAGGGGACGTATTTATTTCAGGTTAAATAGGTTATTTCCCGAAATTAGCGATCCTTTTGTTTTAAATTATCTTCCCACTCTACAAATCGTCCCTCCATTGTATGTAAAATAACCGCACTTTTTTGTAGCAAACGGACATATTTATAACAGGTAAAATAGGTTTTTCAAAATTAATAAATTACGTTTCCACCCTAGAGATCGTCTTTACAAAGCCCAGGAAAAAGAAAGTAAATTGGTATGCTTCATACGAGAGAGTGGCAAGAGTGGTATACATGTTTTTTATATGAACGAGCTCATAGATTTGATTGCCATAAATGCAAATTTGATTGCCATAAATTTGATGCCATAAATGTTCGATCGGGTTTAAGTTCGGTAATAGCATTTGGACAATAACAAATAGCCCAAAGCCTACATTGCTCCAGATACATGCGAAAATTGTATAAAATGCCTTATTTTTCAGCACTTTGTTTAATATTTCTTTTAAGAATACCCAGGCAACACGTTTGATCCATCCTACCATTCACAAAATCTATATATAGCATAATGCTTCCTCCGCTGTATTTTACAGCGGAAGTAGTATGTTCCCTCCTAAACTCTGTATTAAACATTCGCGCAACATATTGCCGCTTATTAGATTCAAAAACATTAATTTTTACTTCAGCAACAAAAATTATGGACTTCCAGAATTATTTTGGCTTTTTTGCGCACTCTTAAGCGAAACGTTATTTAACAAATCAATTTTTTTTAAACTATTATAAGGTTAGCTTCCGCCATTCTGCCCTTTAAATTCGCTTTCTTTTTTGAATTTCGAATAATTTGAGTAGAGACTTTCTTTTCAACTCGTTTGTTCACCTTAATTTGTAAAACTGGGGCACTTAATTTAGGGATTTTCATAATTTTTCTGATAATCCACTTTTTTCACACTCAGATAAGATTTTAGGCCTTTCTGACCGATGCTTTGTTTCAAAAAATTTGGTTGATCTATTTATTGTTATTACATTTCTCACTGTATGTCTTTTATAATTAATTTTATACCTATGACGCAAATAATGCAACAACAATAATATTATTTCTTGATTAGCCACCTTATTCAACGTATTTTCTATTAACATAAAAAAGTAAACTATAGTGTAAGAAATACCATTTAGAAAATTTAATTTGCAGACAAACACAGCCATCAAATCTAAAATTCCCTTAAATTCCCTAAAATAGATATATTTGAAATCAAACTGAAATAAAATTTTCGCGACCAAAACACTTGCTAATTTAATTTCAATCAACCGGTTTGCCTACCAACGTAACATAAAACATCTACATGCGTATAGATCATTTAGCATCATAATCTGCATGCAGCATTCGTAAATAGTAGCCCAAATCAATTACGAAGTTTACTTGTGCTACTTTAAATCGTTCATTCACACCGGTTTTCATCGTTCGAACAATTTTCTTCACCTAAATGACGTCAATTCATATAATTGATCAAACTTAATGCCCCTACACGCTATCAAGCTTTCCCCGCCTATGAAAAAAAGCAATCAATAAAAATGGCGATCGGGCGGTTTGACACATGTTTTATTTTCGTGTTTTCATCAATTAAAAGTATAAATGTTTAGATTGATCAATAAACAGTGTGAAAGTAAAAAGTGTTTTGCACCAATTACTCATAGGACTTCGCCCTAGAATGTGTGATGTAAGTACAAATTCAATTTGAATCAATGTACCTCTTTTTACCGGATTTAGGATAGAAAGCTTTCGAATTGTGGAAAGAAATGGTTGTTATATGTATGCAAGCAACATTTTCGACCTCCCCTTACAAAATAACATCAAATTTCATTCAGAAAATTTGATTAATTTTGAAATTTGTGCCCCATGTGACACATATTTTATTTTCCCTGCTATTCCAACTAACCCGAAAATCGACCATATTCACAACAATAGAAATGTATGAAAATGTTTGTTTACATAGAGAGTCAACAGCGCAGAAGGGTATAGTGTGCGGCATTGAGGGGAAAGCTTTTTTGCAGAGAGTAAGTTGCATATGTAGTAAAAATGCTTCATTCACGTACGGGTTCATGGATAATCATTTCGTGTCCATTCTTTATATGTCTATGGTGATACCCTAATTGTATGAAAAGATGTTGAAATTTAAAATTGGAAAGAAACCGCTCTAGCGGTACTGTGAAAAAATTTTCGAACAAAGGAAAAGGAGACTTTGGGCGATTCGAAAGAGAGAGTTGAAAAGAAGAAGTTGGAGGAATCTTGGGTGTTGAAAGTAAAAGTAGAAAATTGAGCGAATTTCGGCTGCGGAAAATTAAATCCAAAATAAAAACAAAAGAAAAGAAAGTTGTGTACTTTGCAAAGAATAAGTGGATTTGAATTTTGGTGTTTGAAGGTTATTGAATATCGAACAGACAGTTGTAGAAAAGTGCAAAGTGTTTCCAAAATAAAAGTTTGTGTTACAACCCATTAAAACTACGAAAGTGGAAATTGCCGAAGAAGAGGAGGAAAATTGTGCGAAATGAAAATTGATTAATAGCTGAAGATGGACGAAGGAACAAAGGCGATCGATGACTAGTGCTGTATTTGGGCGAAAAAAAACTTAGAAAAACGAAACGATGGGAAAAACTCTAGCGCACCTTAACCGCTAGAAACACTAATGTTCGAAGAACAGTAGAAGAATCGTGCAGATTTTGAGTGCATATTCTACCACACTAGCTGCTTATTACAGCCAAACTAATTCAAACGCCAGGTTTTACTTTGGTCTTATAACTCATATGGTGGAAAGGTTTCAGATATTACCAGTGGCTTAAATTTCAAAGTTTATGAGAGCAACACTTGTTAATTATATTCGCTCTCAGTTGCTTATTTCACCAAAATTTTCAAAGCAGCATCTCATAAAACATCAATGAAGAAAATGCTCAGTGCCTGCAGCACAGTAACTGAAGTTAGCGTTTGGGGCTGCGATCCGAAACATTTGCAGAACTTTGGGAATTGAAACATTGGTTATTTATTTTCATTGTAAATGTTTCCGGTATGAATACTAACTGTAAGCATTTATTGATGCATAAGTAGCACAACCGACTCGTGCTGGCAACCTTTTGC
>OX376373.1:122978788-122996288 GCA_947369275.1 Nemotelus nigrinus | reverse complement strand
AGGACCAGGTCTCATAGAATCGATTTTTAAATGCGGGTAACCCTGTGGCAGTGGTGCCGCCTTGAAAAATCATTGAAAAAAAACAGCTTTTTGGCCTATAACTTCCGATTCAGCCATCAGATTTAAACCAAATTCACACAATTTTTGGATCTTTCTTAATTAGAATAGAGTTGCCAGCTATGGTGATTTTTGTCTCCTAAATCTTGTAAATTTGCTCAGCAAAATAAAGCTTTTTTCCCTTTAACTTCCGGTGCAGTCATGATATCAAAACTAATTTTAGCTCTAAATAGACTTTGATGTGAGCCAAATTTCGTAAAAATTTTGTATGAAAATTGTGAGAGGACTGCAAGCTATGACAAATTTTTGTAAATTTTTGGAATTTCTTTACTGAGCGATTATGTCATTAGATTTGCAAATGGAAACAATCTTGCAATGAAAATTTACAACAAATATTAACGCTTGAAAAATTTGAACAGTTTTGAGGGTGGTAGCCCTAAAAATTTTTCACCCGTATAACTTCTAGCACAGTGATTCAATCGAAACGAAATTTATTGGTTGGGTTTAGCTTAACGTGAAGCAGATTTGGTATATATTTTGCTTTGCTGCTGACAAAGGGTAACCAGCTTTAGCCATTTTCGTAACTATTGCACCAACAGATGCTTCAAATTACGTTCTCATATGCAAAGCATTTGCAATAAACATAAGGAATCAATTTTTAAATTTTCCGAGTTTTGAACATTTTTCGGATGGCCGCCTCAAACAACGCTGAAACTTAACCGCTGAAACTTTCGATGAAATCCTGCGATGAGAACGAAATTCAAAGGATAAGTTGATTTAAGTATGAGCTTGTTAAGGTAAACTTACTGCTGCTTCGTTGGGAAAAGTTGCCAGTACTGAACATTTTCATCATTTGTGTTAAAGTTGAGTTCTGTTGCTTTGAATGAGATATGGTTGATGTGATTATACAAAAAAGTGTATTACGTCTTTCCACATTTTTTAGTCACTCAAAGACAATTTCTTCGAAAAATAGTTTTCTAGCAGTTCAGGTGCGCTAGTTATGTATATGACACCTACACAATTGTATTGCATTAGAAATGCAACAAGCTAGTTATGTATATGACACCTACACATTTGTATTGTATTAGAAATGCAACAAGCTACAATTCACTGTTATAAACACTCAACACTGAATTATGTTTTAAATAAACTTAATTAAACAGTAGGCTAAGAAAATTGACATTTTGAATGTACGTAGACGATTAGGCTAGTCTACTTGGAATTTTCGAAGAAATAAAAACGAATAGAGTCGAAACTCGAGTTTTATTTAAATACGTATACATATCTTTCATTTACAAAAAGATATAACTGGCGCAGTCGGATACGAATCTCGGGCAAATATTTTTTTATATAATAATAAAAACAATGCAAGAGTCCGAACACGAAGCCAAAAGTCGGCTTAAAAGACCTGGTGAGGCTGCTAGGTTATCTTGCTATAAATAAAATAAAATAATAATAATTAATAAAATAATAATAATATAACTTCCGATTCAGCCATCAGATTTAAACCAAATTCACACAATTTTTGGATCTTACTTACTAAGAATAGAGTTGCCAGCTATGGTGATTTTTTTCTCCTAAATCTTGCAAATTTTCTCAGCAAAATAAAGCTTTTTACTAATGTTCGAAGAAGAACATTAGTATTAAAATCACTTTGGCCAAAAATTCATATTTCTATATATATATATATATATATATATATATATATATATATATATATATATATATATATATATATATATATATATTTATTTATTTATTTATTTATTTACCAAACAAGGCAACATAACAACAAGAAAAACATATTATAAATCTTAAATACAATTAATCATAAATATATAATACAAATTGTCCGTAAAAAAGATACAATACATCACAACTTTTGTACCAGTTATTCTACATTATTGTAATTAAATTTAGGCTAGTAACGATGGAAGTTAAGCGGGTTCGGATGTGGAAAGGGCTTTGGACAAGTTATTTTTGAAGTGTGATTTAGTAATCCCCGAAGAGTAGTGGCTGCTTATAGAATTGAATATCCTGCAGCACCTATTAATGGGCTCATTATATGCATAGGTAGTGTGATGACTGAATTCATTGAGCAGATTTGCATATCTGGTGCGTCTTGGTCGGTTATTGAAAGTAATTTTGCTAGAGAGATCTTCAATGATTACCGCACCACTAATAATATCAAATGTAAGGCAAGCGCTGAGCAGAGTTCTTCTAGAAGAAAGAGACATTAAATTTAGAAGACTCAGTCTGAATTTGTAAGATGGCAGATGTTGAAAATCTCGTGGGTCATAGAGATTTCTCAAAGCGAAAAGTACAAATTGTTTCTGAACAGACTCAACTCTATCGCTATGTAGCTCGAAAGCAGGGTTCCATATAATGCAAGCATATTCTAATAAAGGACGCACTAGGGTGGTATATAATGATTTGGTAACCCATATATTTTTAAACTCTTTAGCGCGTCTCTTTATGAATCCAAGCTGTTTATTAGCTTTGGCAAGGATTTTATCATAGTGCAAATTGAAGCGCATCTTGTTATCCAATACTACGCCAAGGTCTATAATATGATCGACCCTATTCAATTTGAAGTCGTTAAGGTAGTAGGAATACATCGTGGTTGCATGCCTACGAGAAAAACTTATCACATGACACTTATTGATGTTAAGATTGAGATTATTCACATCGCACCACTGTTCGAGGGATTGAAGCTTTGATTGTAGATAGGTTGCATCAGACTGCGAGTTTATGATGTGATAGATTTTTAAGTCGTCTGCATAGAAGAGATGCGGTATACCAAGCAGTATCTCAGACACATCAGAAATGAAGATGTTAAAAAGCAGGGGGCCTAAATGACTGCCTTGAGGTACTCCAGAAGATGCCAAAACTTTTTTGGACAAGTGGCCTTGAAATTTTACGAATTGGGTTCGATCGCAGAGGTAAGACTGGAGCCAGTTAAGAAGCGAACCGGAAATACCAAAGTTGCGAAGTTTTTGAACCAGAGTTTGATGGTCAACTCGGTCGAAAGCCTTACTAAAGTCCGTATAGACTGCGTCAATTTGGTTCCCTTTTTCCATTTCACAGAGCACAGTAGAAACTAGTATCATGAGGTTGGTGGAAGTCGATCTACCCCTACGAAATCCATGTTGTTCCTCATTAAGAAGGGGGTCGATAATGCGAGTAAGATTATCACAAACTAACTTCTCGAAGAGTTTGGGGATAACAGATAAGATAGCAATTCCTCGATAGTTATCGACTGAACGTTTATCACCGCTTTTGAAAATAGGTGTGAGGTATGAGGATTTCCAGAAAGACGGGAAGACACCAAGAGACAGGGATTTATTGAAAACCATGTGCAAAGGGGTGATTAATTGGTCTGCACATTGGAACACGAAGAAAGGAGATACTAGGTCCGGGCCAGGTCCTTTGCCAATCTTTAGTTGCAGAATAGCATCAGTAATAGCCTGCCGTGTAAGGACAAACCCTTCGATAAGAGATCTGGCAGCGTGTCTAGAAGTGAAAGTAGGGATCTTCGGAGAGCAGTAAGTGTTTTGAAAATGGTCGGCGAATAAGCTACAAATGACTTGTGGACAAGACGAAACCGTGTTACCACGAAACATAGAACAAGGATAGCCAGTGGTTTTACGTTTTAAATTGACGAAATCAAAGAACTTTTTCGGGTCAGTGAGAATTTTTTCCCCCATTGAATTAACATAGAGCTCATACGCCTCGCGAGATTTGATGGAAAATTCTTTGGATAGCTCATCATATAATCTTATTTGATCCTCTTGGAGAGAGCCTCCATTTTTTATTGCTTTATATAATTTTTTTCTATGGTTTCTGAGCCGCCTTAAATAATTGTCAAGCCAAGGTTCGGAGAGTTTTTTCTTCTTCTTCAGCTTTGGTACAAATTTGTGGATGGCGTTAAAGATTATTTTGTAAAAAGAAGACAACATTTCGTCTAAATCTGATGCCGATAGAGCACTAGTCCAGTCAATTGTGTTCAAATAGTTTTTAATGCTTAAGTAGTCAGCATTTAGAAAATCGAATACAATTTCATTATTGTATGACTGGGTGAAAGAAATATCTGTAGTGGATAGCTCGATTGTAAAAGCGGAGTGATGCAGGGTGTTAGAGAAAAGATTCTCGGCGTCAATAGTTGGACTAACCACCACTTCGTCATAAAAATCTGAGAAGATAAGGTCTAACCAATTGCCATTTTGGTTAGGGATAGGGATAATTTGTTGTAAATCATTGCCATAAAACGTACTTATGAGGTTAAAGTCAATTGAATCACTAAGGTTAATTGGAAGAAGGCGGTTATCATTTTCGTCAGGAATAAAACTGATTTTCGGACGATTAAAATCACCAAAAACAATTATTTTGTCTTCTTCGTGCAAGGAAGCTGTTACGGAAGATATCACGTCGCATACGTCATTGTAAGTAGTTTCATCGGAGTGAGGGGGGACATAAAAGATACCAATGTAGAGGTAATGCTTATCGAATAAAACTCTGACGAATTTATGTTCGAAAGATTTATGAGAACTGGTCGCAACGAGTTCGCTGGGGAGGGTATTGTGAATTGCAATAAGAACACCACCACCTCTTGAAACACCTGTAAAAAGGTAGTCGCGATCAGCTCTATAGATGGTCCAATTACTGTCAAGAATTTCTTCGTTAGCGTGTGAGTCGTTCAACCACGTTTCGGCGATCGTTAATATATTAAAATGGCAAGATTTCGCGTCAATAAAAAGTTTATTTAATTTGCTTCTCATACCACCGCAATTGTGGTAAAGAAACCTTGGGTAACTAAAAGTAGCTTTCATGTTAGGAGAAATATTTTTTCTGGTCATCGCGAGATTTTTGTAAGAGCGAAATATGTTTAGAATTAACATAAGAGCGATAAGTCAAAAGATCACGTTTAACCTGATCCGGAGACATTCCGAGTTCTTCGTGGTAGCGGTTAAAAATAAGGCGTAAAGAGTCAAGGTCGGTGGGAAGACCCTCCTGTTGAATCATAACTTTAAGGTTAGTCTTCGTTTTCCCTTCGAAGCAAGTGGCATCATGTGCATCATATATATATATATATATATATATATATATATATATATATATATATATATATATATATATATATATATATATATATATATATATATATATATATATATATATATCATCAAAAAATTTCAGTGAAAAAATCTCAGGAACGCGCCATCCGATTGAGCTGAAATTTTCAGGACACATTGGTGTATATGCAGAATAGTGCAAGGTCTCACAAAGGTTAATAATCTTTAACCCTTTGGCGCCGGCGGCCATTTTAGTGATTTTTTTAATATACCTATTATTCCGTACACAAATAATTTTTGCACAAATAAAGTTGACGACATAAATTCCGAACAAGTTTTACATGTGAATCGGATAATATTTTGGAATTTTTTAACCCCATGTGTGCGCTGGGTGCCTAAAAAGAGAACGGGAAAACTTGAAAATTTTTAAATTGCGATAACTTTGGACAGAGCTTTTCCATGATTATGAAATTTTCAAGACATGTTTGTTTTATTTAGTTGTAGATAAGTGTACGTTTTAATGAGCGTGCTGGCAACCCTATAGCTAGGGCAGGCACTGAAAGTGAAAACCTCCTAATCATCGTCTCTCTTGAAAAAATGTCGTTTCTTAAAAAAAACACCACTCATTTGTGAATTTTGTGCTTTGTTTATAAAGAAAAAAAAAAATTTGATATGGTATAACGGGCACGCCTGGTAACCCTTGCCCAAGTTACCTATATTTTAAACATAAAAAACTTCTGTTCATGGAAACTCACGATCCGATGAACAGAATTTATTAAAATTTGCAGAATGTATTGGTCGTAAATAGGATCAAGTCTGATAGAAGTCATTTTGAAATGCGGGTGATTCTGTGCCAGTGGTGCCATCTTGAAAAATCACTAAAAAAGATAACTGCTTTTAGCCCTATAAATTCTTATTGAATCGTTCGATTTTGACGAAATTCACACCGTAGCTGCACCTTATTCAGACCACGTTTGGTAGAAATTTGTTTGAAAAACTCGGTTGGAGCTGCCAGCTATGATAATTTTGGTGTCTTAAATTTGAAACAATTAAAATTTGGAAGTGATAACATTCAAACCAGCGAATATCCTAAAAAATGTCCGTTTCTACAATAAAACCAATCTGTATACAAATCTTATGCTTAATCTACACAGTCAAAGTAAAACTTTGGAAATTTCATGTCGGACAAGAACGGTAACCCTTTCTCAGTTAACCTATATTTTTAGCTTCAAAAACTTCTGTTCACGGGAACTCACGAATCAATAATCAGATAGAATTGAAATTTACAGAATGCATTGGACTTAAGTAGGGCCAGGTCTGATAGAAGCGATTTTGAATTGTAGGCAACTCTGTTCCAGTGGTGCCATCTTGAAAAATTACAAAGAAAAAAAAATGCTTTTTGCCCTATGAAATGTGAATTAGTTACCAGATTTTCATGAAATTGACACAGTAGCTGAACTGATAGAAATTTGGTTGAAAAATTCGATTGGTTCTGCCAGCTATGGTAGTTTTTGTGTCTTTGGTTTTGAAAATTCGCTCAGGAAAATAAAACTTTTTGCCCTATAACTTCCAGTGCAGTCATGAAATCAATACGAGTTTCATACAATTACTGGAACCTATTATAAACATTATTCAAGCCTAATTTGCTTGAAAAGCCATGATAGGGTTGCCAGCTATTGTTGGTTTTGTGTTTGTTTGCATATCTTTATTAAGCGGTTTTATCGTAAAATTTTCAATTGGTTATGATATTGTAGTGACAATAAACAGCAAATATTAAGCTTTCGATTATTTGAAAAAACTCGCTGCAGGTAACCCTAAATTTCTTTATACTCCTATAACTTCAAATGTTATATAAAAACGTGAAGCAGATGTGATATATTCTTGGCTTTGATACTGGCGATAGGTTGCCAGCACGAGTCGGTTGTGCTACTTTTGTATCAATAAATGCTTACAGTTAGTATTCATACCGGAAACATTTACAATGAAAATAAATAACCCCAAAGTCCTGCAAATTTTTCGGATCGCAGCCCCAAACTCCAACTTCAGTTACAGTGCTGCAGGCACTGAGCATTTTCTTCATTGATATTATATGAGATGCTGCTTTCAAAATTTTGTGATATAAGCAACTGATAACGAATATATTTAACCCGTGTTGTGCTCTCATAAACGTTGAAATTCATGCCAGTGGTAATATCTGAAACCTTCTACCATATGAGTTATAATGCATTCTTGAGACAAAAGTAAAACGTGGCATTTGAAACAATTTGCCCGTAATAAGCAGCGCATGTGGTGGAATATGCACTCAAAACCTGCACGATTCTTCTACTGTTCTTCGAACATTAGTGTTTCTAGCGGTTCAAGTACGCTAGAGTTTTTTCCCTTTAACTTCCGGTGCAGTCATGATATCAAAACTAATTTTATGCTGTAAATAGACTTTGATGTGAACCAAATGTCGTAGAAATTTCGTACGAAAATTGTGAGAGCACTGCCAGCTATGACAAATTTTTGTAATTTTTTTGGAATTTCTATACTGAGCGATTATGTCATTAGATTTGCAAACGAGAACGATCTTGCAATGAAAATTAACAACAAATATTAACGCTTGAAAAATTTGAACAGTTTTGAGGGTGGTAACCCTAAAAAATTTTCACCCGTATAACTTCTAGCACAGTGATTCAATCGAAACGAAATTTATTGGTTGGGTTTAGTTTAACGTGAAGCAGATATGGTATTTATTTTGCTTTGCTGCTGACACAGGGTAACCAGCTTTAGCCATTTTCGTAACTATTGCACCAACAGATGCTTCAAATTACGTTTTCATATGCAAAGCATTTGCAATAAACATAAGGAATCAATTTTTAAATTTTCCAAGTTTTGAACATTTTTCGGATGGCCGCCTCAAACAACGTTTAACCGCTGAAACTTTCTTTGAAATCCTGCAATGAGAACGAAATTCAAAGGATAAGTTGATTTAAGTATGAGCTTGTTAAGGTAAACTTACTGCTGCTTCGTTGGGAAAAGTTGTCAGTACTGAACATTTTCATCATTTGTGTTAAAGTTGAGTTCTGTTGCTTTGAATGAGAAATGGTTGATATGATTCTACAAAATAGTGTATTACGTCTTTCCACATTTTTTTGTCACTCAAAGACAATTTCTTCGAAAAATTGTTTTCTAGCAGTTCAGGTGCGCTAGAGTTTTTTCCATTTGATGTGAAATTTTATACATTTTCCCTTTCGTATTGAATTCCCGTCTTGAAGAGGATCCGTCAGAATTATTACTAATGTTCGAAGAACATTAGTATTAAAATCGATTCGGCCAAAAATTCATATTTCCATATATATACATATATATATATATATATATCATCAAAAAATTTCAGTGAGATAATCTCGGGAACGCGCCATCCTATTGAGCTGAAACTTTCAGGATACATTTGTGTATATGCAGAATAGGTCCAGGTCCCTTTAAATGTCAGTTATTGTTAACCTTTTGGCACCGGCGGCCATTTAAGTGATATTTTTAATATACCTATTATTTCGTGCACAAATGATTTTCGCAAAAAAAAAGTTAACGAAATAAATTTCTAACGTGTTTTACATATGAATCGGATAATGCTTTGGAATTTTTTAACCCCATGTGTGCGCTGGGTGCCTAAAAAGAGGACGGGAAAATTTGAAAATTTTTAAATTTCGATTACTTTTGACAGAGCTATTCAATCATTACGAAATTTTCAGGACATATTGATATTATTTAGTTGTAGATTTGTGTAGCTTTTAATGAGCGTGCTGGCAACACTGTAGCTAGGGCAGGCACTGAAAGTGAAAACCTCCAAATCATCGTCTGTCTTGAAAAAATGCCGTTTCTTAAAAAAAAAAGCCACTCATATATAAATCTTGTGCTTTGTTTACATAACCAAAAAAAAAAACAAGATATGGTATAACGGGCACGCCTAGTAACCCTTGCCCAATTTACCTATATTTTTAGCATCAAAAACTTCTGTTAACGGAAACTCACGATCCGATGAGCAGAATTATTTGAAATTCACAGAATGTATTGGCCTTAAATAGGACCAGATCTGATAGAAGTGATTTTGAAATGCGGGCGATTCTGTGCCAGTGGTGCCATCTTGAAAAACCACTAAAAAAGATAACTGTTTTTAGCCCTATAAATTCTGATTGAATCGTTCGATTTTGACGAAACTCACATGCTGGATCTTACTTTAAGCCACGTTTGGTAGAAATTTGGTTGAAAAATTCGGTTGGAGCTGTCAGCTATGATAATTTTGGTGTCTTCATTTTGAAAAAAAAAAATTTGGAAGTGAAAACATTCAAACCATCGAATATTCAAACAAATGTCCGTTTCTTACAATAAAACCAATCTGTATATAAATCTTATGTTGTATCTACACGTTCAAAATAAAACTTTGGAAATTTCATGTCGGACAAGAACAGTAACCCTCTCCCAGTTAACCTATATTTTTAGCATCAAAAACTTCTGTTCACGGAAACTCACGAACCAACAATCAGATACAGCTAAAATTTACAGAATGCATTGGACTTAAGTAAGACCAGATTTGATAGAAGCGATTTTGAATTGTGGGCAAGTCTGTGCCAGTGGTGCCATCTTGAAAAATTACAAAGAAAAAAAACTGCTTTTTGCCCTATGAAATGTGAATAAGTTACCAGATTTTCATGAAATTGACACAGTAGCTGAACCTTACTCTAAACTTTGTTTGATGAAAATTTGGTTTAAAAATTCGATTGGTGCTGCCAGCTATGGTAATTTTTGTGTCTTTGGTTTTGAAAATTCGCTCAGGAAAATAAAACTTTTTGCCCTATAGCTTCCAGTGCAGTCATGAAATCAATACGAATTTCATACAATTAATGAAACTTGTCATAAACATTATTCAGGCCAAATTAAGTTGAAAAGCCTCGATAGGGTTGCCAGCTATTGTTGGTTTTGTGTTTAATTGCAATATCTTTATTAAGCGGTTTTATCGTAGAATTTTCAAATGGTAATGATATTGTAGTGACAATAAACAGCAAATAGTAAGCTTTCGATCATTTGAAAAAACTTGCTGCAGGTAACCCTAAATTTCTTTATACTCCTATAACTTCGAATGTAATATAACAACGTGAAGCAGATTTGATATATTCTTGGCTTTGATACTGGCGAAAGGTTGCCAGCACGAGTCGGTTGTGCTACTTTTGTATCAATAAATGCTTACAGTTAGTATACATACCGGAAACATTTACAATGAAAATAAATAACCGATGTTACAATTCGCAAAGTTCTGCAAATTTTTCGGATCGCAGCCCCAAACACCAACTTCAGTTACAGTGCTGCAGGCACTGAGCATTTGCTTCATTGATGTTATATGAGATGCTGCTTTCAAAATTATGTGAAATAAGCAAATGATAACGAATATAATTAACCCGTGTTTTGCTCTCATAAACGTTGAAATTCATGCCAGTGGTAATATCTGAAACCTTCCACCATATGAGTTATAATGCATTCTTAAGACGAAAGTAAAACGTGGCATTTGAAACAGTTTGGCCGTAATAAGCAGCACATGTGGTGGAATATGCACTCAAAACCTGCACGATTCTTCTACTGTTCTTCGAACATTAGTGTTTCTAGCGGTTCAGGTGCGCTAGAGTTTTTTTTTGTATGCTTGCTATCCTTCAAAAGATCTGACTAATATTTGTTCGCTACAAATAAATAAAAATACAACTTATTATACTATTATAACATTTTTAGTGCATTCGAGGCAACATGATTTTGATACATATTTTGCACATTTAAAGCACAGTTACTTGAGCGAGATAATCACGAATTTTTATGATACTTGGTAGTTTGAATTGGACATTCATTCAAGCTATTGCATTTCTTGTAGTGAATTCTGTTTTACATAACAGGTACATAGTTGCATGAATTTAGTACCTTGGCTGTTAGTTTTTTTTTGTTTCTTTGGGTTTTTCTTGGGATTCGGATAAATACATTTTTTTTTGTTATTTTGATTGCGCAAGTTTTGTTATGCGGTTAAGAATTTGTATAAAGAAAAATAACACTATAATCTGAAGCAATGCGTCGCAGAACGAATAGCTGGGATTCCAGCTACACGCCTTTCCAGCATCAACTGGAACGACTAAGTTTGTCACCATCTGCTGCTCAAGCCACAAGTAATACCGAGTCACATATATGAAATAATTCCTTCCCAAGGCAATCGGATTCCCATTTGTCAGAGACCGAGGCAAGGAGAAGACGGAACACACGAGAGGAGGATTCTAGCTACCTTCAGGATCGGTCAAATCGACTAACTACGTCTGGCAATAACGAGGCAAGAGTAACCTTTCGGGATCAAGTCGAAGCAAGTCCTCAGTCATCCGTTAAATTACCTATTTCAAAGTGGAATATTATATTTAATTGCACGACAGTTTATGTTTCGAGTGCTGTCTTTGGCGGAAGATCGACTATTCTGGCAACTGATTTCCATCTGCTCTTGAAAGGTAAGGCAGCCGACTGGTATTGGCGCTTTCGGGAGCAGAATTATCCTCTCATATGGAATAAATTGAGGTGGGAATTTTCGGAACGATTCAACGCATTTCGTTCCGATGTGTATATACGAAAGATGTTGGATGGTCGTTTACAGAAAGCAGGAGAGTGAATTCAGGACTTTTTTGACGCTCACGAGAGTATATCTTTGCAGCTAAATATCCCTTTAACGGACTTAAACTTTCAATGCGTAGTATTTAGGAACATGTCCCCCGCCCTTAGGGCCCATCTGTCTGGAGTAGAATTTCACTCAACCCGTGAGCTTGTTAAACGCTGTTGTTTAGTGGAAGCAGAGTGGCGATTGTTAGGGTGGAACAGCGAGCGCGAGTTAATTCGTCGAACGCGTCCGGTGCACGAACTATATTTTGATTTGGATAGCGCTGATAATAGTCGGTCCAGTCTATCTTCTTCTTCCACGCGTCATCCATTGTGGTATTACGAGGCAGGCACACAGAACGAGTCGAGGCAACATGATAGGCAGACAGTGCATTCGGATTTCCACGAAATTCCATTTGAAAATTACAACATATCCCAAACCCCCAGTCGATCAGGTCAGTCATTTGGGAGACAACCCAGCTTTGAGGAAGAAACTCGCACGTATGCAAACCGTGAAACACCTGCACTTAGACATCCAGTAAAATAAAGTGAATTTACACCACCTACGATCGCGTTAAGGCAGGAAGTACATGCCGTGCAATCTAGTTCCAATGAATATACAAATAGAGGGCGCAGGATGGATGACAGAAATAATTTACGGGTATGTTGGAATTGTCACGATCTGGGGCATGGATATATGGATTGCACAACTCTCATACAGCGTATTTTCTGCTTTGGCTGTGGTCGCGAGGGAATTTTGAAACCCGAATGTCCGAATTGTCAGGCGGGAATCTTGAACAGGAATGCGCTTCTTGCGGGGAGGCTGCGTATTCCTCCAGGCACTCGTTCCTCCCGACCCTAGGTGACAGACGCGGCAACCAATATCGACGCGAAATTTCGCCGAATACGATAAATCCCTTAAATTTTCCTTCAAGCAAGCTCCCTACCATCAATTCCGAATGTGATTGTACGCGATTGGCCCGCAAGCGCTCGGTATCACGCTTCCATCGAACATGGAAGTATTTTGCCAACAGGCAATGGCTTCGTAAAGCGTGTGTCGACACCATTCTGACACCGCAAGGAGAGAACCATCCTTTCGCCATTATATCCGTCAAGGGACGTGAACTTCAAGGGTTGCTGGACAGTGGTGCAAGCGTCCGCATCCTGGGAGCAGGAGCTTTGGACTTGATAGCGGAACCCAATTTATACATGCATACCATGGCATCAGATGTTCAGACCGCGTCAGGTCATAGGGCTTCTGTTCTGGGACATGTTGAGACCTTGGTGAAATTTAATTCAAAATCACGTCTGATTAAGTTCTTGGTCGTTCCATCGTTGACCAACCCAGTATACCTAGCAATGGATTTCTGCTACATGTTCAAAATTACACCGACTCAACAGGCGACGGTTGCATCCTTTTCTGAAGTTCCAACCCTGGCGTTTCACACTCTGTCTTCTGAGGAGCAGTCCTGATTACAGTGCGTCATACATCAGTTTCTCTCTTATAACATCAATGGCTTGGGTAAGACTACTTTAGTCTCTCATCATATTGACACCGGGTCCGCCAAACCCATTAAACAGCAGCAATATTCGGTGTCCCCAGTCATTCAGAAACTGATGTATGATGAGCTAGATCGCATGCTGTCCTTAGAAGTCATTGAGGAAAGTAGAAGCGCTTGGAGTTCACCAGTCACGCTTGTACGGAAGCCTGACAAAGTACGGCTATGTTTGGATGCCAGACGACTGAATGAGGTAACCCTGAAAGATGCATATCCATTACCTCTCATTGGAGGCTGATTGAAACATTTACAGTCCACTAAATTTATAACGAGTTTGGACCTTAAAGATGCCTTTTGGCAAATACCGTTAGATGCAGAATCTAGCGAGAAGACCGCGTTTACCGTTCCTGGCCGCCCATTATACCATTTCACAGTGATGCCGTTTGGTCTATGTAACACTCCTCAGACCATGTGCCGACTAATGCACAAAGTGATTCCTCACGAGCTGCATGACAAGGTGTTGGTATATCTCGACGATTTGCTCGTTACTAGCTCTTCTTTTGACGAACATTTGGATCTACTTGCCAAGGTGGCGCAGCTGCTTCACGAAGCTAAATTGACCATTAACGTCGAGAAGAGCAAGTTCGTACAGCGAGAGATCAAATACCTTGGATATGTGGCTAGTGATGGAATCCTCAAGGCAGATCCAGAGAAAATCTCCGGAATTGTAGGCTACCCGACACTTTAGTCTGCAAAGGAGGTCCGGCGATTCATGGGAATGGCGGGATGGTATCGGCGGTTTATCCCCAATTTTGCGGCAGTGTCATCAGCCCTGACGGATTTGCTGAAGTGTAAGCGCTCGTTTCAGTGGACAGACGCTGCTAATAATGCTTTCTTAGAGATTAAAAGACTGTTGATTTCGGCACCAGTGTTAGCTAATCCCGATTTCTCCCGAAGATATTTCATCCAGTAAGATGCTAGTGCCACCGGGATCGGGAGCGTCCTATTCCAGAAAGATGATGATGGTGGAGAGCACCCAATCGCTTTTATGTCTGTAAAGCTTAACGCTGCGCAGCGCAACTACAGTGTTACTGAATTGGAATGCTTGGCTGCGGTGCGGAGCGTTAAGAGATTCAGAGCATATATCGAAGGGTTGCCTTTCACCATTTCACTGACCATGCTAGCCTTAAATGGCTCATGGGACAGCAGGACCTGACTGATGGATTGGCTCGCTGGAGCTTGAAACTGCAGTCTTTTCATTTTAACATCGAGCATCGTAAGGAAACTCACAACGTCGTTCCAGACGCACTATCGAGAGTTTGTGGGTCGATCGAAACAAGGCAATCTCTAAGGCGTCCCTTGCCTGAGCACTACAGGCTTGCTGAGGTAATCACTGATACGGCATTCCGAGCTCCTGAGTATTTGGACCTCATCGCTCAAATTGAAAAGAGCCCTGATGATTTTAAGAATGTGCACGTTAGGGAGGGACGTGTGTTCATTACTACCGGAGCACACCATGACTTGTGCACCAATATACCCCGACCAAAATTATGGGTCCCTGAGAGTGAACGAGAGCAGTTGATCATGCGGGCACATGATGATCCTGGGGGGTCTCATTGTGGGATTCGAAAGACTTTGGAGCTGCTGCAAAGATATTATTACTGGCCGCAGTTGAGGAAACAAGTTAAAGATTAAATTTCTTCCTGCACCGTTTGCAAGCAGGTCAAGCCTTCTAATCGTGCCATGAAGCCACCCATGGGGAGTCAAAGGGAAACAGATAGGCTATTGCAACGACTGTTCATCGATTTCATGTGCCCTTACCCTCGTTCGAAGGCAGGGAATACTCAGTTGCTCGTGGTGTTGGATCATTTCAGCAAGTTTGTATGGCGCAAGGACATACCCAAAGCCACTTTGGAGGCAGTCGTGAAGTTTCTAAAGAACGATATCTTTTTGACGTATGGGGTACCGGAGTTCGTGCACTCGGACAACGGTGTTCAATTTACATCTAAATGTTTCAAAACTTTTCTCCTTGAGTACGGAGTCCAGCATATCACTACACCCTTGTATTCACCGCAGGCTAATGCATCAGAACGTGTTCACCGCTCCATACTTAGTGCCATTCGCGCCTACGTCGGTGATGATCACAGGAATTGGGATGACCTGCTGGTCGAATCATGTGCAGCATTTCGAAATGTTGTTCATGAGGCGACTGGTTGTTCACCTCATTTCCTTTTGTTCGGTTTTCACCGTATCCAGCATGGTGACGAATATAAGTTACTCAGACAAATGCAGGCATTGGATGATGGAGAGATAGAGCTTTGTCCCCACACAGACAGGATGCGGTGGATGCAGGATAGAGTGAAGGCTAAATTGGCTGAAGCTCATGCTAGAGGAGTCCGGGTGTACGATCTCCGTAGCCGCACAAAAACGTTTATCCCTGGTCAAGTATTCTTGGTACGGAACTTTGCACTTAGTAGCGCGGTGGATCGATTCGCAGCTAAACTTGCCCCTAAGTTCCTAAGGGCTGTTATGCGAACGAAGTTAGGTGAAGTATCCTATGAGATTGCTGATGAAAAGGGAAAAATAATAGGTGTCTATCATGCCAAGGACATTAAACAGTGATAAACTAACGAAAATTGCCCGGCATTTGAGGACTCTCCTCAGGGTAGGTCGGCCCCACGATTTGTGACAGATCAGAACGACAGACTGACAGACTGACAGACGGGATATTTAATATCCCAATGTTAGGTGAAAGTTCATCTAAATGTCCCATCAGCTGAAGTTGTTGTTCGGAACTGTACAAGAGTGGGATGGGTGATGCCCTAATTGTTTAAAAAGATGTTGAAATGGAAAATTGGAAAGAAACCGCTCTAGCGGTACTGTGAAAAAATTTTCGAACAAAGGAAAAGGGGACTTTGGGCGATTCGAAGGAGAGAGTTGAAAAGAAGAAGTTGGAGGAAACTTGGGTGTTGAAAGTAAAAGTAGAAAATTGAGCGAATTTCGGCTGCGGAAAATTAAGTCCAAAATAAAAACAAAAGAAAAGAAAGTTGTGTGCTTTGCAAAGAAAAAGTGGATTTGAATTTTGGTGTTTGAAGATTATTGAATATCGAACAGACAGTTGTAGAAAAGTGCAAAGCGTTTCCAAAATATAAGTTTGTGTTACAACCCATTAAAACTACGAAAGTGGAAATTGCCGAAGAAGAGGAGGAAAATTGTGCGAAATGAAAATTGATTAATAGCTGAAAGTGGGCGAAGGAACAAAGGCGATCGATGACTAGTGCTGTGGGCGAAAAAAACTCAGAAAAACGAAACGATGGGAAAAAATAATTGACCGTCAGCTTCTTAAGAAACTTCTGGAGGCTCGGGATCATCCAATTGCTCAGAAATTGCGTCACCAGATAAGTGGTTATTAATTTGATAATTATTCCGTTTTTTTTATGAAAGCCCTAATTCAAAAGAAATCGCACGCACTATTTATGTTGATTTAGTTTTAATAAAACTAATGCAGATACAATGAATGAGTTGAGAGCCTAAGGACATTGCGAACAACGATATTTCTTATATTTAACGATATTACTTTAAGTTAATGAATCAATGCTTGCTGCCTTTAATTTGGCTTGTTCGAGTTGCTTCAATAATTGGTTTCAAATTAATAATGGAATTCGATTTTTTTTTGGTTTTGAATTGGATTTGGATATGCCTAGAGATAATTTTAGTTTATAAGATTTCTTTTAGCATGACTATTATTTTGATTGGTTTGTCAAGATTGGTGTGAACTCCACTCCGGCCGGGGTTGGGTGTGAAGAAACCCGACCTGAGTTATTAATTAATTGATTTACTTGATTTGTTTGATTCACTGTGGGTTATATGTTTGGATTTATTTGAAGTTGATTATTGAATTTTCGGTTAGATTGCATTCTTTGGCTTTATATTTTTTCTTTGAGTTCATTTTTTGTTATAGCATACATAATGTATTTTGAATTAGATATTAAAAAATAATTCTGAAGGATCCTCTTCGTTTCCCTCTTCTGTGCGGTTGTCGTTGTCCTAGTTGGTAATGAAATGTTTTAAGTGTTGTGTTGTCTGCGTACCGTAGCACGTAGGGATTTTTCCACCCGCCAAACCCACGACAGACTGAGCTTGTCAGCGGAGATAAGGCACGCCGGGCAAACAAAGGAAAAATCCCTAACAAATATGTGCTGCACTGACGACGGCTCGGCA
>OX376373.1:122888865-122978588 GCA_947369275.1 Nemotelus nigrinus | reverse complement strand
TTCCCTGTCTGGCTATATGTTGCCTGTTTTAGTTTTGTACTGGTGTTGGTATCCGTTCATTTGTTATCCACGATTCTAATGCCAATTGATCTCGATTTTAGGATGCGGTACTGTACAACACGAAAATATTCCAATATAACAAAGTAGAAGAAGAAAGAAAAATGAATGACAAGAAAGGATCATACTAAAGTAATATGGAAAGAAGCAACGAAAAAAAACAAAATAAAATAAAATGACAAGGAGAAACCAAAAGCCCAGTCGGAACTACAGCCCGCTATCGGTATTTTTTTCTTATGTTCATTATCAATCCTAATCACTTATTAATACTCATAAACTAACCCTAAAACATATGCCTAAATATAAAACTAACCAGATATTAGCTCTAACCGCCCGATAGCCCCCCACCACAAACATAACTTACTTATAATCCTACTAACTACGAATACTGAAACGGACCCCATCACCGCCGTAACCTAACTTATCCAGATTAGGCCCTTAAACCTAACACCCTTCACCGACGCTAGTCTTAAATATATTATCTAACTACAAGCATTGACGATATTCTGCAAATATTATTCGCACTTTTCATTCCACTATCCTACCCTACTTCATATACTTTCTACGATAATCGACTGATTGATCTTCAGACCCTACATATTGCTTAACATCCTTTGCGTGCCACGTCCCCGCCGCTTTACCCTGTACGTCGGCTAGTTCGAACGTCCACGCTGATGTCCTCTTCTTCAACAAGAAAGGACCAATATACGCAGGGGCCAGTTTAGCCGAAAAATTTTTGCTGGCATCCGATAGTACATAATTCCTTCTCCATACTTTATCACCTATCTGGAAGTTCTCCGTTCTTCGTCAGAGGTCGTAGCGTCCTTTACTGGCCGACGCGACCACCTTCATTCTCCGAACCACTTCTTGACGAACTTCTTCCAGAGCTTTCACGTTTCTTAGAGGTGAAAAATCTCTATCCCCTGTTTCCTCCCGAAAAGTGACCATTTCCCGGCCAAAATTTAAAAAATATGGAGTGAAACCGGTGACCTCACGTTGGTACGTCCGTAACGCGCACGCAATCTTCGCTAGCTAGTCGCCCATAGTAGTTGGGCGCCAATTTGTTACAGTTTTCCGTCGAAAGTCTCACAAGAAACCCCTGGGTTCCTGCCTGAACTCAAGGGGGTAATTTCGGAGGGGCTCACTCACCGGAGATGGGGTGGTTCGGGCGCCACTCGCTTCGAAACCCCGAAATAACCTTGTTAACGTAATAAAACAAAAAAAAATAACATAAAACGAAAAGTCGCGGCGTAGTGTCAGTGATAATGGTATCAGTGATAATGTCGGGTATGTTTACGTTGATTTATCCAATTGTATTGTGGGTCGCCTACTCCCGTGATTCTGGAGCGCGTTCTGGGAGCCCCGAAAATTTCACCGCAAGTGTATTTTCACGATTTATCGCCGGCCAGACTATACGTCCGTCGCGAGCCCAGCCATATTTGTGGCGGCAGTCACCAACCAATTGAAAGTGGGTCAAGTGTTAGCATAGGTCAGGGATTTTGATCCCCGATGCCCGAAATGCACGTCGTTTTGCCGTGCGTTCATCTGCGATACAGGCCCTGGTCTTCACCTGGCGCATCCATAACGAAAATCTGTCGGATGAGTATCGTTTCGAGTCTTTGAAGGCTATCGCGTTCCACTGCTGGTGACGTCTTGGGTGATTATTGTGGTTTATTTTTCCGTTGCGGCTGACGCCTGTACTTCCTTCGTGATCTCGTAGCGCTCCATCTTAAAACTAAATTAACCTATCGCTATTGCTACTTATGGTAAATTACAAATTTTAGTTTAATTAAATCGACCCTCGTTTTTCTTATCACATTGTTTTGGTCGATTTATCTTCATGTTAAACTCTGAGAGTTGTGATTCGCGAACTATTTCCATCGTGCTCCCTTTTGGAGGACGGTGGAGAAATTTTTTTTTGTTTTCAAACTTGAAAGACAAATCTATGAACACGTAACAAAATCTTCCCAGCCTAAGACATGCAATGTTAAAAAGAAATGAACGGTAATGCTTCCACCACAGATATTAGAGAGAATGGATTAGAAATCGACCGAGAGAAATGTGCCAATTTTAGACTTTTAGCTTATTGGTGTGAGAATGAGGTACTGGTGTGTGCCCTACACAGTTCATATGGTAACGCTCATGCTAAAAACCATGAGAGATCGCCATTTTGGACGTCGTTTGACATTTCTTTCCCCAAACCGGCGAGTGGAGATTAAAAGGCTTTTTGTTAATGAAATTCATTATGATTTCACACAAAAACTACACGAAATTGTTGCCAAAAGTTTATTTTACTTACCCGAAATACGATATACCCTGCGAAGCACTTCGGTAGCTACTTTTGCAGCCTGGCACTTCAATATCGCACTATTTTATAATTTTTTACCGGTAATTTACTTTCGAAACCGACACAAATGCGTGTGCACAAACGTAGATGTACGTTTCCACCGAATTCACCGAAAAATTTCCAAATTTTATTTGAAAATTTTTGATTGAAAGTCAATGCTCTCAGTCCCCGACATAAATCAAACTGCCATTGACGTTTCTTTCCGTGTTGCCCGTTGCACGCTTTTACACCGATCTGGTGGACACAGCATAAAGGCTTTTCGGTTGTGAGTACGGTAGAAAGGGGCGCACTGAGCGGAATTTTTGTGAGAGACCAATGTTGTGCGTGTACTAAAAAAAGGCACAATCACGTATGGGTACACGGATAGCCATTTCGTATCCATATTCTTTCATATCTGTGGCTTCCGCGCATTACGCGAAATGCTTACCGAATATATCCCGAAGCATTATTTTTCCCGTTGGGTGATGCTTGACAGATTTACCATTAACACCCTTTTGATCGCTAACATATTCGACGGTTGCCACTCGAACGACACCATCGCAGCCCGGGTGAACGTCGATGGTGCGCCCAAGTTCCCTCGAGTTGGAGTCAGATGATTGTTCTGCATAATAACGATATCGCCCATTTTGTAGGTTCGGTTTGCTACGTATTTGCAAAGTTGAGAGATACTTGTTAGGAGTTTCGTATAGTCGTACGAATGTTGTAATCGGTAGTAGCACTGATTCCAACCTAGTCCTACAAGTTGATTAGGTGAAACACCCACTCAATCAATTCGTCAGTCAACTGTCTGTTAGTCTATATGAGGATTAGGCTGAAATGAATTATCGTTGAGTACAACGGGTGATGCACCAATTGTATGAGAATCAATTGTCAGCCAACTGCTCCTATAGAGAATGCAAAAGCTATGCCTTTGTTTTAATAAGACAAAACACTCGGAACGTAATCTGTAGCAATCTGATTTTATTGAACAACATAACACCTATTTATACCAAACTTATTGCTAACATAATCAATAACAATTGAGCTTAAGAATATATGTTCAAGAATTACCTCGTTTACAATTGTAGCGAAAATTAATGAACTTCGAAACTAATATTGATGACGCTATACAAATTGGTAGACGTACAAGTTGAATATCAAAATATGATGATCAATGAATTTGACTTGAATTACATATATTGAATAATGAAGCATATGAAATATGCTGAACAATTGAAATTTAATCGAAATACTGAATTCTTAATATACTCCCCGCCTTGAATGGTGCTATGTGTCCAGTTATGTGTCAGCATCAGGATGCTGATAAACCTAAAAACGCACATCAACATCCTGATGCCAACACTCTAAACACTAATTTCAACACGGTACTCGTGCATCGCCATAACATACATGACGACAACGGCTGGGTTGAAATTAGTAGAAATGAAGAAAGAATCAAGTTTTTAGCATCAACAAATCGAAGACCCACAGTGGCTTCGATGTAATAAATAAGTTTATTGTTTTTCTTAAATGTCTCGAGAGAAAAACGAAGACCAACGTGGCTTCGATAGTAGCGAGTTAGAAAAATAGTTCAGTCTTAATCTAGTGTCCTAAACGTAAGCAATAAGTGCTTGAGTGTAATAAAGTGAAAAGTATTTTCCAAAAAGTAGTTTTTATTCAAAGTAAAAGTTATTACTGGCGCAGCCTGCGAAACGAACTTTACAATTGGCGAACTAATTGTATATAGTTGGAAAAATTATTTGCTTTTCAGAACATTAAATTTATTCCAATTTGCAATAACTAATGTCTACAGCGGATTCAAAACCCGAAGAAGGATAAAGTTCATCCGATTTGGAGCCTTCACCAGCCACAAAAACACAAATGGACCTGGACAGGATTAAGGAGGAAGCAAGGAACTTTCCGGTTTTCGATGCTAATCCAGCCAATATTTCCCTGCACATTTAAACAACAACGTTAAAAGCGATTACAAGATCCATCAGGGGACGTGCAGCTTCAGTACTTTTTAAATTGGAGAATCTAAACAGCTGGGAAAACATCCGAAATCTGTTGTGCAGCCATTTTGGAATACACGAATCTTTTGACACACTTATCGAAAGATTGGAACAAGTAAGCGATCAAAATTTCATTAAAGCGTATTATAAGATAGAAAAATATTTAAATACAATGAACCTTAAATATATGTTATTAAATATATTAATATATGTTATATGTAATATATGTTATAAAAACATAATAGTAACGTTGCAATCTTTGCACCTAAATTCAACAAAAATAGAGCTATAAACAAATATTTAAGAATTTTACCAATAAACCTTGCATTGAATGTGGAAACAAAAAATTGTGATAGTTTAAGTAAATTGTTCGATAATGTTCGTGAAGTGACAAACAGAGTGAAATTTAAGAATAATGTGCGTGAAACTTATCATGTTGATTCGAGACACAATAATCGTGTCTCGCTAGTAAAATATGAAAAAGGTGATGATGAACACCAAAGTACGCGAAAAACTAATCGTGAGTTTTCTAAACCTCGTTCGCAAGAGCAAAATTTTCAGAAAACATGCCTCCCATTTCACTTCCAATTGCAGTACTTACAATTTTCAATGAAAAAAATCCTGTTTTGATTGATACGGGTGCTTCTTCATCTAGTTTAGACTATCGTTACTTTCCGCTATTAAAACGCGAAAGTTTAAAAGTTCCCATAACAGTTCGATTCAAATAACACAACAAATAGTTACACCAACTCCAAAAGAATTTAAATTTCCAAACAGTACAATGTCTTGGCAATTACAGTGCTTTGAAAATAAAGAATTTAAAGCAATTCTGGGACAAAACATATTGATTCCTGTGAGAGCTCAAATTTTTCCATATAATGGTACATTTACTATCAATGGTCAAAGTATTCCATTTACATACATAAAAGAAATCACGCCGGTGTTTGAAAAAAAGAAAATTCTTAATAATAGTTCGTTTTGCACAAATGCTCTTACAAACAGCATTCCAATAAACGAAACAAGTGATCAGCTATCTAGACAGAAAATTGATCCTATTCCGAGAAATAATTGTTTGTTCAAATTAAAGTTGTGTGAAGCTTTTAAAAATGTTCAATTAAATTTTAATCATCTCACTAAAGATCAACAAGATCAAATTCATAAACTTTTGTATGAATTCCGAAACACTTTCTATATTGAAGGAAATCCTATAAATCCCAATATAAATACAAAGCATAAAATTTTTACCAAAAACGATAAACCAATTTTCTCCAAAATCTATAACTACCCTAAAGTGCATGAACAAGAAATTAACCGTCAAATTTTTATTATACTTGACGATGGAACGATAAGAAAATCATCAAGTCCATACAACTCTGCATTGTGGATTGTGCCAAAAAAGAAAGACAATTCAAACGAACAAAAATAGCGTGTTGTTATTGATTATAGGAAGCTTAATCAACACACTATTGATGATCGATTCCCTATTCCTAATATTGAAAATATTCTTAGTAAACTAAATGATTCTAAGTTTTTCACCACACTTGATCTAGCTAAAGGCTTTCATCAGACTCCGATAGCAGAATCTGATAAAGCAAAAACGGCTTTTAGCACTCCAACAGTACATTATGAATTCAATAAAATGCCACTTGGTCTTTAAAATGCTCCTGCGGCTTTTCAAAGACTTATTAATGAGGTTCTCGATGGCTTAATCAATAATGTGTGCATAGTGTACCTAGATGATATACTTATTTTCAATTATTCTTTTCAAGATCATTTAAAATCTATCAAAATCATCCTTGAAAGACTTACTTTTTTTGGACTTAAATTACAAGGAGATAAATGCAATTGTTTCAAAACAGAAGCAGAGTATTTGGGACACATTTTGACTCCAACTGGACTAAAACCAAACGCAAAATTAGTGGAAAAGATTAAAAATATTCAACTTCCAAAAGCTAGTAAACAAATAAAAAGTTTTCTGGGTATTACTGGTTATTACCGACGTTTCATTCAAAATTATGCTAAATATTCTTTACCTCTTAATAAATATTTAAAAAAAGGTGCTCTAATTGACATTCATGATCCTGATTATATTAATGCATTCAATACACTGAAAAACGCATTAATTAAACCTCCCATTCTTCAATATGCTAAGGATAATTTACCTTTTGAAGTTACAACGGACGCATCCAATTTCGCCATCGGAGCTGTCCTAACACAAAATGGTCACCCAATTTGGTATATCTCACGTGTTCTCAACAAACATGAATGCAATTAAGCTACAATTGAAGAGGAACTTCTAGCGATTTACTGGGCAGTAAAAAAGTTCAGATTGTATTTATATGGCCGAAAGTTTACATTAAATACCGACCATCAGCCATTAAAGTGGTTAGCCTCAAAATGTAAAGGTAAATATATAAGTCCACGCTTACAGCGTTGGTTGCTGGATCTTGGGGAGTAGGAAATGGATGTTTACTACATCAAAGGCAAAGACAATTCTGTCGCCGATTTCCTTTCACGATTAAAAAATGACAAAATATCAGATGATGAAAATTTTCAAGTTGAAAAATACAATGTGTCAAACAAACCTGTTAATCTGTGTAAACACAGAATAATTTTGACGGAAAGTAAAACAGGCAATACATCTTCATTTTTATTTATTTCACAAAAAGACATTGAAGAAAATAAATTGATAGATTTGTTGAAACAAAACATTAACTCTGATTATATATATGGCTTTTATAGCGAGTTAAAACCACAATTCGGAAATCTTGTTCTTGATACTATTACAATTCTTTTCCCCAAAGTTAATTTTACTATAAATAATACAAAACTGCCTGAAGTCACCAACACACAATGTAAAGAGATAATTGAAACACTTCATACATCCGGAAATAATCAGGGAATACAAGAAAATTATATTCAATTGAAAAATAAAATTTTTCACCCAAAATTAAAAAATACTCTAACTTCCTATATTAATAACTGTGAAGTCTGTAATATGTCAAAATATGACCGACATCCTTTAAAACCAAGTAAGTATACCCTTAACGGAAACACCAAATAATATCAATCAAATAATTCATGTCGATGTTTATCAAGTTGATAATGTAAATTTTTTTACAACACTTGACCGATTTTCAAAATTTGTCTATGTGGAAGAAATACCAAATCTTGAACGTGAAACTTACAGAAAATGTTTCACAAACAATTTAGCCAGATTCGGTAAACCCGTCAAGTACATAATGGAAAATGATTTTAACAGTAAAGTCATCAAATCTTTCCTCGAACATCAAAATATAAATTATCATTTCACCACTCCAGGAAATCATACAGGTAATGCTGATATAAATCGTTGCCACAATTCTATAAACGAACAAATTCGATCTTTGAAAGCATCTCAACACAAAGAACCCATACAAGAATTAGTCCAACTAGCTTGTTTTAAATATATACACAAAATACATTCAACAACTCATGAAACACCATTTGACATCCAATTCGGACATGTTGATTCAAACAAACTCTGAAAACTAAAATAAAGCGTCTAAAAACGGAAAATTAAAATAAAGAGGAAATAATCTAGTTTCCTGTTAAAGTATTCAAAAACATTACAAACATCAGAACTCCAAAATCGGACCCAAAATCTAAACCAGTAGAAATAGAACTAATCGATCCAAATAAAATACTTGAAAGTAAGACAAAAAAGAAAATATCACCCAAACAAATTAAACGGCCAAAGAAATTTCAAAACTTTCCTATATTAAAATGGGAAAATCCATCAAATCCAAATAATTCATTAGAAAAATGGTTAACGGATGAAGATCTCGATGCATACGGTTCACTAATTGAAGACCCTAAAGTTAAATACTTTTCTCCACAATTCCTCAAATTGTTACGCCAGTGCGTAGGGCAAATCAAATTGTATGATGGAGATAATGAAATTGATAAAAGAATGTTTTTCAAAGTAGATAAATAATAATTTAGTCGAACTCACGTTCGTTTTTAGTCCTCTTCATTTAGTGGAAATTGATTTACTTATTAGATTATGACTATGGCTCTATCTCGTTTTATAATAACTAAATAGCCTTTTAAAATATTTAGCTTACTTTAAAATAAGAACACGAATCGAAATGAAAAAAAACTCTAGCGCACCTGAACCGCTAGAAAACTAATTTTCGAAGAAATTGTCTTTGAGTGACAATGTGGAAAGACGTTATACACTTTTTTGTAGAATCATATCAACCATTCCTCGTTCAAAGCAACAGAACTCAACTATAACACAAATGATGAAAATGTTCAGTGCTGGCAACATTTTCCCAACGAAGCAGCAATAAGTTTACCTTCACAAGCTCATACTTAAATCAACTTATCCTTTGAATTTCGTTCTCATCGGAGGATTTCGTCGAAAGCTTTAGCGGTTAACGTTGTTTGAAGCTGCCATCCAAAAAATGTTCAAAACTCAGAAAATTTAATAATTGGTTTCCTAGTTTTATTGCAAATGTTTTGCATATGTATATGTAATTTGAAGCACCTGTTGATGCAATAGTTACGAAAATGGCTAAAGCTCGTTACCCTGTGTCAGCAGCAAAGCAAAATATATACCAAATCTGCTTCACGTTAAACTAAACCCAACCAATAAATTTCGTTTCGATTGAATCACTGCGCTAGAAGTTATACGGGTGAAAAAAATTTTAGGGTTACCACCCTCAAAACTTTTCAAATTTTTAAAGCGTTAATATTTGTTGTTAATTTTCATTGCTGGATCGTTCCCATTTGCAAATTTAATGACATAATCGCGCAGTAAAGAAATTCCAAAAAATTACAAAAATGGACAACGCTGGCAGCACTTTCACGATTTTTGTACGAAATTCCTATGACATTTGGCTCACATCAAAATCTATTTACTGCATTAACTTCATTTTGATATCATGACTGCACCGGAAGTTATAGGGAAAAAAGCTTTATTTTGCTGAGCAAATTTGCAAGATTTTGGAGACAAAAATCACCATAGCTGGCAACCCTATTCTAATTTTTCAGCCAAATTTTCATCAAATGTTATCTTAAGTAAGATCCAAATATTGTGTGAATTTCGTTTACATCTGATGGCTGAATCGGAAGTTATAGGCCAAAGACCGGTTTTTTTTCTCATTGATTTTTCAAGATGGCACCACTGCCACAGGATTGCCCGGATTTCAAAATTATTTCTATCAGACCTGGTCCTAGTTGATACCAACATGTCTTGTAAATTTCATTATGATCGGATAATCCGGTCTTCAGTTCTCATGAACAGAACTTTCGAGTGCTGGAAATAGAGGTAATTTAGTGATGGGTTGCCGTTCTTGTGCAAATCGGAATTTTAAAAATTTCAAATTGACATGATGCACAAACGTTAAAATTTATCAATGATTTGAATTTTTTGTCAAAAATCAAAAATTTTTCAGGAGGTTCAATGATTTGAAGGATTTTTTTTCAAGAGCCTGCCGCAGCTACAGGGTTACGCGCACTACCTTGGAAATCCATGTGTATTAAACTTTAGTCAACATCAATACGCTCTGCAAATTTCACGATGATCCAATGTTTTTGTTAGAAGTAATGACAAATCAAAATTTGAAAAAAAATCTTTGCCTACTTTTAGGCACGCTGCACCCACACACGGCTCAAAATTTCCAATTCTTTACCATAAACAAACTCAGAACATAATAAGTTTTCATTCCCAATACTTTTTTTGAACAAAAATTCATGCAGCTTGGAAATATAGGAGTACCTCAAAATTCACAAAAACGCTCGCCGCCGCCAAACGGTGTAGGGTATCTGAATTTAAGCAATTCGTGGACCTACCTACTATATACATCTACGTTCTCCGAAAGTTTCAGCTCAATCGGATTGGCCACTCCGAGATTATCTCCCTTAATCATTTTGATGATATATATATATATATATATATATATATATATATATATATATATATATAAAGAAATATGAATTTTCGGCGAAACGAGTTTAATACTACTTTTCTTCGAAAATTAGTAAAAAAATAGAAATTGTAGTGATAATGACCATGACTGACCATGACCATCGGTCACTCATTGTGCCGCGACGAACTTGGACTCCCCGGTGATGGAACCGAGCACTCCCCGCCAAGCCAAGCCTTCGCCGTCGATGTGTGTGAGACGATCGGCGAGTACCTGACCCGGAAGCGAGCAACCCACAGCGCAGCTAAGGGGCCAAGCGGAAATCACGGCAGCCGACAGCCATCCCCAGCCGAATACCACTGAACGGTCTAACTTGGAAATTTAAAGCCAGCCTTGCAAAAAACAACTACGTATCTTACCTACATGTCTTGCTATTAATCTATCTTCAAGTTTTGGATCGGAGTGGAGCCGGGTGCACTAATTCAGCATGATTCAGCTAATCGAAACGGAATACTAATAGATTTGACGCCTTCCAATATCCACTCATTCGGCAAGCCATTGCAATCCATCCGACCGACTACTCCAGCCTCCAATTAGTCTGAATATAACGACAACAACCGGTGGTAGCTTCACCGTTCTCGTCGATGCACAAAACCCGGTAGAGAATCTGAAGAAAATCACCGCGGAAAAGCAGAAAGTGGCTAAGGATCGTACTTGCCTGTTACATCGTGAACGTGAACTCCACGCTGGTACACTGAGGGATAATGGACTAGCTGAGGGATCGAAAATTATATTAATTCCCAACGTAGAAACTGGTTTGTTGGCACAAAGATCAGAGAACACTGTGATGCAAGCATTGGAATCATTGAATGATGCACAAGTAAATGGCAGGTGATTGTCAGCTGCAGCAGCGTCGGCGATTGCATCGTCGCTTAGTAATGTTATTGGTAGTAGCAATCAGATTCCTGGAAACTCGCAACAAACAATTCGAAAATGAGAGACAGATATAAACAATACTCGCCATCGTAATAGTAGTTGTTTAGGATTAGAGACATTGACTTCTTGGCGATTAGCAGCAGCAGTAAATAGTATCAATGCTTCAGAAGCATGTGGGGCAGGTGATTCCTTTTCTGGCAAGGGAAAAGCGGAGACAGTGCGTAGTGATTTGCGGACAATTTCGACACCGCAACCGTTGCAATCAAATAGTGGCTCAGGCGTCTGTTCGACGGCTAAGGAGGAAACACGAACGCTTTCAGAATGTTGCACATCGATTAACAATTCCCACCATTTTTTTCATCATTTCGAACGCGTTGAGTCCAGGCCGGTTCAAGGAGTGAAATAGTTGGCATGGATATAAACACGAATCACTCCGGGAAATACTTGACGGACAATTGCTAACGAACAGCAGCGATCCAAACGACCAGTCGGACAACAGTTCCCGCTTTCACAATGAAAACCATTTTGTCCGCGACGCGATGATGGCCAGTTTTAATGAAGACGCATCAATAGCCCAAGCCAATGTCCAGCCATAAATGATCACAGAATGAACACGGTGGAAAATTGATGGAATGACAAATCGAGCCATATCGCTTGTCAACGAAATGTTCAAAGGGCGATCAAACCGCCACCAAGCGGCGAACGAAAAGTACTAAGGGCGCGTTCCGATCGCTGCCACTGCGGGAAAATGCACTCGTGAATGCGCGTGCAGCAAGTGCATGGGCCAATGCACCCGCCAGCATATTCCCAATAATACTTTGCCGGCAACGGATTTTGCAGATACCGGAAAAGCGGTATCGACAGTAGCGAAGCGAGGCCCTGTGGGAGTTGATCTGGTGTTGGATCCTTCTATTCGGCTGGCGACCACGGTAAGCTAAAGATCATAGCAAGATCAGAGCAGGAACTAATTGGAGAATTTTTTTGCATTTGGTGAGCGGTCACGACGAGGCGTTTGAAGGAATCGGAATTTGGAAATTTCACATTGGATTGAGCTGGAGGCGATCTGTGGTCGAAAAGGAAAACCTAGATAATTACCTTCTTTTGGCGACGACACCGATGAGCAGCG
This sequence comes from Nemotelus nigrinus, assembly GCA_947369275.1. NCBI lineage: Eukaryota > Metazoa > Arthropoda > Insecta > Diptera > Stratiomyidae > Nemotelus > Nemotelus nigrinus. The sequence continues at coordinate 122,966,219 of OX376373.1, read as the reverse complement.
AGCGCTTGAACAAATCACCAGTAGAGGCGGCTATACGGGGAGTCCCCCCTTTGGGAATTAGATCAGGTAGAAAATTTTGTAATTTAGACGTAAGGAAGCAGTACTTTTAGGAGCTAGTGAAAATTGTTGTTAGTGATTCGCGACGCCGGCGATAGGAATAGTTAATGGTTGAAACGTTTGCATTGAATCAATATAAACTTTGTTCATAGAGTATAACGCTGGTGTATTAATTCTTTCCCTTCCGCTGATTGAAGTGGCAGCCGTCGCAAACTTCTCGCTTCGAAGCGACGGTCCGTGGAGGCAGGTTCGGCAACGAAGCGAGTGGCGCCCACCCGCGACCTTTTCCGCGAGCATTAGCCGCCCGAAACCTGCCGCCCTTGTATCCCCGCTGGGGATGAAGGGTTTCGACCGATTCGGAAAGATTCGCGTAATAAATTGGCGCCCAACGTCTACGGGGTTTTGAAGAATGAACTTTTTTGAATACGTGAATTAGCTGATTGCGTGGAAAATTTAAATTTAAATTTTACATTGGAATTTTGATTTACTAAATATTGAAATATTGGAAAAAATATTGAAATTTTAATTTATAATACTATAATATGCATGTTGTGGGTTCTTGGTTCTACCTTCGATAGTGTGTGAAGTCCTAAGGAAAAAATTTTTGGTGTAGTAACATCAGGCAGTCGATATTTTCGGGTGAAGTGTTTGTTTGCGTTACCGTGTGGTGAGCATTATTAGCGTAAGAGTGGAAGAAATCGTGTCAACATTTACAGACCGGGGAAAAACCGAGGTGGGAAGAATTGACTGCCCGAATTTTCAGTGGGGTGTGTAGGAAGTATCGCGAACCTCCGGTGTCTAAAATCGATTGTTCTATGACGTAGCGTGTTGCCTTAGTCACAATTATTGTTGAGTCAAGCTGGGTTGGTGTTGGATTCAATATAGTAAAGGGAAAGTAATTAAGTGGGGAGCGAGCGCCGCGAATTGGGGATTTTGATTCGCGTTACGTTGTTCAATTGGAAGAGGGATATTTTCTCGTTGATGGGAGTAGGTCCCCGATGCTCGTGTGATCAAAGACGCTGTCGAGTTGAATAGGAAGGTCAAGTAGACAGGTTACACGGCAAAATCCGAACCTAGTAAAAGTTTAACTAAATGTTCTAGCGTGGATAGGGCACGGGAATTGTGATAGTAGTAAACTTTTTCGTCGATCTCATTGTGCAACCACCAGTGGGTTCAACAGTTTAGCTAAGCTATTTGTTGCGGTTTGTAACAAGCAAATAAAAAGTTAAGGCAGGTTTTTGAAACAAGTGAGGAAAAATGGCTAGCGGAAGCGATGTCGGAAAGATCTCGGTCGATCGGCTGAGTAAAGACGAACTCGCGTATGAGCTATCAATCCGGGGTCTGGCTGGTGACACGGTGGAGACCATGCGGAAACTGCTTAGGGGGGCTTTAAGAAGCGAAGTAGCCTTGGGTGAGTCTGTTGCAATGGCAACGTATCCGTTTTCATTCTCAGAGGACCGAGAGGCGATAAACGCAAAAATAGTTGAGATCAAAATGTTGGTGGACCCATTTGTGGGCGACTTTAATTCGCCGGAATTTAGTAAAGTCAAGGGGAAAATATGCTTCGCCCTGCGACGGTTGGGTAGAATGAAAGGGGAAACGGGGGAAGAAAGAGACTTCTTGAGGCAGGCCAAGGGCCAACTAATGATAGCTATGGGTGACCTGCTCTTCAAGGCAGGCGGCGCAGAAAGCGAGGAGTCTGAGGAGGTATGGACTCTGGACAGTCCAACATTGTCAGCCCCGAGTACCCCGATGTTTCAGCCTCAAAAGCCGATAGATCTCCAAAAGTGGGGGTTGAAATTTAGTGGAGAATCGCCATACTCGGTGAGCGCGTTTCTCGAACGGGTGGAAGAGCTTAGGGAGGCGAAGGGACTCACAAAAGCGCAGCTGTTCCGGTCGGCCGTGGACCTTTTTCAAGGAAAGGCTCTAATCTGGTTTCGGGCAAACCGCGCAATCTGCCAGAGTTGGGAGGGCCTGGTGAAGGAGTTACGAGCCGAATTCCTTCCCGCAGACTACGATGATAGGCTGCTGGATGAAATTAGACGTCGTACGCAGGGCAACACGGAGTCAATAGGGGTATTTGTGGCGGTGATGGAGGGTTTGTTCCGTCGATTGAGTGACCAACCGAGCGAAGCGGAGAAGTTGAAAACACTCCGTAAAAATATTGCTCCCTTTTACCAGACTCAGCTGGCTCTGGTGAAATTCGAATCGATTGGAGAACTGGTGACGCTGGGGCGTTCATTGGAGGTGACGAGAGTGTCCGTGGTGTCATTCGTGCCACCTACTCCAAGAAGAACTCCGAGGGTACTAGAACCAGATTTGGCATACTTGGAGTCAGTGGACGTAGGCGTAGCTGCGGCAGTGGTGTCTGGAACTAACCAGAGCGTTACATGCTGGAATTGCCGTAAGTTGGGCCATACTTCTAGGGAATGTGACCAGGCGAGAAGATGTTTCGGGTGTGGAAAAGTAGGAGCAAGAAGAGCAGAATGTCCAAACTGTCGAGTTAGAGGTCGAGGAAGTACTGCTTCATCGGGTAATCAGCATAGCAGCCAGAATGCGCCTTCAGGAGATCGCCGACAGGGAAACGGCAATCGGGCATAGTTAGCGACGAACTAGGCCCAGTGTCAATGCCGAAAGTCGCGAGGGATAACCAAATAAGTTATGTGCTGGATCAGCTTAACGGAGATAGCCGACCGTACCTAGAAGTGTCAGTGAATGGTCAGACATTCTTTGGCCTGGTCGATTCGGGAGCGTCCAAATCGGTGATTGGAGGACAATGTTGGGAGCTAATTAAACGACTGGGGATTGAACTGGGAAAAGAAGACCGGACGGACATACGGCTGGCTAACGGAGTTAGTTGTAGGGTAGAAGGAGTGGCATGGTGCCCGATCATGGTGCAGGGTAGGCAAAAGTGGATGGAGTTATTGGTGGCACCTTCGATTCCTCACCTTATTTTGGGAGTAGACTTCCTGCGGCTATTCGGGATCGTGTTGAATGTGGCGAAGGAGCAGTGGGAGATGGTCGCGTCGTTGGAGGGGCTCAAGTCGGAGCAGCTGATCGGCAGGAGCCGATTGACACATGGGGAGGAAGGGGAGCTGGAGTCCCTGCTCGAAGAGTTCCGGTTGATGGGGGAAGGAATTGGTTGCACCGATAGGGTAGAGCACGTCATACGAACCAATTCCAATCCGATCAAACAGCGCTACTATCCCGTCTCACCGGCCGTCCAAAAGCATATTGACGCCGAACTAAATCAAATGCTTGAGGCAGGGATAGTGGAGCCTTCCAGCAGTCCGTGGGCTTCTCCCATTCTTCTAATTACGAAGAAGGATGGTAGCTTTCGATTCTGCGTCGATTACCGGAAATTGAATAAGGTCTCGGAAAGGGACGCCTATCCACTGCCCTACGTCACGGCAACACTAGACAAGCTGAGGGATGCGAGGTATCTGTCATCGTTGGATATAAAATCAGCCTATTGGCAGGTACCCATGGCCGAGGAGTCGAAAGAGCTGACGGCGTTCACCGTTCCCCAACGCGGGCTATTTCATTCCGCCGGATGCCTTTTGGTCTGCAGAATGCTCCCGCAACATAGCAGCGTCTCATCGATAAGGTTTTGGGACCCGATTTGGAGCCATTTGTGTTCACATACCTGGATGACATTGTAGTGGTCACTCAAAACTTTGCGAAACACCTGGAGATCCTGAAAGAAGTCCTCAATAGATTGCGCCAGGCCGGATTGAGGGTCTCTCGGGAGAAGTGCGAGTTCTGCCGCACTCGCCTTCGTTATCTGGGTTATGTTGTGGACGATAACGGGTTGAGTGTAGATCCGGATAAGGTAAAGGCGGTGATGGACATTCCTCGTCCAAAGGGGGTAAAGGAGGTACGGCAATTCTTGGGGATGGTATCGTGGTATCGGAGATTTATCCCGGATTTTGCGACGTTGATGTCGCCAATCACGAACCTCCTCAAGAAGAACCGGAAGTTCTTATGGACTGAGGAATGCGAGGAGACCTTCATCCGAGCGAAGACGAAGCTAGCGACAGCGCCAATACTTACTTGTCCGGACTACACACTGCCATTTACCGTCCAGACAGACGCCTCAGGTAGCGGAGTGGGGGCGGTATTGACACAGGAGAACCCCGAGGGCGAAAAAGTGATCTGCTACCTCAGCCGCACCCTGACTAGTGCCGAACAGAAGTACTCCGCCACAGAACGAGAATGCCTCGCGGTCGTATGGGCCATTGAAAAGTTGAGGCCATACGTGGAGGGTACTAAGTTCAGGGTAGTCACAGATCATCACTCTCTGGTCTGGCTCCACAATCTAAAAGACCCCAGCGGCCGTCTGGCTCGGTGGGCGGTGAGGTTGCAGCAGTACGATTACGATGTCGTCCATCGCAAAGGTAAGGAGCACCTGGTTCCAGATGCTCTCTCACGGTCCATCGAGGTGGCGGAGGTACGAGGAGGTGAAATTAAGAACGATCGTTGGTATGAGAAAATGGAAGAGCAGGTGGAAAAGAATCCAGGGCGGTATCCTAACTGGCGGTTGAAAAAGGGTCGGTTATGGAAACACATGGAAGGCCGATACCCAGAACTTCAGGCTGACAATGCGTGGAAGACGGTAGTTCCTTCAGCTGAAAGGTCGGCATTACTGCATCAATGCCATGATGCGCCCACGGCAGGTCATGTGGGGGTTCGAAAGACACTAGAACGGTTAGCTCAAACTTATTATTGGCCAAAGATGGCTGCAGATGTACGTAAATACGTACAAAAGTGTATGGTGTGCCGGTCTGTGAAGGTGGAGCGGAGATCTCCAATAGGTCAAATGTTGTCAAGGGTGGGGGAGGCTAAATCACCCTGGGAAATAATTTGCGTCGATCTGGTGGGACCCCTGCCGCGATCCACGCAGGGGCATGCATATATCCTGACGGTGGTGGACTATGCCACTAAATTCCCTCTAATATTTCCGCTGAGAAAGGCAACGGATACCGCTGTGGTTCGCACTCTGGAGGAAAACGTATTATTCTTATTTGGAGTTCCCAGGACGATCGTGTGTGATAACGGGGTCCAATTCCGTTCAAAAGAATTAGCAAAGATGGCGGAGACGCATGGGATAAGGTTGGAATTCACCGCGCTTTATCACCCACAGGCGAATCCGGCAGAGCGTGTTAATCAAAATATTAAGCGGTTGCTACGGTCGTACGCGTCAGAGAACCATAGGAAATGGGACGTGGAATTACCAAAAATTGGCTGCGCTAGGAGAACCTGCATCCATGAGACCATGAAAGTTACGCCATACTTTCTAAATTTCGGACGGGAGATGGTGATTCATCCTGGAATTGTCAACAGCCCAGAGGCAAGCGGCAATGTGGAGACGGACGAAAATAGGGCTCGGAAGGCAGAAAGGCTGAAATTGGTTCTGAAAGAGGTGCAAGAGCGATTGAGAAAAGAGCGGGTAAAGCGAAGTCAAGATACGATCTCCGCCGGCGAGACGAGAAGTTCCTACCAAAAGATCTGGTGTGGCGGCGTAATTTCGTTCTATCCGATGCAGCGAAATTTTTTTCAGCCAAATTAGCACCGGAATATGTGGGACCCTTTACGGTGCGAAAGCAAGTGTCTGGTTGGACCTATGAGTTGGAAGACTCTAATGGGAAAAGTATGGGGGTATGGCACTCTAAAGACCTAAAGAGATATGTTGCATGAATAAACCGGAGGAATTATCAATCGCATTAAAGTATGATATTGACATTGAATTAGTTGTGGCCATGTGAATGAGTGGGGTAACGGTAAATAAGGGGATAATGGTGGTGGTTTTAATTGTAAGTTACAGGATGCATAGCTCGATTAAGTAATGGAAGGAAGAAGAGAAGAGAATTAAGTAGCTAGTGAATTAGTAGTAAGTTACGTAGAGTAAGGGGTGGCGGTGTTTGGGAACTAAGATAGGAAAATTTAACGTGAGCAACGGGCTAAAAGTGGAATCAATTAGTTTATATAATAGGAATTAATAAAAAGAAAAGTTACCATTGTTGCTCGCGTTGCCTTCGTGTTGTTTTCATCCTTCCGTGTTGCGATTCATTGTTTTGTTTGGTGACGGGTTTTCTTGATTTTCTTTATTTTTATTATTTCTTTTTTATCCTATGCTCATTCAGTCTTATTTTTGTGGCCGTTGTAACCTAAAATATAAGGAATGGAATTAACAGTGAGCATATGAAGGTGGTGGAATTGTTAGTAAACTGGGTAAGTCGAAGGAAGAACCAAAAATATGTCGCGGCGCGGTCCAGGGCAAGTCCGAATAATAAGCGGGTCTTACGTTAGTAGTTATAACGAGAATCACTTCGTAATTCTCTGGGGAAGGGGGAAATGTTACGCCAGTGCGTAGGGCAAATCAAATTGTATGATGGAAATAATGAAATTAATAAAAGAATGTTTTTCAAAGTAGATAAATAATAATTTAGTCGAACTCACGTTCGTTTTTAGTCCTCTTCATTTAGTGGAAATTGATTTACTTATTAGATTATGACTATGGCTCTATCTCGTTTTATAATAACTTTAAATAGTGTTGCACGCACACAAAATTCATTTCATCGCCAACTTTTTCAATTTCGCTCCTACAGCATCCGATGCAGTGCATTCGCTTTGGTGCAGCGTACGGTGATTGGAACTGAGCATGTACATGCATCACGCGGCAATGCTCGGCCTTGACCGCTGAATGATTGCATCGAAATTGAATGCACTAGAGGTCAATGTTCCGACCGGTCAGCGCGCATGCAGCTGATAGCAATGAAAGGCAGCGATGCAACGGAGCTGATGGCGACAACGGTTCTTGGTGATGAGCGGTACGATGGGAGTTTTTGGAAGTCAGTCTTTCGACGACAGCAGTGCATGAAGTGTTCGGAAGAACATAAGCAATAGGGCGAAACGCGATAGAGAAATCGACGACAGATATGAATTGAAAGTTAGTGAAAAATAGAAATTAAATTAAAAACTCGTGATTTGAATCAAATAATTCACTGGAAACGAAATTGGACTAAATGTGTGTGGATTAGATAGACATATCGTGGTGTGGAAAAAAAAAAAGAAGAAATATTTTGTGAGATTTGAAATTTATTTCAAATCGATTGCTGCTTGGACTTTTGAAAGAAAAAGTTTCGCATACGAATTCTGAATGGAACTTCAGTGGTCATCGAAGTGATCATTTGCCTATTGTGTTGAGCAGATATTTAGCAATGAATTCGAATTAACTAGCCTTTTGTTGTTGAATTCTTTGTTATTGCAAGTGTGAGCTCTTGAGCAAAACTGATAGCTCTTGGATCGGGGAAGAGCCGCCACATAAATACCAATTTGATATTGTTCGCTGTTGAGAACTGAGTCAATTACGGTTCGAAATTGAACGGCTTTTGAAATTCTTGTGAGGATCGACTGGGTGGTTGCGATAGAAGCGGTCTGGCTCATAGAATAGCAAACGCATTATTCTAAAACTGCTGAAAGGGTTCCTAGCTCCTGGAATCTACTGAATCTTAAATTGGCTTTGGTGATTGTTGGATGTATATAGCAAGAGTCAGCGGAAAGCGAAGGTGAAAGCCATCAACAGTGAGGGAGACGCCGTGGAAATATGATTTGCGACATTTATTTTGTTTTTTTTTGAAAAAAGTCATTTTAAAGTTTTTACTTTTGCCAAAATTTTGTTTGTGCTCCTTAATAATTTGAATTAGTTGATAATTTGTGGACTATAACCTAAATTTACGAATTGAAATAATAATAATAATAATAAAAAAAAAAAATAAATAAAATAAAAAAAAAAAACACAAGAAAACAAAGAAAGATCATATTTATGTTGTGCTGTGTAATTGACAAACCTCGAATTTCCAGTCACCAGTCCAGAGCAACGGTCGACCGTCGTCGGGAGCGGTGAGTTTTACTTTGTTGATTATTGTTTGAATTTATTTTTTCTTATTCTTAGTGATTTTCTTTTATTTTATTTTATTTATCTTGTTGGGTATATTTACCTTATTTATCATAATTTATATTTACATTATTTATCATTGTATTAATTATTGTTCTGGGTTGAATTTTTTTTTTGAACCAAATTTTCATCTTTTTGAATTTTGATTTTGTTGTTATATTTTTTTTTTATTTGAAATAACATGAATTGTAAACTTTTGAAATCAGTCTTTTGTTGTAACTCTATCATGGAGTAAGAAGATAGGTGGACGAAGGGTCCATCCGGTCCGCCTTGGCATCAAGGATGGCGACTCTCTTGTTTTTTTCTCCCCATGGTTGTTGTGGTCTGTGTTGGTGTTCGTTAGCGTGCTTATAGCAGGAAGTTTCATTCAGCCCAAACCCCACGGCCGACGCAGCTGAGCTAGCTGGCAAGGGAAGCACGCAGGGCATTAACTGAGTGAAACTTTAAATTATGTTGCATTGGCGGTAGTTTGCCAATTCGTAACAAATGGCGCCCAAACATAGTTGGCCTTCGCTCAAAGTTGGTTATTGTTTTATTTAGTTACTTTTGTTAATTTTCAGTTTTCGTTTTATCCAGATATTAATTTAGTTTTTTCGATACCTTGTTGAGTAATTTTTTTTCTTGAACATCAATTCCATTTTATTTGGCTGGGGTATCATATGTGGCTCTAGCCAAATGTTTACCTCAGCCAATTTTTTTTTTTTTCTTTTCTTTCATGGTAAGTTAAAAGCAACTTTTAATATTTAATGTTGGCAAACTGGCGCCAATGCAACGTTGGCGCTCAAACCTGCTAGGATGTGTTGTCTAGTGTTTAACAGGAGTATTTCTCCTTTTTCATAATCGACAGTCTTGTAGGCAGGATTGGATCAGGGTAGCATCGTGGATGGTGGCCTTGACATCTTCATTATTTAAAATTGAATTGTTCAGGCAAGACCGAACAGCTGAATTCAGGAGCATTAACATCATCCACGATGTTCACTTTGGGGCTCAGCAGACTCCTGTCCACCATCAAGGTGTTGATTGTCTAATCTAGAAATCTATGCGAACGGATTGTTGCTAAGAGTTCCAAACCTGATCCGGTTGTGTCACAAGATTTGTCTGTAGTTCATTTTTTTTTCCCCCTTTTCAACCCATAATTTTTATGCCTTTCCCATCCTCACCTGTCATCTTTGCTGCCGGGGCGGCTGGATTGATTTTTCGTTCTACTGCCATAATAAACAGTTAAATTTAAACACGCGGATTTCTTATTCTTTCTATTAATTATTTCCCTTATTTTAATTAAAATTATTGGGAATCGAGATTTTAATTTTTTTACGTACGTATTTCAAATAAAATTATAATGAATTCTTAAATTTTGGCAAATTACTTATATACATATAAATATATAGTCTACTTTATTTAAAAATTTTAAATTATCAATCAATTTTAAATGCTACCTCACGGTCATCTTCGTTCTGACCCAGACTATGAAAGTCTTGCAGGGCAGATAAACCGTCTGACTCTGTCACCGACAGGGACTAGACCTCGTCCTGTGTTGGGATCTGGCAATCAAGCTGCATCTACGGCAGTTCGTGCCAACACAGTGGACTTGGCGGATGCCCCGTGTACACCCCTAAGAGGCACACAAACAAGAGAACACGCTCCTCCGATTCAGCCAGATTTCAGCTTAACAACCCTAACACACCACAGTCTTATGTATCATAGCCGACCCGAAAGACTCCCAGTGTCCAAATGGGGTATTCATTTTGATGGTTCAGGCGTTGGATTAACCGCGCGGCAATTTTTATACCGGATCACGGCCATGGCTAAACATTATGGAATTTCTGGAGCGATGTTGGCCATGGAGTTCCACTTGTTGTTGCGTGGACCAGCTTTGGAGTGGTACTGGTGCTACCATGAGATGCACCCTGCGTTGATGTGGGAGGACATGGAGAGAGATTTCATGAGCTGCTTCAGTGGCTTCCAGACAGACGTCGATATCAGACGGTCAATTGATGCTAGAATTCAGCAACCAGGAGAGTCATTTCGAGCATTTTTTCAATGACATCCAGTCCATGATGTTACCGCTGACGAACCCTCTGATAGATACAGATTTACAGGTCATACTCTTCAGAAATATGACCAAGCGGTTAAGGGATCATCTGGCTGGAAGCAGTTTTCTTTCAGTCCGTGAAATGGTTGCTCGATGTTGTGCGATTGAGGCTGTCTGGTATCCGGACGGGCAAAAACAAGCACCACCATCATCTATGCCTTTGAGAAGACCACGAGTAGTTCATGAGGTGTTGCCTCCTTCTTTTTCCACAGCAGCGCCGGAGTATTCTTATTATCACAACATCTCCGAAGGACCTAGTTACTCGTACGACTACGATCTGCCAACTACCACGCCAGCTCTGGATGCGGTTGCGCTTGGAAACGCTCAACATCAGCAAGCTCCACAAAGACAATACGTAATATGCTGGAACTGTAAAGATCTGGGCCACACATTTATGGACTGTCCGGTCCCCAGCCAGCGAATATTTTGTTACGGATGTGGAATGGAAGGTGTTCTCAAGCCCAACTGCATGCATTGCAGATCGGGAAACGGCAGGCGGAGTACGCCGGATATGGGGGCTCGACGTATTCCCACCCCTCGTCCGCCACCCAAGCCAACTACGGTGGATGCCGCGACCGGTATCGACCCGGAATTTCGTCGAAAACACTAAACTCGGAAAACCGCTCATCAGATAGTTTTAACATCAACCACGGATTTGAGTGTCCTCGATCGATGCGCAGGCGCTCGGTATCTCGTTTTCATCGGGCATGGAAATACTTTGCCAACAGACGCTGGCTTCGTAAAGCATGTGTCGACACCATCGTGACACCTCTTGGGGAGAACCGTCCTTTCGCTACCATCTTCATTAAAGGACGTGAGCTTCAAGGACTGTTGGACAGTGGTGCAAGCGTCAGTATCCTGGGAGCCGGAGCTTTAGACTTGATTGCAGAACTGAGTCTGTATCTCAATACCCTTCAGACCGAAGTTCGGACAGCGTCAGGTCATAGGGCTTCTGTTCTCGGATATGTTGAGACCTTGGTGAAATTCAACAATCAATCGCGCATGATAAAATTTTTGGTCGTTCCAACCTTGACCAGCCCAGTTTATCTAGGAATGGATTTCTGGGACGCGTTTAAAATTTCACCAACTCAACAGCTGGCGGTTGCATCCATTTCTGAAGCCACAGCCCCTGCGTTTCACACTCTGTCTCCTGAGGATCAGTCTCGACTACAGCAAGTCATTCAACAGTTTCCTTCATATAACCTTAATGGTTTGGGTAAGACCACTTTGGTCTCTCATTACATTGACACCGGGTCTGCCAAACCTATTAAGCAGCGGCACTATTCAGTGTCCCCAGCCATACAGAAACTGTTGTATGATGAACTGGATCGTATGCTGTCCTTAGGAGTCATCGAGGAAAGTAAGAGCGCATGGAGTTCACCGGTTACCCTTGTAAGGAAGCCTGGTAAAGTACGACTATGTCTAGATGCACGGCGACTGAATGAGGTAACCTTGAAGGATGCCTATCCATTACCTCTAATAGAAGGATTATTGGCTCGTCTACAATCCACTAAATTTATAACGAGCCTGGACCTAAAAGATGCTTTTTGGCAGATACCATTGGATGCGGAATCTAGGGAGAAGACTGCTTTTACCGTTCCTGGCCGCCCATTATACCACTTCACTGTGATGCCGTTCGGTTTGTGCAATGCCCCACAAACCATGTGCAGATTAATGCACAAAGTGATCCCTCACGAGCTGCATGACAAGGTGTTTGTATATCTCGATGATCTGCTCGTGACTAGTTCTTCTTTTGACGAACATTTGGAGTTACTTTCCAAGGTGGCGCAGTTGCTTAACGCAGCTAAATTGACCATAAATGTTGAGAAGAGCAAGTTCGTGCAGCGAGAGATCAAATATCTTGGATATGTAGTGAGTGATGGAATCCTGAAAACCGATCCAGAGAAGGTCTCTGGCATCGTAGGCTACCCAACACCTAAGTCTGCGAAGGAGGTCCGACGTTTCATGGGAATGGCAGGATGGTATCGGAGGTTTATTCCTAATTTCGCGGCAGTGTCATCAGCTCTGACGGATCTGTTAAAAGGTAAACGCTCGTTTCAGTGGACGGACGCCGCCAATAACGCCTTTTTAGAGGTTAAGAGATTGTTAATTTCTGCTCCAGTGCTCGCCAATCCCGATTTCTCTCGAAGATTTTTCATCCAGTGTGATGCTAGTGCCACCGGAATCGGGAGTGTCCTCTTCCAAAAGGATGATGATGGAGAGGAGCACCCAATCGCTTTTATGTCTGTAAAGCTTAACGCTGCGCAACGCAACTATAGTGTTACTGAATTGGAATGCTTGGCTGCGGTGCAGAGCGTTAAGAGGTTCAGAGCATACATCGAAGGGTTGCCTTTCACCATCATCACCGACCATGCTAGTCTTAAATGGCTCATGGGACAACAGGACCTAACAGGTAGATTGGCTCGCTGGAGTTTGAAATTGCAGTCTTTCGATTTCAACATCGAGCATCGAAAGGGAACTCAGAACGTCGTCCCAGATGCGTTATCGAGAGCTTGTGGGTCGGTCGAGGCAATCAAATCCGCAATATGTCACTTGCCTGAGCACTATAGGCTTGCTGAGGTAATAGCTGATACAGCATTTCAGGCTCCTGAGTATTTGGATCTCATAGCCCAGATTGAAAAGAGCCCTGAGGATTTCAAGAATGTGCACGTTAGGGAGGGGCGTGTGTTCATTACCACCGGAACACACAATGATTTGTGCACCGATATCCCTCGAACCAAATTATGGGTTCCTGAAAGTGAACGAAAACAGCTAATTATGCAGGCACATGATGACCCTAGGGGGTCTCATTGTGGGATTCGGAAGACTTTGGAACTGCTGCAAAGGTACTATTATTGGCCGCAGTTGAGGAAACAAGTTAAAGATTATATTTCCTCCTGCACCGTTTGCAAGCAGGTCAAGCCCCCGAATCGCACCATGAGGCCGCCAATGGGAAATCAGCGGGAAACAGATAGGCCATTGCAAAGACTGTTCATTGATTTCATGGGCCCATACCCTCGTTCGAAGGCAGGGAATACTCAGTTGCTTGTGGTGCTGGATCATTTCAGCAAGTTTGTATGGCTCAAGGCCCTACCCAAAGCCACCTCAGAAGCGGTCATTAAGTTCCTCAAAAACGATATCTTCCTGACCTATGGAGTACCGGAGTTCGTGCACTCGGACAATGGTGTGCAATTTACCTCTAAATCTTTCGAGGCATTCCTCCTAGAGAATGGCGTTCAGCACATCACTACGCCCTTATATTCACCGCAAGCCAACGCTTCAGAGAGAGCTAATCGATCTATCCTCAACGCTATTCGCGCCTACATCGGTGATGACCATAGGACTTGGGATGGGCTACTAGCCGAATCATGTGCTGCATTTCGCAATGTCATGCATGAGGCGACTGGTTGCTCACCTCACTTCCTTCTATTCGGTTTTCATCGTATCCAACACGGCGGCGACTATGAATTGCTCCGTAAAATGCAAGCGTTAGAGGATGGAGAGGTAGAACTCTGCCCGCACACTGATAGGCTGCGATGGATTCAGGATAGGGTGAAAGATAAACTGGCTGAGGCTCATGCCAAGGGGGTTCGGGTGTATGATCTCCGAAGTCGCGAAAAATCTTTCACTCCTGGTCAAGAGGTTTTTGTAAGGAACTTCACACTTAGCAATGCCGCTGATCGGTTCGCCGCTAAACTTGCTCCGAAATTTATCCGAGCTTTTGTACAGCGTAAGTTGGGTCGTGTGACCTATGAACTAACTGATGAGAAAGGGAAAATTTTAGGAGTCTACCATAGCAAAGACCTTCGCTCCTGATAGTTTGGTGTTTATTTCCTTAGTCATTGTTGTTGCCCGGGTTTCTTTGAGACTCTTCTCAGGGCAGGGTCGTCCCCACGATTGTTGCACGCACACAAAATTCATTTCATCGCCAACTTTTTCAATTTCGCTCCTACAGCATCCGATGCAGTGCATTCGCTTTGGTGCAGCGTACGGTGATTGGAACTGAGCATGTACATGCATCACGCGGCAATGCTCGGCCTTGACCGCTGAATGATTGCATCGAAATTGAATGCACTAGAGGTCAATGTTCCGACCGGTCAGCGCGCATGCAGCTGATAGCAATGAAAGGCAGCGATGCAACGGAGCTGATGGCGACAACGGTTCTTGGTGATGAGCGGTACGATGGGAGTTTTTGGAAGTCAGTCTTTCGACGACAGCAGTGCATGAAGTGTTCGGAAGAACATAAGCAATAGGGCGAAACGCGATAGAGAAATCGACGACAGATATGAATTGAAAGTTAGTGAAAAATAGAAATTAAATTAAAAACTCGTGATTTGAATCAAATAATTCACTGGAAACGAAATTGGACTAAATGTGTGTGGATTAGATAGACATATCGTGGTGTGGGAAAAAAAAAAAAAAGAAGAAATATTTTGTGAGATTTGAAATTTATTTCAAATCGATTGCTGCTTGGACTTTTGAAAGAAAAAGTTTCGCATACGAATTCTGAATGGAACTTCAGTGGTCATCGAAGTGATCATTTGCCTATTGTGTTGAGCAGATATTTAGCAATGAATTCGAATTAACTAGCCTTTTGTTGTTGAATTCTTTGTTATTGCAAGTGTGAGCTCTTGAGCAAAACTGATAGCTCTTGGATCGGGGAAGAGCCGCCACATAAATACCAATTTGATATTGTTCGCTGTTGAAAACTGAGTCAATTACGGTTCGAAATTGAACGGCTTTTGAAATTCTTGTGAGGATCGACTGGGTGGTTGCGATAGAAGCGGTCTGGCTCATAGAATAGCAAACGCATTATTCTAAAACTGCTGAAAGGGTTCCTAGCTCCTGGAATCTACTGAATCTTAAATTGGCTTTGGTGATTGTTGGATGTATATAGCAAGAGTCAGCGGAAAGCGAAGGTGAAAGCCATCAACAGTGAGGGAGACGCCGTGGAAATATGATTTGCGACATTTATTTTGTTTTTTTTTGAAAAAAGTCATTTTAAAGTTTTTACTTTTGCCAAAATTTTGTTTGTGCTCCTTAATAATTTGAATTAGTTGATAATTTGTGGACTATAACCTAAATTTACGAATTGAAATAATAATAATAATAATAAAAAAAAAAAAAAAAAAAAAATAAAAAAAAAAAACACAAGAAAACAAAGAAAGATCATATTTATGTTGTGCTGTGTAATTGACAAACCTCGAATTTCCAGTCACCAGTCCAGAGCAACGGTCGACCGTCGTCGGGAGCGGTGAGTTTTACTTTGTTGATTATTGTTTGAATTTATTTTTTCTTATTCTTAGTGATTTTCTTTTATTTTATTTTATTTATCTTGTTGGGTATATTTACCTTATTTATCATAATTTATATTTACATTATTTATCATTGTATTAATTATTGTTCTGGGTTGAATTTTTTTTTTGAACCAAATTTTCATCTTTTTGAATTTTGATTTTGTTGTTATATTTTTTTTTTATTTGAAATAACATGAATTGTAAACTTTTGAAATCAGTCTTTTGTTGTAACTCTATCATGGAGTAAGAAGATATTGTTGCACGCACACAAAATTCATTTCATCGCCAACTTTTTCAATTTCGCTCCTACAGCATCCGATGCAGTGCATTCGCTTTGGTGCAGCGTACGGTGATTGGAACTGAGCATGTACATGCATCACGCGGCAATGCTCGGCCTTGACCGCTGAATGATTGCATCGAAATTGAATGCACTAGAGGTCAATGTTCCGACCGGTCAGCGCGCATGCAGCTGATAGCAATGAAAGGCAGCGATGCAACGGAGCTGATGGCGACAACGGTTCTTGGTGATGAGCGGTACGATGGGAGTTTTTGGAAGTCAGTCTTTCGACGACAGCAGTGCATGAAGTGTTCGGAAGAACATAAGCAATAGGGCGAAACGCGATAGAGAAATCGACGACAGATATGAATTGAAAGTTAGTGAAAAATAGAAATTAAATTAAAAACTCGTGATTTGAATCAAATAATTCACTGGAAACGAAATTGGACTAAATGTGTGTGGATTAGATAGACATATCGTGGTGTGGAAAAAAAAAAAAAAGAAGAAATATTTTGTGAGATTTGAAATTTATTTCAAATCGATTGCTGCTTGGACTTTTGAAAGAAAAAGTTTCGCATACGAATTCTGAATGGAACTTCAGTGGTCATCGAAGTGATCATTTGCCTATTGTGTTGAGCAGATATTTAGCAATGAATTCGAATTAACTAGCCTTTTGTTGTTGAATTCTTTGTTATTGCAAGTGTGAGCTCTTGAGCAAAACTGATAGCTCTTGGATCGGGGAAGAGCAGCCACATAAATACCAATTTGATATTGTTCGCTGTTGAGAACTGAGTCAATTACGGTTCGAAATTGAACGGCTTTTGAAATTCTTGTGAGGATCGACTGGGTGGTTGCGATAGAAGCGGTCTGGCTCATAGAATAGCAAACGCATTATTCTAAAACTGCTGAAAGGGTTCCTAGCTCCTGGAATCTACTGAATCTTAAATTGGCTTTGGTGATTGTTGGATGTATATAGCAAGAGTCAGCGGAAAGCGAAGGTGAAAGCCATCAACAGTGAGGGAGACGCCGTGGAAATATGATTTGCGACATTTATTTTGTTTTTTTTTGAAAAAAGTCATTTTAAAGTTTTTACTTTTGCCAAAATTTTGTTTGTGCTCCTTAATAATTTGAATTAGTTGATAATTTGTGGACTATAACCTAAATTTACGAATTGAAATAATAATAATAATAATAAAAAAAAATAAAAAAAAAAAATAAAAAAAAAAACACAAGAAAACAAAGAAAGATCATATTTATGTTGTGCTGTGTAATTGACAAACCTCGAATTTCCAGTCACCAGTCCAGAGCAACGGTCGACCGTCGTCGGGAGCGGTGAGTTTTACTTTGTTGATTATTGTTTGAATTTATTTTTTCTTATTCTTAGTGATTTTCTTTTATTTTATTTTATTTATCTTGTTGGGTATATTTACCTTATTTATCATAATTTATATTTACATTATTTATCATTGTATTAATTATTGTTCTGGGTTGAATTTTTTTTTTGAACCAAATTTTCATCTTTTTGAATTTTGATTTTGTTGTTATATTTTTTTTTTTATTTGAAATAACATGAATTGTAAACTTTTGAAATCAGTCTTTTGTTGTAACTCTATCATGGAGTAAGAAGATAGGTGGACGAAGGGTCCATCCGGTCCGCCTTGGCATCAAGGATGGCGACTCTCTTGTTTTTTTCTCCCCATGGTTGTTGTGGTCTGTGTTGGTGTTCGTTAGCGTGCTTATAGCAGGAAGTTTCATTCAGCCCAAACCCCACAGCCGACGCAGCTGAGCTAGCTGGCAAGGGAAGCACGCAGGGCATTAACTGAGTGAAACTTTAAATTATGTTGCATTGGCGGTAGTTTGCCAATTCGTAACAAATGGCGCCCAAACATAGTTGGCCTTCGCTCAAAGTTGGTTATTGTTTTATTTAGTTACTTTTGTTAATTTTCAGTTTTCGTTTTATCCAGATATTAATTTAGTTTTTTCGATACCTTGTTGAGTAATTTTTTTTCTTGAACATCAATTCCATTTTATTTGGCTGGGGTATCATATGTGGCTCTAGCCAAATGTTTACCTCAGCCAATTTTTTTTTTTTCTTTTCTTTCATGGTAAGTTAAAAGCAACTTTTAATATTTAATGTTGGCAAACTGGCGCCAATGCAACGTTGGCGCTCAAACCTGCTAGGATGTGTTGTCTAGTGTTTAACAGGAGTATTTCTCCTTTTTCATAATCGACAGTCTTGTAGGCAGGATTGGATCAGGGTAGCATCGTGGATGGTGGCCTTGACATCTTCATTATTTAAAATTGAATTGTTCAGGCAAGACCGAACAGCTGAATTCAGGAGCATTAACATCATCCACGATGTTCACTTTGGGGCTCAGCAGACTCCTGTCCACCATCAAGGTGTTGATTGTCTAATCTAGAAATCTATGCGAACGGATTGTTGCTAAGAGTTCCAAACCTGATCCGGTTGTGTCACAAGATTTGTCTGTAGTTCATTTTTTTTTCCCCCTTTTCAACCCATAATTTTTATGCCTTTCCCATCCTCACCTGTCATCTTTGCTGCCGGGGCGGCTGGATTGATTTTTCGTTCTACTGCCATAATAAACAGTTAAATTTAAACACGCGGATTTCTTATTCTTTCTATTAATTATTTCCCTTATTTTAATTAAAATTATTGGGAATCGAGATTTTAATTTTTTTACGTACGTATTTCAAATAAAATTATAATGAATTCTTAAATTTTGGCAAATTACTTATATACATATAAATATATAGTCTACTTTATTTAAAAATTTTAAATTATCAATCAATTTTAAATGCTACCTCACGGTCATCTTCGTTCTGACCCAGACTATGAAAGTCTTGCAGGGCAGATAAACCGTCTGACTCTGTCACCGACAGGGACTAGACCTCGTCCTGTGTTGGGATCTGGCAATCAAGCTGCATCTACGGCAGTTCGTGCCAACACAGTGGACTTGGCGGATGCCCCGTGTACACCCCTAAGAGGCACACAAACAAGAGAACACGCTCCTCCGATTCAGCCAGATTTCAGCTTAACAACCCCAACACACCACAGTCTTATGTATCATAGCCGACCCGAAGGACTCCCAGTGTCCAAATGGGGTATTCATTTTGATGGTTCAGGCGTTGGATTAACCGCGCGGCAATTTTTATACCGGATCACGGCCATGGCTAAACATTATGGAATTTCTGGAGCGATGTTGGCCATGGAGTTCCACTTGTTGTTGCGTGGACCAGCTTTGGAGTGGTACTGGTGCTACCATGAGATGCACCCTGCGTTGATGTGGGAGGACATGGAGAGAGATTTCATGAGCTGCTTCAGTGGCTTCCAGACAGACGTCGATATCAGACGGTCAATTGATGCTAGAATTCAGCAACCAGGAGAGTCATTTCGAGCATTTTTTCAATGACATCCAGTCCATGATGTTACCGCTGACGAACCCTCTGACAGATACAGATTTACAGGTCATACTCTTCAGAAATATGACCAAGCGGTTAAGGGATCATCTGGCTGGAAGCAGTTTTCTTTCAGTCCGTGAAATGGTTGCTCGATGTTGTGCGATTGAGGCTGTCTGGTATCCGGACGGGCAAAAACAAGCACCACCATGATCTATGCCTTTGAGAAGACCACGAGTAGTTCATGAGGTGTTGCCTCCTTCTTTTTCCACAGCAGCGCCGGAGTATTCTTATTATCACAACATCTCCGAAGGACCTAGTTACTCGTACGACTACGATCTGCCAACTACCACGCCAGCTCTGGATGCGGTTGCGCTTGGAAACGCTCAACATCAGCAAGCTCCACAAAGACAATACGTAATATGCTGGAACTGTAAAGATCTGGGCCACACATTTATGGACTGTCCGGTCCCCAGCCAGCGAATATTTTGTTACGGATGTGGAATGGAAGGTGTTCTCAAGCCCAACTGCATGCATTGCAGATCGGGAAACGGCAGGCGGAGTACGCCGGATATGGGGGCTCGACGTATTCCCACCCCTCGTCCGCCACCCAAGCCAACTACGGTGGATGCCGCGACCGGTATCGACCCGGAATTTCGTCGAAAACACTAAACTCGGAAAACCGCTCATCAGATAGTTTTAACATCAACCACGGATTTGAGTGTCCTCGATCGATGCGCAGGCGCTCGGTATCTCGTTTTCATCGGGCATGGAAATACTTTGCCAACAGACGCTGGCTTCGTAAAGCATGTGTCGACACCATCGTGACACCTCTTGGGGAGAACCGTCCTTTCGCTACCATCTTCATTAAAGGACGTGAGCTTCAAGGACTGTTGGACAGTGGTGCAAGCGTCAGTATCCTGGGAGCCGGAGCTTTAGACTTGATTGCAGAACTGAGTCTGTATCTCAATACCCTTCAGACCGAAGTTCGGACAGCGTCAGGTCATAGGGCTTCTGTTCTCGGATATGTTGAGACCTTGGTGAAATTCAACAATCAATCGCGCATGATAAAATTTTTGGTCGTTCCAACCTTGACCAGCCCAGTTTATCTAGGAATGGATTTCTGGGACGCGTTTAAAATTTCACCAACTCAACAGCTGGCGGTTGCATCCATTTCTGAAGCCACAGCCCCTGCGTTTCACACTCTGTCTCCTGAGGATCAGTCTCGACTACAGCAAGTCATTCAACAGTTTCCTTCATATAACCTTAATGGTTTGGGTAAGACCACTTTGGTCTCTCATTACATTGACACCGGGTCTGCCAAACCTATTAAGCAGCAGCACTATTCAGTGTCCCCAGCCATACAGAAACTGTTGTATGATGAACTGGATCGTATGCTGTCCTTAGGAGTCATCGAGGAAAGTAAGAGCGCATGGAGTTCACCGGTTACCCTTGTAAGGAAGCCTGGTAAAGTACGACTATGTCTAGATGCACGGCGACTGAATGAGGTAACCTTGAAGGATGCCTATCCATTACCTCTAATAGAAGGATTATTGGCTCGTCTACAATCCACTAAATTTATAACGAGCCTGGACCTAAAAGATGCTTTTTGGCAGATACCATTGGATGCGGAATCTAGGGAGAAGACTGCTTTTACCGTTCCTGGCCGCCCATTATACCACTTCACTGTGATGCCGTTCGGTTTGTGCAATGCCCCACAAACCATGTGCAGATTAATGCACAAAGTGATCCCTCACGAGCTGCATGACAAGGTGTTTGTATATCTCGATGATCTGCTCGTGACTAGTTCTTCTTTTGACGAACATTTGGAGTTACTTTCCAAGGTGGCGCAGTTGCTTAACGCAGCTAAATTGACCATAAATGTTGAGAAGAGCAAGTTCGTGCAGCGAGAGATCAAATATCTTGGATATGTAGTGAGTGATGGAATCCTGAAAACCGATCCAGAGAAGGTCTCTGGCATCGTAGGCTACCCAACACCTAAGTCTGCGAAGGAGGTCCGACGTTTCATGGGAATGGCAGGATGGTATCGGAGGTTTATTCCTAATTTCGCGGCAGTGTCATCAGCTCTGACGGATCTGTTAAAAGGTAAACGCTCGTTTCAGTGGACGGACGCCGCCAATAACGCCTTTTTAGAGGTTAAGAGATTGTTAATTTCTGCTCCAGTGCTCGCCAATCCCGATTTCTCTCGAAGATTTTTCATCCAGTGTGATGCTAGTGCCACCGGAATCGGGAGTGTCCTCTTCTAAAAGGATGATGATGGAGAGGAGCACCCAATCGCTTTTATGTCTGTAAAGCTTAACGCTGCGCAACGCAACTATAGTGTTACTGAATTGGAATGCTTGGCTGCGGTGCAGAGCGTTAAGAGGTTCAGAGCATACATCGAAGGGTTGCCTTTCACCATCATCACCGACCATGCTAGTCTTAAATGGCTCATGGGACAACAGGACCTAACAGGTAGATTGGCTCGCTGGAGTTTGAAATTGCAGTCTTTCGATTTCAACATCGAGCATCGAAAGGGAACTCAGAACGTCGTCCCAGATGCGTTATCGAGAGCTTGTGGGTCGGTCGAGGCAATCAAATCCGCAATATGTCACTTGCCTGAGCACTATAGGCTTGCTGAGGTAATAGCTGATACAGCATTTCAGGCTCCTGAGTATTTGGATCTCATAGCCCAGATTGAAAAGAGCCCTGAGGATTTCAAGAATGTGCACGTTAGGGAGGGGCGTGTGTTCATTACCACCGGAACACACAATGATTTGTGCACCGATATCCCTTGAACCAAATTATGGGTTCCTGAAAGTGAACGAAAACAGCTAATTATGCAGGCACATGATGACCCTAGGGGGTCTCATTGTGGGATTCGGAAGACTTTGGAACTGCTGCAAAGGTACTATTATTGGCCGCAGTTGAGGAAACAAGTTCAAGATTATATTTCCTCCTGCACCGTTTGCAAGCAGGTCAAGCCCCCGAATCGCACCATGAGGCCGCCAATGGGAAATCAGCGGGAAACAGATAGGCCATTGCAAAGACTGTTCATTGATTTCATGGGCCCATACCCTCGTTCGAAGGCAGGGAATACTCAGTTGCTTGTGGTGCTGGATCATTTCAGCAAGTTTGTATGGCTCAAGGCCCTACCCAAAGCCACCTCAGAAGCGGTCATTAAGTTCCTCAAAAACGATATCTTCCTGACCTATGGAGTACCGGAGTTCGTGCACTCGGACAATGGTGTGCAATTTACCTCTAAATCTTTCGAGGCATTCCTCCTAGAGAATGGCGTTCAGCACATCACTACGCCCTTATATTCACCGCAAGCCAACGCTTCAGAGAGAGCTAATCGATCTATCCTCAACGCTATTCGCGCCTACATCGGTGATGACCATAGGACTTGGGATGGGCTACTAGCCGAATCATGTGCTGCATTTCGCAATGTCATGCATGAGGCGACTGGTTGCTCACCTCACTTCCTTCTATTCGGTTTTCATCGTATCCAACACGGCGGCGACTATGAATTGCTCCGTAAAATGCAAGCGTTAGAGGATGGAGAGGTAGAACTCTGCCCGCACACTGATAGGCTGCGATGGATTCAGGATAGGGTGAAAGATAAACTGGCTGAGGCTCATGCCAAGGGGGTTCGGGTGTATGATCTCCGAAGTCGCGAAAAATCTTTCACTCCTGGTCAAGAGGTTTTTGTAAGGAACTTCACACTTAGCAATGCCGCTGATCGGTTCGCCGCTAAACTTGCTCCGAAATTTATCCGAGCTTTTGTACAGCGTAAGTTGGGTCGTGTGACCTATGAACTAACTGATGAGAAAGGGAAAATTTTAGGAGTCTACCATAGCAAAGACCTTCGCTCCTGATAGTTTGGTGTTTATTTCCTTAGTCATTGTTGTTGCCCGGGTTTCTTTGAGACTCTTCTCAGGGCAGGGTCGTCCCCACGATTGTTGCACGCACACAAAATTCATTTCATCGCCAACTTTTTCAATTTCGCTCCTACAGCATCCGATGCAGTGCATTCGCTTTGGTGCAGCGTACGGTGATTGGAACTGAGCATGTACATGCATCACGCGGCAATGCTCGGCCTTGACCGCTGAATGATTGCATCGAAATTGAATGCACTAGAGGTCAATGTTCCGACCGGTCAGCGCGCATGCAGCTGATAGCAATGAAAGGCAGCGATGCAACGGAGCTGATGGCGACAACGGTTCTTGGTGATGAGCGGTACGATGGGAGTTTTTGGAAGTCAGTCTTTCGACGACAGCAGTGCATGAAGTGTTCGGAAGAACATAAGCAATAGGGCGAAACGCGATAGAGAAATCGACGACAGATATGAATTGAAAGTTAGTGAAAAATAGAAATTAAATTAAAAACTCGTGATTTGAATCAAATAATTCACTGGAAACGAAATTGGACTAAATGTGTGTGGATTAGATAGACATATCGTGGTGTGGAAAAAAAAAAAAGAAGAAATATTTTGTGAGATTTGAAATTTATTTCAAATCGATTGCTGCTTGGACTTTTGAAAGAAAAAGTTTCGCATACGAATTCTGAATGGAACTTCAGTGGTCATCGAAGTGATCATTTGCCTATTGTGTTGAGCAGATATTTAGCAATGAATTCGAATTAACTAGCCTTTTGTTGTTGAATTCTTTGTTATTGCAAGTGTGAGCTCTTGAGCAAAACTGATAGCTCTTGGATCGGGGAAGAGCCGCCACATAAATACCAATTTGATATTGTTCGCTGTTGAGAACTGAGTCAATTACGGTTCGAAATTGAACGGCTTTTGAAATTCTTGTGAGGATCGACTGGGTGGTTGCGATAGAAGCGGTCTGGCTCATAGAATAGCAAACGCATTATTCTAAAACTGCTGAAAGGGTTCCTAGCTCCTGGAATCTACTGAATCTTAAATTGGCTTTGGTGATTGTTGGATGTATATAGCAAGAGTCAGCGGAAAGCGAAGGTGAAAGCCATCAACAGTGAGGGAGACGCCGTGGAAATATGATTTGCGACATTTATTTTGTTTTTTTTTGAAAAAAGTCATTTTAAAGTTTTTACTTTTGCCAAAATTTTGTTTGTGCTCCTTAATAATTTGAATTAGTTGATAATTTGTGGACTATAACCTAAATTTACGAATTGAAATAATAATAATAATAATAATAAAAAAAAATAAAAAAAAAAAATAAAAAAAAAAAACACAAGAAAACAAAGAAAGATCATATTTATGTTGTGCTGTGTAATTGACAAACCTCGAATTTCCAGTCACCAGTCCAGAGCAACGGTCGACCGTCGTCGGGAGCGGTGAGTTTTACTTTGTTGATTATTGTTTGAATTTATTTTTTCTTATTCTTAGTGATTTTCTTTTATTTTATTTTATTTATCTTGTTGGGTATATTTACCTTATTTATCATAATTTATATTTACATTATTTATCATTGTATTAATTATTGTTCTGGGTTGAATTTTTTTTTTGAACCAAATTTTCATCTTTTTGAATTTTGATTTTGTTGTTATATTTTTTTTTTATTTGAAATAACATGAATTGTAAACTTTTGAAATCAGTCTTTTGTTGTAACTCTATCATGGAGTAAGAAGATAGGTGGACGAAGGGTCCATCCGGTCCGCCTTGGCATCAAGGATGGCGACTCTCTTGTTTTTTTCTCCCCATGGTTGTTGTGGTCTGTGTTGGTGTTCGTTATCGTGCTTATAGCAGGAAGTTTCATTCAGCCCAAACCCCACGGCCGACGCAGCTGAGCTAGCTGGCAAGGGAAGCACGCAGGGCATTAACTGAGTGAAACTTTAAATTATGTTGCATTGGCGGTAGTTTGCCAATTCGTAACAATAGCCTTTTAAAATATTTAGCTTACTTTAAAATAAGAACACGAATCGAAATGAAAAAAAAATAGAAATTGTAGTGATGATGGTCATGGTCAGTCATTGTGCCGCGACGAACTTGGACTCCCCGGTGATGGAACCGAGCACTCCCCGCCAAGCCAAGCCTTCGCCGTCGATGTGTATGAGACGATCGGCGAGTACCTGACCCGGAAGCGAGCAACCCACAGCGCAGCTAAGGGGCCAAGCGGAAATCACGGCAGCCGACAGCCATCGCCAGCCGATTACCACTGAACGGTCTAACTTGGAAATTTAAAGCCAGCCTTGCGAAAAACAACTACGTATCTTACCTACATGTCTTGCTATTAATCTATCTTCAAGTTTTGGATCGGAGTGGAGCCGGGTGCACTAATTCAGCATGATTCACCTAACCGAAAACGGAATACTAATAGATTTGACGCCTTCCAATATCCACTCATTCGGCAAGCCATTGCAATCCATCCGACCGACTACTCCAGCCTCCAATTAGTCTGAATATAACGACAACAACCGGTGGTAGCTTCACCGTTCTCGTCGATACACAAAACCCGGTAGAGAATCTGAAGAAAATCATCGCGGAAAAGCAGAAAGTGGCTAAGGATCGTACTTGCCTGTTACATCGTGAACGTGAACTCCACGCTGGTACACTGAGGGATAATGGACTAGCTGAGGGATCGAAAATTATATTAATTCCCAACGTAGAAACTTGTTTGTTGGCACAAAGACCAGAGAACACTGTGATGCAAGCATTGGAATCATTGAATGATGCACAAGTAAATGATTTCTTTAGCGGCAAGACTCCATTGAATTTACGTATGCGTCTCGGCGATCATATGATGTTAATTCAATTGCAACTGGGCACTGTGAATCCATCGAGTCCCTCGCATACAAGTTCACGATCTCGTTCAATTCAAAGAAGCAGTAGCAGTAAGTCGTCATCATCGTCGTCAGCTGCAGCAGCGTCGGCGATTGCATCGTCGCTTAGTAATATTATTAGTAGTAGCAATCAGATTCCTGGAAACTCGCAACAAACAATTCGAAAATGAGAGACAGATACAAACAATACTCGCCATCGTAATAGTAGTTGTTTAGGATTAGAGACATTGACTTCTTGGCGATTAGCAGCAGCAGTAAATAGTATCAATGCTTCAGAAGCATGTGGGGCAGGTGATTCCTTTTCTGGCAAGGGAAAAGCGGAGACAGTGCGTAGTGATTTGCGGACAATTTCGACACCGCAACCGTTGCCATCAAATAGTGGCTCAGGCGTCTGTTCGACGGCTAAGGAGGAAACACGAACGCTTTCAGAATGTTGCACATCGATTAACAATTCCCACCATTTTTTTCATCATTTCGAACGCGTTGAGTCCAGGCCAGTTCAAGGAGCGAAATAGTTGGCACGGATATAAACACGAATCACTCCGGGAAATACTTGACGGGCAATTGCTAACGAACAGCAGCGATCCAAACGACCAGTCGGACAACAGTTCCCGCTTTCACAATGAAAACCATTTTGTCCGTGACGCGATGATGGCCAGTTTTAATGAAGACGCATCAATAGCCCAAGCCAATGTCCAGCCATAAATGATCACAGAATGAACACGGTGGAAAATTGATGGAATGACAAATCGAGCCATATCGCTTGTCAACCAAATGTCAAAGGGCGATCGAACCGCCACCAAGCGGCGAACGAAAAGTACTAAGGGCGCGTTCCGATCGCTGCCACTGCGGAAAAATGCACTCGTGAATGCGCGTGCAGCAAGTGCATGGGCCAATGCACCCGCCAGCATATTCCCAATAATACTTTGCCGGCAACGGATTTTGCAGATACCGGAAAAGCGGTATCGACAATAGCGAAGCGAGGCCCTGTGGGAGTTGATCTGGTGTTGGATCCTTCTATTCGGCTGGCGGCCACGGTAAGCTAAAGATCATAGCAAGATCAGAGCAGGAACTAATTGGAGATTTTTTTTGCATTTGGTGAGCGGTCACGACGAGGCGTTTGAAGGAATCGGAATTTGGAAATTTCACATTGGATTGAGCTGGAGGCGATCTGTGGTCGAAAAGGAAAACCTAGATAATTACCTTCTTTTGGCGACGACACCGATGAGCAGCGAGCGCTAGAACAAATCACCAGTAGAGGCGGCTATACGGGGAGTCCCCCCTTTGGGAATTAGATCAGGTAGAAAATTTTGTAATTTAGACGTAAGGAAGCAGTACTTTTAGGAGCTAGTGAAAATTGTTGTTAATGATTCGCGACGCCGGCGATAGGAATAGTTAATGGTTGAAACGTTTGCATTGAATCAATACAAACTTTGTTCATAGAGTATAACGCTGGTGTATTAATTCTTTCCCTTCCGCTGATTGAAGTGGCAGCCGTCGCAAACTTCTCGCTTCGAAGCGACGGTCCGTGGAGGCAGGTTCGGCAACGAAGCGAGTGGCGCCCACCCGCGACCTTTTCCGCGAGCATTAGCCGCCCGAAACCTGCCGCCCTTGTATCCCCGCTGGGGATGAAGGGTTTCGACCGAGTCGGAAAGATTCGCGAAATAAAATGTCTATCGAGTCCTCGATATCAAAATATTCAAGCATGGACTAAAAACATAAATATTTTTGACAAAGAGCTAATTCTTTTACCCTTTAATAAAATAACAACCACGGGGCCCTTTATAGTATAAATCTAAATCAAAAAGAAATTCATTACTATGATTCTTTTAATTTTCAACCCGATAAACTAGTAAGAAAATTTGTTCAAGTTTTTATCAGATAATTCCATGCGTATTTTCAAAAAACCTATTGATATATCGGAATGGAAAGTAATCGCAAAACCCAGTCCAAAATAAGACAACACATACAACTGTGGTATACTTGTTTTGACTAATATTAGGTATATATTAAAAAAACAAACTCCTAATTTCCTTCAAAAACATGTTCCAATGTTTAGAAACAAAATTATGCTTGAAATAAAAATAAAAAACTCATGCCTTTCAAAGAACTCACTTCCCATATTAATACTGTAACTTGATAGTTTCAGATCAAATGTTGGTGTTAACGCGTGAAATAGATTAAACTTAGTTTGCTAATAAAGAAATTTATTTGTTGTACTTAATGTAACGAAATATACTCATTGTTAAATTGAACTTTAAAATGAATGTATCGATATCGATATTTTTTGTACTATTCCTCACAAAGATACATAATTTGTAATTTATTGACCCAGTATTGTATTCACCTGTTAACGTACATTTACCGATTCAAGCAAAATTTGTCATGTCAACAAAATACATTCCATTCGAATTTATTGCAATAATTGCAAATCAGCAAGTTCGAATCGAATGTACTTTAGACAATTACTTAATGTGGTTTTAGTAGATTAAGCAATTTTATAAACGTATAAAATAAGTGGATTTGTACACATTCGGTCTCTTTTAATAAAGAACAAGGTAACAGCAGTACATTCGTGCGTGTGTTCCTTCTATTTATTTTTACAGGTGCTATAACTTGAGAGTTATCAGCAGTGCTAATAAGCAGCTCAGTAATTTCTAAAAATTACTTGACGTTTACATTGGTCCTTCGAACAGGATTACCGGTCGAAATCATTTGATTATTGCTAGGTCGCCGTACGGAAATTGTACAACAGCAACATGCCTGCAGGCGGAATACAGGTCAATCCAGCAACAGGAATCGACACGCAGAAGTTCAATCTTGAGGAGGTTCATCGCTTCGTCCGGAACTTTAAGAAGGATTCGAAGTTGAGGTACTGCAAGAATAAGCGGGTCTTACGTTAGTAGTTATAACGAGAATCACTTCGTAATTCTCTGGGGAAGGGGGAAATGTTACGCCAGTGCGTAGGGCAAATCAAATTGTATGATGGAAATAATGAAATTGATAAAAGAATGTTTTTCAAAGTAGATAAATAATAATTTAGTCGAACTCACGTTCGTTTTTAGTCCTCTTCATTTAGTGGAAATTGATTTACTTATTAGATTATGACTATGGCTCTATCTCGTTTTATAATAACTTTAAATAGCCTTTTAAAATATTTAGCTTACTTTAAAATAAGAACACGAATCGAAATGAAAAAAAATAGAAATTGTAGTGATGATGGTCATGGTCAGTCATTGTGCCGCGACGAACTTGGACTCCCCGGTGATGGAACCGAGCACTCCCCGCCAAGCCAAGCCTTCGCCGTCGATGTGTATGAGACGATCGGCGAGTACCTGACCCGGAAGCGAGCAACCCACAGCGCAGCTAAGGGGCCAAGCGGAAATCACGGCAGCCGACAGCCATCGCCAGCCGAAAACCACTGAACGGTCTAACTTGGAAATTTAAAGCCAGCCTTGCGAAAAACAACTACGTATCTTACCTACATGTCTTGCTATTAATCTATCTTCAAGTTTTTTGGATCGGAGTGGAGCCGGGTGCACTAATTCAGCATGATTCACCTAACCGAAAACGGAATGCTAATAGATTTGACGCCTTCCAATATCCACTCATTCGGCAAGCCATTGCAATCCATCCGACCGACTACTCCAGCCTCCAATTAGTCTGAATATAACGACAACAACCGGTGGTAGCTTCACCGTTCTCGTCGATACACAAAACCCGGTAGAGAATCTGAAGAAAATCATCGCGGAAAAGCAGAAAGTGGCTAAGGATCGTACTTGCCTGTTACATCGTGAACGTGAACTCCACGCTGGTACACTGAGGGATAATGGACTAGCTGAGGGATCGAAAATTATATTAATTCCCAACGTAGAAACTTGTTTGTTGGCACAAAGACCAGAGAACACTGTGATGCAAGCATTGGAATCATTGAATGATGCACAAGTAAATGATTTCTTTAGCGGCAAGACTCCATTGAATTTACGTATGCGTCTCGGCGATCATATGATGTTAATTCAATTGCAACTGGGCACTGTGAATCCATCGAGTCCCTCGCATACAAGTTCACGATCTCGTTCAATTCAAAGAAGCAGTAGCAGTAAGTCGTCATCATCGTCGTCAGCTGCAGCAGCGTCGGCGATTGCATCGTCGCTTAGTAATATTATTGGTAGTAGCAATCAGATTCCTGGAAACTCGCAACAAACAATTCGAAAATGAGAGACAGATACAAACAATACTCGCCATCGTAATAGTAGTTGTTTTCCAGGGCAGTTTGCTGGTCTGCTACTGGACGCGTCCCCAGGTGGCGGATAGGGGCAGCCCACAGTGGTACGACGGCTTCGGAGGGTTATTAAGTGCGAAGTGCGGTTTAACTGTGTGGTCGCTGCGATATAAGATGACACCACTGGTACATCTAACTGTGTACGTGACTGCGACTAGATGGCCAAAAATTGTTCATACGAATAAGCAGCCGTGGACCAAAACCATGCCATGAAAGCTTGATCTCATGATCCTGAAGAACTGCGCAGCTGGGCCCCAGGTAATGTTTCCAGCATTATTTGACGGCTGCGGTAATCAAGCTCCCCTGCTCACCATTGATGCGTCGTGGCACTGCCGCCAGCAGGGCAGCGATGCAGATATGGTGTTTCTACATTGGCACAAACTGGCTTACTTTACACGGACAAAGATCTCGACTAATGATTTGGAATTGATGCATTTGGGCTGGTGGCTATGGTATTCTGGACCTAGTAACACCGGAGTGACATCCGAGTGCCAACGGCTCCAGGTTAATATCATACCGCCTCCGTCCTGTTAAAACCTTGGCAGGCCTCAGAGTACGTTCGAAGTTCGCGCTGTTGAGTTGGCGGGACAGGTTCAGTTGAGTTGCACTCCTGATTAGCGCTGATCTGGCTCTGCGCAGGTGACCCCATAAGGGCGCCTCGCAACCCTCGCGTGGCCTCCCTGCTTGCATTAGATAACCACGGGATCATTAAGGCGACTGTCCATCCGGGCCTAGATAGCGGCTCTGAGGGGGGACCCATAAGACATGATCAACAATAAACATAATAGTAATGACGATAAAGTGAACGAAGCAGACGGAAACACACCAGTGACGAAGGAAGTAAATCCTTTTATTGGTAGACCAAAGGTGCAAAGAACACCACCTGTGGGAAAAAACTCCGCAAGAACAGAACAGGGGCAGTCTGAAACATCTAGCGCCCTGAATTCTGCTGTGGTAGTTAGCGCGGCCACCACAAATAAAGTGGGTGAAGAAACTCCGCGTGCGGAACGGTGTTTGGTCCAAAGAAACATACGCAGGCACTGCGTTGTAGTGGGTACCTCTCCGGCGACGACGGCACGATCTTCTTCAAAGGGAAGCTATATTGCTGAAGAAAGGGCACAAGAAGAAAAGATGCTGCGAAAGTGCCGGGAAATAGTTAAAAAAATAGCAGCTGCATCCCAAGTGCAGAAAAATATATCGCGGCAGGTGAAAGACGGTCTTCTTGAACTCGAAGAGGCTCTGGAAGTTGTAGAAGCTTGCAGAGAAAATTGGAAGAAGGCTGAGCTAGAGCTGAGGCAAATTGAGGGAGCCCAGCCTAGAGAGCACGGAGTAAAGGATACTACCGAAACTCTATGCACTGTGCAAGCCAAAGCACAAAAACGGGCAAGAACGCCTGAAGGTAGTCCTAACAAAGAAAATATCGTTCGAGCACGAACTGAAGTAGGCACCACCGAACAGCACACATGGGTGACCGTGTTGAAAAAGTCACGTAAAAGTAACGGCCGGCAAGATAAAGCGGCAAATTCTGGATCAACCAAGAGCTTGGCGTCAAATTCAGAGCTTAACCTGAAAAAACCGAGGCGGAAAAAAACGAAATCGCCTAGGACAAGAAAGGAAGCCGTGGTAATAAAGCCCACCCAAGGGAAGAGTTATGCAGAAGTCCTTCAGCATATTCGGGCAGGGGTAAGCCCAAGCAAAGTTGGGGCACACGTTCGCCAAATCAGAAAAACGGCAGACGGTGGGGTACTTGTGACACTGGCAAAGTGTGAAGACATCTCGAAATTCGGTGATGCAATCCAGGCAGCTGTGGGGGGTTTTGGAGAGGTTAAAAGGCTCGTCTCCAAAGCCAAAATCGAGACACTCGACCTCGACAGTCTTACGACAGAAGAGGAAGTGATAGCAGCGATTCGAGAAGAGGGGATTCAGAACGTAAAAGTTACCTTATTTCCCCCGAATACAAGGGAACAGAGGAAAGCCGTCGTCGAACTGGACGAAGCAAAAGCTTTGAAGCTAGTTGATACTGGACGAATTAGAATTGGCTGGGTTAACGCTAGGGTAAGGAAGCGACCTGAAGTTGTGCGCTGTTTCAAGTGCATGGGATACAACCATACCAAAAAAGGTTGCAAAGGACCAGACCGTAGCACTAACTGCTGGAAGTGCGGACAAGTGGGACACGTTGCAAAGGTATGCTCGGCGGAACCATTCTGCCTGCTGTGCAACGACAAAGGTAAGACAGGAGATGTGAAGCATGTTCTGGGATCAGGAGCATGCAAAGCTTTCCGAGAAGCGCTCGATGCGCAGAAGAAGTTGCTGCGTAGATGAGGGTTCTACAGGGGAACCTGCAAAGATGCCGCACTGCGGATGATTTACTCACGCAGCTTATGCAAGAATCCAGAGCTCAAATCGCAATGATCAGCGAACCATACCGAAGGAGAAATCCAGAGACATGGTATTCAGACACTTCGGGCTATGCAGCTTTATGGGTTGCAGACACTCGGAAAGTCCGGGTTGATCGGCGAGGTTCGGGCGATGGATATGTTTGGATTGAAAACTGCGGCATCAGTTTTGTCAGCTGCTATTTTTCACCGAACGACCCAATAATGGAATTCCGTAGAAGGATAGAAGCATTAGAAGACGCTCTTCGAGACCTTCCTGGCAAACTGGTAGTAGCTGGTGACTTCAATGCGAGAGCCTTGGAATGGGGGATGCCGACTCAAAACACAAGAGGGAGATTAATTATGGAAATGGTGTCCAGGCTGAGTATGGTCGTGGTGAACAGGGGCTCAACACCAACTTACCGCAGGCCAGGCTTCGGTGAGTCCATTCCCGATATAACTCTTGTCTCGGAGACGTTGTCCATGATGACAAAGGATTGGAGGGTGATGGAGGAGTACACTGGAAGTGACCACAACTATATTACTTTCTGGCTGTCGGAGGAAAGCCCGGCCCCTCAGAACTTAAGACGGAAGATACTCGGGTGGAATATTTCAAAGTTGGATAGGGGGAAGCTTTTGGAGTCACTAGGTAACAGCTTTACTGACGAAGTCAGCGCAGGACAAGCAGGGGTAGCAATGGGCTCTGGGGAAATAGGTACGGTTGTAAATTCGACCATGGGCGAAATTCGGCGAGCGTGCAATGCGTCGATGCCACCTCGAAAGTCACTACCGGGCAAACAGAGCGCTTATTGGTGGACTGAGGAGATAGCGGAACTAAGACGAAGAGCTCTAGCATGCAGGCGTAGGGCACAGCGGTCTATTGGACGACCGGAAGCGTTGCTACTTGTCGCCACCCACAAAAAGGCAAAAAAAGAACCGGGAATAGCTATAAAACGGAGGAAAAGGCAAATGTGGCAAACTTTATGCGAAGAAGTGGACCGGGACCCGTGGGGCCAGGGTTACAAAATAGTATCGGGTAGGCTGGGCCGCATGTGTCCCGACCCACCCATGGAGGCGGATGTCCTGAGGAATATTGTAGATTCACTGTTCCCAGCCCACGATGTAAGAGCAGAGAACAACCACACAGTCCGCCAGGAAGATATCCCTTTGTTCACTGAAGAAGAACTACGAAGCGCGAGTGCCAAAATGAAGAACCGAAAAGCCCCAGGTCCGGAAAATATTCCAGTAGAAGTCCTAAAGGTAGTGGTGGAACGACACCCGTCAACATTGCTACGCATGTACAATGAATGTTTACTAGCGGGTGTCTTTCCGTCACCCTGGAAAGTGGCGCGACTTGCCCTAATTTCAAAGGGTAAGGGAGATTTTAACACACCATCAGCGTACAGACCTCTCTGCATGCTGGACACTGCGGGGAAACTTTTGGAAGGGCTGCTGAAACCTCGACTTAAGGCAGCTATACGAAGAGCAGGTGACCTCTCGAAAAACCAACATGGATTTCGCAGTGGCCACTCAACAATAAGTGCCATCTGCGAAATAATTAGCGCAGTAGATCGCGCAGAGGCCGCTTGTCATCGAGCTAGACCCATTGTGTTTTTGGTAACGCTGGACGTTCGTAACGCCTTTAACTCGGCGAGATGGACAGACATACTGGATTCTCTTCAGCGACATTTTCAAATAGAGGAATACTTGCTGGCAATGGTACGGGATTACCTGAAAGATCGCCATTTGATCTATGAAACGAATCAGGGAACTGTACGCAAAACCATTACAGCTGGGGCAGCACAAGGATCCATTCTCGGGCCAGACCTATGGAATGTTGCGTATGATGGTCTGTTACGCCTCGAAAGGCTGGAAGATGTGCTCTTGGTGGGCTATGCTGATGATGTAGCCGCTGTCATCACGTCGAGAAATCCTCATCTCGCCCAACTCAAGCTCAACCAAGTAATGAGAAGGGTCGAAGCCTGGATGGAAAGCCATGGTCTCCAGCTGGCGATCGCGAAAGCTGAGATTGTCATGCTGACCAAAAGAAGAATACCAACCATTATACCCATGACGGTTGGCTCTGAAGTACTTGAGACCAGGAAATCGGCTAAGTATCTTGGAGTGATATTGGACTCGAAGCTGGCTTATGGGGAGCACATCCGAAAAGTATGCGATAGGGCGCTACTGTCTGTTATCTCGCTTGGGAGACTCATGGCAAACGTTCGCGGTCCTAGTCCGAGTAAACGTAAGCTCCTTATGACAGTGGCTCATTCAATGCTGCTGTATGGCGCGGAGATATGGGCCACTGCGTTAAGGTTTGAAAAGTATCGAGCTAGGATGGTGAGCGTCCAGCGTAGGGGAGCGCTGCGAATTGCAAGCAGCTATAGAACAGTTTCAGGAAACGCCGTGTTAGTGATAGCGGGAGTAATCCCAATTAATCTATTGGCGAACGAACGCAGGGAAGTGTTCCTGAACAGAGCAGAAGTGGGAAGAGAAATCTTGGTTGCTCAAGCACGAGCGCGAACGCTTGAGCTTTGGGAGGAGCGTTGGGCTACGAGCTCGAAGGGAGTATGGACGATTAGGCTAATTCGCGCCTTAAAACCTTGGCTTAATCGCGACCACGGTGAAATAAACTTCTACCTGTGCCAGTTCCTATCGGGCCACGGCTACTTCAGGAAATACCTTCACAGAATGGGGAAAGTCAGGACGGAGTTCTGTAAATACTGTGCTAAGGAAAGTGATGACGCTTTGCATACCTTCTTCCATTGCGCCCGCTTCAGAAGAGAGCGACACATGCTTTTCTCTACAATTGGCCCTGTGACGCCGGAGTCAATCGTGGAGATGATGCTACAGTCAGAAGACGCCTGGTCAGCTGTGTCAGCATATGTGGAGCTGGTACTGCGCTTAAAAAAAGAGGAAGGATGTCTCATAGACTCCTGAAAGCTTGACAGAACGGAAGTAAGCCAATGGGACACCTGATGGGTGGAAGTAGCACGGCCGAGTTGAAGTAATGCGAAAGCGGTTCCGGCTCGGACCTACGTGGTCGGCGGGTGACGTTTTTTAGTGAGTAAGAATCTCACATAATCTTGTTTAGTTCGCAAGATACCTATTGAAGGTTTTTGACATCCGCTCCCAAAAAAAAAAAAAAAAAAAAAAAAAAAAAATAGTAGTTGTTTAGGATTAGAGACATTGACTTCTTGGCGATTAGCAGCAGCAGTAAATAGTATCAATGCTTCAGAAGCATGTGGGGCAGGTGATTCCTTTTCTGGCAAGGGAAAAGCGGAGACAGTGCGTAGTGATTTGCGGACAATTTCGACACCGCAACCGTTGCCATCAAATAGTGGCTCAGGCGTCTGTTCGACGGCTAAGGAGGAAACACGAACGCTTTCAGAATGTTGCACATCGATTAACAATTCCCACCATTTTTTTCATCATTTCGAACGCGTTGAGTCCAGGCCAGTTCAAGGAGCGAAATAGTTGGCACGGATATAAACACGAATCACTCCGGGAAATACTTGACGGGCAATTGCTAACGAACAGCAGCGATCCAAACGACCAGTCGGACAACAGTTCCCGCTTTCACAATGAAAACCATTTTGTCCGTGACGCGATGATGGCCAGTTTTAATGAAGACGCATCAATAGCCCAAGCCAATGTCCAGCCATAAATGATCACAGAATGAACACGGTGGAAAATTGATGGAATGACAAATCGAGCCATATCGCTTGTCAACCAAATGTCAAAGGGCGATCGAACCGCCACCAAGCGGCGAACGAAAAGTACTAAGGGCGCGTTCCGATCGCTGCCACTGCGGGAAAATGCACTCGTGAATGCGCGTGCAGCAAGTGCATGGGCCAATGCACCCGCCAGCATATTCCCAATAATACTTTGCCGGCAACGGATTTTGCAGATACCGGAAAAGCGGTATCGACAATAGCGAAGCGAGGCCCTGTGGGAGTTGATCTGGTGTTGGATCCTTCTATTCGGCTGGCGGCCACGGTAAGCTAAAGATCATAGCAAGATCAGAGCAGGAACTAACTGGAGAATTTTTTTGCATTTGGTGAGCGGTCACGACGAGGCGTTTGAAGGAATCGGAATTTGGAAATTTCACATTGGATTGAGCTGGAGGCGATCTGTGGTCGAAAAGGAAAACCTAGATAATTACCTTCTTTTGGCGACGACACCGATGAGCAGCGAGCGCTAGAACAAATCACCAGTAGAGGCGGCTATACGGGGAGTCCCGCCTTTGGGAATTAGATCAGGTAGAAAATTTTGTAATTTAGACGTAAGAAAGCAGTACTTTTAGGAGCTAGTGAAAATTGTTGTTAGTGATTCGCGCCGCCGGCGATAGGAATAGTTAATGGTTGAAACGTTTGCATTGAATCAATATAAACTTTGTTCATAGAGTATAACGCTGGTGTATTAATTCTTTCCCTTCCGCTGATTGAAGTGGCAGCCGTCGCAAACTTCTCGCTTCGAAGCGACGGTCCGTGGAGGCAGGTTCGGCAACGAAGCGAGTGGCGCCCACCCGCGACCTTTTCCGCGAGCATTAGCCGCCCGAAACCTGCCGCCCTTGTATCCCCGCTGGGGATGAAGGGTTTCGACCGAGTCGGAAAGATTCGCGAAATAAAATGTCTATCGAGTCCTCGATATCAAAATATTCAAGCATGGACTAAAAACATAAATATTTTTGACAAAGAGCTAATTCTTTTACCCTATAATAAAAATAACAACCACGGGGCCCTTTATAGTATAAATCTAAATCAAAAAGAAATTCATTACTATGATTCTTTTAATTTTCAACCCGATAAACTAGTAAGAAAATTTGTTCAAGTTTTTATCAGATAATTCCATGCGTATTTTCAAAAAACCTATTGATATATCGGAATGGAAAGTAATCGCAAAACCCAGTCCAAAATAAGACAACACATACAACTGTGGTATACTTGTTTTGACTAATATTAGGTATATATTAAAAAAACAAACTCCTAATTTCCTTCTAAAGCATGTTCCAATGTTTAGAAACAAAATTATGCTTGAAATAAAAATAAAAAACTCATGCCTTTCAAAGAACTCACTTCCCATATTAATACTGTAACTTGATAGTTTCAGATCAAATGTTGGTGTTAACGCGTGAAATAGATTAAACTTAGTTTGCTAATAAAGAAATTTATTTGTTGTACTTAATGTAACGAAATATACTCATTGTTAAATTGAACTTTAAAATGAATGTATCGATATCGATATTTTTTGTACTATTCCTCACAAAGATACATAATTTGTAATTTATTGACCCAGTATTGTATTCACCTGTTAACGTACATTTACCGATTCAAGCAAAATTTGTCATGTCAACAAAATACATTCCATTCGAATTTATTGCAATAATTGCAAATCAGCAAGTTCGAATCGAATGTACTTTAGACAATTACTTAATGTGGTTTTAGTAGATTAAGCAATTTTATAAACGTATAAAATAAGTGGATTTGTACACATTCGGTCTCTTTTAATAAAGAACAAGGTAACAGCAGTACATTCGTGCGTGTGTTCCTTCTATTTATTTTTACAGGTGCTATAACTTGAGAGTTATCAGCAGTGCTAATAAGCAGCTCAGTAATTTCTAAAAATTACTTGACGTTTACATTGGTCCTTCGAACAGGATTACCGGTCGAAATCATTTGATTATTGCTAGGTCGCCGTACGGAAATTGTACAACAGCAACATGCCTGCAGGCGGAATACAGGTCAATCCAGCAACAGGAATCGACACGCAGAAGTTCAATCTTGAGGAGGTTCATCGCTTCGTCCGGAACTTTAAGAAGGATTCGAAGTTGAGGTACTGCAAGAATAAGCGGGTGTTACGTTAGTAGTTATAAAGAGAATCACTTCGTAATTCTCTGGGGAAGGGGGAAATGTTACGCCAGTGCGTAGGGCAAATCAAATTGTATGATGGAAATAATGAAATTAATAAAAGAATGTTTTTCAAAGTAGATAAATAATAATTTAGTCGAACTCACGTTCGTTTTTAGTCCTCTTCATTTAGTGGAAATTGATTTACTTATTAGATTATGACTATGGCTCTATCTCGTTTTATAATAACTTTAAATAGCCTTTTAAAATATTTAGCTTACTTTAAAATAAGAACACGAATCGAAATGAAAAAAAATAGAAATTGTAGTGATGATGGTCATGGTCAGTCATTGTGCCGCGACGAACTTGGACTCCCCGGTGATGGAACCGAGCACTCCCCGCCAAGCCAAGCCTTCGCCGTCGATGTGTGTGAGACGATCGGCGAGTACCTGACCCGGAAGCGAGCAACCCACAGCGCAGCTAAGGGGCCAAGCGGAAATCACGGCAGCCGACAGCCATCGCCAGCCGATTACCACTGAACGGTCTAACTTGGAAATTTAAAGCCAGCCTTGCGAAAAACAACTACGTATCTTACCTACATGTCTTGCTATTAATCTATCTTCAAGTGTTGGATCGGAGTGGAGCCGGGTGCACTAATTCAGCATGATTCACCTAACCGAAAACGGAATGCTAATAGATTTGACGCCTTCCAATATCCACTCATTCGGCAAGCCATTGCAATCCATCCGACCGACTACTCCAGCCTCCAATTAGTCTGAATATAACGACAACAACCGGTGGTAGCTTCACCGTTCTCGTCGATACACAAAACCCGGTAGAGAATCTGAAGAAAATCATCGCGGAAAAGCAGAAAGTGGCTAAGGATCGTACTTGCCTGTTACATCGTGAACGTGAACTCCACGCTGGTACACTGAGGGATAATGGACTAGCTGAGGGATCGAAAATTATATTAATTCCCAACGTAGAAACTTGTTTGTTGGCACAAAGACCAGAGAACACTGTGATGCAAGCATTGGAATCATTGAATGATGCACAAGTAAATGATTTCTTTAGCGGCAAGACTCCATTGAATTTACGTATGCGTCTCGGCGATCATATGATGTTAATTCAATTGCAACTGGGCACTGTGAATCCATCGAGTCCCTCGCATACAAGTTCACGATCTCGTTCAATTCAAAGAAGCAGTAGCAGTAAGTCGTCATCATCGTCGTCAGCTGCAGCAGCGTCGGCGATTGCATCGTCGCTTAGTAATATTATTGGTAGTAGCAATCAG
Source organism: Nemotelus nigrinus (assembly GCA_947369275.1). Classification (NCBI taxonomy): domain Eukaryota; kingdom Metazoa; phylum Arthropoda; class Insecta; order Diptera; family Stratiomyidae; genus Nemotelus; species Nemotelus nigrinus. Next base: position 122,926,557 of record OX376373.1, on the reverse strand, counting down.
ATTCCTGGAAACTCGCAACAAACAGTTCGAAAATGAGAGACAGATACAAACAATACTCGCCATCGTAATAGTAGTTGTTTAGGATTAGAGACATTGACTTCTTGGCGATTAGCAGCAGCAGTAAATAGTATCAATGCTTCAGAAGCATGTGGGGCAGGTGATTCCTTTTCTGGCAAGGGAAAAGCGGAGACAGTGCGTAGTGATTTGCGGACAATTTCGACACCGCAACCGTTGCCATCAAATAGTGGCTCAGGCGTCTGTTCGACGGCTAAGGAGGAAACACGAACGCTTTCAGAATGTTGCACATCGATTAACAATTCCCACCATTTTTTTCATCATTTCGAACGCGTTGAGTCCAGGCCAGTTCAAGGAGCGAAATAGTTGGCACGGATATAAACACGAATCACTCCGGGAAATACTTGACGGGCAATTGCTAACGAACAGCAGCGATCCAAACGACCAGTCGGACAACAGTTCCCGCTTTCACAATGAAAACCATTTTGTCCGTGACGCGATGATGGCCAGTTTTAATGAAGACGCATCAATAGCCCAAGCCAATGTCCAGCCATAAATGATCACAGAATGAACACGGTGGAAAATTGATGGAATGACAAATCGAGCCATATCGCTTGTCAACCAAATGTCAAAGGGCGATCGAACCGCCACCAAGCGGCGAACGAAAAGTACTAAGGGCGCGTTCCAATCGCTGCCACTGCGGGAAAATGCACTCGTGAATGCGCGTGCAGCAAGTGCATGGGCCAATGCACCCGCCAGCATATTCCCAATAATACTTTGCCAGCAACGGATTTTGCAGATACCGGAAACGCGGTATCGACAATAGCGAAGCGAGGCCCTGTGGGAGTTGATCTGGTGTTGGATCCTTCTATTCGGCTGGCGGCCACGGTAAGCTAAAGATCATAGCAAGATCAGAGCAGGAACTAATTGGAGATTTTTTTTTGCATTTGGTGAGCGGTCACGACGAGGCGTTTGAAGGAATCGGAATTTGGAAATTTCACATTGGATTGAGCTGGAGGCGATCTGTGGTCGAAAAGGAAAACCTAGATAATTACCTTCTTTTGGCGACGACACCGATGAGCAGCGAGCGCTAGAACAAATCACCAGTAGAGGCGGCTATACGGGGAGTCCCCCCTTTGGGAATTAGATCAGGTAGAAAATTTTGTAATTTAGACGTAAGGAAGCAGTACTTTTAGGAGCTAGTGAAAATTGTTGTTAGTGATTCGCGACGCCGGCGATAGGAATAGTTAATGGTTGAAACGTTTGCATTGAATCAATATAAACTTTGTTCATAGAGTATAACGCTGGTGTATTAATTCTTTCCCTTCCGCTGATTGAAGTGGCAGCCGTCGCAAACTTCTCGCTTCGAAGCGACGGTCCGTGGAGGCAGGTTCGGCAACGAAGCGAGTGGCGCCCACCCGCGACCTTTTCCGCGAGCATTAGCCGCCCGAAACCTGCCGCCCTTGTATCCCCGCTGGGGATGAAGGGTTTCGACCGAGTCGGAAAGATTCGCGAAATAAAATGTCTATCGAGTCCTCGATATCAAAATATTCAAGCATGGACTAAAAACATAAATATTTTTGACAAAGAGCTAATTCTTTTACCCTATAATAAAAATAACAACCACGGGGCCCTTTATAGTATAAATCTAAATCAAAAAGAAATTCATTACTATGATTCTTTTAATTTTCAACCCGATAAACTAGTAAGAAAATTTGTTCAAGTTTTTATCAGATAATTCCATGCGTATTTTCAAAAAACCTATTGATATATCGGAATGGAAAGTAATCGCAAAACCCAGTCCAAAATAAGACAACACATACAACTGTGGTATACTTGTTTTGACTAATATTAGGTATATATTAAAAAAACAAACTCCTAATTTCCTTCAAAAACATGTTCCAATGTTTAGAAACAAAATTATGCTTGAAATAAAAATAAAAAACTCATGCCTTTCAAAGAACTCACTTCCCATATTAATACTGTAACTTGATAGTTTCAGATCAAATGTTGGTGTTAACGCGTGAAATAGATTAAACTTAGTTTGCTAATAAAGAAATTTATTTGTTGTACTTAATGTAACGAAATATACTCATTGTTAAATTGAACTTTAAAATGAATGTATCGATATCGATATTTTTTGTACTATTCCTCACAAAGATACATAATTTGTAATTTATTGACCCAGTATTGTATTCACCTGTTAACGTACATTTACCGATTCAAGCAAAATTTGTCATGTCAACAAAATACATTCCATTCGAATTTATTGCAATAATTGCAAATCAGCAAGTTCGAATCGAATGTACTTTAGACAATTACTTAATGTGGTTTTAGTAGATTAAGCAATTTTATAAACGTATAAAATAAGTGGATTTGTACACATTCGGTCTCTTTTAATAAAGAACAAGGTAACAGCAGTACATTCGTGCGTGTGTTCCTTCTATTTATTTTTACAGGTGCTATAACTTGAGAGTTATCAGCAGTGCTAATAAGCAGCTCAGTAATTTCTAAAAATTACTTGACGTTTACATTGGTCCTTCGAACAGGATTACCGGTCGAAATCATTTGATTATTGCTAGGTCGCCGTACGGAAATTGTACAACAGCAACATGCCTGCAGGCGGAATACAGGTCAATCCAGCAACAGGAATCGACACGCAGAAGTTCAATCTTGAGGAGGTTCATCGCTTCGTCCGGAACTTTAAGAAGGATTCGAAGTTGAGGTACTGCAAGAATAAGCGGGTGTTACGTTAGTAGTTATAAAGAGAATCACTTCGTAATTCTCTGGGGAAGGGGGAAATGTTACGCCAGTGCGTAGGGCAAATCAAATTGTATGATGGAAATAATGAAATTGATAAAAGAATGTTTTTCAAAGTAGATAAATAATAATTTAGTCGAACTCACGTTCGTTTTTAGTCCTCTTCATTTAGTGGAAATTGATTTACTTATTAGATTATGACTATGGCTCTATCTCGTTTTATAATAACTTTAAATAGCCTTTTAAAATATTTAGCTTACTTTAAAATAAGAACACGAATCGAAATGAAAAAAAATAGAAATTGTAGTGATGATGGTCATGGTCAGTCATTGTGCCGCGACGAACTTGGACTCCCCGGTGATGGAACCGAGCACTCCCCGCCAAGCCAAGCCTTCGCCGTCGATGTGTGTGAGACGATCGGCGAGTACCTGACCCGGAAGCGAGCAACCCACAGCGCAGCTAAGGGGCCAAGCGGAAATCACGGCAGCCGACAGCCATCGCCAGCCGATTACCACTGAACGGTCTAACTTGGAAATTTAAAGCCAGCCTTGCGAAAAACAACTACGTATCTTACCTACATGTCTTGCTATTAATCTATCTTCAAGTGTTGGATCGGAGTGGAGCCGGGTGCACTAATTCAGCATGATTCACCTAACCGAAAACGGAATGCTAATAGATTTGACGCCTTCCAATATCCACTCATTCGGCAAGCCATTGCAATCCATCCGACCGACTACTCCAGCCTCCAATTAGTCTGAATATAACGACAACAACCGGTGGTAGCTTCACCGTTCTCGTCGATACACAAAACCCGGTAGAGAATCTGAAGAAAATCATCGCGGAAAAGCAGAAAGTGGCTAAGGATCGTACTTGCCTGTTACATCGTGAACGTGAACTCCACGCTGGTACACTGAGGGATAATGGACTAGCTGAGGGATCGAAAATTATATTAATTCCCAACGTAGAAACTTGTTTGTTGGCACAAAGACCAGAGAACACTGTGATGCAAGCATTGGAATCATTGAATGATGCACAAGTAAATGATTTCTTTAGCGGCAAGACTCCATTGAATTTACGTATGCGTCTCGGCGATCATATGATGTTAATTCAATTGCAACTGGGCACTGTGAATCCATCGAGTCCCTCGCATACAAGTTCACGATCTCGTTCAATTCAAAGAAGCAGTAGCAGTAAGTCGTCATCATCGTCGTCAGCTGCAGCAGCGTCGGCGATTGCATCGTCGCTTAGTAATATTATTGGTAGTAGCAATCAGATTCCTGGAAACTCGCAACAAACAGTTCGAAAATGAGAGACAGATACAAACAATACTCGCCATCGTAATAGTAGTTGTTTAGGATTAGAGACATTGACTTCTTGGCGATTAGCAGCAGCAGTAAATAGTATCAATGCTTCAGAAGCATGTGGGGCAGGTGATTCCTTTTCTGGCAAGGGAAAAGCGGAGACAGTGCGTAGTGATTTGCGGACAATTTCGACACCGCAACCGTTGCCATCAAATAGTGGCTCAGGCGTCTGTTCGACGGCTAAGGAGGAAACACGAACGCTTTCAGAATGTTGCACATCGATTAACAATTCCCACCATTTTTCTCATCATTTCGAACGCGTTGAGTCCAGGCCAGTTCAAGGAGCGAAATAGTTGGCACGGATATAAACACGAATCACTCCGGGAAATACTTGACGGGCAATTGCTAACGAACAGCAGCGATCCAAACGACCAGTCGGACAACAGTTCCCGCTTTCACAATGAAAACCATTTTGTCCGTGACGCGATGATGGCCAGTTTTAATGAAGACGCATCAATAGCCCAAGCCAATGTCCAGCCATAAATGATCACAGAATGAACACGGTGGAAAATTGATGGAATGACAAATCGAGCCATATCGCTTGTCAACCAAATGTCAAAGGGCGATCGAACCGCCACCAAGCGGCGAACGAAAAGTACTAAGGGCGCGTTCCAATCGCTGCCACTGCGGGAAAATGCACTCGTGAATGCGCGTGCAGCAAGTGCATGGGCCAATGCACCCGCCAGCATATTCCCAATAATACTTTGCCGGCAACGGATTTTGCAGATACCGGAAAAGCGGTATCGACAATAGCGAAGCGAGGCCCTGTGGGAGTTGATCTGGTGTTGGATCCTTCTATTCGGCTGGCGGCCACGGTAAGCTAAAGATCATAGCAAGATCAGAGCAGGAACTAATTGGAGATTTTTTTTTGCATTTGGTGAGCGGTCACGACGAGGCGTTTGAAGGAATCGGAATTTGGAAATTTCACATTGGATTGAGCTGGAGGCGATCTGTGGTCGAAAAGGAAAACCTAGATAATTACCTTCTTTTGGCGACGACACCGATGAGCAGCGAGCGCTAGAACAAATCACCAGTAGAGGCGGCTATACGGGGAGTCCCCCCTTTGGGAATTAGATCAGGTAGAAAATTTTGTAATTTAGACGTAAGGAAGCAGTACTTTTAGGAGCTAGTGAAAATTGTTGTTAGTGATTCGCGACGCCGGCGATAGGAATAGTTAATGGTTGAAACGTTTGCATTGAATCAATATAAACTTTGTTCATAGAGTATAACGCTGGTGTATTAATTCTTTCCCTTCCGCTGATTGAAGTGGCAGCCGTCGCAAACTTCTCGCTTCGAAGCGACGGTCCGTGGAGGCAGGTTCGGCAACGAAGCGAGTGGCGCCCACCCGCGACCTTTTCCGCGAGCATTAGCCGCCCGAAACCTGCCGCCCTTGTATCCCCGCTGGGGATGAAGGGCTTCGACCGAGTCGGAAAGATTCGCGAAATAAAATGTCTATCGAGTCCTCGATATCAAAATATTCAAGCATGGACTAAAAACATAAATATTTTTGACAAAGAGCTAATTCTTTTACCCTATAATAAAAATAACAACCACGGGGCCCTTTATAGTATAAATCTAAATCAAAAAGAAATTCATTACTATGATTCTTTTAATTTTCAACCCGATAAACTAGTAAGAAAATTTGTTCAAGTTTTTATCAGATAATTCCATGCGTATTTTCAAAAAACCTATTGATATATCGGAATGGAAAGTAATCGCAAAACCCAGTCCAAAATAAGACAACACATACAACTGTGGTATACTTGTTTTGACTAATATTAGGTATATATTAAAAAAACAAACTCCTAATTTCCTTCAAAAACATGTTCCAATGTTTAGAAACAAAATTATGCTTGAAATAAAAATAAAAAACTCATGCCTTTCAAAGAACTCACTTCCCATATTAATACTGTAACTTGATAGTTTCAGATCAAATGTTGGTGTTAACGCGTGAAATAGATTAAACTTAGTTTGCTAATAAAGAAATTTATTTGTTGTACTTAATGTAACGAAATATACTCATTGTTAAATTGAACTTTAAAATGAATGTATCGATATCGATATTTTTTGTACTATTCCTCACAAAGATACATAATTTGTAATTTATTGACCCAGTATTGTATTCACCTGTTAACGTACATTTACCGATTCAAGCAAAATTTGTCATGTCAACAAAATACATTCCATTCGAATTTATTGCAATAATTGCAAATCAGCAAGTTCGAATCGAATGTACTTTAGACAATTACTTAATGTGGTTTTAGTAGATTAAGCAATTTTATAAACGTATAAAATAAGTGGATTTGTACACATTCGGTCTCTTTTAATAAAGAACAAGGTAACAGCAGTACATTCGTGCGTGTGTTCCTTCTATTTATTTTTACAGGTGCTATAACTTGAGAGTTATCAGCAGTGCTAATAAGCAGCTCAGTAATTTCTAAAAATTACTTGACGTTTACATTGGTCCTTCGAACAGGATTACCGGTCGAAATCATTTGATTATTGCTAGGTCGCCGTACGGAAATTGTACAACAGCAACATGCCTGCAGGCGGAATACAGGTCAATCCAGCAACAGGAATCGACACGCAGAAGTTCAATCTTGAGGAGGTTCATCGCTTCGTCCGGAACTTTAAGAAGGATTCGAAGTTGAGGTACTGCAAGAATAAGCGGGTGTTACGTTAGTAGTTATAACGAGAATCACTTCGTAATTCTCTGGGGAAGGGGGAAATGTTACGCCAGTGCGTAGGACAAATCAAATTGTATGATGGAAATAATGAAATTGATAAAAGAATGTTTTTCAAAGTAGATAAATAATAATTTAGTCGAACTCACGTTCGTTTTTAGTCCTCTTCATTTAGTGGAAATTGATTTACTTATTAGATTATGACTATGGCTCTATCTCGTTTTATAATAACTTGAAATAGCCTTTTAAAATATTTAGCTTACTTTAAAATAAGAACACGAATCGAAATGAAAAAAAATAGAAATTGTAGTGATGATGGTCATGGTCAGTCATTGTGCCGCGACGAACTTGGACTCCCCGGTGATGGAACCGAGCACTCCCCGCCAAGCCAAGCCTTCGCCGTCGATGTGTATGAGACGATCGGCGAGTACTTGACCCGGAAGCGAGCAACCCACAGCGCAGCTAAGGGGCCAAGCGGAAATCACGGCAGTCGACAGCCATCGCCAGCCGATTACCACTGAACGGTCTAACTTGGAAATTTAAAGCCAGCCTTGCGAAAAACAACTACGTATCTTACCTACATGTCTTGCTATTAATCTATCTTCAAGTTTTGGATCGGAGTGGAGCCGGGTGCACTAATTCAGCATGATTCACCTAACCGAAAACGGAATGCTAATAGATTTGACGCCTTCCAATATCCACTCATTCGGCAAGCCATTGCAATCCATCCGACCGACTACTCCAGCCTCCAATTAGTCTGAATATAACGACAACAACCGGTGGTAGCTTCACCGTTCTCGTCGATACACAAAACCCGGTAGAGAATCTGAAGAAAATCATCGCGGAAAAGCAGAAAGTGGCTAAGGATCGTACTTGCCTGTTACATCGTGAACGTGAACTCCACGCTGGTACACTGAGGGATAATGGACTAGCTGAGGGATCGAAAATTATATTAATTCCCAACGTAGAAACTTGTTTGTTTATTTATTATTTATTTATTGAAAGAAAATTCATTTTACAGGCAAGATGCCTAGTTACAAAATGAATAGAAAAAATATAAAGAATAGAATATAATAAAACATTAAAAATAAAAAATAAAAAAAACTTAATAAGAATAGAAGTACAAAAAGTAGAATACAGTAAAGTAAAAATAATTAATAAAAGGACCATGGATATAATAATAAAACAGCAAAATACAAAAATACAGAGTAATAATAGAAGTACAAAATTTGAATACAGTAAGAGTAAAAAAAAGGATTAAGGATGTATAAATAAAATGATTAAGTGGGCGGAAAAAGTGCACTACGAACTAAACTTTTAAAAATTCCAAGAGACTGAGGGAGAAAACCAAGCTGGAGATTATTATGCGTCCTCAGTAAGCGCAAAACAGGCGAATGGAAAAAAACGTCAGTACGTGCAAAAGGTACATTGAAATGTGAGGTTGCCCTGATAGGTCTGTCATGATGGCGCAACGTAAAGAAACACGTCAAAGATGAAGATAAATGGCCGCAATAAACTTTAAAAAGAAAACATTCATCGAGGTAAACTCTACGCTGGTCGAGTCGAGGAATATTGAGGATTGATAAACGTTCACTGTAAGGACAATAAGGTAGGTTGTACTTGAAAATAAGGCAGCGAGTAAACCTTCGCTGGACAGATTCAACCGCCTCAGACAAATAACAGAAACGAGGACCCCACACTACAGAACAATACTCAAGGATAGAACGAACAAGGGAAAGAAAAAGACGCACACAAGTGGAAATGTTAAAGGAATTGTGGCAAACGCGTATAACAAAACCAGCAATCCGGGACGCCTTACGAGTAATGGTTCGAATATGAATGTCGAACTTTAGCTTCCGATCGAAGGTAACACCGAGATCAGTAAAATGATCCACAACTAAAAGGGTGATGTCACAAATAGAGTAATTGAACACAAATGCACAAGGCTTCAATGAAAAAGACATTGAGTAACATTTGGCGATATTCAAGGACAAGTAATTACAGTCACACCAGGAGACAAGACGGTTCAAATCGGTTTGAAGAGCAAGTTGATCGGAAGGAGTATTGATAACTTGTTGGCACAAAGACCAGAGAACACTGTGATGCAAGCATTGGAATCATTGAATGATGCACAAGTAAATGATTTCTTTAGCGGCAAGACTCCATTGAATTTACGTATGCGTCTCGGCGATCATATGATGTTAATTCAATTGCAACTGGGCACTGTGAATCCATCGAGTCCCTCGCATACAAGTTCACGATCTCGTTCAATTCAAAGAAGCAGTAGCAGTAAGTCGTCATCATCGTCGTCAGCTGCAGCAGCGTCGGCGATTGCATCGTCGCTTAGTAATATTATTGGTAGTAGCAATCAGATTCCTGGAAACTCGCAACAAACAATTCGAAAATGAGAGACAGATACAAACAATACTCGCCATCGTAATAGTAGTTGTTTAGGATTAGAGACATTGACTTCTTAGCGATTAGCAGCAGCAGTAAATAGTATCAATGCTTCAGAAGCATGTGGGGCAGGTGATTCCTTTTCTGGCAAGGGAAAAGCGGAGACAGTGCGTAGTGATTTGCGGATAATTTCGACACCGCAACCGTTGCCATCAAATAGTGGCTCAGGCGTCTGTTCGACGGCTAAGGAGGAAACACGAACGCTTTCAGAATGTTGCACATCGATTAACAATTCCCACCATTTTTCTCATCATTTCGAACGCGTTGAGTCCAGGCCAGTTCAAGGAGCGAAATAGTTGGCACGGATATAAACACGAATCACTCCGGGAAATACTTGACGGGCAATTGCTAACGAACAGCAGCGATCCAAACGACCAGTCGGACAACAGTTCCCGCTTTCACAATGAAAACCATTTTGTCCGTGACGCGATGATGGCCAGTTTTAATGAAGACGCATCAATAGCCCAAGCCAATGTCCAGCCATAAATGATCACAGAATGAACACGGTGGAAAATTGATGGAATGACAAATCGAGCCATATCGCTTGTCAACCAAATGTCAAAGGGCGATCGAACCGCCACCAAGCGGCGAACGAAAAGTACTAAGGGCGCGTTCCGATCGCTGCCACTGCGGGAAAATGCACTCGTGAATGCGCGTGCAGCAAGTGCATGGGCCAATGCACCCGCCAGCATATTCCCAATAATACTTTGCCGGCAACGGATTTTGCAGATACCGGAAAAGCGGTATCGACAATAGCGAAGCGAGGCCCTGTGGGAGTTGATCTGGTGTTGGATCCTTCTATTCGGCTGGCGGCCACGGTAAGCTAAAGATCATAGCAAGATCAGAGCAGGAACTAATTGGAGAATTTTTTTGCATTTGGTGAGCGGTCACGACGAGGCGTTTGAAGGAATCGGAATTTGGAAATTTCACATTGGATTGAGCTGGAGGCGATCTGTGGTCGAAAAGGAAAACCTAGATAATTACCTTCTTTTGGCGACGACACCGATGAGCAGCGAGCGCTTGAACAAATCACCAGTAGAGGCGGCTATACGGGGAGTCCCCCCTTTGGGAATTAGATCAGGTAGAAAATTTTGTAATTTAGACGTAAGGAAGCAGTACTTTTAGGAGCTAGTGAAAATTGTTGTTAGTGATTCGCGACGCCGGCGATAGGAATAGTTAATGGTTGAAACGTTTGCATTGAATCAATATAAACTTTGTTCATAGAGTATAACGCTGGTGTATTAATTCTTTCCCTTCCGCTGATTGAAGTGGCAGCCGTCGCAAACTTCTCGCTTCGAAGCGACGGTCCGTGGAGGCAGGTTCGGCAACGAAGCGAGTGGCGCCCACCCGCGACCTTTTCCGCGAGCATTAGCCGCCCGAAACCTGCCGCCCTTGTATCCCCGCTGGGGATGAAGGGTTTCGACCGAGTCGGAAAGATTCGCGAAATAAAATGTCTATCGAGTCCTCGATATCAAAATATTCAAGCATGGACTAAAAACATAAATATTTTTGACAAAGAGCTAATTCTTTTACCCTATAATAAAAATAACAACCACGGGGCCCTTTATAGTATAAATCTAAATCAAAAAGAAATTCATTACTATGATTCTTTTAATTTTCAACCCGATAAACTAGTAAGAAAATTTGTTCAAGTTTTTATCAGATAATTCCATGCGTATTTTCAAAAAACCTATTGATATATCGGAATGGAAAGTAATCGCAAAACCCAGTCCAAAATAAGACAACACATACAACTGTGGTATACTTGTTTTGACTAATATTAGGTATATATTAAAAAAACAAACTCCTAATTTCCTTCAAAAACATGTTCCAATGTTTAGAAACAAAATTATGCTTGAAATAAAAATAAAAAACTCATGCCTTTCAAAGAACTCACTTCCCATATTAATACTGTAACTTGATAGTTTCAGATCAAATGTTGGTGTTAACGCGTGAAATAGATTAAACTTAGTTTGCTAATAAAGAAATTTATTTGTTGTACTTAATGTAACGAAATATACTCATTGTTAAATTGAACTTTAAAATGAATGTATCGATATCGATATTTTTTGTACTATTCCTCACAAAGATACATAATTTGTAATTTATTGACCCAGTATTGTATTCACCTGTTAACGTACATTTACCGATTCAAGCAAAATTTGTCATGTCAACAAAATACATTCCATTCGAATTTATTGCAATAATTGCAAATCAGCAAGTTCGAATCGAATGTACTTTAGACAATTACTTAATGTGGTTTTAGTAGATTAAGCAATTTTATAAACGTATAAAATAAGTGGATTTGTACACATTCGGTCTCTTTTAATAAAGAACAAGGTAACAGCAGTACATTCGTGCGTGTGTTCCTTCTATTTATTTTTACAGGTGCTATAACTTGAGAGTTATCAGCAGTGCTAATAAGCAGCTCAGTAATTTCTAAAAATTACTTGACGTTTACATTGGTCCTTCGAACAGGATTACCGGTCGAAATCATTTGATTATTGCTAGGTCGCCGTACGGAAATTGTACAACAGCAACATGCCTGCAGGCGGAATACAGGTCAATCCAGCAACAGGAATCGACACGCAGAAGTTCAATCTTGAGGAGGTTCATCGCTTCGTCCGGAACTTTAAGAAAACGGATTCGAAGTTGAGGTACTGCAAGGAGAATTTCGAAGCCAAGGTAGAGGCGCTTCAATCCAAATGAAAAGCATGCGAGCAGGGTCATTTTGATGTCGTCCAAAGCAAGAGCCACAACGCGGGATTGCTGAAAGATTATTTGACGGAGTACGATGAAGTAGAGCAGCTTTTCGAGGAGCATCTAGTGCTCTTCCGTCAACAAATCAGAGGGTATATGGTAGATTGTGCGAAGCCAGTCCCTCAAGGGTCAATCGCCGAGGGAATCATTCCTCTGGAACGCATCAAGGTGCCGAGGTTCAACGGCGACTTTACAAATTGGGCGTCGTTTCACGATTTATACAAGGGTATGGTAGATGACAACCAAGGTCTGAGTGCTGTACAAAAAATGCAGTACTTAAAGGCATCGGTAACTGGCGAAGCAGAAAAGATGATTAAACACCTAAGCACGACAGAAGCGAATTATCCAATCGCATGGTCTTTGCTTGAGAAGAGGTTCAATAATCCGAGGGCGACCGCAAATGCGTTAATGAGACTCTTGTGGAGTATAAAGTCTTCGGGCGCACCAAGTGTGGATGCGATCAAGAACATGTTGAACATAACGAATGAGTTTCTAAGCAGTATGAAGTCGTTGAACGTGGAACCTCTCAACATCATGTTGGTATATTTTCTGCAACAGAAATTAGACTCTGAATCGAACATGGAATGGCAGAAATTCGTCGGGATATCAACAAATGTTCCGACTATAGATCCATTTCTCCAATTTCTATCGCAGCAGCTGACAGTTTTTGAAGCATTGCAGCCGAAAGTGTTTATGAATAACAGCAAGATTAGTGTGTTAAGTGCTACATTAAAGCCGCAAGTGTTGTGTCACTTTTGTAAGGGTGAACATAAAATATATAAGTGCGAAAAGTTTCAATCTGCAGATATAGTTGAGAAGCAAAATTTTGTGAAACGAGCACGATTGTGTTTCAACTGCTTAAGCGATCAACATAGCGCATCCAATTGTACGTCGTCATCAAGATGCAAGAGCTGCAAAGACAAACATTATAGTGCACTTCATTCTGATGTGAAATGGGAAGTTTCGAGGGAATCAGACACGGCGAAGACACAGCAATCAACGTCATTAAGTCTGACCTCGCTGAATGGTAAGGGTTTCACGCTGTTAGCAACAGCTAGAGTGTGGATTAAAAACAGCGTTGGCACTAATGTTCCACTGAGAGCCTTAATCGATCAGGGTTCGCAGGATTCTTTTATAACAGAATCAGCAGCGCAGTCGCTAGGCATAGCTAGACGACGGGATAAACTGCGAATTTACGGAATCAACAAATCACCTGTAACGACAAAGGGTTCAATAACAGTAACGTGCCGTGAAACGTGGCCGCAAAGAAGTTTAACGTTACCTTTACATGTTTTACCAAACATAGCATCGAGACTGCCTCAATGTGGCTTTGATGATCTTGTCGTGGGACTAGACAAGGATAGCTTAGCAGACAACAGTTATAACATACCGGACAAGATCGATATGCTACTGGGTGCAGATATATACAGCGTAATCCTTAAGAAGGGTTTAAGGAGATTCCGAAATGGGCAGATGATAGCCCAAAAAACCTCATTGGGTTGGATCGCTTTGGGAACAACACATGTTGCTAATTGAGGTATTCATGGAGTATGCATGATCAATTTTCAAGAGCTCGATGAAACAATCAAACGCTTCTGGGAGCAAGAAGAGTTTGATTCAAGCCAAAACGTATCTGAAGTCGAGGCTGCGTGTGCTCAGCATTATACAATGACAACGAGACGCCAAGAAGAGAGCGGCCGATACATAGTTCGTCTTCCTTTCAAGACTGATGTTAATCCGTCTGTGGAATTGCAATCATCAATGAAGGACGCAATTATTCGACTGCGACAAATGGAGAATCGTTAGGATCGTGATGAGTAATTGGATCGTGATGAGGAACAATATAACGAGTTTTTAAAGGAATATTTCAGACTTGGGCACATGGAAGAAGTCCCAAAAGATGAAATCTACTCGAAGGCATCATATTATCGTTCACACCATGCCGTCACGAAGGCTTCCAGTTCTACTACAAAGGTGCGCGTAGTCTTTGACGCTTCACATAAAACATCTTCAGGAAAGTCTTTAAATGACTTATTGATGATCGGCCCTACAATTCAAGACACGATTTTTGAATTATTATTACGTTGGCGTACTCATAAGTTCGTGATCACTGGCGATATAGAAAAGATGTATCGCCAAGTTCTGGTAGACGAGAGAGACAGGGATTACCAACGTATCGTCTGGAGACCAGTTTCTCCAGGGCCTATCAAACATTATCGTCTGAAGACAATTACTTATGGTATAGCTAGTGCCCGTACCAAGCAATATGAACTTTAACACAATTAGCAAAGGATGAGCAATTTAAATACCCAGCAGCGGCGCAAATTCTACAGAAAGATTTTTTTGTGGACGACGTGCTGAGTGGAGCATCAGACATTGTCTCGGCACGCAAATTATTAAATGATTTAAAGGCTATGTTAGAAGCGGGTGGAATGAAAATGGGCTTCCAATAACGATCAAGTGTTGGATGATGTTGCCTCTGCTGGATAATGTTGCCTGTCTCCTCTCTCAACATAGAATTGGAGCAGTCACTGAAAACATTGGGCTTACTTTGGCAACCCAAAGGTGGTTTTTTTGTATTCAAAGTAGATCCGCCAGTTTTGCAACCGCAAGGCACAACTAAGCGCCTTGTCGCTTCAGCTATCGCTCGTCTTTATGACCCATTAGGATGGTTACAGCCAGCAGTAATAATTGGGAAAGTAATTCTACAGAAACTTTGGCTAGAAAAAATTGATGGGGATGATTGCTTACCAAATAGTTTACTGAACGAATGGTCTCAGTTCATAAATGACTGCCCAGTTCTAGAGTACATCAAAATAACTCGCCATCTAGGAACAACACCTTCGGATAAAGTTGAGATCCATGGGTTTTGCGATGCGTCTATGGTCGCTTACGCGGCAGTGGTTTATCTGCGTGTGATTCCAGTGTATCCTGTATCGAAAACGTAAACGTATCTTTGATAGCAGCTAAAGCTAAAGTAGCTCCATTAAAAAGCCAATCCATCCCCCGACTTGAGCTCAATGCAGCTGTGCTTTTAAGTAAATTAATAACCAGTATTAAACGTGCCTTAAAGATGGACAAGGATGTACCAATCTATTGCTGGACTGATTCAACAATCGTTCTTGCATGGTTACGAGATATTCCAGCAAGATGGAAAACCTACGTAGCAAATAGAGTCAGTGAGATTCATTTGCATACGAATGCATCATGTTGGCGACATGTTGGAACAGATTACAATCCTGCTGATTGCGCTTCACGTGGTATGTTACCATCGAAATTAATTCAACACTCTTTGTGGTGGAAGGGCCCATCATGGCTTTCTGAAAAAACATTAGATTACGCTTCAAACGTGACTACAGAAGAAACTGATTTGGAACGGCGACATATGAAAGTATTTGCAGCTATCGCCTATGAGCCAGAAAATATATTGGAGAGATTTTCCAGTCTTACACGTTTAACTCGTGTTGTTGCATACTGCTTGCGCATGAAATCTAGAAAACGTCATACCTCTAGAAAACGTCATACCTCAAATGCCTGAGATGGTTTAAAACCAATGCGCAACCTCAACAACAGTTAATGGGAAATCTGCCAGAAGCCAGAGTAACATCAGTGAGAGCATTTTCTAATTGTGGCTTAGATTTTGCCGGACCAATTACAATAAAATGGTCGTCGGGCAGGGGAGCTAAAACGGCGAAATCATACATAGCTCTATTTATCTGTTTAACAACAAAGGCTATACATTTAGAAATTGTCAGCGACTTAACAACATCAGCCTGTATTGCTGCAATAAAACGCTTGGTAGCAAGACGCGGATTGTGTTCCAACATTTATAGTGATTGTGGAACGAATTTCGTTGGTGCGAACAAGGAATTAAAAGATCAGTTCAATAAAGCACGACTACAGACTCAAGCATTTTTAGCAAACGAACAGATCAAGTGGCATTTCAATCCACCAAGCAGTCCACACTTTGGCGGTCTTTGGGACGTCTTTGGGAAAACTATTGGGTCAAATTTACTAAACATTGGGAAGCTATACACGGTATTGACACAAATTGAGGCTGTTTTAAACAGCAGACCATTGGTACCCATGAGCAATGATATCAACGATGAAGAAGTTTTGAAGCCAGGACATTTTCTGATCGGCCAGCCCTTAGTTGCAGTTCCTCAAGCAAAACCACCTGAAAACTCGAACCTTTTGCGCAAATGGCATCTAACAACGCAGCTTGTAGAACGGTTTTTGGGCCAAATGGAGTACTGAATATCTTTCTCGTTTACAACAAAGGCCAAAATGGATGAAACCGAAGGAAAATCTGGCACCAGGACAATTAGTGCTCGTTAAAAATGAAAATTACCCCCCGACGAAATGGCCGCTTGCAAGAATATTGCAGGTTCATCCAGGAAATGATGGGATTGTTCGAGTCGCAACAATCAAACTCAGAGGACTCATTACAAAACGTCCAGTTGTGAAACTAAGTCCATTGCCTATACCAGCTTGTGAGTCAAACGACGAGCTCTGCTCCAAATGCAGACTTGATATCTGAAGGAGTCAAAGATAATGTTACCAACGACAATGTCACTAGAAGTGGGGTGTCACAAGGTGGAAGACGGGGCCTTCCGAAGTCATACGCTGGTTTATTAATGTTCATGATAATTGGCTGTATTATCCCGATAACCGAAGCCTTTGTTAAAGAGTCTTCTATGAACATAGCACACGTGAACAGTGGCCTAATTGTGGAACATCTTGGCCACGCATATTTGAACAAGGGAACACTTCAGCTTAGGATGAAAAAACCATGGGAAGATTTAAGAAAAGATAGTAGAAACATCATTGATGTGATAAAAAACATGACGTTTCTATGTGATGCAGGTTTGAGTATTACCCAATAAATTCATTATTCAGACCTACTTAATCATCTAGTTGCGATAGAAAAGGAAATTCAACACAAAATATATACAATACATTTCGTCAAGGACAGACAGAAAAGAGGGATACTAGGAAGCATGTTAACAGCTGTCTTTGGTATAAATGATGAAGTCTACAGAGATATAGACAATCTTGAATACAACCAGCAGTCCATAAGACGATCACTTAGTGAGCATACTAAGTTAATTTTGGGGCAACCCACATGCTGAATCAGACGAACGACAAAATGGAAAACAGGCTAGTACAATTCAACGAAAGGCTTAATACGGCAACTAACCTCATAACTCAATACACAAAGTGGTATAAGACGACTGACCATAATAAAATTAACTTACAATTTTTCGGCACATACCAGCGAGCATTCAACTTCTTAAACGAGGTTTTGGCTAAATATACAACAATAGTGACACACATATACACAAAGGAAGGTATCCTAGATTTAATTCAACCTGCTGAGCTAATTGACATCATAAACAAAACAGAACAGGCCTTGCCGCCAACTTTCAAGTTGTCTCATGTGTATTTTGACAAGCTAATAATACAATACGAAGAGGAAGCATTGTTAATCGACGGATATTTGCCCATTATCGACCAGAGAAGGTACGATCTAATAAAAGCTACCGCTGTTCCACACAGGCTTTACAATCGAACAAATACAGTACAAGACCTGTCGGCAGATATAATTGGAGTGAATTTCGATCAACAAGTATATTTTGAACTAAACAAAGAACAATTTCGCGAGCAAATAAAATTACCAGCCAATGATTTCCTGGTACGATTGAATACGTTGTATGATGTGAAGAACAAACCAAATTGCATCATCAGAGAAGTCTTTAATATGTTTCGAGGACAAAACTGCTCACTTTTTACCTTAGAAATTGAGCCATCAACAAACGTAATATGGAAAAGATTATCCTCGAGCGGAAAATGGTTGTTCATGGCTTTAACACAAACCGTAGCACATCAGATATGTGGAGGTAAACGTGAAAAAGTAATATTTACTGACACTGGAATTCTATCTCTTCCATCGGGTTGTGAATTGGTAACTGACGAATACATTTTGTCGAAAGAAATGCAAGTCCAGAAGATCGCTCACCAAATTATGATTAAATCCATACCAATTGAAGAATTAGCTGCTCCAACCAATATTCCTCAACTTAACATTACTTCGATTATGAAACCTTCTGATACATTTTCCTCGCTGATCGATGACGCACAAGCTCTTAAGAATTCTTTCGATAACACAATACACAAGCAAGTTAGGACGTATCATATCCATTTGGCATTAATAAGCATTTCATCAGTTATCATCATTTGCTCCATCACAGTATTGATTTTCCGATACAACGCGTGTAAATCATCAAGTTCGCCAACCGCACGATGGTACGATCCTGAACCAAACCAAGCAGACTCTTCCGTATAAGAACTATTAGTTCTTGGTGGGCGGAATGTTAACGCGTGAAATAGATTAAACTTGTTTGCTAATAAAGAAATTTATTTGTTATACTCAATGTAACGAAATATACTCATTGCTAAATTGAACTTTAAAATGAATGTATCGATATCGATATTTTTTGTACCATTCCTCACAAAGATACATAATTTGTAATTTATTGACCCAGTATTGTATTCACCTGGTAACGTACAGTTGGACATATATTTTGATATTTCTAATAATGGTATCCAACACATCAGCACTCATATCAATCAAAGATGTTTCATCACACTCTGGCGTAATTTTGATACCAAAAGAATCTACCAGATTAATTCAAGATCACATACGGATTTGTCATAAAATTAACTTTTCACTCTATGAATCAGCATTAAATGAAATAGTTCAAACAATCATCCCGGATAAATATGTTGAAAATACAGCTTAAATAAAATATGTTGAAAATACAGCTTAAACTTTTAACTAACAAAATAAAAACTGATATTTCCAAATACCCAAGTAACCCTTACTTCAAATGCTTTCAATTCGAAAATAAATGTAATAACTTGAAACCACTTAATATAAAATCATTTCCTTCATGCATTGATAAAACTTCAAACAATTTTGTTTTCCAGCAATTGGAAAATACGTCAATATTTAAGTACTTAATAATTACTTCAGCTCTCGAGCTTATCAAAATTGGCGAAGATTCAAACTTTTCATACAATTTATTATATCTCGAATCTGGTTACATCTCATATTTAATTTACTTTACAATTTAATTTACCTCTAAAACTAAGACAAAATATTGATCTTTGCCAAAATAGAAATAAAAGTTCAGAGAACTGTATTACTAATACATTTGACACTTACCTACAATTGTGCGAAGAATGTTCGCGTAATCGTAGCAAACGAGGTTTTAACTTCATCGGTAGTGGCTACAAATTTCTTTTTGGTACAATGGACAATGATGACCGCGAAGAAATATTGAAGCATTTACATATCATTGACCAGAATAATCACAAAAATATTAAAACACTAAACAATCAAATTG
The DNA here is from genome assembly GCA_947369275.1 of Nemotelus nigrinus. NCBI lineage: Eukaryota > Metazoa > Arthropoda > Insecta > Diptera > Stratiomyidae > Nemotelus > Nemotelus nigrinus. The sequence continues at coordinate 122,907,111 of OX376373.1, read as the reverse complement.
AAATCAATAGTGTTTTCGAAGAAAATGTTAGAAATATCCAAGAATCTATAAACAACAATAACAAGCAACTTGAAGATTTATCAAAATCACTAGTTTCATCAATGAAAGACTGATACAAATCACAAGCATTGAACTTAAACATTCACTCGATTTAATCAAAGACGAAATAGAAAAGGTCCTTGATAATATAAATGCTGCAAAAATAGGAATAATGACTAGATCCATATTAAGTGAAGATGAAATTTTCGAAAACGATATCGGTTTCGATAAACTAAAAGATATCACTATTTGTGCATTGCACAAAGAAAATTTAATTATATTTGTTATTAATGTACCTATTTTAACAGAACTTTTACTTACATATTATATACGTCAAATACCTAACAATAATAATTATACTCTAGAAATCAAAATTAACGAAGTTATCGAATACAACAACCAATATTATGAAAAAACCAAATATTTGAAAAATCTTTATAAACGTTTATATTGTAATAATTGTAAAATTCCATTCAATCAAACCTCATCTATTGAAGAACTCGAAAAAGGTTTCATACTATCTATAAATTCAAACAAGATTCTCAAGAGTAACATTTTATCAAAAAATATTGTACTTACAGGCTTAAAACTAATTCAATTTTCAAATTGTGAAATTATAATCGACAATCAATTATATACAAATTATGTAAAAGAATTTGATTCTACATAAACACTTGATCCTATCCCTAATTTTGGAAGGAACATTTCGACAAAAATTAATTTAGAGAACGTTCATTTAAAAAATATAGCAAGCCTAAAGGTTAGGTTAGGTTCAACTGGCTGGCCAGGGCCACACATAGACCCATTGGTCCGTAGTGGTACCAGATAAATGGACCCGGAGAAGGAAAGTTCAGTCCAAACGGCCATCGAAGACCCCGGACTTTTTTGCGAACTGAAGTATGTCCTTCAGCCTCTGCTCTGACATGTGACAGATCCACCAGCCAGGGCTCACCGAAGCAGCGCTGCCTGGTTCTCCCCAGTGCCGGGCAGTGGCACAGAAGGTGTTGGATTGTTTCCGAGACTCCCGGCTCTTGACACTTCCTACAGGTGTCACTGGTTAGGAGTCCCATTTTCATGGCATGAGCTGCCACAAGACAGTGGCCGGTAATGATGCCGACCAGCCGTTTGCAGTCAGTTCGCGTCAATTCGAGTAGGTACTTAGTAGCTACGACATTGTACGACCCCCACATGATTTTGGTTAGCTTGCAGGTCTGAGTTGCACGCCATCTGCACGTCGCAACTTGCATCATATTGGAGTCAATTGAGTATTTGATTGTCTGGATTGGAGTAGGAATATCAACCGATCCTGACAGGGGAAGGCTAGCCCCGTGCTTGGCTAACGCGTCCGCCCTCTTGTTTCCTTCAATGCACTTGTGGCCAGGAACCCAGAAAATTCTGACTCTTCTGTTGTTGCCCAGTCTATTCAGGGCCTGAATGCAGTCAAGCACACACTTGGATCTGTATGTGTAAGACAACAGAGCTTTAACCGCCGCTTGACTGTCTGTAAAGATGTTGATTTCCACACTTGTGGTATCTCTGGCGTATGCTAGGTCTGCGGCTTTACGTATCGCAAAAACCTCCGCCTGAAAAATACTACAGTGATTAGGAAGCCTGAAAGCTGCTTCCAAAGTTGCTTCTGCGGAAAATGTTGCAGCACCCACTCCGGCAGACGTTTTAGAGCCGCCAGTGTAGATGCTAAGAATTGCTGCGCCCATTTGCCGATTCCACTCTTACCCATCCCCCACAATCGCCTGATATCCCCGCTCGAAGTACAGAGTGGGGACCAAGTAGTCAGTACAACCCGCGTACCCCCGCTCAACACTGCTGTGACCGAAGGATCGTGACTCGAACTGTCCCAATTCCCTAAGCCTGACAGCAGCTTTTGCGGCAGCGCTCCTGACGAAGAGGTCAAGCGGAGGGAGATGGAGCAAGACATTGAGAGCAGACGAAGGAGTCGAAGCTAAGGCACCTGCGGTGCAGAGAGCCACCAGCCGCTGAACTCTGTTCGCCATGCTAGCAAAGGCAGTCTTGTTCACTGCTGGCCACCAGACCAAGCATCCGTAAGCAAGGATAGGCCTGGCTATCGCCATAGCAAACCTAAAGGAAATAGATGAATTAAAATACACAAAAATCAGTCATACTTACGCTATTTCCACAGCAATTGTCTTAATTATTATCATAATTATCATTCTCATTTGCTTTGGTATAAAAATTCAGTTTAATTTTAAATAAGTCACCCCCTCGCAAAACATTCGCGGACGAATGTTCATCTAATGAGGGAGGAGTTATGTGTCAGCACCAGGATGCCGATAAACCTACAAATTCACATCAACATCCTGATGCCAACACTCTAAACACTAATTTCAACACGGTACTCGTGCATCGCCATAACATACATGACGACAACGGCCGGGTTGAAATTAATAGAAATGAAGAAAGAATCAAGTTCTTAGCATCAACAAATCGAAGACCTACAGTGGCTTCGATGTAATAAATGAGTTTATTGTTTTTCTTAAGTGTCTCGAGAGAAAAACGAAGACCAACGTGGCTTCGAAGTAATTAATGATTTTTGATGTCTCGTGAGAAAAACGAAGACCAACGTGGCTTCGAAATAATGTCTCATCTAAAAAAACGAAGACCAAAGTGGCTTCGATAGTAGCGAGTAAGGAAAATAGTTCAGTCTTAATCTAGTGTCCTAAGCGTAAGCAATAAGTGATTGAGTGTAATAAAGTGAAAAGTATTTTTAAAAAAGTAGTTTTTATTCAAACTAAAAGTTATTACTATCTTGGATGTGGACCATGAAATCGGGAGATGGTGGTGGGCTCGGCTGAGACTGAACGAATGGTAAGTGGCGTCGTGGTGCTGGCTTCGGTAATGATGTTGACCTATGAGCCTGTGAGCAATGTTGTCGAAATATAGCGTAACCAAGACCTGCTAGAATAATCGAAAGACACGTATAAGAGATACCATACTGATGAATATCATAGTTCGTCACTTTTAATTGAGGTAACGACGTGTGACTTTGTAACATCGAGATCACGCCCACGACGAATACACGATTGTCGCGAATTCTTATCGTTACTCACCTATCTACAGCAAAAAACTTTTCTTTGCAATGGTCGATTTCGACGATGGTTCGGACGTTTTCCAAATGCTTCGGTTAAATACCGCTCCCGTTTTTATGCATTTTCCGGCGAAGGGAAAACCAGAAGGTCCGTATACGATGGATATTCACCGTTTAGGATTTTCGGCTGAGTCAATTTCGAAATTCGCACAGGAGCGAACGGATATTCAGATCAGAGTATTTCGTCCTCCAAATTACTCGGGAACAGTGGCAGTTATAGCGCTGGGAGCTCTACTAGCCGGATTCTTGTATTTGCGCCGCAACAATCTCGAATTCTTGTATAACAAACAACTGTGGGGCACATTGGTCGTATTATTCTGTTTCGTGATGATATCTGGACAAATTTGGAATCATATCAGGAGTCCACCGCTAGTGCACAAGAGTCAGAACGGTGGCATTGCGTATATTCATGGATCTTCACAAGGACAACTTGTGATCGAAACGTATATTGTTATGTTTTTAAGTAAGTATAGTAGTTTTGAATATGTTCTTGTATAAAAATTGGACTTCGAAATAGTGCAAAAAACATGCATTTCAGATGCCATGATCGTTATCGGTATGGTCCTGCTGACGGAATCAGGCTATCAAAGTGAACTACGAAAAGGTTGTATTATGGTCATTTCAGGTTTGTGTCTAGTCGTTATATTCTTCTCGATGCTTTTATCCGTTTTTTGTTCGAAAGCTCAAGGATATCCGTACAGGTAAAGCAAATATTTGTTCCATCTTAAAACGAAGCCAATTTAATTTCCTATTCTTTTTACAGTTTGTTGCAATGCTGCAATGATTGCAGAGGTCTGCTACGGGTCCCAATCACAGTTTCGGAGGTTCCATCACCGCTTTTAAAATGCTGGCGGAAGTCACAGGTTGTCGACATGTATTTCTTGCAGCTGGAATACAAAATAGTCCAATATTAACCCACAAATCTTACTCGAGATTCCTGTTATTCACATACTATTGCTACCGCAGTAGCCTTATCTTCTCTATTCGCATCTGATGCTTCTTCTAAAAAACTAAGGAAATACAAATCGTCGGCTCTGATCTCCGACAGAGACGGGAGGCCCTGATTGGCTATTAATGCGCACTCCACTATCCGTGATTTTTCCAGTTGGCCAGCCATGTAATCAGAATCTGAATTATTAGGTGCACAATCCAATGTTTATATTTTAAAAAAAGCCATCACTGACATTTGAATGAATTCAGCTGTACAGCGAATCTAGTGTCGGATTGCTGTACCTTATGTTTTGGTGATGCCATAATGGTTCAGAATCACGTGGAAATTGCAGGATTGGAAAGAAACCGCTCTTGCGGTGATATGAAAATTTTTGAAGACAAAGAAAAAGGTGATTTTGGGTAGTAACTGTAGAGGAGAAAAGTTCGAAAATTCTGAGCTAGTGCAAGAGTTGGTTGGTTTTTTTGAAAAAAAAAAGAAAAGTGAAAAGTTCGTGGAAAGCAAAGAAGAAAAGACAAGAAGACTTACGTTTGGTTTTTGTGAAAAAGGCAGAAGCACGAAAAGTGTGAAATTTTGAAGGAAAAGAAATAGAAGAGGCTTCTTTCTCTTAGACAAGAAAAAAGTTAAATATTCTGAGCCAGTGCAACCATTTGTGGGGTTATGATCAGAATTGGGAGTTTGTAAGCGCTATTATAAATAAAGAAGTCGCCAAACAACAAGTCGTGAAAAAAAAAAAAATTTTTGTGAATCAAGTGAATCTTTGCGAAGAATGTGATTCGATGCAGGATGGTTTTGCTCCTGTGAATGGGCGGGTTCCTCTGAGATGCATACTACTATCTTAATACTACAATTGTCAAGGACCGTTCAGGACCAAGCTCAGAAGCAGTGTGAAGGTGAAAGGAAAAAGGAGTCAAGCAGGAAGGCGGATTGGACCAATTATTAAAGCTTTATCGGAATCGTCACACAGGATTGGATGTCTGGACGTGTGAGATAAGGAATGTACGAATGACCTAAATTCATGGTATTTATTGATGGAACTTTGTTTCAAAATTTTGACCCTTACAATTATGAACGAAAAACAAAAGATAATTTTAACGTAACATTATTCTTCACCATAACACAGTTATATATTTAATGAGATTGTATAAGATTGTATTTCATTACATTATATCATTGTATACCATAATATTTCATATACTTATATATCATTACATTTAAATGAAAGAAAGCAAATATTTTTATTTGGTGTGGGTGATATGCGATCTATATTTCTTTGCATACCTATTGTTTTTCTTTATTTTGATTTTTGGGTTTTGGTTTTGCATGTAATTGATTTCTTGCCCATATATATTTCTTTTATTAGGTTGAATTAACATCTATATGAATTTTGGTATTATTATTTATGTTAAGATTGGTGAATAGAATAGATATTTTTTGAATTTTTTTATGAATAGATTTTTCTTTCTTTGATGTTCCTTATCTTTGGTTTTATTTTTATTTTTGTTAATTTATTGGTGAACTAATAAAATGGAATAACATGTGCAAAATAAATGATTCTTGCATGGAGTCTTCCCTATCCATTCCGCTTCAGTGAGGTGTAATTGTGTTTGTTCCTTTGGCGTGCCGTAGCACGAAGGAATCATAGCCCAAATGCCCACGACCAGACTGAGCTAGTCGGCGGAGGGCCAAGGCACGCAGGGTAAGTTCCTATGATTCCTTAACTTAAGGAGGGAGATACATGTAACTGCTAAAAATAAAATCGATTTTTTTTATTGCATCAAAATGTTTGAAATGCTCTTAAAATAAACCAACAAAAGTTTTGAAGCGATATTCGTATTAGTTCTCGAGTTATAGTCAGTTTAAGGCAGCGCGGCGTTCCCCAGGTCGGTGGAGCTTTAAAACTTTAAACGCGTTTTTCTCAAAGTAGTACTTTTTCAACTGCCGTACAAGATATCTCAAAAAATATTGAATCGATCCGGCCCAAATTTATACCACATCTACAAAAGAGTATTATCTCCTCGTTGAACCTAAATGTTATTGTAATTTCAGAAAAATAATTTGTTTATTAATGTTTAAAGTGTGATTTTTTTGAAAAATAATCGATTTTTATGTTTAATCTAAAATTAATGTAAAAATTTAAAATATTTTTATAAATTTTATTGGTTCACCTATGAATTACATATTTCATTAGCATATTTTTTTCTCTCTGAATGTTGCAAGTTCCCCGGAAAAGGCGTTAAGTTGTACGAGGCAGTTTTTGATGTGTTTTTTTCATTCGCTCGCACCGCCGCCATTTTGTGTTGAAAAATTATTAAAAAAAGATTTTCATTTACTGTGAGACATGTATTTTAAGGATTTAATATTAAACATTTTCTGAATGAACAATATATATATTTTAATTCAATCTGAAATTAGCAATTTTTTTTCGATTTTACATGTATTTCCCCCCTTAAACATGCTGCATTGACGACGGCTCGGCAGAGCTTTGTCGGATGCAACAAATGGCGCCCAATTGTTGGTTTGATGTTTTGGTAATTTCTGTTCTTTTTGGCATATATGCTGGTCGGCTGGGGTGGCAAATGTTTCGGTGTAAGCATTGTGTTGCCTCAGCCATATTACTAATTTTCGAAGAAAAGTAGTATTAAACTCGTTTCGCCGAAAATTCATATTTCTTTATATATATATATATATATATATCATCAAAATGATTAAGGGAGATAATCTCTGGAGTGGCCGATTCGATTGAGTTGAAACTTTCGGAGAACGTAGATGTATTTAGTAGGTAGGTCCACAACTTGCTGAAATTCAGATATTCTGAACCTTTTGGCGGCGGCGAGCGTTTTAGTGAATTTTGAGGTACTCCTATATTTCCAAGCAGCGTGAATTTTTGTTCAAAAAAAGTATTGGAAATGAAATCTTATTATGTCCTAAGCTTGTTTATGGTAAAGAATTGGAAATTTTGAGCCGTATGTGGGTGCAGCGTGCCTAAAAGTAGGCAAGGATTTTTTTTCAAATTTTGATTTGTCATTACATCTGACCGAAACATTGGATCATCGTGAAATTTGCTGAGCGTATTGATGTTGACTAAAATTTAATACACATGAATTTCCAAGGTAGTGCGGGCAACCCTGTAGCTGCGGCAGGCTCTTGAAAAAAAATCCTTCAAATCATTGAACCTCCTGAAAATTTTTTTATTTTTGACAAAAAATTCAAATCATTGATAAATTTTAACGTTTGTGCATCATATCAATTTAAAGTTTTTGAAATTCCGATTTGCGCAAGAACGGTAACCCATCACTAAATTACCTCTATTTTCAGCACTCGAAAGTTCTGTTCACGAGAACTGACGACCGGATTATCCGATCATAATGAAATTTACAGGACATGTTGGTATTAACTAGGACCAGGTCTGATAGGAATGATTTTGAAATGCAGGCAACCCTGTGGCAGTGGTGCCATCTTGAAAAATCACTGAGAAAAAAAACAGCTTTTTGGCCTATAACTTCCGATTCAGGCATCATATTTAAACAAAATTCACACTATATTTGGTTCTTACTTAAGATAACATTTGGTGAAAATTTGGCTGAAAAATTAGAATAGGGTTGCCAGCTATGGTAATTTTTGTCTCCTAAATCTTGCAAATTTGCTCAGCAAAATAAAGCTTTTTTTCCTATAACTTCCGGTGCAGTCATGATATCAAAATTAAATTTATGTAGTAAAAAGATTTTAATGTGAGCCAAATATCACAGGAATTTCGTACAAAAATCGTGAAAGGGTTGCCAGCTATGACCATTTTTGTAATTTTTTAGAATTTCTTTACGGCGCGATTATGTCATTAGATTTGCAAATGGGAACGATCCTGCAATGAAAATTAACAACAAATATTAACGCTTTAAAAATTTGAAAAGCTTTGAGGGTGGTAACCCTAAAATTTTTTTCACCCGTATAACTTCTAGCGCAGTGATTCAATCGAAACGAAATTTACTGGTTGGGTTTAACTTAACGTGAAGCAGATTTGGAATATATTTTGCTTTGGTGCTGACACAGGGTAACCAGCATTTGCCACTTTCGTAACTATTGCATCAACAGATGCTTCAAATTACATACACATATGCAAAACATTTGCAATAAAATTAAGAAACCAATTTTTAAATTTTCCGAGTTTTGAACATTTTTCGGATGGCAGCCTCAAACAACGTTTAACCGCTGAAGCTTTCGATGAAATCCTCCGATGAGAACGAAATTCAAAGGATGAGTTGATTTAAGTATGAGCTTGTGAAGGTTAACTTATTGCTGCTTCGTTATGAAAATATTGACAGCACTGAACATTTTCATCATTTGTGTTATAGTTGAGTTCTGTTGCTTTGAACAAGGAATGGTTGATATGATTCTACAAAAAAGTGTATTACGTCTTTCCACATTGTCACTCAAAGACAATTTCTTCGAAAATTAGTTTTCTAGCGGTTCAGGTGCGCTAGAGTTTTTTTTTTTTCTTTTCATTATTTCTCCTTGGCCGTAGTTGGCAACATATTACCATTTCGCTTTAATTTGCTTATTCATATCTAGTCGAGCGGTCGTCAATGCAGCATTGGCGCCCGTATAGTGCTAATGTCTTTGTCTTATGTGTTCTACAGAGCTTAGCTCTCTTATAGTCACCCAGATTCTTGTGGTTGTGAGTTTTCTTCAATAGTAATGAGCGATAATATCTCCAAAGTGGTAGGATATATCTTCTAAAGTAGATAATGTGAAGTTGTCGCAGTTGGAGGAAAGTACTCGATGGAATGTTTTCTGGACTCGTCTTGGTCCTTGTCCACCGGTATGGTGTTATTCAGTTAATGAATTACTTTGAGCAGGATACGAGAAATGTGATTAGTTGGGCATTCCAAGTCAACCACAAGAAAGCTGTAATTTCCTTATATCCTATCCTTTTTTTTACATTCAATGTTTGAGTTTTTCTTCCTTTTCCTTTCCTTTATCTACATTTCCCATCTGGAAGATGAAGTGCAGAATCATTATTTATCTATATTAAAGAACTTATTACTAAAAATAATCTAGCCACGTTTCGGTTTTGTTACAAGTATATGAAAAAAATTATCTTTGGGAAACCAGTATATATTTTAATATATATACACACAAATTTTATCACGTTATACTATATTACAATTATACACACATTGGAGCATTGAAGTGGTGCCGATATTTGTATTCAACACTTTAAATCTACATGAAATTTAGCATTTACTCAATCGTTTTGGGAGACGTTAACACATTAATTATTAATTTTTTTGAGAATTTAAGTCTGATGTTACTTATCTGAGAAAAAGAATTGATATTAGTTATTCAGATACCTATAAAGATAAAGTGGTTGATTTTCCCTGCGTAACAATGAGACGTAGAACGAATAGGTGGGATCCCAGCTACACTCCTTTCCAGCATCAACTGGAACGCTTAAGTATGTCACCATCAGCTCAAGTCACCAGTAATACCGAGTCACAGATATTAAATAGCTCATTTCCAAGGCAATCGGATTCCCATTTGGCAGAGACCGAGGCAAGGAGAAGACGGAACACACGAGAGGAGGATTCTAGCTACCTTCAGGATCGATCAAATCGACCAACTACGTCTGGCAGTAATGAGGCGAGAGTAACTTTTCGGGATCAAGTCGAAGCAAGTTCTCAGTCATCCGTTAAATTACCCATGTCAAAGTGGAATATTATATTTGACAGGTCTACCTCGCGTTTAACTGCACGACAATTTATGTTTCGGGTGCTGTATTTGGCGGAAGATTATCGCGTTCCATAAACTATTCTGGCAACTGATTTCCATCTGCTCTTGAAAGGTAATGCAGCCGATTGGTATTGGCGCTTTCGGGAGCAGAATTATCCGCTCATATGGAATAAATTGAGATCGGCATTTTTGGAACGATTCAACGCATATCGTTCCGATGTGGATATACGAAGGACGTTAGATGGTCGCTTACAGAAAACAGGAGAGCGTTTCCAAGATTTTTTTGACGCTCTCGAGGGTATATCTTTGCAGCTGAATATCCCTTTAACGGACTTAGACTTTCAATGCGTAGTATTTAGGAACATGTCCCCCGCCCTTCGAGCCCATCTGTCTGGAGTAGAATTTCACTCAACCCGTGAGCTTGTTAAACGCTGCTGTTTAGTGGAAGCAGAGTGGCGATTGTTAGGGTGGAATAGCGAGCGCAAGCTGATTCGTCATACGCGTCCGGTGCACGAATTATACTTTGATTTAGATCGCTTTGATAATGGTTGGTCGAGTTCATCTACTTCTTCCACTCGTCATCCATTGTGGGACTACGAGGCAGGCACACAGAACGAGTTCAGGCAACAGAATAGGCAAACAGTGCAATTGGGTTGCCATGAAATACCATTGGATTATTACAACATACCTCAAGCCCCCAGTCGATCAGGTCAGTCATCTGAGAGACAATCCAGTTTTGAGGCAGAAACGCACAGGTATACAAACCGTGAAACACCCCCAATTAGACATTCAGTAAAGTATGGTGAATTTACACCAACTCCGGTCGCGTCAAGGCAGGAAATACATGCCGTGCAATCTAGTTCCAATGAGTATACGAGTAGAGATCGCAGGAAAGATAACCGAAACAACTTACGAGTGTGTTGGAATTGTCACGATCTGGGGCATGGATTTATGGATTGTACGACTCCCATACAGCGTGTTTTCTGCTTTGGCTGTGGTCGCGAGGGAATTTTGAAACCCAAATGTCCCAATTGTCAAGCGGGAAACTTGAACAGGAATGCGCTTCCCGCGGGGAGGTTGCGTATTCCTCCAGGCACTTGTTCCTCCCGACCCGAGATGACAGACGCGGCAACCAATATCGACCCCGAATTTCGCCGAACACGATAAATCCCTTAAATTTTCCTTCAAGCAAGCTCCCTACCATCAATTCCGAATGTCATTGTACGCGATCGGCCCGCACGCGCTCGGTATCGCGCTTCCATCGAGCATGGAAGTATTTTGCCAATAGACGATGGCTACGTAAAGCGTGTGTCGAGGAGAGAACCGTCCTTTCGCCATAATATCCATAAAGGGACGGGAACTTCAAGGGTTGCTGGACAGTGGTGCAAGCATCAGTATACTTGGAGCAGGAGCTTTGGACTTGATAGCGGAACTGAATCTATACATGCATACCATGGCATCAGATGTTCAGACAGCGTCAGGTCATAGAGCTTCTGTTCTGGGATATGTTGAGGCTCTGGTGAAATTTAATTCGAAATCACGTCTGATTAAGTTCTTGGTCGTTCCATCGTTGAGTGACCCAGTATACCTCGGAATGGACTTCTGGGACACGTTTAAAATTACACCGACTCAACAGGCGACGGTTGCATCTCTTTCTGAAGTCCCGGCCCCGGCGTTTCACACTCTGTCTTCTGAGGAGCAGTCCCGATTACAGCGCGTCATACATCAGTTTCCCTCGTATAACATCAATGGCTTGGGTAAGACTACTTTAGTCTCTCATCATATTGACACCGGGTCCGCCAAACCCATTAAACAGCGGCATTATTCGGTGTCCCCAGTCATACAGAAACTGATGTATGATGAGCTAGATCGCATGCTGTCCTTAGGAGTCATTGAGGAAAGTAGAATCGCTTGGAGTTCACCAGTCACGCTTGTCCGGAAGCCTGGCAAAGTACGGCTATGTTTGGATGCCAGACGACTGAATGAGGTAACCCTGAAAGATGCATATCCATTACCTCTCATTGAAGGCTTATTGGCGCGTTTGCATTCAACTAAATTTATTACGAGTTTGGACCTTAAGGATGCCTTTTGGCAAATACCGTTAGATGCAGAATCTAGGGGGAAGACCGCGTTTACCGTTCCTGGCTGCCCATTATATCATTTCACAGTGATGCCATTTGGTCTATGTAACGCTCCTCAGACCATGTGCCGACTAATGCACAAAGTGATTCCTCACGAGCTGCATGACAAGGTGTTTGTATATCTCGACGATCTGCTCGTTACTAGCTCTTCTTTTGACGAACATTTGGATCTACTTTCCAAGGTGGCGCAGCTGCTTCACGCAGCTTAATTGACCATTAACGTCGAGAAGAGCAAGTTCGTACATCGAGAGATCAAATACCTTGGATATGTGGTTGGTGATGGAATCCTCAAGGCGGATCCAGAGAAAATCTCCGGAATTGTAGGCACCTAAGTCGGCAAAGGAGATCCGGCGATTTATGGGAATGGCGGGATGGTATCGGCGGTTTATCCCCAATTTTGCGGCAGTGTCATCAGCCCTAACGGATTTGCTGAAGGGTAAGCGCTCGTTTCAGTGGACAGACGCTGCTAATAATGCTTTCTCAGAGATTAAAAGACTGTTGATTTCGGCACCAGTGTTAGCTAATCCCGATGTCTCCCGTAGATTTTTCATCCAGTGTGATGTTTGTGCCACCGGGATCGGGAGTGTCCTGTTCCAAAAAGACGATGATGGTGGAGAGCACCCAATCGCTTTTATGTCTGTAAAGCTTAACGCTGCGCAACGCAACTATAGTGTTACTGAATTGGAATGCTTGGCTGCGGTGCAAAGCGTTAAGAGATTCAGAGCATATATCGAAGGGTTGCCTTTCACCATTATCACTGACCATGCTAGCCTTAAATGGCTCATGGGACAGCAGGACCTCACTGGTAGATTGGCTCGCTGAAGCCTGAAACTGCAGTCTTTTGATTTTAACATCGAGCATCGTAAGGGAACTCACAACGTCGTTCCAGACGCATTATCGAGAGTTTGCGGGTCGTTCGAAACAAGCCAAGTTCTAAGAGGTTATTTGCCTGAGCACTACAGGCTTGCTGAGGTAATCGCTGATACAGCATTCCGAGCTCCTGAGTATTTGAACCTCATCGCTCAAATAGAAAAGAGTCCTGGTGATTTTAAGAATGTGCACATTAGGGAGGGACGTGTGTTCATTACGACCGGAACACACCGTGACTTGTGCACCGATATTCCGCGAACAAAATTATGGGTCCCTGAGAGTGAACGAGAACAGTTGATCATGCGGGCACATGATGATCCTAGGGGGTCTCATTGTGGGATTCGAAAGACCTTGGAGCTGCTGCAAAGATATTATTACTGGCCGCAGTTGAGGAAACAGGTTAAAGATTACATTTCTTCCTGCACCGTTTGCAAGCAGGTCAAGCCTTCGAATCGTGCCATGAGGCCGCCAATGGGGAATCAGCGGGAAACAGGTAGGCCATTGCAAAGACTGTTTGTCGATTTCATGGGCCCATACCCTCGTTCGAAGGCAGAAAATACTCAGTTGCTCGTGGTGCTGGATCATTTCAGCAAGTTTGTATGGCTCAAGGCCACACCCAAAGCCACATCGGAAGCAGTCGTGAAGTTCCTAAAGAACGATATCTTTTTGCCGTATGGGGTACCGGAGTTCGTGCACTCGGACAACGGTGTACAATTTACCTCTAAATGTTTCAAAACTTTTCTCCTTGAGTACGGAGTCCAGCACATCACCACCCCCTTGTATTCACCGCAGGCTAATGCATCAGAGCGTGTCAACCGCTCCATACTTAGTGCCATTTGCGCCTACGTCGGTGATGATCACAGGAATTGGGATGAACTGCTGGTCGAATCATGTGCAGCATTTCGAAATGTTGTTCATGAGGCGACTGGCTGTTCACCTCATTTCCTGCTGTTCAGTTTTCACCGTATCCAGCATGGCGACGAATATAAATTACTCAGGCAAATGCAAGCATTAGATGATGAAGAGATAGAGCTCTGTCCCCACACAGACAGGATGCGGTGGATGCAGGATAGAGTGAAGGATAAATTGGCTGAAGCTCATGCTAGAGGAGTCCGGGTGTACGATCTCCGGAGTCGAACAAAAACGTTTACCCCTGGTCAGGTGGTCTTCGTACGGAGCTTCGCACTTAGTAGCGCTGTGGATCGATTTGCAGCAAAACTTGCCCCTAAGATCCTAAAGGCTTTTGTGCGAAGGAAGTTAGGTGAAGTATCTTATGAGCTTGCTGATGGAAATGGAAAAATACTGGGTGTCTTTCATGCCAAGGACATTAAACAGTGAGGAACTAATGAAAATTGCCCGGCATTTGAGGACTCTTCTCAGGTTAGGTCGGCCCCACGAGTGTTGCAATGCTGCAATGATTGCAGAGGTCTGCTACGGGTTCCAATCACAGTTTCGGAGGTTGCATCACCGCTTCTAAAATGCTGGCGGAAGTCACAGGTTGTCGACATGTATTTCTTGCAGCTGGAATACAAAATGGTCCAATATAAACCCACAAATCTTACTCGAGATTCCTGTTATTCACATACTATTGCTACCGCAGTAGCCTTATCTTCTCTATTCGCATCTGATGCTTCTTCTAAAAAACTGAGGAAATACAAATCGTCGGCTCTGATCTCCGACAGAGACGGGAGGCCCTGATTGGCTATTAATGCGCACTCCACTATCCGTGATTTTTCCAGTTGGCCAGCCATGTAATCAGAATCTGAATTATTAGGTGCACAATCCAATGTTTATATTTTTAAAAAAGTCATCACTGACATTTGAATGAATTCAGCTGTACAACGAATCTAGTGTCGGATTGCTGTACCTTATGTTTTGGTGATGCCATAATGGTTCAGAATCACGTGGAAATTGCAGGATTGGAAAGAAACCGCTCTTGCGATGATACGAAAATTTTTGAAGACAAAGAAAAAGGTGATTTTGGGTAGTAACTGTAGAGGAGAAAAGTTCGAAAATTCTGAGCTAGTGCAAGAGTTGGTTGGTTTTTTTGAAAAAAAAAGAAAAGTGAAAAGTTCGTGGAAAGCAAAGAAGAAAAGACAAGAAGACTTACGTTTGGTTTTTGTGAAAAAGGCAGAAGCACGAAAAGTGTGAAATTTTGAAGGAAAAGAAATAGAAGAGGCTTCTTTCTCTTAGACAAGAAAAAAGTTAAATATTCTGAGCCAGTGCAACCATTTGTGGGGTTATGATCAGAATTGGGAGTTTGTAAGCGCTATTATAAATAAAGAAGTCGCCAAACAACAAGTCGTGAAAAAAAAAAAAATTTTTGTGAATCAAGTGAATCTTTGCGAAGAATGTGATTCGATGCAGGATGGTTTTGCTCCTGTGAATGGGCGGGTTCCTCTGAGATGCATACTACTATCTTAATACTACAATTGTCGATGACCGTTCAGGACCAAGCTCAGAAGCAGTGTGAAGGTGAAAGGAAAAAGGAGTCAAGCAGGAAGGCGGATTGGACCAATTATTAAAGCTTTATCGGAATCGTCACACAGGATTGGATGTCTGGACGTGTGAGATAAGGAATGTACGAATGACCTAAATTCATGGTATTTATTGATGGAACTTTGTTTCAAAATTTTGACCCTTACAATTATGAACGAAAAACAAAAGATAATTTTAACGTAACATTATTCTTCACCATAACACAGTTATATATTTAATGAGATTGTCTAAGATTGTATTTCATTACATAATATCATTGTATACGATAATATTTCATATACTTATATATCATTACATTTAAATGAAAGAAAGCAAATATTTTTTTTTGGTGTGGGTGATATGCGATCTATATTTCTTTGCATACCTATTGTTTTTCTTTATTTTGATTTTTGGGTTTTTTTGCATGTAATTGATTTCTTGCCCATATATATTTCTTTTATTAGGTTGAATTAACATCTATATGAATTTTGGTATTATTATTTATGTTAAGATTGGTGTAAACCAATCCCGGCCGGGTTTGGGTAACAATTATTCAAATACCCACATTGTTTTTATAATTTTTGTGCTATTTTTGATTTGATTTAAATTATGAATTGATTTTTCTTTATTTAATGTTCCTTATCTTTGGTTTTATTTTTATTTTTGTTAATTTATTGGTGAACTAATAAAATGGAATAACTTGTGCAAAATAAATAATGATTCTTGCATGGAGTCTTCCCTATCCATTCCGCTTCAGTGAGGTGTAATTGTGTTTGTTCCTTTGGCGTGCCGTAGCACGAAGGAATCATAGCCCAAATGCCCACGACCAGACGGAGCTAGTCGGCGGAGGGCCAAGGCACGCAGGGTAAGTTCCTATGATTCCTTAACTTAAACATGCTGCATTGACGACGGCTCGGCAGAGCTTTGTCGGATGCAACAAGTTTTCTATTCAAATAATTCATCCATGTTTCTACGTTAATTTCACATGAATTTTTTTATTAGTGCACAAAAAAGTGTAGCTATCAATTTTCACTCTTTCATTAAAAATTCATTTTATCTTGTATCACAACTATGTCCTTGAAACACATTATAATAAAGAAGACACAAATTTCAAAGTAGCGTGTTTTATGTGACAGTAAAATGAACGATCAGAATTTAAGAAATTACAAACAAATAAACATTTCATGATTTCAGTTCCTTGCATATTTTTTATAGCACTCCTTATGCTCTTATTGACACCATTTGAAAACGATGCACTTATCTTTACCACTAGCTCGCTGTAAAAGTAGACTTCGTTTTATTCACGTGTGCTAGGCCCAAGTTATTGATTGGTTGGTACAGATATCAATGCGAAGTACTGTAAACAACGACGGTGGTGCAATTAAGAGTCCTATATAAAAAGTGTTCTTCAATTATCTCTAAAAGGGAGTTTACACATGCCTCCATGCATTTTTTATTTTACACGAGTCAAATCAACTCAAATCTAGTATTTTGAAGGCGGGGTAAATCTACGCATGTGTTTGTTGAAATTATTTAAAAAACCTAATCAAAAAAACTCTAGCGCACCTGAGCCGCTAGAAAACTAATTTTCGAAGAAATTGTCTTTGAGTGACAAAAAAGTGTGGAAAGACGTAATACACTGTTTTGTAGAATCATATCAACCATTCCTGATCCAAAGCAACAAAACTCAACTATAACACAAATGATGAAAATGTTCAGTGCTGGTAACACTTTCCGAACGAAGCAGCAATAAGTTTACCATAACAAGCTCATACTTAAATCAACTTATCCTTTGAATTTCGGTCTCATCGCAGGATTCCATCCGAAAAATGTTCAAATCTCGGAAAATTTAAAAATTGATTGCTTATTTTTATTGCAAATGCTTTGCATATGAGAACGTAATTTGAAGCATCTGTTGGCGCAATATTAACGGAAATGGCACATTGCTGGTTAGCCTGTGTCAGCAGCAAAGCAAAATACATACCAAATCTGCTTCACGTTAAGTTTTTTGAATCACTGCGCTGGAAGGTATACGGGTGAACAGAATTTTAGGGCAACCACCCTCAAAACTTTTTAAATTTTCAAAACGTTAATATTTGTTGTAAATTTTCATTGCTAATGACATAATCGCTCAGTAAAGAAATTCCACAAAACTACAAAAATGGTCAAAGCTGCCAGCCCTTTCATGATTTTTGTACAAATTCCTAAGACATTTACTTCACATTAAGGTCCATTTACTGCATGAACTTCGTTTTGATTTCTACACTGGACTGGTAGTTATAGGGAAAAAAGCTTAATTTTGCTGAGCAAATTTGCAAGATTGATGAGACAAAAATCACCACAGCTGCCAGCCCTATACTAATTTTTCAACCAAATTTTCACCAAATGTTACATAGAGTAACATCCAAGTACTGTGTGAGTTGTTGTTAAAATCTGATGGCTGAATCGGAAGCTATAGGTCAAAAATATTTTTTTTTTTCTCAGTAGTTTTTCAAGATGGTACCACTGCCACAGGGTTGCCCGCATTTCAAAATCACTTCTATCAGACCTGGTCCTAGCTAATAGCAACATGTCCTGTTAATTGCATTATGATCGGATTATCCGGTCGTCAGTTCTCGTGAACAGAACTTTCGAGTGCTGAAAATAGAGGTAATTTGGGGATGGGTTGCCGTTCTTACGCAAATGGGAATTTTGAAAATTTTATCTTAAGATGAAGGACAAAGGATAAAATTTATCAAAGATTTAAAATTTTTGTCAAAAATCAAAAAATTTTTCAGGAAGGTCGATGATTTGAAGGATTTTTTTTCAGCCGCCTGCCACAGCTACAGGGTTACCCGCTTAATGTTTAAAATCTATATGTGCTAAATTTTTAGTCAACATCATACGCTCTGTAATTTTCACGATGATCCATTGTTTTT